>JAKSZU010000006.1:179712948-180912948 GCA_026018925.1 Tupaia tana
TTTTATAGGATGTGTGCACTTGCCAGAGAGACAGAAAGCGAGAAATTACCCCTTGGTGGGGATAGCCATACCTCAATTCCTTCTCCTCCATTTTCTTCTTGGGATTTTGGGCATGCATGCACAAGCACCTGGCATGAGTTTCAAACCTCTGGATCCAGGACTCGAACTGTGGTTGGCCATGTGAGTGTCCAGTACGTAACCATTACGCCATCTGCTGGTCCCCGAAAAATCACTCTTAATGTGGGCAGGCAACATCCAATCAATGAGGGACCTAGGTAGAACAAATACAGAAGGCATGAAATACAAATACAGAAGTCATTTTTGAAAGAACAGGATAGACTTCTGCTGCTTTTGGACTCCCAAACTCACTGCAGTGTGCTCCCTGCCACCAAGTTCTCAGGCTTTCCATCTCATACTGAGAATTATATCACTGGCTTCTCTTCTCCTAAGGCTTTCAGACTTGAACTGAGCCATGCTACCAGAACTCCAGAATTTCCAACTGCTAGATGGCTTCTTGGAGGAAACCTTTCAGCCACCAAAATCCTATGAGCTAATTCTTCTAATGAATTCCTTTGAATATATCTTTAAATATATCCTATTGGTTCTATTTTTTTTTTTTTTGAGAGGTTTTTGCTATAGGGCGCGTGCGCTCGCCAGACAGACAGAGAGAGACATAGAGACAGAAAGCGAGAAATCACCCCCCAGGGGGGATGGTCACACTGCAATCCCTTCTCCTCCATTCTCCTCTCGGGATCTTGGGCACGCACGCACACATGCCCGGCGTGAGTTTTAAGCCACCGGGTCCAGGACATGAACCGCGGTCGACTACGTGGGAGTCCAGCGACATAGCCATTATGCTAACTGCTGGTTCCCCTATTAATTCTATTTTTATAAAGAACTATGACTAATACAATAATATGGGCTATTGTGCAACCATTCGTAAGAATTAAATTAATCAATATGAGATTACATAGAAGCATTGAGTGATGAAAGCCAGATACGGAAAAGTGTGTATGAATAAATAGAGATATAAAGAAAGACTCCATTTTTATAAAGCAAACCATTTATTTATTCATTAATTATATATTGAGTACATATAATGATGGAAGCACTGTCCTAAATGCTTGGTTCTAGTCTATGTACTGAACATGATAACAGTAATAATATGGGAATGCACATACAACGTAGTGTACAATGTAAAAGCACTTACTTAGAAGGACATATGATAAGCTTTCAAGGCTTAGAGATGAAGGCAATTAGAAAGGAAGATGAAAAATGACAAGACAAAAAAAAGGTATCTGCTGTGCTTTGAATGTGCACCCCTCCCAATTTATATATTGAAAATAAGTTGTTGTTGAGATGGTCTAAGAAAGTGAAGGCTTAATCTGTAGGATCAAGAGGTGGAGCCTTTGGGAGGTTATTGGGATTATTTGAGGTCATCAGAGTGGTTGCCCATGATGGAATATGGTAGCTTTATAAGGGGAGAAAGAGAGGCCAGACACATGTTCTTGTCTTCTCGCCTTGTAATGCCCTGCATCACTTCGAGACCCTGCAGAGTCTCCACCAGCACGAAGACCCTCACCAGAGGTGGCTCCTCGAACTTCTAGAATTATGAACTGAATACACCTTTCTTGACAAATTGCCCAACCTGTGACATTCAATTATAGTGACAGAAAAACAAAGTATTGTCCATGATACAACAGCATGTATAATATGATCCTATTTAAGTAAAACTCTCTCTGTAGGTTATACATGTGCACAGGGAAGCCTATGAAAAGTTGGTCATCAAAATGTTGACTCTGTTAATTCTCGATATGGAGACATTTCAAAGGATGGCAACTAAATGATATAATTGTAAATCAATCACAATTTATATTCACTTTATTTTAACATCCTTGGATATCTGAGCATAAATAAGCATGTACTCAAATCTGCAAGATTTATTTCCAGAAGTTGTACAAATAATACTAAAGAGGAAAAGAAAGACTGACATATGTAAAGGGTTTCTTGGCATAAACCGGCACTGGGAAAGTCCTTTCTGGGTTGTAGCAACATCACACAGGCCAGTTTTGATTCTGATTTCTCTCTTCTTTTTGTCCTGAGGCACTCTAGACCCACCTCAGCCACATCCTCCTGTGGGCAGTGTGTTCCACTATATCTTAGCCTGCTTATTTCTTTTCCTATGAAAAAACATATTTTGGTTTCCCAACTCTCCTTGAGAATTAGACTTTAATACTCACAGCAACCAGAGGGTAGGAGGCAGAGGAGAAGTCGGGATGCAATTTAATAGTGCCTCTGGGGGTGCATTATCTCGTATAAAAGAGCAGAACAATTGGACAAAGAACTGTGGTTTACTTTTTTTTTTTCACCACCACCAAATAATTTATTTGGAATCAGAATTAAAAGAACATTTGACATCTGTGAAATGTATGTTTATTCTGATACTTCTGTAGTTATACAACTGACTCATCACAAATTATTGGATTCGTGTTACTTCTTCAGGACGGGGATTTATTGGTGATTTCAAATTTGGGATCTTCAAACTTGCAGTTAGGGAGTGTGTTCATGTCTGCCTTATCATACATTTGCTTCAGCTTAAAAAGCTCCCTTTCCAGATCTTGCTGATATTCTGGGTCAGTACCAACAGATGCTCCAGGTGTCTGTCATTTAGTTTGTATTCTCTATTCTCGTCCACAAAAGTTTCTGTACAGAATCGAGTTTCTTATTAAATGCCACTGCTGTGACACCAATGTTCCTTGGCAAATGGACTGAGACTGCTGATCAAATGAGGGAGGAGAACCTGAAGAGTCTCTGAAGAATCACGGTGACTCTTTCCTACGGACAAGAAGCATCTCGGGGACAGCGTGACCGGACAGCTCTAGGTCAGCTGTCGTTCACTTTTCATTTCACATCTCTATATTCATTTATCAATGATAGAAAATAATTTGTGCACAATAATCTTTTTTTTTTTTTTTTGCTCTTTTAAAAGTATAAGCAATCTAGATAGGGTTTCTCAAATATCAATACATAAGTTCAACACTTTTTTTTTTTTTTAAAGATCTTTGCTATAGGGTGCATGTGCCCTCCAGAGAGACAGAGAGAAAGTGAGAAATCAGCCCCTGGGGGAATAGCCACACCATAGCCCCTGTTCCTTTATCCTTCTCTCAGGATTTTGGGCATGCACACACATGTGCCCAGCATGAGTTGTAAACCTCCGGGTCCAGGACTCAAATTGCGGTTGACTCCATGGGAGTCCAGTTATATAACCATTACACTATCTCCTGGTCCCAAGGTTAACACTTCTTAAATTTTAATTTTTCGATGAGTGAGAAAGGCACACACACACAGAGACAGAGACAGCACCCCCCCCAACAGGATCTTGACACCATGATCCACCCCAGCCTCAGGAAGCCTCAGATCATGAGTACACGTGTGTCAGATGTATTCAGGCAAGTCTCTGAACACAAAACTGGAAACTCCACATGGATGAGCCTCACAGTGTTGGGTTATACTACTGTGTCACTGTCTCGCCCCAACATGGTTTTGTTCCCAGTCAACTCCACAGAAAGGTTTAAAATCCTAAAATGGGCCAGCCTCTGTGTGGCAAGATGGTTAAGGTGGTTGGATCCTACATAACTGAGTGGTTGGAGTCCTGGACTGGAGGCTTGAAAAAACACTTTGGGCACGTGTGGGTACATGCCCAAAATCCTGAAAGGAAGGAAAAATGGAAGAGAAGAGATGAAGAGTGACCATTCCCTATGGTGGGGGCAGTGGGGAGGCTGGGGCATGGAGGTTGCCTTCTCAGTTTCCCTTGTTCTCTATTTGTCTCTCTCTGGTAAGCACCCATGCCCTCTGGCAAGATTTTAAAAATATCCTAAATCGACATGTATCTATGAATATCAACAATAGCAATACCTGTGTCTATAATATTAAGGCCTATTTTAACTCTAAATGGTTGTATAATAAAATAGGTATCTGATGATAACAGTAAAGAAGGTAATGAAGTAACCTAGATTTAAGTTATTTTATTAACCTATCTTTAGAAAAATAATGTGTCAAAAAAGTGTTCTACAAAAGAGTCTAAGAAACTAGGGAATCCAGGAGAAAGACCAAAATTTTTTAATAATTAATTTCTTTATTATTTTTTCAATTCGGCCAGAGAGAGACAGAGAGGGAAAGCAAGAAAACAAGTCACCAGGTCTGGGACTTGAACACTGGTAGACCATGTGGGAGTCCAGAGCCTTAACCACCATACCACTTGCCAGCCCTGAGAAAGACCAAATTTAAGAAACATTTGGGACCAGCAGATGGCATAGTGGGTATATCACTGGACTCCCACGTAGTCGACTGCCATCTGAGTCCTTGACCCAGTGGCTTAAAACTCATGCAGGGCACATGCATGTGCATACCCAAAATCCCAAGAGGAGAATGGAGGAGAAGGGATTGTTCATGTTCATTGTCCTTGGGGGATGATTTCTCTCTTTCTGTCTGTCTGTCTCTCTGGCAAGTGCAAGCACCTTATAGCAAAAATCTCTCTCTAAAAAAAAGAAAAAGAAACATGTACAATCAGTTTTGGGATGTTCTCTGCTGGGCAACAGATGTGTTTTGTGTCACGACTCTGGTTGGTGTCTGAACAAAATATCCTTATAGGATATATACCTCTTCCTCTGAGGATGCTTAGCCAGCTCTCTTTATAATAAGATATAGTGTATTGACTTGGATCCGAGCCAGCTCTTTGACCTTGGTTAGGCATTTAATCAACCTCTGCATCCTCAATTGTGAATGAGGGAGTTGTACTTGATTCCTGTTTCTCAAATTTTAGTCAACCTCAGAAACGTGTTGGGACAGCCGCACTCCCAGTTTATAGTTCAGAAGGTCTAGAGCAAGGTCCGAGAATGTGCAGCCGTCCCCTTCCAAACAACAAAGAAATATGAACCCAAAATGTCAATAGTGGCAAAATTGAGAAACCTAGTTTGTAAATATGTATAATTTCTGTCATTTTGCTTCAAATAGTCAGTGAGTACCTTGCTCCTAATCAAACATGCCATGAAAACAGAGTTGTTTTCCACTCTACCTGATTGGGGCAGAACTTGCCTGGTATTAAAAGCTGAAGTTTCCAGATGGCTGTTCATTATTACTCTGGACTCCTAAGGGCCCAGTCCTGCTCCATTTCCTTCTACTCTGCTCCTGTCGTTCTGGGAGTCTGTTGTCTAGTTACCTGAACGATCAGTGGGACTTGTATTACAGTGGATGCCGGGAGTACAAAGACACTCAGTACTGCTTGAATTGTTCTCTCCTGACTCTAGGTCAATAAAACATTCATATTTCATCGAGAATCTTATCTAGCCTCTCCGACTATTTACAGGCCCATCTTCCCTCTTTCTCTTTGTGATTGTTCTCACAGATAAACAACAGCTTTGATTTAATGTTTGGTTATGACATTCTTCACCCTAAAGAAAGCTGGAGCACATTTCATGATATTCGGTTCCACCACAGCAACAGAAGGCTTTTTAATGCATGCATGAATATTCAAGATTTAATCAGTGGAATGTGAAATGTATTAATACTGCTGAGAATTATTGCTTTATGCAAATAGAATAAGCAAACGGCAGTCTTTTATTTGTATATATGACTCTGGAGGAACATTTGAACGTCTGGAAAGCAGATCTTTAGTCATTTGTTAAATCTATATGCCTCTCCCATCCTTTGAGGGCAGTAACCACAGATGGCCCACAATGAGATGAACTTGTGAGACGATGCATTTTAAACATTTAATAGGTGCATATTTAAATAAGTTGTTTCATGATGTTAGTAACATAGTACCATTGCTTTTCTACTGCTTTAAGTTCTCAAAAAGTTTAGCTGCCTAGGGGACCAGCAGTTAGCGTAATGGCTATGTCGCTGGACTCCCACGTAGTCGACCGTGGTTCGAGTCCCGGACCCGGCGGCTTAAACTCACGCCGGGCGCGTGTGCGTGCGTGCCCAAGATCCCGAGAGGAGATTGGAGGAGAAGGGATTGCGGCGTGGCCATCCCCCCTGGGGGGTGATTTCCTGCTTTCTATCTCTCTGTCTCTCTCTGTCTGTCTGGCAAGCGCATGCGCCCTATAGCAAAAACCTCTCCAAAAAAAAAAAAAAAAAAAGTTTAGCTGCCTGACACACAAAGAGAGGTAAAAATTCAGGCTTTAATATTATACTTTATCACCCAGCAGTGATTTTTAACCCCTTTTGGGTTACCAGCCTTTACTGATGTGATGAAATCTATGGACTCTTCCCCCAAAGAAGCACAAACATCTGGGTACAAAAAATAACACTCTTCTACAGAACCCCTGGAGGATCAGGCGATCAAGGTAAGGCTCCTTGCTGTAAGGTGACATCGGAGGACTATCTCTGACGCCTGAATCTGATCTTATGAACACTCAGGTTCTTTCCTCTTAAAGCTCTCCAGGAGAGGCATAGGGACTGGAGGGATTCCTTACCTTAATTAATAAACACATGCCTTTTACAATTAGAATTTCAGGATGATTTCGATACTAGCACATGGCTATACTTACCAGAACTCTCTTGATTGCAAATTATAGAAACCAACTTGAAATAATTTGAGTATAAAAAAGAGTTTATTGTCCTATAAACCTGGGTACTGGATCTAGGATCTCAATAATATCATAAGACATTCATGCCCTCTTTCAATCACGTATGTGTGCACTGTCCTTCTTTCTCTTCCCCGTCACGTCTTTCAGAAGCTCTAGGATGTATATTCTCAATAGAAAAAAGATAGTTCCTATTTCTCAAGAGTTATATAAAAAGTCCCAGGTGATCACTTATGCTAAGCTTGGTGTTTATGCACACCATGCGTTATTTTTGTTTTTATGACTACTACTACACACAGTCTTTGAACAAAATAAGGTAAGCTTTACATCTTTTATATATGACATATACACTAAAATATGCACACATTTACTACTGTTTTATAATATATATATCGTCTACATTATATATACAAAGTTATATACGTATATATGCTGCATGTACTCATTTTTAATGTCATCAACTTTAATAATCCACATTAATGATGGGAAGCTATAATGATAATTATTCAAAACTACGGATAATGCAAAAAATCATATTAGATTTTGAAAAACATTTGGAGAAGGGCGGTAGCTATTGCCCTTCTCTAAATAACAATAACAAAAGGACTTTTCTTTTTTTCTTCTTTTTTCCATTTATTTATTTATTTTTACATTTTTCACAAACATTTACTTTACATATCAAAAAAATCTGGGGGGACCAACAGTTGGCGTAATGGCTATGTCACTGGACTCCCATGTAGTCGACCATGGTTCGAGTCCTAGATCCAGTGGCTTAAACTCTCACCGGGTGCATGTGCATGTGTGCCCAAGATCTCAAGAGAATGGTGGAGAAGGGATTGCAGCGTGGCCATCCCTCCTGGGGGATGATTTCTTGCTTTCTGTCTCTCTGTCTTTCTGGCGAGCACACACGCCCTATATCAAAAACCTCTCCAAGAAATTTTTAAAAAAATTTTGGAGAGTTTTTTTGGGATATACAATATGTATTTTTCAAAATCTGGTTCACTTCATTCAACATTAAGTCTTCTATATTCATCTATTTGAATCAAATGATAGGATCTCATTGTTTCTTATAGCTGTGTGATATTCCATACTATATATGTACCACAGTTTTTCAACCCAGTGATCAGTTTTTGATACTTAGGCTTGTTTCATGTTTAGTTGTGAATAATGCTCCAACAAACATAGATGTGCAAGTGTCTTTCTGATTGCTTTCCTAACCTTTGGGTAAATACCAATAAGTGGTATTACTGGGTCATGTGGAAATTCTATTTGTAGTTTTTTTGAGGAACCTCCATATTATTTTCCACAGAGATTGAAATAATTCACATTGCCACGAACAGTGTAAGAGAGTTCCCTTTTCACTAAAGCCTCTCCAGCACTTGTCTTTATTTTTTACATCCTAGCCATCCTAACTGAGGTTAAATGGTATCTCATTGTGGTTTTAATTTGCAGTTCCCTTATGACAAGAGGCTCAACATTTTTTCATATGCCTTTTGGTCATTCTTAAGTCTTCCTTGGAAAATTGTCTATTCAATTCGTTTGTCCATTTTTTTTTTTTTTTTTTGAGAGATTTTCGCTATAGGGCACGTGCGCTCTCCAGACAGACACAGACATAGAGACAGAAAGCGAGAAATCACCCCCCAGGGGGGATGGTCACGCCGCAATCCCTTCTCCTCCATTCTCCTCTCGGGATCTTGGGCACGCACGCACACGCGCCTGGCGTGAGTTTTAAGCCACCGGGTCCAGGACGCAAACCGCGGTCGACTACGTGGGAGTCCAGCAACATAGCCATTACGCTAACTGCTGGTTACCCATTTGTCCATTTTTAAACTGGATTATTCTTTTATTTTCCTTTAATGAATGAACTGCTTGAGTTTCTTATACATTCTGGACATCAATCCCTTGTCTGAGGAATAATTTGCAATTTTCTCCCATTCCAAGGGGTGTCATTTTACTGTAATTATTATTTTCTTTGCTGTGAAGAAGGTTTTTAGCTTGATGTAATCCCACTTGTCTATTTTAGGGATGACTTCTTGTGTTCTAGGGGGTGTTATTTAAGAAATCTTTGCCCCCTCCATTATCGTCAAAACTTTCCTCTATATTTTCTACTAGTAGTTTTGTAACTTAGGGCTTTATATTTAAAACTTCGATCCATTTTGAGCTGATTCTTGTTAATGGTGAGAAATAGGGATCCAGTTTCATTTTGCTGCAAGTGGATATCCAGTTTTCCCAGCACCATGTGCTGAAAAGACTTTCTTTTCTTCACAGCATTGTCATGTACCCTGTGCAAAAGATCAGTTGGCTTTACGATTTGGAATTTATTTCTGGATTCTCTATTCTGTCCCATTGAGCTATTGTGTCTATTTTTGTGCCGGTACCATGCTGATTATAACTTATTTGTAATAAATATATCTATCTATATAGATAGGTAGATTTTATTTTCTAGAGAGATTTTTGTTATAGGTGTGTGTGTGCTCGCCAGAGAGACAGAAAGTGAGAAATCACCCCTGGGGGTGACGGCCACACCACAATCCCTTCTCCTCCATTCTCTTCTCAGGATCTTGGGGGCACACGCACACACACACACACAGTCGGCGTGAGTTTCAAGCCACCAGGTCCAGGACTCAAACTGCAGTTGACTATATGGGAGTCCAGCAATGTGACTGACCATTTCACCATCTACTGAGCCCACTCTGTAATATATTTTAAAGTCAGGTAGTGAGATGCCAATTTTATTCTTTTGGCCCAGTATTTCCTTGGTAATACAGTATCTTTTATAATTCCAAACAAATTTTATAATTGTTTTTTCTATTTCTCCAAGGAATGTCTCAGGTAATTGGATTGGAATCAATTGAATATGTAATTTGGGTAGAACTGGCATTTTAATTAAATTGATTCTTTCATTCCAAGAGCATGGGATATCCTTTCATTTTTTGGCATCATATTTATTTTTTTTTTTCAGTTTTTCACCTCTTTGGTTATCTTAAGGTATCTTATTTGTTTTGTAGCTATTGCAAATGAGATTACGCTCTTCAATTCTGTCTTCATTCATTGTTGGTGTACAAAAATGCTACACATTTTTTGTATATTGACTCTGTATCCTTTTACTTTACTGAATTCATTTATCTCTTCCAGGAATTTTTCTCATGGATTTCTCTGCATTTTCTATGTATATAATCATAGCATCTGCAAATAGAGACCATCTAGCATCTTCTTTTCCTATCTGAATGTGTTTTGTTTTACTCTCTCGTCTGATTTCATCAACTTGCACTTACAGAACTATGTTGAAAAGGAGTGAAGTGGGCAGCCTTGTCTTGTTCCAGATTTTAGTAAGAAAGCTTTTAGCTTTTCCGCATTCAGTATGATGTTCTCAGAGGGTCTATCATATATAGCTTTTATTATGTTGAGGAATGTCCCTTCTACCCCTATTTTGCTTAGAGTCCTGATCATGAAAGTTTATTCTATTTTATCAAATACTTTCTTTGCATCTATAGATGTGATTACATGATTTTTATCTTTCTGTTAATGTGGTATATTACATCTACTGTTTTTCATGTACTCATTTTTTGGTGTGGAATATTATATGTAATATAAATATAAGCATACATATATATATTCTATATAATTTATTCATCCATAGTGTATAGCTTTTGAAATTAGTTTCCAGAAGACATTGCAGCTTCTGTCCTGGTTTCTCTCTTGGCTTTCTCTCTTTCTCAGATCACTGATTCTGGGAGAAGCCAGCTGCTGCATCATGACACACCCAGTGGAGAAGTCCCTTTGGTGAAGAACCCAAGCCTCCTGTGAATGGCCCTATGGAAAAGCTTGAAAGCAGATCCTCCATTCTAGCCAGCGTTCAGCTGACTCCTTGATTGCAGACAACCCTAAGTCACAAGTTTCTAGCCAAGGTGCTCACAAAATCCCAGCCCTCAGAAGCAGTACAAGTATTTGTTGTTTTAAACTACTTTTTAGGGGACAATTTTTACATAGACATAACTGACACAATACTGAAGAATTCATCAAAACATTTAGCATATTTTGATGGTGATATGAACATGAAACTTTTTCACAGTAGAAATATTTTTTCCTGGCTCCTGCCACTAGAGGGCAAATGGTCACAAATAATGGCTCGAGTAAAGAATCAAAAGGCTTTTTCTGTATCTGTGGAACTGCAGATGTCAGATGCAAAAATGCCTAGTAATCATCTGGCCCAGCTCTGCTAAGTTTCAGATGGGGATACAAGAGCCCAGAGACATTGACTTGTTCAAGTTCACACAGGCGAGGGCTAAATGTACAAACTCAGCTGTGTTTAATAACATATAAACCAGCTATTAATCAATTCTGCTGTTTTTGAAAATTGCTAGATATAAAGAGAAAAATATCTTTTTAAATTCTATTTTAATTAAGATAGTAACATTCCTAAACACAGGATTATAAGGATAACAAACATTCCCATTTGTTGGGTATCTATTATGAGCCACTAATCCGACATTATGTGCTACATGTCTTTTTATTTAATCCGGACAACAAATCTTTAAAATTTATGATAGCAGTTCCTCAGGGTCAAGGTCTACCATAAATTTGTTGCTCTTTAGAAATCTTTTACTATGGGGACCAGCAGTTGGCATAATGGCTATGTTGCTGGACTCTCATGTAGTCGACCGTGGTTCGAGTCCCAGACCCGGTGGCTTAAACTCATGCTGGGTGCGTGTGCATGTGTGCCCAAGATACCGAGAGGAGAAGGGAGGAGAAGGAATTGTGGCATGGCCATCCACCCTGGGCAGTGATTTCTTGCTTTCTGTCTCTCTGTCTCTCTCTGTGTTTCTGGAGAATGCAACGGCCCTATAGCTAAAACCTCTCCAAAAAAAAAAAAAAAAAAGAAATCTTTTACTATATTTAGACATTTAAATGATTGCCATATAGCACAGGAAAAGGAAAATGCACACACACACACACACACACACACACTCAAATACACAGACATTACCTCTTCCCCTCATTCTAGGTGACCAGCTGTGTGATCTTGGTTAACCTTCCTAGAGCTTCATTTTGTTGCATCTCCTTTATTTCTAAAATGGGAATACACTTACCTCCTTCAAGCTCTCAGCAGGTATGCTATGATGATTAATGAACATGTCTTCACGGATCTCATTTAATTTTGCAGAAGACAGGTGTTTAATAAAGCTGAAGAATCATTATAATAATAATTAGTCATATTTTAGGGCAGATGGACAGATTCTGGCAATAGTGGCTTATGTGGAGTTGCTACCACCCCAAAGCAATGAAGTATGTCAACATGTCAGCAGCATCAAGTTAGGAACAGAGAAGATGCAACATTAGCTTACCCCACGTGCTTCTCTGTCCACCACCCCTGCCTGGCACAGATTGGCATAGAGTCACAGCATTTCCAAGGCAGATAGGTGGCCAAAGATAGCCACCATTAAAGGCTTCCCTCCTTATATATACATGCCACCTCTCACACCAAGAAACGGAGGCTATTTCACCTCCTTTTAAATCTGTCTTGACCCTGACCGTGCTATGGATACAACTGCCCATTCCAGGTCAAGCCTTAGAAGCACTGGCAGCTTCTGCTCCCAGTCTCTTAGAAGAAAGCGGTCGTGTAAGAAATTCAGCTACTTCGAGACCACCTTACTGTGAGGAAACCCAAGTGAGCCATGTGAAAAGAGGGATAGAGACAAGCCTGGCCAGCTCTCAGACGAGCTAGTGATCCCAGCTCAGTTTCTGGCCACAAGTGTGTAAAGACAGAATTTTAAATTTTAGACATTTTGTCTATGTACGTAACATGTGGAGCAGAAGAACTGCCCAGCTCAGAGTGCAGAATTAGGATATTAATAAATGTCTATTGTTGTTAAGCCATCCTGGGTTGCCTGTTACACAAGCAATAAATATTTGAAATACCTATCAACATTTAAGGAAAGGGTCACAAATCTCTTCATATATATCTTCTCTGCTAACTGAAATATAACATTCCTTAAAAGAAATGAAATGAGAAGAAAGAAGTAACCACTTTGGAAAATGGAGGAGGCTAATTCCTTTTTAAAGAGGAATTTTGATAAAATGGAACATTTATTTCATTTTTCATTCACTCACTCATTTGAGTTCAGTAAGTATTTGTTGAATAAATTTCTTGCCTATTATGTATCAGGAGCAGTTCCAGGTATGGAGAATATAAGGCCCCTGATCTCATTGGGCTTACATCCAAATTGGGGAAGACAAATAACAACTATAACAAAAAGATTATCTCCACTAGTGGCAATGCAATTAGGAGAGGGTGAATGTGATAACATTAGCATAGTCTTTCTAAGAGTCCCTCTCTGACTTACAGCAATAAACTAACAGGCAGAAAAAAAGAGGAAATGGTCCCCATGAGCTGTAATACGGTTTAATTATCAGCAACATAATCAGCAGTTTCATGCAATGAGTACACACTTACAATTCACGGTGTGGGGATGACTTTCCCATTTTGTGTTTTATGTCCTCGCTCTGCTAACACGGAAACTGGTCTGCTTAGCTAGGTTTTATCCTGCCTTTTGTGTTTGGAGGGAAGTGAAAATGGGATACATTAGCACTGGGGGTTTAGATACTGTGCTGACCAGTTCCCTGGCTATTAACACAGTTCCTAAGACATAGTTCTTGCTATACGCAAAGCAAACAATTTGAACTAAGAAAGAGAAAGAAGAAAGTTGATACTTTAAAGTCCTATATTTCTAACAGGTTTCAGTCACTCATCTTCTTCTGTTATCCCAGACTGTATACAGAGGTAAGGTATGTAAAGCATGAGGTAATTTACCTGGGCATAAGTTTGAAGACTGCAACCAGCAAGCAGGAGAACGAACATATCCACGTTACCCTGAACACGTGCACCGAAGTCTTACAATCTTCAAGCAGTTTTTAAAGGTAAAAACCAGAAGTGGGAGAGGAGACGAAGAGTAAAAGAGTTGCTTTAAGACAATTATCCTTGGCCATCAGGATCACGAGCAAGGTTGGATGGGTAGTTCCCAGGCAGATGCTATTGCAGAAGTAGCCCTGTGTCAGGTTTGCAGCAGTATTTGCGCAGGGTTGATTCTGGCAGAGGCCTTTAAATAACACTTCCTGGATGAGCAGGTAGTATGCTGGTTAATGTAGTGGACTCCCAGATGGCCCACTACAGTTGAGTCCTCGACCCAGCAGCTTGACAATCATGCCCAGCATGTGTACATGCATGCCCCAAGTTCTGCACGTAGAACAGAGAAGGGATTTTAACATGACCAACCCTCCCCCACCGGGGGAGGAGGTATGATTTCTCACTTTTCCTCCCTCTGTCTCTGTCTCTTTCCAGCAAGTATGGCAAAATCCAACATAAATAAATAACTGTTGTTGTTATCAGGCCCTCTCCTTCATGGCCTTCTCTACGTCATTTGATACAAACAATTCCACTTTGATTCTTACAACTTTTATACTTCTGAAGACAGCATTTTTCATAAGATAATTCCAAATGGAAAAGCTATCTTTAAAACACAGCCTGGTTCTCTGTAATATTCCATAAGTTTTTTGAGATACTTTCACATTCTTTTAAAATTAACAGTGTCTTCCTTAAAAAAGGAGATACTGTCTTATTTCCTTTGCTTGTTCATCTTTACAAATAATATCCTTTACAAAGTATATCCTTGGGAACCAGCAGTTAGCGTAATGGCTATGTCGCTGGACTCCCACGTAGTCGACCGCGGTTCGCGTCTCGGACCCGGTGGCTTACAACTCACGCCGGGCGCGTGTGCGTGCGTGCCCAAGATCCCGAGAGGAGAATGGAGGAGAAGGGATTGCGGCGTGACCATCCCCCCTGGGGGGTGATTTCTCGCTTTCTGTCTCTATGTCTCTCTCTGTCTGTCTGGCGAGCGCACGCGCCCTATAGCGAAAAACCTCTCAAAAAAAAAAAAAAAAAAAAGTATATCCTGAATATTTGTTGAGTGAGTGAATACTGAATAAAGAAATTATTGTCTAAATTTGAAGCCCAGCTGTGCAACCTACTAGCAGTGTGCCCTTGGTCAAGGTACTTAACTTTTCTACATTTCCATCTTTTCATGGTAAAATAGGAATAATAATATTTTACATGATCGGTTGCAATAAAAATCAAGTAACAAATGTGTGTGTATATATCTTTCTTTTTTTCTCCTTATAAACTTCAACTACTAGACCATTATTTTAAAGCTATTATTATTAAGTTTCCAAAATACTGACTTCATTAAATTATAATAAATGTCATCAATACTATGTAGTATAAGGAGACTTCAAAAAGTTCATGGAAAAATGGAGTTTAAGGGGCCAGCAGGCGGCATGGTGGTTAAAGCACTGGATACTCCCATCATGACTGACCATGGTTCAAGTCCTTGACCTGGTGGTTTGCTTTCTCATTTTCCCTCTCAATCTCTCTCTCTGTCTCTCTGTGGTCAAGTTAAAATAAATGAATGAATGAGTAAATAAATTAAAATAATACTTTTAAGAAAAGGAAAATGGAAGTTAAGTATAATTTGTTTTGGTGCAAAAAAATTGAAATCCATGCAGTTTTCTCACAATATGCATTTTCATGAACTTTTTGAAAGCCACATATATAGAAACACACACACACACACACACACACACACGAGTCACCATGTGACTGAAATGAACTAAATGTAGTTTTTCCCTTATTGAGATTATTTTACAATAACTATTTGCCTTTCAATAAAGTCTGGGAAAAGGGAGGAAACCTACTGCTAGGATTCGATTTGAGGGTATTGTTGTTTATATGATTACCTTCAAATTCCACTTTCTCCTAAGACAAAATTTGTGTTTGCTCAGTATTAACTGGCAATGGTTGAGCCTGTATTATAATTTACAAAGGGTGACCATCCTAGAAACTTAATAATAGTAGCTTTAATATAAAAATATAGTAGTTGAAGTCTATTATAAGAGAAAGATTGAGAAAAAGCAATCAATGTATTTTTACTGTCTATAGGTTAATGCCAGAAGAGCTGATCTTGGCAATACTTTTTCATGGAAAACCCATTGAAAATCACATGATAGTAATTAGATAAATGACTTGTCCTACGTAAAACAAACGCAGCAGAATCTTGGGGGGGTGGGGAAAGGGTCTTCAATTATAGGTACTAAGGTAGAGAGAAAAAAAATCACACAATTAAGTTTTTGTCATTTTTAAATGTTTACTACATATTTGTGGAATAAGTAGATGAGAAATTTTTTTTTTTAAAGCAGCAAGAACAGATTTTATTCAGGAAAATGATTGATTGCAACAGGTTGTGCTAGGTGAGAAATTATTGACATGGAATTTGACAAAATCCAAGGAAATAATTTTTAGAGCATGAGCTTTATTTAGTAAGATAAGAACACATAGTGGCTGAGACTCACCAATGTTTTACAATGAATGATAATGAATGATCATGGTTGCACAATCACCTTAACATTAAGAGGCATTTGTTTTAGATGGCAATTTAACAGGAAACAAAGTGAAAGTATTCAGATTAAAGGATAATGTCGTTAAGCAGTAGAAACTACAGCCTTTGTGAGGATTCAAACCTTTCCTCTTTAGCCATTAGGAAGAGCCTTATGTGCTTTTAAATGGCCCTAAAATAACAGCCTGATCATTCTAAGTCTTTAATCAATCTTAATTTGCCTGACCCAAATCTATTTATAAATAGATTTAGAAATATAACAAGTGACTCCTCTTTCAACATAATGCATTCTTACCTTGGGTAACAAATGACAAGAGATTTTTGACTGGTCGCATGCCTTTCTGACTAGGTAATGTGTACAAGCTGAAGGTATTTTCTAGCTCCCAGCAATCTACACAGCCTCTTGTTTTTGAATGAAATTAGACAGGGAATAATTTCTGCTACCTTAAAACCACTGAGATCACTCCCTCAAAGTAAGTCACTGAAAACATAAGATAAACAGCAGACCCTAAAGATATGGTGAAAATAAGGGATTTTTGTCACTGGACTCCAGCTGGATATAAGGTATAGGACGGAGAATAAGGAAAAGTCGCACATTCCATACCACCTTAGACAGCTCAGTGAAGATTCCTAAAGATTTACCACGACAGATACTGTTATAACCTCTTCAGTTCTTCACTTAAAAATGCATGTTTGGGGGCCAATTAATGGCATAGCAGTTTCGTCACTAGACTCCTATATGGCTGACTATTGCTCAAGTCTTGGACCAGGTGGCTTGAAAATCGACGTGTGTGCACGCATAACTTGCCCAAGATCTTGGGAAGAGAATGGAGGCAAAGTGATTGTGGCATGGCCATCCCCCTGGGGTGGGGGGTAACTTTTCACTTTCCCTCTCACTGTCTCTTCCTCTGTCTCTCCCTCTGGTGAGCACTCACACCCTGAGGTAAGAACCTCTGAAATAAGAAAAAAAAGTTCATGTTTTGTTCAATGCCCATTCAGAACTTGTGTATACCTCATTTTCAAGTTACTAATGTCTTCTCAAATAGTGAATCATTTTATTGAAAATCTCTTTATCTCCTTTCACACACAGATTCATAAACAGAAGGGGTTTAAATGCTGTGTACTCCCAGGAAAATGAGTGCTAGGGGATTGGGAATGGACAGGTAGGAAAATATTCTCTAGTTTAAGACAGTATTGGCTTTTTACCCAATATCAGTTGATGACCTGAATAACCATTGCCTTGGAAATGCAAGTGATTGGGAAAAACAAAAAGGACAATGTCTAGCAGGTGTTGGTTCCCATCTTTTAGACAATTGTTGATGGAAATAACCAATTCTGCAAAAATAATAATTGTGGTTTATTTTAAAGTACGAATTTGAGTGACCTAGGCCCAGAGAGGAGGCAAAACATGCCTCTCTCTCAGAGTGATCAGGTACAGAGGTTCCTTTTATTCAATTTTGAGAGGGAGATAATTTAGTAAAGAGCTCTCCATTGACCTGGCCCAAAAAGGCAGGACATGTTGGAGCCTAGCTTGTAGGTTTTGGGAAGGGATTAGTGAAGAGTGTACTTTAACAGAGATAAGGGGGCTTGTATACAGTAGCAAGATACTGTCCTAAGAACAGGATGTTGGAAGAGTCCTGTTATCAATGAGTCACAATGATCTGTTAATGACTGTGGGTGTGACTCACCCATTACAGGGATACTATGCCAGGGACAGGATGTAGGAAGATGTTATTATCAAATGGCCAAAATGGTCTGTTAATATCTGTGGGCCTGACTCACCCAAGGCCCTCTGGAAGGGATTTTAGAAGTAGGAAAAAGTAGTCAGACTTCTGTCCTCACAATTTAGTCTTTCATTTATTTATTTCATAAAATTACAAATGCCTGCTCTATCCTCCAAGTCACACTGAATAATACAGACATGTTTTCACTGTCTGCGAGCTTGCAGTGGAGAGGTGAAGACAGATAGTAAACTAAATGAAAGGACAGATGCTAAACAAATATTTGCAGTCAGTGTTACGTTTGGGAAACATATTGTGCCATAGAAACACACTGTAGGAGTGTTCCTATTTTTTCTAACAGTAGAAAAGAAAAGGACACCACAGTGATCCTCATTTGGGTATCCTGGTACAAATTATTTCATTTCCTGGGCTTCGGTTTCCTTGGGTAAAGGTAAGCGAATTTGGAATAAATGAATTCTAAGGTTCCTTCCAGTGAGAAGATACTGGAATCCTATTTAAACTGTCCCCATCCCAATGGCATACTACAAGCATGGCTTGATGACTTCTTGGGGACTAAGTACAAACAATATAAACATCAAAATACTTCTTTGATCATCCCTAGAGTGCCAACTGTGAAGCTGGAGTTCAGATCCTTAGGTGTTCATCTGTCTTCACTAAATAGGCTCTGGGAAGAAAGTCCGTGTGGCACCCCACAGGGTCATACTGTCTCTTTCTCAAAAGTCCCCTTGTTGGTACGTGTACCAAGCTGGGTGGGGTACTTCTCTCGTAATCCTGGTGGGCTGTCACATGCATTGAAGGTACAGCCAGAGGGTCATACCCTCTCATTTTCTCCCTGAAGTAACCAAGAGGATTAGCAAGAAGCCCAAATTATTCCTCCTAGACCTTTCATTATCAAAATAAGGGGATGAGTCACTTACACAAATGAGACTTAAAACATCCCTCTATTTCCATAGTTCCCAAGGTACATATGTTATAGTCTAATCACCAAGAAATAAGAGGCCATCCAGATGCAGTCAAATGTACTGAAGTTTACTGATTAAGCCTAAACTGGCGGCCTATAGGGGGACTCATATCTCTCAAAACCCCACAGCCCCGCAGCCCCGTGTGAAAGGAGAAGGGAGCGTATATAGGCCAAAAATTCACAGTCTTTTTTGGGATGATGTGATGATTTACAAGGACAAGATGTGGTGGGCTTGGAACAGTAGGGGGTAGGATTTTACATTGTAAAAACAAAAGTGGGTTACAGAAGCAGAAAAAGCAGGTTAATCATCCCTATGGTATGTTCCATCCCTACCTAAACACAATGGAATCTTAATGGTCTTCACCGCTCAGGGCAAGGGGCCTGGGGACTGATGATTACATCACTAAGGAACATGTAAGGGTAGGGAGCTTGGGGGGGGGGGGACAGTTATTTAGCAAAGACAGTGAGTGTTAATCACTCTGTTTACTCTAGGCAAAAGGAGAAAGCAAGTTTCCAATATAGAGAGGAGTTCAAAGTGGAGGTCTGCTTCACATATGCAAATACCTTCTGCAGTAGGTGCAATAGTATGGCTCTCTCAAAACCTCTTCCCACCCCACTCTTGTGTTCTTCTATTAAGGCTAGAAAATAAAAATGTTTAACTCCTGTCTCTTTAGTCAGGGTAGCTAAGTAACTGAATTCTGGATTATGAGACATGTTAGAAGCCCCTGGGGACTAACAGGGCTTCTTTTGTTTTGCTTTTCCTATTCTTCCTACTAGGAACATGCCCATGAGGGCTGGAAATACACCTGCTATCATGAAACTGAGGATGCCCATCATCACTGAGGCCTATGGGTCAGAAAGAGAATGAGCTGAGTTCTCTGATGACATTTTAGAGGAGCTGCTTCAGCCTTGGATAATTTACATTAAATCTGATATATTTTTAATTGCCAGAGAGCGTGTGCACTTGCCAGAAAGAAACAGAGGGAAAGAAAGCACCCCCAATGGGTTGTGGTCATACTGCAATCCCATCTTCTCCATTATCTCCAATGATAAAGATGAATATAACACTAACTGATCATATTCTAATACTAACACTGATTACACAAGGGTCATATATAGAAATTTTAGCAGCTTAAAATTAATCAGAACATATATATTCTTGTTTGGGTAGTGTAAAATCATCTCGGTTTCTCATGGCATATTATCTTCCACATATGAAACTTTGATCAATAAATATTGGACTATTCAAATACATAAAAACATAGCTGTCAGCACCCAACTGTCTCCACAATCAGAAAAGAATACTTAATTTTGAGAAGCTCAGAGTTGTGACCACTCAGAGTTAGATGATGAGGTGCTCTGCCCCCTTCAGAAACATAGACTCTAAAATCACAAATACGTGCTTTTATTTATTTTTTATTCATGATTGATTGAGAGATTTTTGCCATAGGGTACGTGCGCTTGTAGGAGGGATGGCCACACCACAATCCCTTCTCCTCCATTTTCCTTTTGGGATTTTGGGCATGCTCACACAAGCACCCAGGGTGAGTTTCAAGCCTCCGGATCTGGGACTCGAACCACCATCTGCCATGTGAGAGTCCAGCGAGATAACCATTACACCATCTGCTGGTCCCAATACTTGTTTTTGAAAATGCAAGGCTGCCTCAAGAAGCCTACTATGGGGAATATTAAATAAAAGGGTTTTTCCTCTGGAAGAGACATTTCTCAGATAATTAAACATGTGGAAAATAGAAGAGATTTGCAATGTCTTATTAAGTGAAAAGTGTTTTGAAAATATCACCACTAGCGTCAGACAACCTGGCTCAAATCCTTGCTCAAATCCTTACTGATGGTGCTATTTGGGATAAGTTAAGGGATTGCAGTAATGTTCAATTTCCTTATCTGTAAAAGGAATAATAATGGCAATTATCTGCTAAGACTGTATATATTGTATGGTGTTATATTTCCAGTAGGTGTTACCTATTATAATTGTCATAGTCAAAGCTTTACCTTGAAGATTTATTTATTTCATTTTTAGTTCATATGAAGTCTTCTTTTTACCACTCCCCCCAGTTATATCAGTCTTTCTGCAGAAGAGGTTATCAGAAATATGTTTTTTTTGTTTATTCGTTTGTTTGTTTAATAGATAATAGGTGAGCTCACTAAACTACTTGTTGTCTTTGGAGTGCCTTGAAGGTAAGGAACATTTTTGCCCAGTGTCAGTCATAGTGTTTGGTATGTAGTAGGTGCTTAGTAAACATTTGTTAAATAAACAACTAAGTGAATGCCATGAAAGGAGGTGAAAGCAATTCACTCGGGCAACCCTTTTCTCCCCACCCAAGTTTCTTTCCTTCTTTCTCCCCGGGCAAGACACACACACACACACACACACACACACACACACACACACAGAAAGAGAGAGAGAGAGAGAGAGAGAGAGAGAGAGAGAGAGAGGGGAGAGCAGGAGAGAGAAAGACAGAAGCAGAGAGAGGCAGAGAGACAAATACCCCTAACAAGGAGATCTTCACACTGCCATCCACCCCTACCTTGAGCCAGCCTGGATCATGGGCTGGAGTACCCTGTGTACTTAGGGAGCTGTGTGAAAAACCTGGAAGCTTCCCACGTGGGTCAGTCTTGCAGAGCATGGTGTTACTGCTGTGCCATCGTCCTGTCCCGTTTGACAACTCATTATCATATTTCTGAAGGACCAAATATAAGCATTTAGAGTATAAAGCCCCCAGGGTCTCTATATACTACCTGCTTAGATCTGAGAACTTGTTTTTGTCTCCACTATTATTAGCCTTATGAAAAGGCTGGATGTTCTTTGTAATTTATTCATTAGTTGTATTTACTTTGTGCAAGTGGTGTAGCAATAGTACACGAATTAAATTTAACCATTAGACTAATTATAAAAACCTAACATTTCCAAGCAGGGAAGAGCAGAACCAGAATAAGAAGCAGAATTCATAAAGTACCAAGAAGCCAATTTTGTGTTTCTGCTGATCCTACAGAGAGAATCTAGGCACTTTCTTATTAACGATTGATATTATCAGTTTCTAAAAAAGACCTTCTTAGACATTTTCAGGCTGTAGTTTTTTGACATGCATTGCCCATAAACACAAAATTATAGATGAAAATGTAAACTGATAAGAGATATGAACAGGTGTCCCTGATTACCTTCGGCATGCTGAGGTTAACAAGAAACCCTTGCTAAGGCAGACAATAAAACAATGACCAGATCTGTCACTAGGGAGCAGACGGGATAAAGAAATTCCTGAAGACTGAACTGTAATTCAATTCTGAACTCCTGATTAGACAGAAAGTTGATATTTGCCATTCTGTTGGCGTTTGATACATTCTTTGATACAGAATCCATGATTAATTCCATTAATTTCATATGGTTAAAATAACCAACCAACCAAAATAGACACAGCTTAAACTCATGTAAAAGAGCTCAGAGATTGGGAACCAACTGTTAGCGTAATGGCTATGTCGCTGGACTCCCACGTAGTCGACCGCGGTTCGCGTCTCAGACCCGGTGGCTTACAACTCACGCTGGGCGCGTGTACGTGCATGCCCAAGATCCCGAGAGGAGAATGGAGGAGAAGGGATTGCGGCGTGACCATCCCCCCTGGGGGGTGATTTCTCGCTTTCTGTCTCTATGTCTCTCTCTGTCTGTCTGGCAAGCGCACGTGCCCTATAGCAAAAAACCTCTCAAAAAAAAAAAAAAAAAAAAGCTCAGAAATAAGCAATCGGAGACTGGTTATAGACATATTAAATATTCTTAAATAATTTAACTTTAAGGCAAGGGTGAAACTCATGCATTTTAACTAGAATTTCAGCAGATTGAGAGATTTCACGTGATGAATTTTTGCTATGGTTTGGTTAAAATGAACTCTATATGGCACTTAGCTGATTCTCAAATTTACATTCACCCTTAAACAACAAACCTTTGTCACAATTTCAAGTTTTTGTTTTTGTTTTTTATTTCCAAAGGGCAAGTGCATGTAGGAGAGAGAGAGAGCAGACAGTACCCCCAATGGAACACAGTCACACTGCAATCCTTTTTCTTCCATTTCTCCTTTCTATCAGGAGTTTGGGCATGCATGCAAATGCACACTGGTGTGTTTTTGAAGCCACTGGGGCTGGGATCCAAACCATCATTGGCCTCATGTGGGATCTCACTCCCAATGCACAGTGCTTCACCACCGCACTACAGGGCCAACCCTAGAATATTTTTTAAAAAGATAGAAATCTGGGAACCAGCAGTTAGTGTAATGGCTATGTCGCTGGACTCCCACGTAGTCGACCGCGGTTCGCGTCTTGGACCCGGTGGCTTACAACTCACGCCGGGCGCGTGTGCATGCGTGCCCAAGATCCTGAGAGGAGAATGGAGGAGAAGGGATGGCGGCGTGACCATCCCCCCTGGGGGGTGATATCTCGCTTTCTGTCTCTATGTCTCTGTCTGGCGAGCACACGTGCCCTATAGCGAAAAAACCTCTCAAAAAAAAAAAAAAAGATAGAAATCTGTAACAATATAGGGAAAAGTGTCGCAGGACATCAGTGTGAAAAAATTTTCAAAAATGTGTTTACACATGTACACTGTGTGTGTATGATCACTAAACTGAAATAAACACAGATATTTTAGATGTAATCCTCTAATTTTGTCTTTATAGCATCTGTGTAGTGTCCACGCTCCGCAGTTTCCCCCACATACAACTGCTTATTGTTCAAGACATTGTTCTTGCCTTAAGGAAGTCCCAAATCCATACATACAGAACTCCAAAGATACCTGCTGTGTTCCTGAGTAAAGGCTGTCACAGAAGTAAACAGGAGCAGGGAGCAGGGGAAGTGAGAGGGGCCTAGAACTTTCTATGCCAGGTGCTGTGAGAGAGTCTAGAGGGGCACAGGGGAGCAGGGATGAGTCTGGCACCACAGGGCAGAGAACCATTTTGGCAGTAATTCTGATTCTGGCAGACATCTTTAAGTAGTTCATCAGTGTGCTTGAGGCAGTTCTGCCATCCTTAAAGAAACTCCTAAATCTGGCTGAGCATGAGTGAACAGGAAAAGCCACCAGTGCTTAGTGGCCAGGCCTCTGTGTAAGGTGCACTCAAGGCTTCTGGCCTGACCGCCAAACAAAGGGCAGGGGGTGGGACCAGGAGAAATAGAAATCACAGAATACCCCTATTCTTTAAGCCCTCCTCTGCTTCTCTTCAAAAAGAAAAATATAAACTGAAGTCTCTCCAAACATTAATTCCACTTGACTAACCACAGCTCTATGCTTTATGCTGAATTTGCTGATATCTAGAAGTTAAGTCTGCGCCATTGAACACGTTCAGAAATTTGATTTATTAGACAAGATTTACCCAGCACCAATTTTTAGTTTTGTCCAAACCATCTTCAGGACCCTCTTAGCCTCAGGCACAGCATCACACGAGGATGCAGATGTGTACCAGGCACAAAAAAACATTTGTTTCATTCTTACAGGGATCAAAGTTCTGTTTGTTTGTTTGCTTGCTTATAGATTTAGGTAATACATGTAATGTCCAGATTAAGGAATAAAACAGTTTTATAAGGAGAATGATTTTCCATTGCTTCTCTGAAAAACAAAATACCCAATACAATGCTAAATAAAAGTATCACTCATTATTCTTAAATATCCATCAATTAATAAAATATACATATACATATACACATACATCTTAAACTAAATGCTTAGATTTTTTAAATTATAAAATATTTTAAATATATTGAAAAGTATAGAAAAAATATGTATAAGTCACCTAGTATTCACTACCTAAAGTAACATTTTATCATATTGGGAGAAATCATGCCTCGGGGGGATCCCACATCATAATTCCTTCTCCTCCCTTCTCTTCTAGGGATTTTGGGCACACATATTTTTAAGCCACCAGTTCCAGGGCTTGATCCATGGTGGGCTATGTGGGAGTCCGGCGCCTTAACCATCATGCCACCTGCTGACCCCTGTCATACTGCTTTTTAGAATCTGTAATTCTTCAGGCCCAGTGACTCTCACTATTTCCAGAGAAGCAAGTCATCTTCTCATGCATGTTTTTTTCACTTTGACAATGTACACATGCATCAGAATACCACACAGTATTGTTCTGTGTGATTTTAAAGTATGTAAGTATTATGCTGGATACATTTTGCATTATACTTTTTTACTAAATATCATTGCTTTTTATATTTATACATAATGGTCTATATAGCCTTCATTTCATTTAACTTCTATTATGATATGAATACACTCTGATTTATGCATTCACCAAAATGTAAGCTACATTTTCAAAGAATGATGTATGAGGAACACCCTTAATTCAGTATAATTCAGCCTGGAGTATGGAGTGAGGAGTGGTGGAGAAACAGCCTGGGCCAGAACATAAATGACCTTGAGTTCCTCACTAAAAACTTCCAGTTTTATCCTGGAGATGGCAGATGCTATTGAAAAGTTTTAGGCAAAGGAGTCACATGGTCAGATTTCATTTTAGGTTGATACATTTGAGGGGCTAAATCAAGGGATAGAAATACCAGTTATTATAATATTCTAGACAGGAACATTTCCAGTTCAGATAAAGTGTTGTGCACTAGAACTGAAGGTAGAGGGAACAAATGCCACAATTTCAGTTAAAAAAATATATATATATATATGGAAAGTATGTGCATGTGTATGTGTTTTATTTTGAATACTAGTCTTGAGTAGACACTTCTAAGAAAATCTATTGACTTTCTTAACTCTTCATAAAAATTCCTGATAACTGAGATACTTTTCCTTGGGAAATGCAAATACTGAAAGCAAACAAACAAAATCCTAAAATTCATGGGTGCATTTAATTCGAAACAAGAAAGGGTTTCATCACGAAGCTCAGAATGGTCATTGTTAATAAAAGAGTTAAGAAGCTCTTCTTGAAGAGAAATACATCCTTTCACCCCTAAAGTAACTAACTAGAAATCCCTACTATTATACAAATTGAAAACCAGGAGGCAAATTTTAATTAAAAATATTTATAGCAAGCAGAATAGCAGCTGCTAGTTTCTCTCACCACTCATGAATGTGTTTTGCAGCTGGCTATAATTCTCTCTTATTTCAATCAGCTTAACCAATAATAACAGCTGTTCATTAGGCAGGGGACATTTTATTAGTACCCATGTCATATGTAGTACTGATAAAGAAATCTTTAATATGTATGGGTTTTAAAAGAACCATACTGTGATTTGACGGACCACTGCCTAAAGGACTTTTGCTTCTTTAAATAAGTAAAAATTCCTTTGACCTTAAAGGTGTCTTCATCTTCCATACAAAGCTTTCTATGGATTTCCTAATCATGAAAACTTTAAGAACATTTTAGATTACATTTAAAATAAAGGTGACAGGAAGGAAATTAGGAAAAGCTAAAGAGCATAAACAAGGGCAAATTAGATGCAATATTTATGGATTTGTTTTTAAAAAGTTATTTCTTTCAGGAGCAAGATAGACAAGAGAGACAAAAAGCCAGCATCCCCAACAGGGTCTTGCCACTGCCATTCACCACCTGCTTCAGCCAGGCCCAATCACGGGCATGCACGTGTTAGATGTACCCAGGAAGTCTCTGAACGTGAACCAGACCGTATCATGTGGGTTCTGCTCCTCATGAGAATGTGAATTTTATCACCATCCACCCTCCAGTTTTGGTGCTGTTTCTTAAGGGACAATGTTCTTACATGAGCCATCTTGTTCATGAATGCAAAACACCATTGAGTCAGGGCCTAATCAGCTTTTTGTCTGTAGGTTTGATTTTTTATGTTTGTTTAAGTTGCCAGCATTTCTGTGTTTATCAAGACATTCTGTTTCTAAAAAAAAGAAAAGTCGACAAGAATTCAATAAAGTGAACTGAAGTTGTTTAGCTAGTTACACATTATGATAAGAAATTTGGCAAATTTATGACTCCTGTTGCTCGGAACTTATTGGGTGAAGGTGACAGTGCCTTTATTATATACTCCTGTGGGGTAAAACAGACCTGATTAGTAGGACTTAATAATGGAAGGAAAAAATGTGTTCTTCAAGAAAAAATATGATAGATTACTAGAGCAAATTCTAACAAAATTCATGGTCTTGCTAAAGAAGACAGCAGGAAAAAGCACAATTGAAACACATTTCTCATGAACAGATCAAAGGTACCCATAGATGACATGTGCTCATAACTTTCAGTATGTTCATGGTTCCTTTAATCTACTTCTTTCTAAAAATATTCCTAGCTTCCATGTTTTAGCAACTATTATTTATGGAATTCGACTAGATACCAGAGGTCAACTTAATTTCTAGTTTTATTCCTAAAACGTCTTATAAAAGAAACTTTTTTACTCGAACCATCTATTGGTTTATTTTAAAACAAGAATATCCAAAAATGAATATTTTTTTCTGCCTTACATGTACTTTTTAGAAAGAAAAAAATGAGGCTATTTTAAGGTAGCTTTCTTTCCCTTCATAGTTCATTATGATGCATCTGAGCAAATCATTCTTTGAGGTTGATTCATTTCTTCCATGAGAGAAAGAGAGAGAGAAGAAAATGGGGGAGAGAGACAGGTGCCCCTGACAGGGTGTTCATGCCACAGGCACCTAGTGTATATGGAGACTTTAGGACACGAACCTGTGATCATCCATGTGTGTTAACCTTGCAGAGTGTAGTGTATTGCCATGGCACCACTCTCCAGACTCACTGAGCAATCCACTTAATTATTTTATTTTTTACTAACAAATGAATGAACCATTGACAAGTTTTACTGTATGGCAGTCCTCCTGCCTCAGTCTAGCAACTAGGACCATGGGTGAGCACTAGTACACCTGGCTTTTTCAGAACAGTCTTACTATGTTGCCCAGGGCAGCCTCCCCAGTCACTGGGCCAGCACACCTGACCTTTAGGTTGGACCAGGAATCACATCCATGTAGTCCAGCCTGTGGCGCACAGAGCCTTAGCAGAGCTCTCCACCATGGCATGACCAGTACGTGAGGTCAGTACGTGAGGTCAGTACGTGAGGACGCAAACCAGAAGCTGAAGACTGAAGTGGCACCTGGAAACCTGAATCTGAGCCCTAGATCTCCTGTAGTTGTACTTTACCTGCACAAAGACCCCACTGAGGTTTTGAAATAACTTTTTTTTTTCTTTTAAGTTTGATTAAATTTCAGCCAAGGGTCTTTCTGTCTACCAAACTTTTTTTTTTAAAAGAGATTTTTGCTATGGGGCACAAGTGCTCACTGGAGAAACAGAAACAGAAGTGAGAAGTGACTCCCCAGGGAAGATGGCCCTGCCACAGTCCTTTCTCCTTCATTTTCCTCTTGGGATTTTGGGCACACAGGCACAAGTGCTTGGCTTGAGTTTCAAGCTGCTGGTCCAGGACTCGAAACAGGGTTAGCCATGTGGAAGTCCAGCTGCCTTAACCACCATACCACTGTTGTTGTGAGAGATATTATGAAGACCGAGTACATGGAGAAATTAGTTTCAGGAGCCTTTATTCCTAGCCAGAGACTGCCGTCCTGGCCAGGGACTGCCACCCCTGCCACTGGCAGGTAGCATTTGGGACGACAGCCCTGATCCACAGCTTTGTAGAGCATTTAAGCACAAAAACCACAAAGGAACATTACTCTTTCCAAGGGTCGGGGTGAGAGGCGTCATAAGGAAGGAAAGGCTGCAAGGGTTGTTATATTCCTTTACCAGGAGTCTGTTAGCAGTTTACAGAAGCAGAACAGCGTGTCTTTTGTTAAATGTAACCACATCCATGTTTTTTACTCTGCTCTATGGGTTGGATGAGGCAGGCCTATGGGATGCAGCTTAGCCTAACAGACCATTTTTCTTATAATCTATTTTAGTCCATCACACCACCTGCTGGCTCCTTTACCAAACATTTTTGAGGGGAGAGGAGTAGAGGTGGTCTTAACTTTATTTATGAGTGGTAAAAGGGGCTCTGTACAACTTTAAAGGACTTTTTCTGTTATGATTTTCCTCTAAAATTTTGAGAGCCTTCATTTGGGCTGCTATACTAAATTTACATGGCAGGCATAAATAGTCAGGGAGCCAAATTTACATCTTAAACAAGTCAGAAACTTTATTTTAAAATAGAATAGAATTGGGCCAGCAGGGGGCGTGGTGGTTAAGGCAGCTGGACTCCCACATGGCCGACTGTGGTTCGAGTCCCAGATCCAACAGATTAAAAATCAGGCTTGGCGCATGTATATGTGCCCCCGAAATCCAAGAGGAGATGGAGGAGAAGGATTGGCGGTGTGGTCATTCTTTCTGGGGAGTGATTTCTCCTTTCCTTCTCTCTGGTGAGCACATGCATCCTATGGCAAAAACTTAGAAAAAAAACAAAAAAGAAAAAAGAGAATCAACAGGAAGTAGGAATGAAGCCAGAGCAATTCACAAAAGAGGGGAACATTGGATAATGTATTTTGGAAAGGGTAAAAATTGAAAAACAGCTTAAAGAGAACATGATAGAGGGAGAATTAACAACAATGGGATGCTTTTGTCATTTTGTTATTTCACTTAAGTGTTTAAAATAACTGGGAACCAGCAGTTAGCGTAATGGCTATGTTGCTGGACTCCCACGTAGTCAACCGTGGTTCGCATCCCGGACCCGGTGGCTTGAAACTCACGCCGGGCGCGTGTGCGTGCGTGCCCAAGATCCCGAGAGGAGAATGGAGGAGAAGGGATTGCAGCGTGACCATCCCCCCTGGGGGGTGATTTCTCGCTTTCTATCTCTCTGTCTCTGTCTGTCTGGTGAGCGCATGCGCCCTATAGCGAAAAATAACTGACTTGTCAGGACCATCAGGTGGTGCAGTGGTTAAGGTGCTGGACACACCCACATGGCTGACCATGGTTGAGTCCCAGACCTGGTAGCTTGCTTTCTCACTTTCTCTCTCTCTCTCTGGTCAAATTAAATAAATGAATGAACAAATAAATGATTTGAAAAAAAACTGACTTGTATGAAGTAATTGATTTATTAAAAAAAAACCCAAACACAGATTTGGGTTTTTGAGATGGCAACTTAACAAGCAGAAGTGATAACAACAAAACCCTTGCTTCTATTACCATTCCCTGGACATCCTACTGAGACTACTTACCGGCCGCTGCGTAATCCTCGTGTTTATAAAAGGACATACTCGTGATTTTCTAATCAGATCAGGACAGAATAATTAAAACACAAGTACAAGTGGTTATCCCTGGTCTAATTCCATAAACACCAGGGGGATTATCAATTAAAGATCTCCTCTCGGTCTGCTAAGAAAGAAGTTTATAGGTTGGAAGCCAGTTGAATTTTGATGATATCAAATTCTGTTTCCTACAGTTTCTCTCACTGTTTTTCATGCTTGGATAAACTTTTATGAACGTGCTATGCATCTTGATTCATGAAGTTGCATGTAAACTATAGCACATGAAACAAAGAGGAATTTGGTTGAAATATAAGCTATATATCTCTTATCACTTCAGAGTTGCATGATATTAAAGAACCATTTTTTCTGTCTCCATATATTTTCTTTTAAATTAACTTGGATCTGTACTGACTGCTTTGTGTCTATTTTAGTTCTATTGTGTTTATCTTTTAAATGTGTTGTTTTAGAAAATGCAAGTCATACTTTTAAAAGTGTATTTCATTTCCTTATTTAAAAATTGCAAGAGGGCACATATGCTTGCCAGAGGGAGAGAAAGAGAGAGAGAGAGAGCCCCCTAGTGGGACATGGTCATGCCGCATTTTTTCCCTCTGTTTCCCCATCCTTTCAGGATTTTGAACATGCATGCACACATGTCTAGCATGTTTTTCAAGTCTCAGTCGACTAAGTTGCTTAACCACTGTGCTATGGGATAGTCATTTGACAGTACCACTGTAAGGATTTTCCTAATGGACTAGTAGAGAGGGAAAAAAATAGAGATCAGTTACAAAGAAAATTACAAGTCATTCTTTTGTTTTCCTTTACCCATCTATCTCCTCCCTGCTTTTTCTGGATTGGTGGAGAGAGGATGGGCTATAAGGAGAAAGAATCCTAAGTAGCCTAAATTAAAAGGAATCTTTGGAGCCTTAAAAATGTTGCATTCAAATCTGCATGAGAATAAGAGGACGTCCAGGTTTAGCCAAATTAAAGGAGCCTTTATTAAGCCAGAGGCTGAGGGAGAACTCAAGTCACTCCAAAACCCCGCAGCCCCTAAGCAGAAGGGAGGAAGGCTTATAAAGGCAAAAACCACAAAGGCAAAGAAAAACATAGAGCTAAGAAACTGTAAGCCTTGAGTCATGTGAGAGCAGTTTACAAAGGCCGAAAAAGAGAGTTATCAAAAGGACAGCTAAGGACGGCAGTGTACATCTGCTGGTGATAGGCAGTCAGTGAGAAATTTTTAGGAAGCACATGTGGGTCAGGTCATGTGGAAAGGGAAATGGATTTAAAATGGAGATGCTCACGCTTCCAAAATAAGTCAGCTAGAAAGGGAGGGCATAGATTTTTTGTCAAACATAGGTTGATGAGAATGAATTAGCTCTCTCAGTTCCACCCAGTACTCCAATTTATGATGAGGAATGGAGTAGAAAAATAATCTGAAATTTTAGGGCCAACTCTGTAGCTTAGCTGTTAAGGGAACCAGACTCCACATGGCTAATCATGGAATCCTGCTTCTTCTGACTTGAAAAACATGTCAAGTATGTGTGCGAGCATGGCCAGAATCACTGGAGGGAGAAACTGAAAAGAAAGGACTGTAGCGTGACTATGGCCTATTGGGAATGCTCGCTCTCTCTCTCTCTCTCTCTCTCTCTCTCTCTCTCCCTCTCTCTGGTGAACGCACAGGCCCTCTGGCAAATCTTAAAAAATTGTAATCTAACATTTTAATTTTCTTATGTTTGCCCCTTTACTCATTCAAACTAAAATAGAAACTTTAGTTTCAAAATTTTCTGAGTAAATTAGATATATCTAATTATTTATAAAGAGACTCAGTTGAATAGGTATAAAATTATAATTACGTTTATCAATTCGGGCTTAGATTTTTAAATTTCTCATATAACTCATTCTTTACAGACCTTAGTATAAGCAAAAAGTATCTTTCACTTATTAGCAGGAAAAATATCTTGTTTTATATACTTTCATGAAGTACTTGTTGAGTTTATGTTACTTTTATTTTGTGAACAGCTAGAAGTTCACTGCTTTATATTAAATGAAAAGCAGATATTTCTGGAATATTGAGCTTCTAGACTAGAATTTTCCCACCAAATAGTTTTAAAAGGTAGAGGACAGAAAATAAAAAAAGTTGGGGTAGAAAACTCTTCACTATTTTAGATGCCAGACATGTACAGATTGCAATATTTATTGAGCGGATCATTGGCTTAGCACAGTGCTAAGCTCTGGGTGGTAAAGAAAGAGTTATAGAAAACTGAAATTAAGAACCAGCAGCTGGTGTAATGGTTACGTCTCTGGACTTCCACACAGGCAACCATGGTTTGAGTCCTGGAACCAGTGGCTTAAAATTCATGCTGGGCACATGTGCATGCATCGCAAGATCCCAAGAGGAGAATGGAGGAGAAGGGATTGTGGTGTGGCCATCCCCCCTGGTGGGTGATTTCTTGCTTTCTGTCTCTCTGTTGAGAACACATGCCCTACAGCAAAAATCTCTCTTAAAAAAAGAAAACTAAATTGTCAAGGAGTTCACAACTATGTGGTAAGATAAATATACTCACATCCATGGGCAGAAAAACAAACTGTGCCAATGAGAAGTGTCATTGATAAGAACTTTGGGAATTCAAAGTTGAGAAAATCAAGGTATAAGAAGACTACCAAGGGGACCAGCAGTTAGCGTAATGGCTATGTCGTTGGACTCCCACATAGTCGACTATGGTTCGAGTCCCAGACCCAGTGGCTTAAACTCATGCCAGGCGCGTGTGCGTGTGTGCCCAAGATCCCAAGAGGAGAATGGAGAAGAAGGGATTGTGGCGTGGCCCTCCCCCCGGGAGGTGATTTATCACTTTCTATCTCTCTGTCTCTCTCTCTCTGTCTGGTGAGCGCACGCGCCCTATAGCAAAAACCTCAAAAAAAAAAAAAAAAAAAAAAAAAAAAGAAGACTATCAAGAAGTCTTGGAGAAAAAAGAAGAAGATTATGACTGAAAAGATTATCATTACTGGGACCAGCAGTTGACGTAACGACTATGTCGCTGGACTCCCAAGTAGTCGACCATGGTTTGAGTCCCGGACCCGATGGCTTAAACTCACTCCAGGCGTGTGTGCATGCATGCCCAAGATCCTGAGGGGAAAATGGAGGAGAAGGGATTGTGGTGTGGCCATCCCCTCTGAGGGGGTGATTTCTCACTTTCTATCTCTCTGTCTCTCTCTGTCTTTCTGGCGAGCACATGCGCCCTATAGCAAAAACCTCTCAAAAAAAAAAAAAAATGATTATCATTACTTTCCTATATGAAAAAGTGGATAAGATGACATTTTGGGTAAAGAGCAGTAGGAAAGACAATATTTTAGGTAAAGAGAACTACAGCAAGAGCAAGGTTAAATGAAAAAATAGTAAGGACCTGGTTTGGCTGGAGTGAGACACTCCTTGGGCCAGCTAAGGAGAATAGAAAAGGGAAAGCAGGGTGCAGAGGGACTTGGAAAGACAGCAGAGAACAGGTGGAGGGGTCTAGGAGGAATAAAGTAAAACACTTAGGATTTCGACCACTGAAGACCCTCTGCCCAGACTCCACCCTCCTGCTACCCAGACCTAGCGAGGAGATTATAATTTTTCGACAAAAAAAATTTTTTTAAATTTTTTCCTATTTCTTTTCTTTCTTTTTCTTTTTTTTTTTTTTTTTTAGCCTTTCTCACTTTTCTGTTCAGCCTCCACACACTGATTTTCTAGACAGGTCTAGATGCTCAGTAGCATCTAGAATACATTTAGGGTCAGATTAATCCTCAATTTTCACTGAATCAGCTGTGCAAAGGGAGAAAAATGATACTGTTTATAGACTGTAGGTCACCTCCGCCCGTATTCCTCTGGATGCTCCATTTAACTCCAAAAACTAGGAAAAAAATGTATAATCCATCAGATGACCAGAAACCACCACAGAGGTACAAGAAATATGAGAAACCAAGAAAATATCCCTCCTCTAAAGGAAAAGAATAACTCCTCTTCCACCACAGAGAATACAAGGGAACTCATGGAAATGTCAGATAACAAATTTAAAATATTCATAGTGACAAAGCTAACAGAGATACAAGAGAAGAGAGATAATAAACTCCAGAAGATGCAGGAGAAAGGAGACACCAACTTCCAGGAGATGAGAAAGTTTTTGCACAATCTGAAAGAGAAGACACACATCATAAAAAAGAATCAAACAGAATTGTTAGAGATGAAGGTTGTAATACAGGAAATCAAAACTTCGTTGAAAATATCAAAAGCAGATTAGATCATGTGGAAGATAGAAGATAGAACCTCTGACCTAGAAAAATTCACCAAAAGACTGAGAAAATAACCTAAAAAAATGAGAATAACAGGGACCAGCAGTTGATGTAACGGCTATGTCGCTGGACTCCCATGTAGTCGACTGCCATTCGAGTCCTGGACCTGGTGACTTAAACTCACGCTGGGCATGTGTGCGTGCATGCCCAAGATCCTGAGAGGAAAATGGAGGAGAAGGGATTGCTGTGGGGCCATCCCTCTTGGGGGGGTGATTTCTCGCTTTCTGTCTCTCTGTTTCTCTCTGTCTTTCTGGTGAGTGCATGCACCCTACAGCAAAAATTTCTCCTAAATAAATAAATAAATAAATAAATAAATAAATAAATAAATAAATAAAATGAGAATAGCATACACGTAATACTAGATATCATTAGATGTCCAGACATCCAGATCATTGGTATCCCAGAAGGTGAAAAAACTAATCAGAGCATCAATCATCTATTTCATGAAATCCTGTAAGAAAACTTTTCAAACCTAGTGACACTCAAATATCCAGACTCAAGAAATACAAAGGACCCACATAGAATCAACCCAAGGAGATCTTCCCCAAGGCACATGATAGCCAGATTGACCAAAACCTCAGAGACTATATACTAAATCTGGCAAGAGAGAAACATCAAGTTACTTTCAAACGATATCCCATAAGGCTAATGTTGGACATGTCATCAGAAACAATGCAAGCCAGGAAAGAATGGGAAAATATATTCAAAGTGAAAACCAATTTCAACCAAGAATACTATACTCAGCAAGATTATCTTTCATATGGGAAAAAAAGACAAAAACATTCTCAGATAAACAAAACCTGAAAGAATTTACCAACACCAGACCAGCTCTCCAAGAAGTGCTGAAGGGAAGGCTATACCAGGAAAACTAAAGTTGGACACACAGAAATAAGAATACAAAAAACAACCAATAGAATGGCCAGCCTAATGGTAAGGACCAATCTGGAGTTGAATGTGAATGTCCAGAGTTTAAATGGAAAGATCAGACCACAGTAACACTGCAAATTCTAGAGAAGAGAGATGACGTGAGTCTGAGCTAGTGAAGTAGATTTTTTTTTTAACTTTAGACTAAAACATTACTGATTTTCTTCAATGCTTTGATTTCCATATTTAAGGATTTGTGTCTTCTCTTGAACTGTTGATAGGCTTATCTACCTACTATTTGAACTCAATCCTTTTTCCTGGCTTTAAGTTTTAAACTAATTTCTCTCTCTCTCTCTTTTGGAGAGGTTTTTGGTATAGGGCATGTGCACTTGCCAGAAAGACAGAGGGAGACAGACAAACAGATGGAAAGCAAGAAATCACCCCCCCAAGGGTGGATGGCCATGCCACAATCCCTTCTCCTGCATTCTCCTTCAGGATCTTGGGCACGCACGCACATGCGCCCAGTGTGGGTTTAAGCCACGGGGTCCACAACTAGAATCACAATTGACTATAGGGGAGTCCAGCGACATACCCATTATGCCAACTGCTGGTTCCTAATTGCTCTTAAAGTTTTTTTATTTTGATCTATTAACTAAAACTGTTTTTCTTGAAATTAACAAATGCATTAAAAATTTATTTACTTAGTTTTGGCTGTAAGTAGTTGCTGAGGAGGGAGAAAAAAGTTCTGAAAATATCCCATCATTGAATTAGGAAAAGAGGTATGTGTTTAGACAAACTTGTGAAGGGAGTGAATTACTCCAAAGAGCTTTGGTCTTCTGGATTTCTTCCCTTGCAAATACTTAGTCTCTTTAATAATTAATTTACCTGATTTCACTTAGTCAATAAATGCTAATGGACATCAAAATAAATCACCACACATTGAAAATCGCAGACTCTCTCATATACTCACTATTCATGGTTTATTAGTATCTGGAAGGAAAAAATGTCCTCTACTTTCTCTCTCTCTCTCTCTTTTAAGAATTATTTATTTGGGACTAGCAGTTAGCATAATAGCTATGTCGCTGGACTCCCATGTTAGTCAACTGTGGTTCGAGTCCTCGACCTGGTGGCTTAAACTCACACCAGGTGTGTGTGCGTACGTGCCCAAGATCCTGAGAGGAGAATGGAGGAGAAGGGATTGCAGCGTGGCCATCCCCCCTGGGGCGTGATTTCTTACTTTCTGTCTCTCTGTCTCTGTCTTTCTGGCGAGCGCACACGCCCTATAGAGAAAACCTCTTCCTCTCTCTCTGACTCTGTGGTCAAATTAAGAAATAATAATAATAAACAATTCTTTAAAAAAAAGAATTGTTTATTTGATTTTATGTATTATTAACACTTTTCAATTTTACCAAAGAGAGACAGAGACAGAGAGTGAGAGAAAGTGAGAAAACAAGCAAACAGGCCCAGGACTTAAACCTTGGTCGACCCTGTGGGAGTCCAGCCTCAACCTCCATGCCACCTCCCAGCCCCTCCTCTACTCTTAGTTTAGTGTTCAGGGTCCTATAAATCAAAAACAAGGTAGATTAAATTGAGAAAAGGTATTTTTTCTTTTTTTTAGGTTTTTGCCATAGGGCATGCGTGCTCAGTGGAGACAAAGAGAGGGAAAGTGAGAAATTATCCTCCTGTGGGGATGCCTTCTCTATTCTCCTGGGATTTGGGCATGCATTCACACAGACCCAGCGTGATTTTCAAGGTCTGAGGTCCAGTACTCAAAATGTGATTGGCCACATGGGAGTCCAGTGTGTTAACCTCTACACCACCTACTGGGCCATGATAATTGATTTTTATTTTATATGCTTTGTGATACACAGAAAAGAAGTGAGACTTCTTTCAATTCAGGGCTTATATACCATTTAAATTAAAAAAAAAAAAAAAAGGGAGGGGGTTGGTTTTCAGGAGATGATAAATCCTGGGGAGCGAGTAGGAAACATTAATGAAATATGAAAGTTATGTCAATAAATTCTATTTATTCAAGCTCATCTTGCTGTGGACTCCCATCTTAGGTGATAAGTGTGGCTTTCAGGTATGTACAAGGAGAGTGCCTTTTCAAGGGAAATTTATACCCTGCTTTTAGGCGGATAAGAGGAGGACAGGGAACTCTTCCTGCATCTGTTCATTCTCAGTTGCCTTCAGCTCAAAATAATCCTTATGTTAAAGTGGCATATTTTGAGGTGGCATATTCTGACCCCCTTCATTAGCATATCCATGTTATGCTAAATTTACAGATGGCTAACCATAATTATTGCCTCACAGTCACAGCACTTAAATGAGAAGCAGTATTCCTTCCAAACGTAAATCCTATTCTCGTTTCAATATTTCACTCCATTTCCAATCTGTGCCAGCCTAGATTAAATAATTCTTTATATATATATACATATATATATATATTTTTTTTTTTTTATATATATATATATATATATATGTTCCATCACCAGAGGATGTGTGTGCTCCATAGAGAGAGACAGAGAGAAAAAGAAAAGTACCTATCAATAGAGCATGGTCACAGTGCAATCCCCTTTCCTCCATTTCTCCGTCATCCTGCCAGGATTTGGAGCATGGTGTGTTTTATCAAGCTGCCAGGGCTGAGATTTGAAACGTGGTCAGTCATGTGGAACCCAGCTCCCAACACACAGTGCCTAATAGCCATGCCATGGGGCCAGCCCAGGTGTCATGTTTTATGGAAATGATATTTTCACTAAAAAGGAAAAGTTTACTGCTTAATAGATTTAAAATTTATAAATTACATTAGCAAATGTAGTACATATAACTTATTCTTAAGAGGATGGTCCTATATAGCATAATAAAAAAAATCTCACACAAAATGAATCCCATTCTACTATTTGTGGGATTAATAAAAATAAAATTGTGAGTCGAATATATTTCGCTCTTTCAAGGAATATTTATTCAATGCTTACTATGTAAAAGAGAAATGTGACGCTACTCCTTGAGGAAAGACAGACTTCAAGAATTTAGAGATGATCTCACAGAGAACAACAAAAAGGTACATAAGTCTGTATACAGGACTCAGGTAATCTAAATGAATGAAATAAACTTGATACCTGGCAATAATGAGTGGTTCAGTTCTGACTGTACATATGTAAACACCTCTTCATTTTGAAAATAAGTGAAATTCAAAGCAACCATTGAGGTCAGTGTTTACTTATTTGTATAAACTAATTTGCAGGTTGGTTGTAGCCAGTGGTTAAGCACTGTGCATATGGAGTCGAATCCTGTGTGGCCCACTGTGGTTGGAATCACAGCCCTAGTGCCTTGAAAAATGAACCAGTCACATTTGCATGCATGTCTAAAATCCAGAAGGGAAAGAAAGATGAAGGAGAAAGAATTGCAGCAAACCACACCCCATCGGGAGGTGCTTTATTTCTCTGGTAATCACAACTGCCCTCTGGCAATAAAAAACAAGCAAACTAGTTTGTGTATTTAGATAGACAGCTTTGTGCTGATAAATGTAAAATAATTAGCTCTTTTGGCCAAAAAATCTTGAATTGTAGCATTTGCCAATTTCTGTACAGTAAGGGTCTACCAAAGCCATTAGAGGGATATCCATTTTCCAGCCACGAAGCTGTTTTCAAGTCATTTAGAGGGGTGTCACTGAATACAGTTTGGGAAGAAATGCACACTTACCCATCATTACATAGTATTTTTGCCAAACAGACAAAATAGACATTAAATTACCTCAAGAGCACAGAAAATACCAAAATACCATAAAATAATTAAAGATGTGGTGCATTTGAAGGTATTTATCAACTTTGTTTGAAACTGAATTTATTTACCTGTATGTTTCTTTTTTTTTAATATTGGCAGTATCTGTTGAAGATATTTCGTTCAACGGGTTGGGGAGAAATGTTCACATATCGAAATGGTCTCATTGTAAGCCAAACAATATGATTGAAAGTATATACAAAAAAAAAAATAAAATAATAATTAATAATGTGAAAAAAAATATATATAGGCAGTATTTAACAATTAAATCTCTAAATTTCTAAAAACTCTAACAACTAGCTCTTCCAAGTCAGTGCAAGCTGACTTTAGCTCATCACCACCAAACCAGGGAAAAAAAAAACAGCACTGAAACCCACAAGAATATTTAGGCAAATACAAAAAATTCTGCCTTTGTAAGTCTTGTATATAGTAGATCAGTTAGTTATTGATTAATAATTATTGAGAACTTATTAGTACCAGGAAACTCTTCATCTAACTTATTCATTCTTTACAATAATCTTATGAAGTTTTATTACCAGTATCCTTTATTAATAGATGAAGAAAACAGGCATAGGGAAGGAAAACAACTTTTCCAGTGGGAGAGTAGGAACTAAGTCCAGTTTTGTCTACTCAGTAGCCCATGTTCTTAAAAAATGTAGATAACCACTCCTGCTCAAGCCCCCTCTCCTGCAAGGAGAGACCTTACAACCTTGAAAGTCACTCAGTTCTCATCCTCCATCAAGAAGGTCTAAATTAGTAAACAGCATGCAGAATAAGTAAATTACAAAGATTGAAACAAATGTCCTCCTTTTGACCCTCTTCCATCTAAATTCCAAGAAAGTGTGTCTACACTCCTCGGATTACTACATTGTTTAATTTCCATCCACTTATTTGCGTCTGGGCTTTCCAATTTCTGAAGGAATAAATTCAACTTGGTAAGTCTAAATGGCTTCGTTCACCACTTCTTAGATTTCCAGCGATTATTCTGGGAAGAGTGGCCTAGGTTCTCCCTCTGCTTGTCAGAGTGATTAATTAGATTGAATTTCCTTCTGTCTTCTTTGCTGTTGTTCCCCTTCCTCCAATGACTAATAACTCTTCTGCAAAGTCCAAACAAATGGCCATGGTATCTAGTTTTTATTTTGGGAAGTTTTCCCCAGCCAAAATGCATAGAACCTCTTCACAAACAGCAGTTTAGAAATTCCTGGCTGGGATTCCTGCCCTGAACAGCCGCATTTGATATGACTAGATGGCCCTAGTTGACTGATATCCTGAATGGAATCATGCCAGCTCAAAAGTCATCGAGCTACTCAAATCGAGAATCGGCACCGGGTAGTGATAAATATAGACGAGGGGCCTGCAAAACAGCCCTGCGAGGGGCCGTATCTCCTTCAGGAAGTACTTTTGTGCCAGCACGAAAGTATTAACACCACATGTCTCTTTCTGCACTTGACATCTGTGGACACTTAAGAGTGTGTGACAAAAGGAGGAAGAGGATGAGAGTGGAAAGGAAAACAAGAGAGTTTATAGATGTGGCTAGAAAACCAGCTGGGGCCCAGGCGTCCACTAGGAGCCTGGCCTCGCTGACTATTTTCACTAACAGATGCCTCATTTCAAAGCCAGAGCTTAGCATAATTGAAGGAAGAGGTCAGGAATAGGGAAGCCCAACCTCTGCTTCTCGACATGTCACAGGACCCCCTCACCCTCCCCTAAAGGGCCCATCAATCAATATGCCACAAGGCCACCTGGCGAAACCCTAGGGTGAGAAATGGCCCCTTCCCAAGATATAGGCCCAGAGAAATGAGTAAACATGTTATGAACCCAGATCACTGGCATCCCAAGGGTGTGAGAGAACACGGCTGTTTGGACCGGTCCAGACATCCAGACAAGCTTGACATAGCTTCATTAAATTTGTCAGTGAAATGAAGATGTCTAGTGGTCTAAATATGTGTATGAGCATGGGAAGACTTCAGATTCAGGATTTACGGGACTGAAAACCCTGCCCTGTGACTAATTTAAGGCTCAAGAAGGTTAACAACTGGCCCAGTATCCTTTTACAGATAATCCTCAATTTCCTCATCTGTAAACTGAGAATAAAATTAAAATGTACTTCACAGTGTTATTAGGCTCAAATGTAATGATCTGTACAAAGCATATATTAAATGGTAAAGATCATACACATATATCATGGGGCTTTTGTGGAACAGTTTATGTCTTTGTAAAAATGAGTTACAACACTCATCTCTGTCATCATTAATTTTTTTTAGCATTGTTATACTTTTTATTATCATTACTTTTTTCTTCTTTTATTTTTAAAAATTTATTTATTATCATAATCTTGTTTACATTACATTGAATTGCATATAACTTTACAATGTATCACATTGATTTTTCAAAAGGGAATGCCATGCATGTCAGTCAACACAGAGACATTAAAATCCTCATTTCATCATTCAATATCTTTTTATTGTTTTCCCAATCATTATTATAATTATTCCAATTATTTTTTAACCAGTCACTATTTCTCATTTTGCTTGTAAAAAGACTTTACCCATCATGAAATACTTCTCAGACCAATCCAGTTGAGACTACTATACACGTCATCATCAACAGGTAATAAGCCATATCTGTATCACACTAATGTCATGCCTCTCTATTTGTTCCCTTGCTAGCTTTCTCTATCCTCTTCTCTTCACCCCCCCATTTCACACTTTCTTATTCTCATTAAGTATTTTCACTGCTTTTATGTCCTCCAATATTTTGCTCTCTACCATAGAGTGCAGATAGTTGGTATATATTAAGTGGATACATACAATATCTTTCTTTCATGTCCTGGCTTACTTCACTCAGCAATAGATCCTCCATATCTGACCACTTTCTGTCAAATGCCAGGGTATTGTTATTTTTTATGGCTGAATAGTATTCCATTGAGTATATATGCCCACTTTTCCAATATATTCATCAGTTTGTGGACATTTAAGTTGGTTCCATGTCTTGGCAGTCGTGAATAATGCTGCAATAAACATTGATGTGCAAGCACTTTTCTGACTGAGCGTTCTCCTGTCCTTTGGGTAGATACCCAGAAGTGGGATTGCTGGATCAAATGGTAGTTCTATTTGCAGATCTTTGAGGAACCTCCATATTGTTCTCCACAGCGGTTGAACCAGTTTACATTCCCACCAACAGTGTAGGAGAGTTCCCTTTTCACCACATCCCTGCCAACACTTATCACTTTATATTCTTTGCCATTCTGATAGGGGTTAGGTGATATCTCATTGCGGTTTTTATCTGCATCTCCCTTAGGATGAGGGATGTTAAGCATTTCCTCATATGCTTTTTGGCTGTTTGTATGTCTTCCTTAGAGAGATTTTTGTTCAGCTCATTTTCCCATCTTTCAATTGGGTTAAACTTTTTTTTTTTTCGCATAAGGCACTTGAGTTCCCTGTGTATTCTGGTTATCAGTCCCTTGTCTGAGGCATATTTAACAAAAATATTTTCCCATTCTGAGGGTTGTCAGTTCACACTTGTTACTGTGTCCTTTGCTGTACAGAAACTTCTTAGTCTGATATAGTCCCACTTGCCTATTTTAGGGATTATTGCCTGTGCTTTGGGAGTCTTAAGAAGTCTTTGCCTACTCCAATGTCTCTCAGAGTTTCCCCAGCATCTTCCACCAGTAGTTTTATTGTTTGAGGTCTTAAGTTCGGATCTTTGATCCATTTTGAGTTGATTTTTTGTTAATGGTGAAAGATGGGGGTTCAGTTTCATCTTTCTGCAGGTGGATACCCAGTTTTTCCAGCACCATTTACTAAAGAGGTTTTCCTTTTCCCAATGGATTGACTGATATCCTTTGTCAAAAATAAGTTGGCTGTAAGCTTTGGAGGTTATTTCTGGGGTCTCTGTTCTATTCCATTGGTCCACATGTCTGTTTTTGTGCCAATAGTCATTAGTAATTTTTAAAAAATACATAAAATACCCTTTGTGAACCATAGCTTCAGTTTTGGTACTAAGATTACTTTAAAACTGGTAATGATATTAAAGTAGACATCTTGGGATAGCACATCTTCAAACTAACAAGGAAGTCATTACTCTTTTTAGAACATTCTCTCAGCCAGTCATCACTTTTGGAACCTATATAGAAAGAAAAATTCAGTCTCAAAAATCACTGTTCATGGGAACCAGCAGTTAGAGTAATGGCTATGTCACTGTACTCCCACGTAGTCGACCGCAGTTCGCATCCCGGAACCCGGTGGCTTAAAACTCACGCCAGGCACGTGTACGTGCGTGCCCAAGATCCCGAGAGGAGAATGGAGGAGAAGGGATTGTGGCGTGACCATCCCCCCCGGGGGGTGATTTCTCGCTTTCTGTCTCTATGTCTCCCTCTGTCTGTCTGGTGAGCGCACGCTCCCTATAGCGAAAACCTCTCCAAAATAAATAAATAAATAAAATCACTGCTCATTTGTGACCCAAAATAGTATCCATTTTATTTACCTGACATGTTCTGTATGACTTTAAGTTCAAATACAAAATAAATCTTTCATTCTTTATTTTTAAAATTTTGCCAGACGGCAAAGTGCGCTCTCTAAAGAGAGACACAGAAAGACAGGAAGTGTGAAAGCATCCCATCCCATACCTCCATAGAACATGATCATGCTGCATCCCTTTTCCAGCATTTACCCAAATTCAGGATTTGGAGCATGCATACACATGAACCGGTGTGTTTTCAAACTGCTGGACCAGGGACTCAAATCCTACAGCTGGCCATCTGGGGTCCAGTTGTCCTAACCACCATGCCACAGGCTAGCCCCAAGTTTTCATTCTGGGTGTTTTTTTTTTTTTTTTTTTTTTCCCAGAGAGAAAATGTTTTTGGTATAAGTCAAGTGCACTCACCAGAGAAAGCAACAGAAAGCAAGAAGGCTTACAAAGTTAAGGGACTCTAAATATTCACTGACATTTGGGTGAATTTCCAGGATCACAGAGCACGTCAGTATAAATCATGAAGACATACAAATGAACCCCAAATGACTTTTTAGAAAACAAATGCACTGTGGTAGTTAATAGGAAAAAAAAATACTTGTATGTATATGGTTTTATCAGTGTTTTTTTTTTATTTTCAGATTTTGGACATAGTTTCTAATTTTGAAAATTCACTCTATATTGGCTGTTTTTCTTAATATGTCAAAAGAAAGTCCTAGTAACATATTTCTTTTTCAAAGAAGTTCTTATTCTCCCACTCCTTCCAGATGGAAATGGTTTCTTTCTGTGTATTGCACTAGAATTCAACTTATGACTCTTTTTAACACTAGCACACTACTTTCTAGTTGTTTATTTGTATCAATCTCCAGTTTACACACCATGAACTTCTCGAGGGAAGAACTTTAGGGATGATTCTTTCCTAACATCTAGCATGGTAGTTGATACAGAATAATGTTAAAGTATTTGATGACTGAATGGGCCCAGCCTCGATGATGAAGTCTGTAGTATACTAAACTGTAGTGCTGGATACTACATGGCCAAATGCGGGCTCGGACTCCCAGCCCAGTGGACTGAATCACCCAGGATATGTGCGTGCGCTCAAGGTCCTTAAGAGCTGGGAGAAGGGGAACAGGGCACTACAAGACCCTATTGAGGGTATTTCTCTCTCTCTTTCATAAACATGTACATGTGCTCTATAATTAATATAAAATAAACTTAAGAAAAGAATGAATGTAAAAAATTTAAACTATGGGGACCAGCAGATGGCATAATGGCTACATCGCTGGACTCCCATGTAGTCAACCACGGTTCAAGTCTTGGACCCAGTGGCTTAAACTCACACCTGGGGTGTGTGCGTGAATGCCCAAGATCCCAGGAGGAGAATGGAGGAGAAGGGATTCGGTGTGGCCATCCCCCCTGGGGGATATTTCTCACTTTCTGTCTCTGTCTCTCTTTCTGGTGAGCGCACACGCCCTATAGCAAAAATCTGTCCAAAAAATTTTTTTTAACTATGAGACAATGTAAATAAAAAAGAGTTTATGACAGATTTAGACATAGCTAACCTCATCAGATGTATTGACTGTTTATTTCTTGCTCCCTACCCCTCAGGAACATGTCGCTATTTCAATTCTGAGTATTCTGAACAGTAGGCAGGCAGAGCCACCTCAGGAAGACCTGAGTTAAGGACACTGCATGAGGATTATTCATGTTAGAATTATTTTTAGTCCTTCTATTTAGTCGAACGCATTCCTTTGTGGAGAATTTAAAGTGCTTCATTCACATGTCTGCTTAATTGTCAGAATCCTGTGACCTGTGTAGGGACAGGAATATCACCTTATTTCATGAATGAAGAAGCTTAAAAAGCTTAGTTCATTCCAATACACTCTGGTAGCATTTAGGAGATTGAAGATTGGAAATGCTTTTGCTATTCTCGGTGTCTCTATTGTGTGAATCTGCCATGAAATGTAGCATCAGAGTACTCAAAGCTTGACTGCTAAAGTCAGACCAAAATATTCACAAATCCAAGGGTATTGTGGCTATATGGTTCAAAGCTGCCATAATTAAAGACATACTGTATCGGATGGACTATAACCTCTTAATATTTGGGCCTGGAGTTTGGTTACTGTGAATTCTTTCCTCAGGACTGGCTATATAATTTATGGTACCCAGTGCAAAGTAAAATTGCAAAAATTATTACAAATTTCAAGAAGCTTCTTCAGAGCCACTGAACAAAGCTCAGGGTTTTCCCGAGGTTGATTGCTCATGAAAGTAGCTTTTTCTTTACTGTTCTATTATCTTCTAGGTCCTCATCAATTTTTACTTTATTGTTCCTAAATTTCCTATTTTCTTTATTTGCTTTCAGTAACATCCTGCTCAGCATATCCTCTATTCTGACATTGGTGGGACAGTCATAAAATCAAAACCTGAAGAGGTCATTACCTTGGTTAAAATTTTTCAACAATTCCTCCTGAGGTCCTGGGTAAAGTAAGACTTTGTGGGCTTCTCTTGCGGTTATAAATGGCTGCATAACAAACACCAAAAACTCAGTGGCTTAAACCAGTCACCATGCATTTTCTCACAATTAGTGGTTTGACAATTGAAAAAGGGATCATGCGGGACAGCTCGTCCCTTCTCCCTGGGGAATTTGCTGGGCTGGTCTATGTGTCTTACAAGCAACAGTTTGGCAAAGACCTGGCAGGCCCCAGATGGTGGCTGACTGAGGTTTTTGGCACAGAGTGGGGAGTGGGGGAGTGAGGCTCAGTTACTCTCCACACAAGCAAATTCTCCAGCAGTCTGGTTGGAATTTTCTCCTAAAACAACTGGGTTCCAAGAGAGTAAAAATGAAAGCTAGAAATGCTTCCTATCTATCTATTTAATTTATGATTTACATGTAATTATTATACATCCTTGTAGGGAACAATATGGCTTTTAAAAGTATGCTATGATGTGTAATAATCAAATAGACAATATAACATCAACCACCTTCAATATTTAACATTGCATTATGTTGTGAATTCAAAATCCACTCTACTAGTTATTTTGGAAGTATACATTGAATTGTCAATGATGCTCTTTACTGTGAAATACAGTTCTAAAGAAAAACAAAGTGGTTAAAAATAAGACAGTCTTGAGACCAGCAGATGGCATAATAGTTATACCACTGAACTCTTACTTAGTCAACCGCAGTTCAAGTCCTGGACCCAGAGGCTTAAACTCATGCCGGGTGTGTGAGCATGTGTACCCAAAATCCCGAGAGGAGAATAAAAGAGAAGGGATTGCAACATGGCCATACCCTCTGTGGCGTGATTTCTCGCTTTCTGTCTCTCTGTCTCTTTCTGTCTTTCCAGCAAGCGCACTTATCCTATAGCAAATATCTCTCTTAAAAAAAAAAAAAAAAAAAAAAAAAAAAACCAGAAAATGGAGTCTCATAAACTGAGGATGCGTTTTTGAAAACAAAGATAATTTTAACATAGTCAATGAAAAAAGAATTTGTAATTTCTATGTAGAGGATTGTAGGAGATAAGAGTTTATAATCTGAAAAGATCTGTGTATATTGACCATTGATCCAGCTGGAGACAGGTAAAATAGTATGTAACAGCAGCTAATTAGAAAGACAGAAATAAAGGAAACTTTTATTCATTCATTGTGAGTTCTTGTAAGACCATAGTATTGTACTGTGCATAAAGAAATAAGTCCTCAAAAAAGCAAAAATTAATAAAATTGGAAAGAGATGTTTAAATGTACAGACACGGTAAAAATCAGTGATTTCACGATTTATAGGAAGTTCTCAATTTTAACATTTTTGAATTCATTCCAAAGACTCAGCTACTTGTAATATTTTGGAGTTTCTTCTGTTATCTGATTTTATACAGTGAATAATAAAAATAATAAATACATAAATGCAATATGAAAACTATGAAGACAGTTATCAGATAATTGGTAAATTTGTACCTAAACCTATTTGTGTGTAAAATAATTGAATTTGAAATTTTTTTCTTTTTTTTTTTGGAGAGGTTTTGCTATAGGGTGCGTGAGCTCACCAGATAGACAGAGAGAGACAGAGAGACAGAAAGCAAGAAACCACCCCCTCAGGGGGGATGGCCATGCCGCGATCCCTTCTCCTCCATTCTCCTCTTGGGATCTTGGGCACACATGCATACGCGCCCGGCGTGAGTTTAAGCCACCAGGTCCGGGACTCAAACCACGGTCAACTACGTGGGAGTCCAGCGACATAGCCATTACGCTAACTGCTGGTCCCTTGAATTTTTAGCCTTTTAGTTGGGGAATTTAATTAATTGACATTCAATGTTATTATCAATATCTGTGGACTTATCCCTATCATTTCATTACTATTTTTCCCCTTAATTGCTTAGTGTTCTCTTAATTCTATTTATCTCCCTTTATTTTTCTTGGTCTAGTATTCCCTTCAGTATTTCCTGAAGAGCTGGTTTGGTTTTGGTGAATTCTTTCAGTATTTGTTTATCTGGAAATGCTCTTATTTCTCCTTCTCATTTGAAGGATAATCTTGCTGGGTAGAGTACTCTTGACTAAAATTGTTTTGTCTTTCAGAGTTTTAAATCTATCTTCCCATTCTATCTTTGCCTGTATTATTTCAGTTGGGAGGTTCAATGTTAGTCTAATGGTGTTAACTTTGTAAGTAACTTGGCATTTCTTTCTTGCCATTTTTAGAATACTGTCTTTGTCTTTGATTTTTACCAGTTTATCTATGGTATGCCTTGGAGAGGATCTTTTTATGTTAAGTATATTTGGTGTCCTTTGTATTTCCTGGATTTTGATGTCTGTATGCTTTTCTAAATTTGGAAAGTTTTTGGCTAATATATCATGAAAGAGATTTTCTATGACTTTCTTTACCTGTCTCTTCACCTTCTGGAATACCTATTATGCAGATATTTAGATGTTTATCTGCATCTAAGATTTTCTGAATTTTGTTCTCATTTTTAATGGTTATTCTTCCATTTTTATTCAGTTGCTTGGAGTAAATTGGAGGTTTTGACTTCAAGGTCAGAGATTCTTCTGTATCATCTAATCTGCTGTTGATACTTTTGAGGGAGGTTTTGATTTCCTGTATCATATTCTTTATCTCCAGAGTTCTGTTTGATTCTCTTTTAGGATGTCTGTCTTTTTATGGTGTTCTTCCTTCAAGTCATGGAAGGATTTTCTCATCTCCTGGAATTGGTTGTTTCTTTTTTCTTGCATCTCGGTTGAGTTTTGTTACAATTAATATTCTGAATTCTTTTTCTGTCATTTTTGTGATCTCCTGTGTCTTATCCATTGTTGGTGAGGAATTACTATGTTCCTTTTAGGGGAACCAGCAGTTAGCGTAATGGCTATGTCGCTGGACTCCCACGTAGTCGACTGCGGTTCGCGTCTCGGACCCGGTGGCTTACAACTCACGCCGGGCGCGTGTGCGTGCGTGCCCAAGATCCCGAGAGGAGAATGGAGGAGAAGGGATTGCGGCGTGACCATCCCCCCTGGGGGGTGATTTCTCGCTTTCTGTCTCTATGTCTCTCTCTGTCTGTCTGGCGAGCGCACGCGCCCTATAGCGAAAAAAACCTCTCCAAAAAAAAAAAAAAAAAAAAAAGAATTACTATGTTCCTTTTAGAGGGAGGTATTTCCTGGTTTTCTCCCATTTCTTGGGACCTACTTTGATTTTTAGTTATCTGGTGAAATACTCACTTCTTGCTACTTCTTTGGAGTATGCTTCTATAGATGAGTGCTTGTGTGCTTCTCTTCTATCTCTGGGACTGCAGGAACTGTGTTGTGGGCCTTGAAGGCCAGAGAAACCTCTCTCGTCACACTGCAGGTTGGGTGGGGCATTTGGGATCAGCTCAGGCCAGGCGTCTTTTGCTTCTCTGTTGCTCCTGGATGATCATAAGTAGATTGGCATCATAAAAGGCAGGGCAGCAGCTTCCACCTTCTATCTCTTGAAAGCCTGAGGCTTCAGTTCATTAACTGCACCATGTCACTTCCAGCACATATGAGAGGAGAACAGGAGCCTAGATTCAAGACGCTGAAGAAATAGATCTCACCTCCCGATAGAATGAACAGCAGCATCATACCTCAAAGGGGCATGACTATAAGGGTGGGAGAAATTTGTGTCCCTATTTTGCAATCTACCACACCTTGCTATGCATTCTTCATGACCTACACTTACTGCCCTCTCCTTCCTTGTCTCACGCTACTCTCAAAATACAGCCTTCTAGCCTTGACGATGATGATAGTGGTAACAGATATGATCATTGACTACTTGCTTTGTGTCAGGCACTGTAGCTGATGTTATATATGTTATTGCACTTCATCCTCTAAATCACTATAATGGAGTTAAGTGGGTGTTTTATACCCATTTTTGAGATAAGAAAACTGAGCTATTCAGAAGTTTCTCTCTCACAACAAGAAGGAACCTGAATTGAGATTCAAACTCACATACGCTTAATTCCAACATCCATTAAGTTTTACTACACCACACAGCTATACCAAAGTGTTTGATTTACTTAACCTGTACTCATGGGCCTTTGTAACTTTCACATGCTAGTCTCGTTGCCTGAAAAAAGCCTACATCTGCTTCCCCCCTCCTTTTGCCTTTGATCTTTTTTCCCATATGAAATGGAAAAGCCTGTACACAACTCTTCATGAAAACTTTTCTCTTTTTCTTTTTTATTTGGAAGAGGTTTTTGCTATAGGGCGCATGCGCTCGCCAGACAGAGAGAGACAGAGAGACAGAAAGCAAGAAATCACCCTCCCCCCCGGGGGGATGGCCACGCCGCAATCCCTTCTCCATTTTCCTCTCGGGATCTTGGACATGCACACACACGTGCCTGGCATGAGTTTAAGCCACTGGGTCCGGGACGCGAACCACGGTCGACTACATGGGAGTCCAGCGACATAGCCATTACGCTAACTGCTGGTCCCTTCATGAAAACTTTTCTGATTCCCCAGACAGTTAGGTGACCCACTATAGTATTCTATGTAACTGTTTGCTTACCTTTCTTTTCTAGAGCATTTGTTCCTTAAACATACAAATCTTTCTTCCTTTCTTTCTTTCTTTCTTTATTTTTTTTTGTGGGTTTGGGGGGACAACCCTTGGACCTCATTCAGTGCTTGGCTTATAGTCATTGTTTAATATAAAAAATGATTATTAAATGGAATTTTTAAAAGCATGCTAAATTTGATCATTAAGATTGTATTCAGCCTAGTTGATAATTTTCACTGAAACAAGCAATTAAAGTAGTCAAAATAACCAAAACAATAGTCCACACAGAATTTCAAAAAATCTTTTGCATGAGCCAGTTGTATTAGGCCAATTGTTCATTTATTCAATTATTCAGGCTTCCATGGGACATTGTGTGCTTTGACAAGGCATTCATCCATTCAGTCACTCATTAAGAAAATTAACAGATATAATAATCAACCATTCTTATGTTTAAATGGCACTGGAGTCTTTGTTTTGTTTTGCTTTTTTTTTGGAATCAAAATAATTTAAACTATAGACTAGCTAGCTTAATACTCATTTCCAACCTTATTCTGTTTTGATTACCTTCACTACTGAGGCTGTAAGTACTATATACAGTCATTTATAAGTATTTGGGGGTGGAGAATGGAAACAGGACCTTCCATAAATACCATAATCAATCTATAAGTGTTCACGACGCTTATATAAAATGGTGTAGTATTTGAATATAACCTGTACACAACCTCCCAATATATTTTAAGTCACCTTTAGATACTTGTTAATACCTAATACATCATAAATGCTATATAAATAGTCCTATTGTATTTTAAAATTTGTACTTATTGTTGTGTTATTCTTTATCTTTTCAAATGTGTCCCAGCTATGATTGGTTGAATCTGTGGGCATAGGCCAGACATGGAGGGATGACTCTACATACTTTCTCAGCCTCCCTTGCAGTTATGTGGCACAGTTCTGGTCAACGACACATTATTTCATGTGTACTAGTGCAGTCTAGTGAACATTTTGTTTTCCCATTTAAAGAACGGATATTAGCTGGGGCTTCCCACTGGTCTCTCCTTCTCCCTGCTATGAGCACAGACATGCCAAGAGCTGAGGTAGCCATCCTATAACTATGAGAAGCAAGCACAATCCTAAGCATGGCAAAGCATTAAGACAAAAAGAACCCAAATCCTCCATGACACATTTGAGTGGCTACAGACGTCTCCAGACTATCTAAACACAGATTTTTGTGACAAGTGAACAAAGAAAAACTCTATTTGTTTAAACTACAATTGATCAAATTTCCTCATGTAGACGAATGCATTCCTATCTAATACACATGCAGTTTGACAATACAGTATGCAGATTACCTGAAAGGATACTTATGTAGGGGGCTAGTTTTGTTAAACAATGATACTGTGACATAAATCTTTAAGCACAGGGATATTTGCTTGTTTTTGTTCTATTTGCTGTTGTAACTCCAAAACTACTATATGACTGGCACATAGTAGGCATTTGATACATATTTTCTGACTGAATAACACAATTATGTGGAGAGCTGCCTCCTGAATGATGTGTCCTCAGCTCACTACTGTAAGATGTATATTTTTCACTGTATACTTTAATGGTTCTCTGAAACCTGACAGCCACTAGAAGTATCTTGCAACAAAAGTTTCATGCAGCCTCAGAAGAAGGCAAAGAAATTAATTACAGGAGTCCCTTGAATTTAGTAAAGTCCTATGCTCGCTTTATTCTCATATCACAATGGTCGGTTTAAGGAGATAAGAGGAAATGGACCTGAACTCTCAGGTACAAATACAGAGCCTTATTACATTTTACCTGGGTTCACCCTGAATGACTGAGTGCCTGAACCCCGGACACTCTCTTTCAGGCAGTATATAATCTGATAAAGCGGCTGCCCAAGTACCAAAACATACTCATAAAATTTGCCTTCTCTCTATATTTATCATCAGGGAGATTCATGAGGCAGAGACATTACCTGTTAACCGTCGGCCTTTAGATGGATACTCACCAGTATTTGGCTCTCCTTCGCATCTAACATGTCCTGGTAACCAGAAGCATCGAATAACATTTGGGTAAAATCTATAGTTAACTAACTCAACATGACTCATCATTCCTCTATCTTCAAGAGATATTTTTCTAAAGAATAATTCTTCCTCCTATTGGTCTACTTTAACAAAAACATCTTGCTTTGTTTTCAGCACTCAGCATGCCTTTGCAAAAATATTTGCTGTGTTTTAATGATTAATTATAAGGTATCGGTGTGAGAAAAACAATGCTAAAGGTAATCTAAGTAACCAGAAATAAAGTGCACTGTCCTGTAAACAACTAGTTGACAGGAAAAATATCAGAAAATATATTAGCAGAATCTCTACTATAATTATTTCTCCTTTCTTAAGAGAGTTCTAGTGAAAGATCCTTATTTTTAAAACTTGTCCTTTGTCAACCTACAATACTTTTATCCAACAGAAAATAATGCCAACTAGAAGACTTAAAGTGGATTTTTGGGCTAGAATGGTCCTGCCTGTCACGTCGGATGAGGAGAAATTGCCCTCTCGAGAGCAGTCTAAACTAGTCCAAAAATTTGCTTGAGGGAAGCCTGAAGTAATAGCCTATTCTCTCTTTGCTCTTAAAAATAAAAACACATGCAGCATATGAGTTCAGTTTCCATGAACGTACTCCATGCCAGCCAGAAGATATGAGGTCCTTAGTTTTTTCACAGTAACTTACTTTAATATCGGGAGGACCTTTCAGTTACCTATTTTCCTTTGGCACTTAGTAGCTCTAATAGGTGCAATAGTCAACATTTCCTTTTCTCTGAATTGTGCCAGGATATTAGGGATGAGAAACATGTTTAGAAGTTGTTTCCCTCCTTTCGTCTTCCATTCAGGATTTCCCCCACTTTGTGCACAAATCCACTTACCTACCCTCAGAGAATTTGTGGCGGGTTTGCTTCTACAGAAAAGTAATTGGATTCCTCTGGTGATTTTTGACCCCTGTTCTAATCTCAGCCATCACCCTTCTCCAGCCCTCGGGAGATCTGAGCTTTGTTCATAAGAGAAAGAGTGAGGAAGTGTCCGCTGATGGGCCAGGGACAGGCAGGAATGAATCAGTGGGATCAGGTGGCAGAGCTTTCAGTTCCTTCCACAGGGTGCTGAGCATGAATGAGGGTTCAAGGGCACCTTTCAGAGAAAGGCAGAGGTGAGCATTTATCAAGGGCTTAGCTATACTCAAGCTCCCAGGGGCCGTTGTTGTCTGTTGAACCATTCCCCGTTGGGGAACTGGGCTGGTTTATGGAAGGAAGGAATAGTTTATGGCACAGATGATCTTATTTTATAATCTTGAAGGGCATTAGACATAATCTATGAAACAATGGAAAGTGAATGTTTCACAGATTATCTCCCAACCTTGGTTTACCAGAAGCACCCCTTTCACAGGCCTGTGGTTTATACTCTTTCAGGGATGGTGGTCATGTCGCTATTTGGGGAACTGACAACAGGAACAGTCAGCTTGGCTATGTTCGTGCTCTTGAGTGTATATAAGCAGCCACAAAATTTGGCTTCTTAATGTGAAATGACACCTGATATGGAACTGTCTCCTAAGGAGATGTCAAACACTAAAACTCAGTAGAGACTAGGAAGCATGAATCCAACGGAGCATGCACACTGAGCAGACTTATTTAAATGTAGCCAAAGGAACTGGCAAAAATACATTATAATGAATTTTAAATACTCTCCCATATGCTTTATTAGAATAGCATCATTTGGGGGTTGGCTGGAGGATACAGAAATTTCTAGAGGCCATGTAAAAAAAACTATAAAAAAATTGTTTTTGAGAGCTGCTTTTTTTTTTTTTTTTTTTTTTTTTTTTGCTATAGGGCATGTGCATTTGCCAGAGAGACAGAGAGACAGAAAGTGAGAAATCACCCCCTAGGGGGATGACCATGCTGCAATCCCTTCTCCTCCATTCTCCTCTCAGGATCTTGGGCACACACGCACACGTGCCCAGCATGAGTTTAAGCCACCAGGCCCAGGACTTGAACTGGTGGTCGACTACATAGAAGGCCCACGACATAGCCATTATGCCAACTGCTGGTCCCTATAAATTTTTTTTAAAATAAAATCTAATATTTGGTATTTGTGAAGAACCAGATACTGTTTTCAATGTTTTTCAACATTATCTCACAGAATCATGAATAAATTCATTAAAAAGAGTACTATTAGAATCCCCATTTTACAGTTAAAGAAACTGGGGTTTAGAAAATTCACCTAATCAATGAGTGGTCAACCTTGGTCTGTCTGAGTCTAGTGGCCCAAAATCTTAACTGATAAATCCCACTGAATATTCACTTCTAACTTCAAAATTGGGCATTATACTAAGTAAAACTAAGAGATAATCTAGAAGATGTGACTGACCAGCCAGACTCAGGTTGTACATGAATTCAAAGAAATTTACATGTAGGGTCCACATAGCAATTAATTACAGAATAGTTAGCTTTCAAAATGGACAGTACTTCTTTTGAAATACTGATTTCTTTTCTCTCTCTCTTTTTTTTTTTTTTCTTAAATGTTTTTGCACACTCACTAGAGAGACAGGAGAGGGAAAGTGAGAAATCACCCCACAAGGAAGAGGACCATGTGCAATTCTTTCTCCTTCATTCTCCTGGGATTTTGGGCACACATGCACACATACCCTGCAGAAGTTTCAAACTGCCAGATCCAGTGTAACCATGGTTGGCCATGTGGGAGTCCAGTGCCTTAACCACTGTGCAACCTGCTGGCCCTGAAATGATGACTTCTACACATGTAGTCACTGTACCATGATGTTCAGGGGACCTAACTGTATAATAAGCCATACCTTTCATCTATTTAGTGCTTTCTGATAACCTAACCCTATTAGGTAGAGTATGTGTGTTGTCAGGAATTTTCTTCCACGTGGTTAAAAGGGTCACTATTTCCCTAGCAGGTGAGTGGAAGGCATGGTTGTTCTGAAGTGCTAGTACTTATTTTCTCCACTAGAGGACAGTGCTTGAAAGAATAACAGTCCTCTCCTTCAAGTGAGGCAGTACCAAGGACTGGAACAATCATTGCTTTGTTACTTCTTTGAGCCCACGTGCAGGGCACATAAAGATTTTATTTCTTTGTAGGAAAAAGAAGAAATAAATGCATTTGCTCTAATATTAGACAGAAATCAGTGATGATACTGTCTCAACTTGTTGAACACAGAGGAAGAGAAACGCCAATAAAATACAATATTCAGAACTGCCAAAGAATAAATGAAAAAAGACATCCTTATAAATAGAGGTAAAAATCCTTCTACAATAAACTCTTAAGGAGAGGGTATTCGAAGCTGTGACCAGAAGCTTAGAAAAAGAATCTGTGTTGCTCTAGTTTGATTGGTGAACAATTTACTTCAATAAACATCTTGCTTTCCTTCATCAGCATAATAATCACAAATACTGTATGGTACAATAATACAAGCTAGGTTTATACATAATATTACATAGTAGAGAAGCTTTGCCCTTTGGAAGTAGGTATGTAGTTGACATATTTGAAAATGGACTTTAAGGTGATAGGACCCCTTTTTGGTTACCTGCTTGAATGGCCAGCAACATCATCATTAACTAGCCAGACAGCCAAATTGGAGACACTGTTTTCCTAAACCATAATTAAAGACCCCAGTCCTTCTGGTCTCAACATTTGTTTTTCAGAAGGATAACTGAGACCCTGTGGAATTAGATGAGCATTCTCTTCTCAGAAGGGGTTGGCAGGAGGGGACCAGCAGTTAGCATAATGGCTAAGTCGTTGAACTCCCATGTAGTCGACCGTGGTTTGAGTCCCAGACCCGGTGGCTTAAACTCACGGCGGGAGCATGTGTGTATGTGCCCAAGATCCCGAGAGGAGAATGGAGAAGAAGGGATTGTGGCGTGGCCATCCCCACTGGGGGTGATTTCTCACTTTCTATCTCTCTGTCTCTCTCTGTCTTTCTGGCAAGCGCATGTGCCCGATAGCAAAACCTCTAAAAAAATTTATTTTAAATTTTAAAAAGGGATTGGCAGGAGTGGGGGAAGGAGAGAGTATAAGTGAGAGACTAAAGGAATTTGTTATAGGTACCAAATTCTAAGCATCTCATTTTTCCTGAAGTTAGCCTAGGTGATACATGAATCAACAAGTAGTTATTGAGTGCCTAGAGAGTCAAAGATTTGGAAAACACCAGAGAGCACAGTATACTACCGAGTGTTGTAGAAGATCACACAAACTGTAAATCTTTTCCCTGCTCCAAAGAGTAAATGAATCGTCCACAATATGGTCAGATGTAAGGATGGAGGGTATGACACCTTCACCTCATTTCAATACAAGGCCTCTCTTCTCTAAAAGCTCAAAGTTGAGTGGAGAAGATACCCGGACACCCCATTAAGCAGCCCCTCCCCTAGGTGGAGCACATCCCTCTCTAAGGAGTGTCAGCGTTCACTTTCATTCATATTCTGCCCTTGATCTGATGAGAACAGTCCTGAGGACGCTGAAAGCAAGATTTCTAACAAGTCACCACAGTCTGGAAGATCAGGATTTCCATCCAACCCTCCCTAGCTATGGCCCTGCTAAGGACAACTAAGCATACTGTGCGACACAGTTGTCCTCTTGGCAGAATGAAATTACAGACACACTCGTATCATAGGATCAGTGTATGAATGGACACGAAATAAAGGTAAAGAAAACTCTGATGACTTTCATGGGGATCTTTCTGTTACGGATACCTTATGACCTTGTAGACTTCACCAATTTCAAAGGAATGAGTTTCACTCAGCTTTCATTTTTTTGAGGGGAGGTTTTTGCTGTAGGGTACATGCACTCACCAGAAAGTCAGAGACAGAGAGACAGAAAGCAAGAAATCACCCCCCATGGGGGATGGCCATGCTGCAATCGCTTCTCCTCCATTCTCTTCTTGGGATCTTGGACACACACACATATGCACCCGGCATGAGTTTAAGCCACCGGGTCCGGGACTCAAACCACGGTCAGCTACATGGGAGTCCATCGACATAGCCATTATACCAACTGCTGGTCCCTCAGCTTTCATTTTGATCCAGATAAATGGTGACCCTATCATTCATATTCCAAGGCTCTTCCACTTCAAAATCCTTAAAGCAGGATTTTTTTGGTTGCTGTTTTTTAAACAGACACTCCCTCCCTCACCCCCAATAAATCAGTTTTAATTGCAAGATATTGGATCTAGAAGAGATTTTAGACAGAGACAGAGAGAGATGGACACACAGACAAACAGGACAAGATCTTACAACACAGCCTTCCTACCCCACCCCCAGCCAGGATCATGAGCGTGAACTGAACTTGTGGTCATCCAGATAGATCCAGCTTTGCTTGAGCTTCACCGACAAGCCCAACCCCCATGTGCAGATAAGGAAATAGCAATCAGGATTTTTTCCTTGAGGTAAGAGCAAATTTTAAAAGATCTTGTCTTGATATCATGTTTGATTCTTAGCCCTGTGAGTTGGTCAGCTGAGAACTACAAACACGAGGATTAGAGTCAGATATAAAGATAACCCATCATGTTATTCAATAAGATTGCTTATTAGAGAAGTCAATATTGTGTAACTATTCAGAAATCTATATTTAAGAAATATTGAAGTACCCTTCTCAAGACAAAAAATGCATGCACAAATATTATTTATTATATTTAGTCACCAGCCAACCAGATTATTTCTAGTCTTATCAAAATCAACATGGCAATAAAACGCCTCCTTGTCCTTTCAACCTCCTTATTAAAATGCATTAAATTTGTTTTTCTCATACAGAGAATGATAAGGTTATTAATTACAGGAACTGCTTATCAGCGAAATGTAAAATAGTAGGAGAGCCATTTGATGGTTTAGCTAAGAATAAAAATGGTGGGAAGGAAGCAATTCATAATAAAAGAAATCTTAGGGAATGAATATAAATTCATTTTAACAAAGGATTTTTTTTTATTGAAATGTTTCCTGGAAATAATTCACTTATTTTAAAAGAAAGAAGATGATGATGACTAAGAGTGTGTGTGTGTGTGTGTGTGTGTGTGTGTGTGTACACATAACATTGCCATTTAAAATGATAAAAACAAACGCATACCTTTGCTAGAACTTTTTACAGATAAAAGATAACCTTGACTCTAGGATGGTCTTGGCAGGCCTGGAAGTAGCTAGGCTCTGCAGGTATAAGAGGGAGAGGTGACCTTGGAGTCTACTCCACATGCCTGACGTTGAGCCCTGCATAACTCTCAATTAAGTGCACTGCTGGGGCTTCTTACGTTATGAGATCTAAACTGGAGTTTTGAAGTACCTTTGGTTGTGAGTACTACATTTCACAGTGACTTTAAATAAATATACAGTGTCTAGAGGCAGAGGAGTATCATCTTTCCAGAGAGCAGAGAAATGGAGCAGTCCACTCTTACCGATTTGCCGGAGTTTAGAGCACTGCTGTTAAATGGGCAGTCACCTCTCTGCAGTTGTGTTTCCTTGCCTGTCAACCAAAATGTTTGAAAAATACATTCCTAACATTTGACATTATTCGATAACATCAGTTCTGAAAGAGACCACATCTAGACTAGATTTATTGGGTTGTTGGCAAAGTCATAATGCATTTTTGCATAGAAAAAAATATGCCATGACATTCCTGGTGACCTAATATTTGCATTTAACTTCTATGAATTTACATGTCATGGCCACAGGTTTTAATATTCTCTGCCAAATAACTAGTAAAACTCACTTGTACTGATAGAAATAAAATACAAACAAAAGCCTTTAGCCTAATTCGCCTGAAATAGATCCATGGTTTAATAAATTTAATCACAATTTCTAGTTTAGGGCAACAGATAGATGCTAGGTATTTGGCGAATATTATTCTGTTTTTTTATTAGAAAGAAATATTTTTAGTATATCTGAGTGTTGGTGGAAATGAAGTTTAAATTTACAAAACCTTATGGCTGAAAGACACAGTTTTTTTTAACATCCCGTGTTATGTGTGTATTGACTGTCTAATTATTGGTCCATCTACCTACCTGTCCACCTATCTTTTTATTAATTAAGAGTAGCTTTCCAAAACATTTTCTTAAAAAAAGAAATGTTATTTTGAAAATGTAACATAAAAACAAAGATGTCCTGACTGTGTGAGGGACAGCCCCCGCCCTCCCTCCCCCCAGGCCAGCTCTGCCATGACTGCAGAGTTAGGAGAGACAAGTGTGTTTGGGAAGGGGTGATGATGGATGAAGGAACTGCTGTGACCATGGCAGCTTATTTTCAATCTCAAGAGAAGATGCTTGCAGACCAGCCTGTGTAATAATCACCAAACAGGCTGCTTTAGCCTCTGACAGCGCCAAAGAGAGAGAATTCACTATGATGAATTAACTAATAAAATATGCAATCTCCCCTTTTTAAGCTTTATTGACTGGCAACATTGTAGCAAAATTAACAGACACTAAATAATGAATTCTATGTGGTAAACATCCCCCAAATTAAAATCAGAGCCCACCAATGAACACCTTCTAAGTCAACAAGGAATAGAATAGTTCAAGTAGAATTCATCGTGAACCATTTATAAAGCTGATATCCTGATTTATAGTCTATACTGTGATGGGAGGGAGTGGCTTACTCTTACTTTATTTGCTCACATTTTTATTTCATCTATGAAGAAATCCATCTCAGGAGAGATTCAATATTGTATAGTTGGCTGAGTGGTGTTTATTCACGTACTTGGCTCAGTATTGGTCAGGGACTGCAGACTCTCAGGGGGCAGGACTCACAGCTGCTTTCCTACAATCTCCACTGGTTGCAGTATGTTGTTAGGGGCTTAGGGATGGTGTTGGATCCAGATCCCTTTCTGTTGCTTCCTTTCCTCCTTGTTTTCCCTCTGGTCCCCACTCAGAATCTTTAATAAGAATAAAATTACTTCCCTCCATAAAATGATCTCATCTGCAGAAGTCTCCTGTTTTGTGCATCTGTCATGCAGATCCCAAACTGCATAAAATGCAGAGGATGTTTGGCTAGAGCCAAAATAGTTCTAAGAGACTTGAAGTCATAGGGACCCCACTAGCTGACTCCACTGGCAAAACATTGGTTGTTGTTTTGTTTCTTACTTTAAATAAAGCATTAGCTTATCAAATGAAAATAAAGCCCAGCTGATGCGATTTTAGAGTTCCAATGACGAGCTCTTATAGTGTAGTAAGAAATAGGTGGGATGACGAGTTATGGTTCTGTATGACAGTCAAACAGCCAGGCTGAATGTTTTCCTAAACATGGCCCCCACTTCCCGCTAAAGCCTTTGCAGATTAGATGTGATTCTTAGGTGCATGCTAGATGAGGGAGGACAATGTCACCAATGATCTATTCTTCAGTTGTGCTTCAAGCTGGGAATCCTCATACTTTCAAAAATCTCAGGGGCCAAAGAGTGGTGTAATGATGCAATGTGACACTCTGTGAGGGTTACACACGTGAGACGTTTTCAGGTTCATATCTGCAGACCTTTCAGAGTATGTCAAGCATGTATGTGTCATGATCCAAGGCTGGCTGAAGCTTGGGCTGGATCATGGCATCAAGATCCTGTTAGAGGTCTTGTCTGTCTCTCTTTCACTCATGGAGAAAATAATTTGATGAACTTAAAAAAATCCCTCCAAGTTTTCAAGGGAGAACATAGTTATTTGAAGTTTATTTGTCTCAGGAAATTGTGATCATTGCATTATAGCAATGTTTGGGCAATAAAAATTGAGGCTCAATTGATTTATTTTCTCCATTTAGTGTTGATTTTATGCACTGGGAACAAAAGAATAAAAGATAGGGAAAAGCTACTGAAAAAAAAATTGCTCTCAGAGTCCTTAAATCTTTAAATAAGTTCTTACTTGAGACAAATGGTAATTCATTCACACATTCATTAATTCACCCCACAGATTGAGATATACCAGCATTGCATCAGGTTTGGGTTACAATGTACAAAGTGCATCCCTTTTCTCAAAAGATCAAAGATTAGCGCTACAGAGACAGAACAAACAATAAGGGCTGATAGCGTATAAGGAGACAGTGCATGGACTCCTAAGGGGGAAGCAGGGAAGGGAGATCTAATGTAGTGTTAGGTTAGGTTGGCACTGAGCTGAGCTGGGCTAGGAGAAGTGGACATGAATGAGTAATGAAAGGTGAAGAGGAACAGATAGTCAGATACCATGTTTTGAAGAGCCTTGTGTGCCAAATTAATTTATTGGACCACAGTCTGCTTTTACATTTCTCAGACTTTGATGTCCTAGTGTGGCTGCATCCCTAAACCACAGGATAAGTAAGAAATGTTTTTTCCTGGAGCATTGCTTTTGCTAAGTCATGAGTAATTTTAAATAGTATTAATGGAGTAAAGTGCCAAATCTGCATATATCTGTAAGATAAATCTTGAAATCCCTAAGATAGTCTGTGCTTATGATGGTTAACTTTCAGTCCTATTTGTATGTAAAGTTCTGTTCTCTCTTTTGACATTAGGGGAAACTTGTGGAAAAGGTTGCAAAGCATCTTGTGATGAGGAGTCACTTAAGAGTTTTACGCAGATCAGTGACAGAAGCCAATTTGCAACTTAGAAAGACCCCAGGATACAAGAGAGATAATGATTTAGAGAAGGGTGAGAGGGAAAGCAAGAAAAGTAATTAGAAAGCTATTGCAGTCACAGATATGCTAAATTATATTGGCTCTATCTGTGAGGGGGATTAAAAATTATTTACAAGCTAATAGGGGGAGAGAATCAATGAGACAGGTGTTGATTTATTCTTTATTTAATAAACTGTTACTGAGTGGCTATTATGTTCCAGGCATTGTTCTAGGTTCACTTTAAGGAATAACACAGAGAAAAACCCTGCCATCTTGGGGCTTATATTCTATTGGAGACAAACAGATAAAACCAAGTAAAAAAGAAATGAGAACAATCACATAAATCAGTGATAAATGCTCTAATGGAAATGAATTATGCAATGTGACCATTTCTTGGAGGAATGGATAAGTGGTCCAGGAATAAGATTTGGAGACTGAACAAGGAATGAAGCAAACATGATGAGTGAATGATGGTGTCTATACTGAGACCTGAAACAGGAGAAGAAAGGGAAATTTGAGAGGGAATGATGTTGAATATTCAGTTTGGAAAAAGCCAAGAAATGATGCCCACAAAGAAATGCTTTGGAATCTATACTTAAAATATAAAGAAATGAAAGTAAGGTAAACAGATAGATAGATATAAAAACACACACATTCAATCAAGAACATATATGCACACATAAACATATATGAATAGCACCATGGAGTCACCCTACAAAGAGCGACAGGGAAGTACTGAACTAAAGATCAAAATAGCAGTAATATGAAGTGAAGGTGAGGTTCTGGAGCCCTCCTGAGCAGGTGTAAGGGATTGGAAGAAAGGTCTTTAATAGCTAAGAATCATCACCATGTATGTAATGAATAGCATGTTCTCTCCCATTCAATGGTTTGATGCTTCGATTTGGGTACATGAACTGCTCTGGCTTTATCAGTGGAAATAACTCTAAGTGTGTGCAAAGGAAGTTCAGTGGAGCAGCTGGTGCTCTGCCTTGGGGTGGGCCCTGGACAATACTTCCTCAATGTCCACCTGGACTTCAAAAGGCATCCCCACAGTCCCCAGAGAGACCCAAAGCTATAATGAGGCCCATGTCCAGCAGCTCACCAAAGCCATTGAGATAATGAGGGTGTCTGATGTTCTTCTTTGCAAGTTCCCTAGAGCCCCAATTAGGGAATGTAAACCCCCAAATTCCAAAGATGTGTTGACATTGAAATAACCCAAATATTTTTTCCCCTCTCCAGACAATGTGAGACAATAAAACCCCAGTCTAAAAAAAGGAGGAAGCCCAAGAAACTCTTTCTGGGAAGAGGAGGAGGAACAGTAAGTACATAAACAACATTTTTTTTTCATTCTTTAACAGTCCTTCTACTACAGCTGAATGTCTTTCTTCAACTGTGATTGCTTAATAATGTTAGCATTTATATTGACCTTTAAATTGGCCATTTGGCTGAAGAAAATTTTCTGGGAGGCAGACTTAGCTAAGATCTGCCCTTGGTATATACTGGAATCTCTCATAAGTATAAAAGTCACAGACTCCACTTGCGGAGTCTTCCAACATCAACACTGAAGAACACCCCACCTTCGGGAAAAAAAAATAATGCCCTCATGAAAGGACACTTTGAGTAAACGAAAGTTTGTTTTCTGATGTGCAGTTTTAAATAGGTCTTTTCACAGATTATCCTATTACAGTAGGTGGAAGTGAGTGATTCTTTCCCAGGCATGGGGTTATATGCTTAGAACAGGCTTAAAAATCGTAGTGTGCTCGCCAAAGCCTGAAAGACAAGCGTAGGAGGATGTTGATCCATTAACAGGTTATTCAGGGAACAGACGTAAGAAGACTAGATGTTAGTGTATCAGTACATAAAATATGTGCATTTGGTCAAAAGCTCTATTCCAGAACTGAACGTGGGTATGTCATAGCCCTTGTTTCTCTGTAAGTTTTTCTCAGTGTGCTCAGAGTGCCAGGAGAGTTTGGGAGGGCACCTACTATCTGACACTATTCCTCTGCTTGTCTAGGCTGCAGTGCCACAGACACCCAAAATCCCCTAATTTTCCAAGTCTAGACATGGGAGGATACCCAACAATCAAATATGTGTGTAGTTTTATAGTTCTTTTTCTTTTTTCTTTTTTCTTTTTTTAGGGAGGTTTTTGCTATAGGGCGCATGTGCTCACCAGAGAGGCAGAAAGAGACAGAGAGACAGAAAGCCAGAAATCACCCCCGGGGGGGGATGGCCACACCGGAATCCCTTCTCCTCCATTCTCCTCTCGGGATCTTGGGCACGCACGCACACGCACCCGGCATGAGTTTAAGCCACCGGGTCCAGGACTCGAACCATGGTTGACTACATGGGAGTCCAGCGACATAGCCATTACACTAACTGCTGGTCCCTAGTTCTTTTTCTAGAAGAAAAAAAAAACAGTTGGATCCTATAAATACAAACCAAACAAGTGTTAATTTTTTAAGAATAAAATGGAACTTAGGCAGATGAATTGTTGAAGGCTACTATAAATATCACATTAGGCTAACACCTTACAGTTTTAATTTGATACTCAAAAAAAAAAAAACACACAAGATAGCATTTCAATTTAAAGATTTGAGGAAATTGAAATTAGGAAAACATGTCATTTGCCTAATATCACTTAACATGGGCAGGAAGAATATTTCATCTTGGGATCCTTTAATTCTAAAGACTTTTTGTTTTGTTTTGCTTAGTGTGTGTGTGGTTTTTTTTTTTCCTATTAGGTCATTCCATCTCCTGAAAGAAACCGGAGAGAGAGGAAAATAAATAATTCAAAGGCCTGCAGTAAGAGAGATGGGTGCTGCATTGGCAGTTAGCTGGACATTGCTGGGAGAGACATTGCTTAGGTCCTGGCTCTTAATCCTGCAAGCTCAAAAAGGAAATCTGGCCTATATTCCAAAATTGACCCAGTTTGAATATATCCTTCTCTTTATATCAAACATCACAATGACCAGAACAACCTTTAAATGTATGAAGTGAGAAATGTAACACCCAAGTTGAAGGATCAATCATGTTAACCTGACCGGCACATTCTTTTCCCATCCACATGCAGATAAGCTTTATGAGATGCCAAATTAATGCCAGATTAAGATTCTGTATATTATTTAAAAATATACCACATCAGATCCCAATAGACATCTATACAATCAAGAATTGATTATGAAGTCGACTAAACTCAGATCTGAGTCAGTCTTGAATACGTAGGTTGAAATTGCCTATCAATGTTTGCCTTTGGCAATCTCCATTTTAAGATGCCCCTTGGCTAAATAATCCCTATTTAATTTATCCTACTAGCACATTTAATTACACTATTGACAATCTTTGAAGCCAAGCCCATTTTCATTGTGTTCTTTAAGTTTTTTGAACTATATTTATGTTTAACCATCATATGTTCACACACAACTCAATCTTCATGGGAAATCAATTAATTTCAACCAAATCTAGTCTCCCAATCCACCTAGTGGGAAAAAAGAGAACCATTCTAGAACTGCAGCTTTGTTGGAGACAATTAAAAATCCAGTTTTCATTGGGTTGACATAATAAATTATATAATAAACAAAAACTAAAATAACAGTGATTCTACATGCAAATGATATAATTTATTTGGCACAACCGTCCCCTAATCTGATGCCTCATGGAGAAAAATTTCAAGCAGCTCATTTGTAGCATAAAACTATCATTCTTAAGAAAATATTTTTTCATAAATAATTATACAAAATTTAAATAAAAATGCTGCCACCAAGTAAATTTGTTAAATTGTGCTTTTACTGTACAGGGCCTCAATTTAATTGTCATCTGTCTGCAAATACTAGAGACGAATTTGCCATCACTTTAAGAGGATAATGACTGGCAGTTTTCCAGATATAATTACTCAAAGACAGGACAGCATTGTGTAGACTGCAAACACTTACACAAAGAATATGGTTTATGTATAAGGTAAAGTGAGGGCATGAAAGAGGAAATACTACTTTTAAACCCATTACAAATATCAGGAAGAGGTTGAGAAAAGGCAGTGCCGTTAAGTGAAAGGAAGCTACACTCCAACAAGTAATTACAATCCCATCTGCAGAGTAAAGCATCCTTCCATTGCTGACATTACAGAAACCCATCAAATTTCAGTAAGACTTACGTGCTAAATATTGAGAGGGAAGATGGATGAGGGTAATTACTTAGAGCAGATCACTGCTTTTCTAGTCACAAGATAAGGATGTTCCCACCTTTCAATTCAGATGACATGGAAGCAGGACGAAGAGTAAATGGACTGGTGACTCTGAGAACTGGACAGGTGGCATAGGCACTAGTGGTACAATGGTGCAGAAGGAAGAAGACCTTCTCCCTGCCTTGATTCTTTGCCAGGAAAATTTTCCCAGGAATTTCGCTATGACAGTACCATTTCTGTCCAAAAGCAAAATACTATTAGGGGTTGGCTCTATAGCCTGGAGGTTAAGGTGGCGAAATTCCGTATGACTGATTACTGATTTGAGTCTTGGACCTGGTGGCTTGAGAAATGCAGTGTGTGTGTGTGTGTGTGTGTGTGTGTGTGTGTGTGCCCAAAATTCTGAAAGGAGAGAACAAACCGAGAAGAGATTGCAGTATGACTATTGCCCATTGGGGGAGGGGTGCTGCTTTTTCTTCTCTCTGTCTCTCTCTGGAAAGTGTATGTGCCTTCTAGAAGAAAAGAAGACATTGGGAATAAAAGGATATTAAGTTGCTGCCGATTTACTTCTTATAGGATATAATTTCAACAACATTTATTTGACAAGTTTATTTATGAACCAGGACCTGTAATACCTGTTGGAGATACAATATGGAACTAATATAGACATGATTCCTTGTCTCATGGATATTAGAGTCTAATGGGGAGACAGCCATTAATCAAACACCCCTGCATGAGTGTATAATTACAGACTGAGATAGGAGCTAAGCAGAAACAGAAGCTGGGTCTAAAATACATATGATTCCCTCAGGATGAAGTCTGAGAGAAGTTCTATGAGTAAGGGATCATTGAGCTGACTGTTAAAGGATGAATAGGAGACAACTAGGTGAAGCTAAGATGGATCATCATTCCGGGCAAAATAACAGTATGCCCCAAATCTATAAACCGGAATATTATTTGGCCATAAAAGGAGTGAAGTAGTAATAAATGCTACAGTGTGAATGGATCTCAAAAATGTTATGCTAAGTGAAAGAAGTCAGACACAAAAGGCCACATACTGTATGATTCTGTTTATATAAAAAGTTAATAATAAGCAAATCTATAGAGACAGAAATCAGATTAGTGGGTGTCAAGGTTTAGGGTAGGTGTGAATGAAGAATTGAGATGATGAAAATGTTCTGTAACTTGATAGTGGTGATGGTTACACAATATTATGAATTCATTAAAATGTCACTGAATTGTCCACTTGAAAATGGTTAAAATGGTGAATTGCAGGCTATGTGTATTTTATTACAATTTAAAAAAAAATAGCAGTGGGACCAGCAGATGGCATAATGGTTAGATTGCTGAACTCCCATGTGGTCACCTGCAGTTCAAGTCCTGGACCTAGAAGCTTCAAACTCATGCTGGATACATGTGTGTGTGTGTGTGTGTGTGTGTGTGTGTGTGTGTGCCCAAAGTCCCATGAGACTAGAAGAGAAGGGATTGAGGTGTGGCCATCCCCCTGGGGGATTATTTCTCACTTTCTGTCTCTCTGTCTCTCCAGGAAACACACTCACACACCCTATAGCAAGAATATTTCAAAGAAATAAAATTGCAGTAAGTTCAAAGGCCCTCATCCTGGCAGACGTGAGCATGGCCCCTTCCAGAAGTGAAAGATGGAAGTATGGATGGATGGTAGAGATAATGGAGAGATGAGAAAGACTAAAACAAGTGCATGCAGAGGTAGGAAAGCCATGTTAGGATTTCACTTTAAAAAGATCTTAAGAGGAATAAGAAGCCACTGAAAGTTAAGTGTGTATGCATATACATATGTGTATGTGTATGAGGAGTACCATTATATTTATATATATGTGTATATATATGTATGTATGTGTGTGTGTATGCATGCATGTATGTGTGTGTGTGTGTGTGTGTGTGTGTATATATATATATATATATATATATATCTGTCAGGAAAGTCATGACAAATTTTTCCATAGAAAAACATAGGAAGATATGTCATGACTTTCCCAACAACCTAACAGATATAAAATGTAACAATGTATATAATTAAGAGTGAGTTTTTACAGTTTGAAAGGAAGGTACAGTGGAAGGTGAGATGGAGGAAGGATGTGCATGAGATGTTACCGCTTTTTCAGTTTTGTAGGACTAATTTTGCCTATATTCTCCCAGATAGACCTGTATGGAAGTCTTCAGATTAGCATAACACATGAGATTTCAGAATGAGGCAGAGCAGACACTAATACCTGAGTGTATTATGGTAGCTTCCTTAAATACTGGAAAGCATGAGGGGCCTGACTGATGCTCAACATAGAAGTTTTACTTCTTTAGGGTGAGGCAATGAAGAGTAGTCCTCAGGTAATTGGAACCATTAAAGATGACAATAATATGATTTTGGATTCCTATAGTTAAGAGAAGTCTCTTGAAGACAGACCAGAATTTCTGGACTCCAGATTACTGGGGACTCCTATAGATGGGCCACAGTGACCTGGCTGCATTGTGTCTCTTGGTATTGACTGAATGTGCTGCACTGGGGTAGAAAAGAGACTATGTCTTAGTGTGGAGAGGGTGCTTCGCAAGTAGATATGCTAGATGTTAGAAATGAAAGGGTGGCTAAACAAATATGGCATTATAAATTTTATTCACTCATTTGTTCTACTGTTTCTCATATAGCAAACTTCCATTGGCTATTGACAACTGTTTGGACCCCCATTGTGCTTAAATCACATCATCTTCTTTGAAAATTAAGAAAGAATGAATATAATTTTATAGATAAGATAGGTGTGTGAAACTTTTTGTTTAGATCATAAGGCCAAACCTGAGAACTCTTGTATACTTTCTAATTAAATATCTATGTTATAAGATTTATTTTCTCGAGGAATATAGTTTTGGAATAAATATGTTCTTTAAAAACCAAAATAACTTTTTACTGTGATGTCATATTTCTATCACTTGCTACTTTTTTGCACCCAGATAACAATTTATTTTATAATACTAGGAAGTATCTCAGGTAAAATTTTTTAAATGAATAAAAAGATAAAGACCTCCTTTTGTTTTTAGTTACATATCTGTAAATTCATATCCTATCTCATTATAAAATATAACATTTTGAGAACCATCTGACAATGGGAAAATAAATGTTCATTGAAATCCCATGAAGCAATTTCTTTGTGAAAACAGTTTTCTGAAAAGGAAGCTATCCAAGTTCCCATAGCAATGGAGTAGCACTGCATAAAAATTCCCAATATCTTGGCTGTAATTATCTAGCTCTGAAATAGAACAGCTTTCCATTGTGTTACTGAGCAGATGGGCTTCCTTTCTATGAAGTAGAAGTTTGGTCAAAAGATCAAAAGACAATCTAATTAAAAGCTTTCCTATTGACTCAAAGGATTCATAAGCAGGGGGGTCGGGAGGACAACAACACACCAAAACCAAAACCAAAAACTGAGTCTAGAGTAAAAATGCAAGGGCACCCAGTGCTTGGTAAGTTTTAAAATCCAAAATAAATAGCAATATTTTCAACTTTATTCTTTGCTTTAAACTTATGTAAAACATTCACTTTTAAAAAATAAACTTATTTGTGTAATTATGACTAAAATCAGTGGTGTATATAATAAATCTAATAATAATAATAGGTGCATTTGTTTGAGAAATGGGGAAACAAAACTCCCACTTAAAGAAAAAAGGCATGTGTAGAATGTGACTCCTTACTACCTAAAGAAGAGTGAGTCTCCTCGAAATGTTATTCTGGAGTAAAGAGAAAATTAGAAAGGCGACAAAAGCCATATACATTTTTCTATCTATTAATTCATTGATAACAATCAGCCTAGATTTTAGAAGGGAGTTCTTTCTTCATTAATTCATTGATACCATTTCGATTATATTTTGATGGGCAAATAGAAGAGAGACATGTGATAATCCAAGGTTCATAAATCCCTAGGCTATGGATCAATGGACTTTTAGGGCATCTGTGGACTCCCCATCCCTCACCAAATCTTATGATAGATTTGTATCATATCAACTTGGCTGAGATGAGTCTGTATTTTCCAAATTCCCTTCTCTGGAAATTTCCAGGATGGTGTGGGCTTCAAGAGATATTTTGCCTAAAATTTAGAAAACAGAAATGAAACAGTGTCCATTCTGTATTTCACACTTGGAAGGCGGGTGAAGGGCACCCAGGTACTGTTGAAATTCATGCCTATCACTTATCTGCAGCCTTACCTTGTTGGTATGGGCAGCAGGAGGGCTCCTGCCAGATCTGCTTCGCTGAAGCCTGGACTGGCTACATATTTAGCTCTATGATGGAAGGTACCAGTTTCTCCTTCTTCCAGCTTGTCTTTCTTTCCTCTGCTTCACATCCATCTTCTTTTTCCAGCTGCCTGTGGACTTTAGGTGCCAATGCTAGATATAGAAATTATAATTTTATTTTCTTACTAAGACTTCTTAGCCAGATCCTGCAATACTACAAGGTCAAATATTGATACATATGTGTGTGTGTGTGTGTGTGTGTGTGTATAAATGTGTATATGGTTTTACTTAATCCTGATATGTAGTATGTTAAACAATAATTGTTTTAAAATTACAAGTATAATTCTTACACAAATACATAGTGAGTATATATGAGAAAGGTTTACTTATTCATAAGGAAACCAGCAAAATGGCAAGGATAATTCAAAGAAGCACATGAGAGACCAAGAAAAGTAAGTTTTTTAAAAAATAGTGGAATATATTTGGTTCAAAACTAATATTTGAAACATAACCATAGAATTATCTTCTCTTTTAGAGAGAAATTGATTGCATTTCAACTGGACAAAAGTGGTCCCGTTTTATCAATTTTCTACAAATTATGATATAACCTTATGGAACTTGGGCCCTAATCAACAGTAAATAGTAAGACAGAGAAAGCTACCTCCCCAAGAATCAGATGGGATTTAGACTTGCTGGGCACCTCTTTAGCAAACCTTTGAAATGACACAGTTGTCTTTCAGCTTTATTTCCAAATTTTGAATAATCTTAAAGCACACTTACATGTATTTTTCTGCAGAGACTAGCCATACTAGTCCATATTAAAAGGATTTGTAATTTTTTAAAACACAAACTGAAACAGTGAACTATAACTGATTCCATTCAAATTCTGAAATAATTACAAAAATAAGAAAGACTTTTTAATCTCTGAAGTTCTTATTTAGTTGAATTTCTCCTCTCAGTACTAATATAAAAATAAAAATACTCAAATTTTCCATAATTTTAGATAACAGTAGTGAAGTTTATTTATTATTTTTAGCTACTGTATTATCTCTTTATTTTACTTTAAATAACACCAGCCAACAGATACTGATTAAATTTCTAATTGAAGTTCCACAACAACCCAGTGATGTAGATACTGTCATTGCATTGTGTTCTAGAGGAGGAAGCTAGCCCAGGGAACCTAAAGCCATCTGTGGATATTTGAAGACAGTTTTCTCTCACTTCAGAGACCACTATTGAGCCACCACTGCCTCCTATCACCTCTCCTGGAAAGCTTGAAAAATAAATATATTAGGTTAGTGGAAAAGTAATTGCAACTCTTTACTGTTGAAATTTGCCATTTGATATTGGATATAGTCTTTATTTATTTTTTTTGACAAGTTTATGCTATAGGGTGCATGCACGTGTCAGAAATACAGAGAGAGACAGAGAGATAGAAAGTGAGAAATTATCCTCAAGGGGAGATGGGCACACCACAATCCCTTCTCCTCCGTTGTCCTCGTGGGATCTTGGGCATGCATGCACAAGTGCCTGGCATGAGTTTAAGCCACCAGGTCCAGGACTCGAATCGTGGTTAACTACAGGCAAGTCCAGTAACATAGCCATTATGCCAACTGATGGTCCCATATTGGATACAGTCTTAAATAAATGGTGTTATACTATGCATCATTTTAATGTGCATTTCTCAGGATTGTTTTGATAATAACTTTATTGCTTTCTGTTTATTTTATATGTATATTAGACTACGGAAATGATGTTAGACAAAAACCAAATTCAAGTGATTTTCCTCATTCAAGTTCAAAATGGGTCGAAGCAGTGGAGACAACTTGCAATATCAACAATGTATTTGGCCCAAAAACTGCTATCGATCGTACAGTGCAGTGGTGGTTCAGGAAGTTTTGCAAAGAAGATGTGAGGAGCAGAGACGCCAGCTATCGGAAGTTGACAACACCAAATGGGAGCAATCATCGAAGCTCATCCTTCTACAACTACTCAGGAAATTGCTAAAGACCAACATTGACCATTCTATGGTTGTTCAGAATTTGAAGCAAATTGGAAAGGTGAAAAGCTCGGTAAGTGAGTGCCTCATGAACTTACCAAAAACTTAAAAACAAAAACAAAAACATCATTTCAAAGTATTTTATTCTATGTAACAATTTCTCAATTGGATTGTGACATACAATGAAAATTGGATTTTATATAATAACTGACGGTGACCAGTTCAGTTTCTTCTGGACTAAGAGGAAGCTCCAAAGCACTTCCCAAAGCAAAATTTGCACCAAAAATAAATAATAATAATAATAAAAAAAGTCACGGTCACTGTTTGGTGAAACCATTACGTCTGGAAAGAACACTCAGCAATTAGAGGAGATGCACTGAAAACTACAATGCCTGTAGCCAGCAGAAAGGGCTCAATTCTCCGCTATGACAATGCCCCATTGCATGTCCCACAACCAACATTTCAGAAGTTGAACGAACTGAGCTACAAAGAGTTTTGCCTCATCTTCCATAATCACTTGACCTCTCGTCAACTGACTACCATTTCTTCAAGCATTTCATCAAGTTTGTGCAGGAAAAATGCTTCCACAACCAGCAGGATGCAAAAGATGCTTTCTGAGAGTTTGTTGAATCCCAAAGAATGAATTTTTACACTACAGGAATAAACAAACTTATTTCTCATTGGCAAAAAATGCGTTGACTGTAATGGTTCCTATTTTGATTAATAAAGAGGTATTTGAGCCTAGTTATAATGATTTAAAATTCATGGTCCAAAACCACAGTTGCTTTTGTACCAATGTGATATTTATTACATAACCTCTGAGTTTATCATCAATGTATAATGTCTATAAATTGCCTTGCTAGCTTGGGGCCTGGCATACAAAAGCTTTCAACACAAATTAGTTCTCTCCATCTCTGCCCAGCCTCTCACTTTACAAAAGGGATTGCTAAGGTCCTACTTATCTCTTGACAATGTTATAGTCATAAAAATTATAGTTATGTGGGTTAGTTCTGCATCCCAGTAGTTAAGGGAACTGCATCCACACGGTCTACCATGGTTCAAATCCCAGCCCTCACTACTTGAAAGCACGTTAGGTATGTATGCACAAATCCCAACGGGATGGAGAAACAGAGAGAAGGAACAGTAGTATGACCACATCCCACTGGTGGGGGGGGGTCCTCCCCTCCCTTCTCTCTCTCTCTCTGGCAAGCAAACACATCCTCTAGCAATTAATCACACACACATACACACACACACACATATATACACATACACACATACACACTTATAACAATGACTCTAAAATCTATTTCTCTATCAAATTATTGGGTTTCTTTGTGTGATATTTCTCTTGTATTTGAAGTTGTGACCCAAATGGAACACACTCTTTAAACCTTCCCCTCTCCCCAAAATAATCTTGTTTCTGTGTTCTCTGATATTGGTGATATCACCATGAAATCTACTTTTTTCCTAATGTGTTCCTCTTCAGTGGGGGACAGACATGTCACAAGTGCAGGAACATCAATCTTACTCAGTAAAATACAGCATTACTCCTCCCCTAAAATACTCACATGGTTTGTTCCCTCCCCTCTTGAAATTAATAATAAAATGTCATTTTCCAAGTGGGATGGCTTGATCACCTTACCCAACACAGTCCTGTTTCCCTCCAAGTTCTTGTCCCCCTCTATTTTCTATTCTCTATCATTTCTCACCTATTAACAGCCTATATAGTTTATTGATCATGCTTACTGCTATTTTCACTTCATAGGCATGTCTGCTCCACAGGGCAAAGATTTTTGTTCATTTTATTTATTAAATTATTACCACTGACTAGAACAGGACCCACAGGTTCACTCTGAGAATTTGTTCAATGAGTGGATGAATCAATGAATGAATTTTATAGCAGAACAAGCACACTTATTTTATGGTCTAAACTGCAAAACTTGGATGAATTGAAAATGTCATATATCAGTGAAGTGCTTAAACTTTTTCTACAGCTCAGTACAAGTTTTTCATTAAAAAAATGAGAAACCCTATAAAAATGAAAGTCATTAATACTTGCTGTAAACAGAAGTCAGCACTGCAAAAATTATGTAACTTGAATATAAACATTACACGTGTACCACTTAAACATACATTGCACGGTAGCACACGTACTATGCTTGGGAGAAAAAAAATCTTAGAAATCTAAGAAGACTCCAGATTAGAGATTACTAACTTCTAAACCTGGGAAGAATTGTAGAAATAAGCTCATTTTAGACATGGAGAAACAGAAGTTGAGAGGGGGTTTAGTGACTTGTTCCCAGTGGCGGTATTTGGGGCCAGTGCTCCTTTACCATACACCTGCTCCATGACATGGTCTGACTGTCTCCGACTGCGTTTACCACTCACAGTCAAGCCATCGCTCTCCAGCATTTACCTGCCTCCGAGCTTTTGTTCATCCTGAGTGTTTCCTTTTGTTTTCTGGCTCCTTTACCTTCATAGACCAGACTTTTCTTAAATACCACTTTCTCTGTGAACACTGTGTGTTTTTCTTATAGCATCTATTTGCACTTTTTTTGGCATTAGATGCTCTCTCTCTCTTTTTTTTTTTTTTTTTTTTTTTTGAGCAGTTTTTGCTATAGGACATGTGCACTCACCAGAAAGGCAGAGAGAGACAGAGAGACAGCAAGTGAAAAATCACCCCCTCAGGGGGGATAGCCACGCTGCAATCTATTCTCCTCCATTCTCCTCTTGGGATCTCGGGCACGCACACACATGCACCTGGTGTGAGTTTAAGCCACCAGGTCCGGGACTCGAACCATGGTTGACTATGTGGGAGTCCAGCAACATAAGCCATTACACCAACTGCTGGTCACAATGCTCTCTTTTTTTTTTTTTTTTTTTTTTTTTTTTTGAGAGGTTTTTCGCTATAGGGCGCGTGCGCTCGCCAGACAGAGAGAGACAGAGAGACAGAAAGTGAGAAATCACCCCCCAGGGGGGATGGTCACGCCGCAATCCCTTCTCCTCCATTCTCCTCTCGGGATCTTGGGCACGCACGCACACGCGCCCGGCGTGAGTTGTAAGCCACCGGGTCCGAGACGCGAACCGCGGTCGACTACGTGGGAGTCCAGCGACATAGCCATTACGCTAACTACTGGTTCCCAACAATGCTCTCTTTTTATACTTGTCTTTTATTGCCTCCTTTTCTTGAGCTTCCTTAAAGAGTGAATTTCAGTAAAAAATTGCCTCAAATTACACTTTTCCTCTATGATACCTAGTGTTATACCTTATAAACATTGTAAGTTATAAGCAATTTGTGTTCAATAGGATTTTTTTTTTTTTTTTTTTTTTTTTTTTTGATGATGGATTGAACTGAATTGTGTTACCTGTTGGGAGCAAAGCCCTGGAAAATGTGATGCTGGTGGTCTTTCTTATTATGAGGCCCATCTGTTTGCTCTTACCTGTTTCCCACCTGCTGTCATTACTAACATAAAACTCCATCTGCTACTTCCTTTTCTCTTCCAAGCCTGACTTGGCACTAAATCTGTCAGACTCTACATCAGAGTTGCCTAGTCAGCATTACTTTTCCTTGGTTACTTTTACTAATTACTAATGGTCTGTTTTATTTGCCTCTTGAGAGCATCTTTAAGATGTGAGTAAGGTAACTAATACTGAATCAGGGCATTCTGTACAAACTATTTGGAAAAAACAAACAAACAAAAAAAAACCACTAAGTCAGCATTTGGCTTTGGAATTGAAGCGGAGGCTACAGATGGGAGAGTGTGACCTTGGGAAATCAGTTAACCTTTCTGGTTCTCTGTGTTTTCTCTGTTAAGATGAGAGGACAAGGTACAACATTTCTAAGGTCTCTTCCGAATGTTATGTCTCTAATAACCAATGTCCAATCTTTGGGACAGCCTCCCTGCCATCTTCTTCTCAAGTCTTTCCTGACCTCTATCCCAATAAAAATGAATCCCTTCTTTCTACGGCTAGTGTTTAATTTTCATTTATTTTACTGTAAACTCTTTGACTTATAATGGGGTTAGTCCCAATGAATTCACTGTAAATAGAAAACATCATAAGTCAAAAATGCATTTTAGGGCAACAAGCTGAAGCCAAAAATAAGGATTAAGAACTTGCAACTATAAGCAACAGAAAGAAACTTAAGCTGTCTTAAACCAATTGAGAAATATATTGTATGGGAGGATTGTCTCTGCCTATGGACAGTGAGAGGATGATGGTTGCCAGCCCTGCATTACCTCAGGGAAGAACAGGAACTATTCTGCCATTCTTGGGGAGGCCAGATGCCCGAGGATGACTCGCGTTGCAGATCCCCACAGCACCATTCCCGGTGGTCACAGGTTGGATGCTGTGCCGCATCAACTAATAACCATCTCTGCTTAACAGAGCCGCTTTCCTGAAACTCTGTTCCATGGAGACTCACCTGCAGTTGCGGAACTGCACGGGACCCACCCTTAATCCAACCCTGAGTAGAATCTATGTTCTCTGTTGTTGAAGACTGTATGAGCTGATAATTGAAAAAAAAAAGAAAAAACAAAAAGAAAAAACTGAGGGAACTGGAGGGTATGGTGGCAGGGATGGCAGCTGCAGATGCTGGAGACAGTGTGGGAGAGGTGATGGGGGTGAGTGATGGAGGGCGGAGGGGAGGGATTCAGGGAGCAAACAACACACTTAATAGACACAAAAATGAAAAGTTGTCTGTTGATAATGTATATGGTAATATTGTCTTGACTGATGTGCACTGTACTCATGCTGGGAAAAAACCATGGTGTACACTGTAAAGATGTGCAATGATAAAAAAAAAAAAAAAAAGTAAGCACTCTGGCAAAGGGAGAAAGATCTGAAGATATGATAGTGGAAAGGATGAATGTGGACGCCAGAGGCTGCAGGAGAGGGGAGTGGGTGGTGGAGAGTGGGCATGAGGGGCAAAGGGAAGAAACATTTAACACCAAAAAAATGTAGAGTTCTCTGTTGAAAACTATATATATATATATATATATATATATATATATATATATATATGTATATTGTATACATCATAATGGGGACTTTATGTAAAATGTGAATTTAATTGATCTGAGAAAGAAAAAGAAAAGATAAAAATTTTAAAAAAATGCATTTTATATAGCCAACCTATTACACATAGGTTAGCTTAGCCTATTTTAAACATCTAGAATACTTACATTTGCCTACAGCTAGGCAAAAATCTATTTTACAAAGCCTATATTATAATAAAGGGTTGAATATCTCATGTAACTTATTACATACTGTGCTGAAAGTGAAAGAATGTAATCCTTACTATTTTAAGCCACTGTCAGTTATTTAAAAACAAAACAAAGAGCAGCTTACATCATCAGAATGTCAAAGAATCATTAAGCTAAACCATCATAAATTGAGGATTGTCTTTAAGACCACCTCATGCCATACTGAAGTTAAGTTAGTTGTTTCTTACTCTATTACATCACAGTACCTTCCTTTAAACTGTGGGTTCTTGGATGCTGTCAATGTTTTGGTAACTCTCTAAATGCCTAGTAGAATGCATTATAGATAACACACGCAATACATACTTAATAAATATTTGACGGAGTGCACAAAATAATGAATGGACTGAAATATTATAACACCATGGTAATTCAGTTGTGAAAGAAATAAAGCCCCCAAATATTACTGAAAAAATTGGATAAGTAAAGAAGTCTTAGCCAGGATACAAAAATTTTTTTAAGTTTTTTTGCTAAAACAAACAAACAGGGAACCAGCTGTTAGTGTAATGGCTATGTCGCTGGACTTCCACGTAATCGACCGCAGTTCACATCCCGGACCCGGTGGCTTAAAACTCACGCCGGGTGCGTGTGTGTGCATGCCCAAGATCCCGAGAGGAGAATGGAGGAGAAGGGATTGCGGCGTGACCATCCCCTCTGGGGGGTGATTTCTCGCTTTCTGTCTCTCTGTCTCTCTCTGTCTGTCTGGCAAGCACACACACCCTATAGCGAAAACCTCTAAAAAAAAAAAAACAAAAACAAAAACAAAAAACGTAGGATGCGTACACTTGCTAGGCGGAGAGATAGAGGGAAGGTAGAAATACCCCCCCCCCCCAGGGGATGGCCATGATGCAATCCCTTCTCCTCCAGTCTCCTCTTGGAATTTTGAGCATGCATGCATATGCATCTTGCATGATTTTCAAACCACAGGGACTTGAACTGCTCGGTTGGCCATGTGGGATCCAGTGCCTTAACCTCCACCTGCTGGACCCAGGGTATGAATTTTAGTCACCATTAAAAATGACTCTGGAAAACAAAAGTAACATGATTTAAACACAACAGCAACATGTTATATTAATATGTAAATATAGAAGGATGTATAGAAGAGAAAAACATACTACAGAGTGATCAGGAGCAAAGATTGCAGAAGGACCAGTAGATGGCTTAATAGTTACATCACTGGACTCCCATGTAGTTAACCACAGTTCCAGTCCCAGACCCAGTGGTTTAAAATCCATGCTGGACTTGTGCCTGTGCATGCCCAAAATCCCAAGAGGAGAATGGAGGAGGGATTGCAGCATGGCCATCCCCCTGGGGGGTCATTTCTGGCTTTCTGTCTCTCTATCTCTCCAGCAAGGGCATGTTGTGCCCTGTAACAAAAATCTCTCTCTTAAAATAAAAAAAAAGAAAGAGAGAGAGAGAGAGAAGCAAAGATTGTAGAGATGGGTATGTGGATTTCATTCTGGCTGATATTTTGCCTGATTTGGGGAAAGTTATCTAATTCTCTCAGTTTTATCATCTATAACATGAATGATCTGTTTCATAATAAGCATGAGAATTAAATGAGTGCCTACAATATATAAGTGCTTGCAACATATTATGTGTTCAATAAGTGTGTGCCATTATTTTATAATCAGTACCCAAATATTTCAATACTCTGTCCTTCAGTACACAAAATGGTGGTAAAAATGGAAGCTTTCCCCTAGAAGTACTGTGAGATTTTTCAGCCTTAAGACTACTGCATACATTCTACCTACATCATTATATCAGTATAGTACAAAAATATCTTAGTTTAAAAATAGCTGAAAAGCATTGAGGCATTTTAAAGATGACCTGGATTCTTGCTCATCCCAAGCCAGTCAACTTTTTCTGGGTTGAGGATCCTATAATACTTGCTTGTTAAGCAAGTGGTAAAATAAGAACTGCACACTGTCCTTATCTTCTTAATAATGTATGTATATTGGGACTAGCAGATGGTGTAATGGTTATGTTGCTGGACTCCCACATAGTTGGCTGCAGTTCAAGTCCTGGACCTGCAGCTTAAAACTCACACTGGGTACATGTGCGTGCATGCCCAAAATACTGAAAAGAGAATGGAGGAGAAGGGATTGCAGTGTGGCCAACCCCCTTGGAGGGTGATTTCTTGCTTTCTGTCTCTCTCTTTCTCTCCAGTGAACACACACACCCTATAGCAAAAATTTCTCTAAAAAATAAATAATAATAATATGTGCATATCAGGTAGAAAATTAAAGAGCATTGTCTCAGTCCATTTGGGCTGCTATAACAAAAATACCATGGACTGGTGTCTTAGCCAACAAACATTTATTTCTTGCATTTCTGGATGCTAGGAAATCCAAGGTACCAGCAGATTTGGTGTCTGGGGAGGAGCTACTTCCTGATTTAATTGGTTTCTTGCTTGGTCCTCACATGGTGGAAGGGGTGAGGAACTCCTTGGAATCTCTATATAGGGCTCTAATCCCATTCAGTAAAGATTCACTCTCACAACCTGATTACCTCCTAAAGGCATCACTTCCAAATACCACCGCATTGGAGATTAGATTTCAACATATGCATTTTGGGAAGACACTGTTGTTTCGTTGATAGGAAGCATGAAAACTTTCTCTTAAAGCTCCAGAAAGCAAATTCTACGATGTTCTTTCTTCAGAAATATCTTCCTTTTAGAGACAAACAAATCAGTTTCCAAAATGTTGTATTTCGTGTTAATTATGTAGGCTTGAAGTTAATGAACAGTGTGCATTGTGTGGCAAAGAATAAATGATCAATACATTGTATAATGATTATTTCTGATGAAATATACTTGCAATTATATCTGTAAAATGGTCACTTTTAAGTTCATTTAGGAATACTGTATTTTATAAAGAGATTTCAGATTTTTCTACAATACCAACTGATTGAACAATCAGGGGAATTGATGAAAGGCAAAATTTTGCTTGAGCAGTGAATAGTCTTTTTAACAAGGTTTTACATTTCCTGAGATAATGGTATCACCGTGACGAATCACATCTCTCTCTCTCTCTCTCTCTCTCTCTCTAATCTCTCTCGTTACTAGAAGACTGACAGTCTGCAGAATTGTTGACTATGATATATATATATATATATATATGTATATACATATATATACACATATATATAATATATATACATATATTATATATAGAGTTATATTTTATATATATACATATATTTATATTATATATACATATATATATAATATATATACATATATATATTATATATAGAGAGAGTTATATTTTCAGAATAACAGGAGAAAGAATAGATATTCTGATAAGGATATGAGAGTGTTCTTAAAGCAAGCCAATCTCTAACATCTTGCCTTGCTGAAGGAAGGTAAATGCTGATAGCATTTCCACCTGACACAGCATTTAAAGTTGAAAGGGTTGCTTTAAGGTCAACATATTCAGCCATATCATCTCTTTCTGTCCCCCTTTTCCTGACTTTTCACTCCATTGATCACAGCAGGATCAAGGCTGAGAAAGCACATGAAAAATTCAACGATGCAGCACAAACTAATCATATAACAAGGTGACTTTTCAGGTAACTTAAAATATAAGCAATGACTCCTGAGATACAGGAAGTAGTATCCTAAGCAGTTTGAGAAAATAGTTTTATAAGGTTTTTCTGTAGGTAGATTAATGACTGAAGATCATAATGTGCCAAGGTATAAAATAATCCTGGATTTAGTAATGAGGAGAGAAATAGCCTCCAATTTTGATGGCCTTCCTGGGCTCTGCTCTAATTCCCAGTGAGCCATTGACAGCTCCCTGAGCTGTGTGTGCATATCTTTTCATTTCTACACAGAAAGCATGCTTGGAAGCCCACACAGTGTTTCAAAATGCCAGCCTTCCAGCTACCATTCCTCTAAGACACAGCAGATCTATAATTTCTTAGTGTATTTTCATAAATGGCTCCTATGCATGGGAAAGTCTTTATGAGGCAAGGTTATCATAAACTTCTATTACGAAACAATCCATTACCCATTGTCAGCTCCCGTCACTCAGTCTGTGCGTAGAGAAAGAGAGCACAGAGCAATGCCATTAAAGAAAAATGAGATTGCTGAAAAACATGGAAGACACATTTGCCAGACGCTATCAATTAAAAGTATTGGAGTGTTAACGTATCTCATTCACATTAGGCCATGAAGCCAGGGAGAGCTGAGGTGCACTAAGCACCTAGGTATACTTACAACACTATAACCAGTTAATTCTCGCTCCCTCTCTCCCCCATCTTTCTTTACTCTTTTTCTCCCCCTCCCTCCCTCCATCTCTCTCTGTTTTAGTTTATCCTTCTTTTGAGTAATAGAGTTTTCCTTAAACCTGTTTGAGAAAAATTAACTCCTTTCAACCTATTACTCTTTTACACTCATGAAGGCTATTATAATATATTGGGTTGTCAGAAACTGTCATGACTTTTCTGACAACCCAGTATGATCCTTGTACCACATAATGCCATTGAGTATTAAACATTATTAAACATTCAAATAGACATTTCACTGAATAGCTGCTTTGATTATAAATATCTGAGCTGAATATTGAGATTACTGAGAAGCTATTTATATTCATCATTATTTTTGTACATGAAGGTGTATAAAAATGGGTAGATATGAAACTGGGCTGCAAACTGAGTTTGTTCCTGGGTTTTGGACATTTAGAGATCTGTGAAGACAGTTTGGCAGAACTCTTATCAAAGGACAGAGGAATCTTGAAGGAAGAGCTCATTCTAAGTGGAGAGGCTGGGTTCAAAAGGTGACTTCTAGGAATATGGGCTAGACCATATTAAAATATGGGCTAGACCAGGTTAAAAATGATTTGGGAACAAGATAGTACCTGATACTCGGATTATCATTTTTCCAGCACCTACGGACTCATTTTCTGAAAGCAACCTCTTTGAGTTTACAATTTAAACTGCACTCTATCATTTCTAACATAGTATTTGTAACCCTCATTCCTAGTAAAACTATGCATTGTTGTGTTTACCAGCTAAGGCCTATTACTTCTTCTCAACCACAGGCTTTCTGAGGCCAGGCACCAAGTCTGTTTTGTTCTCTGCTATCTCCCTGCTACCTAGCCTATGTATTAGCTGACTGAATGCAAGGGGAACTTCAATACAGATGGAAAATAGAACAAAGAAATCAGGTACATCAAGAGCGAAAGTCAACATCTCCCTTAGTTTCAACTACATTAGTAAGGGTAGGACATGGCACACGATGCACACACAGTATCTGTATCTCTGGTCCCAAGCATCAGGAACATTCTCCCAGACATCAGATGCCACCATCTGTAGCACAGAGGCTGTCACTGAGAAGGGTGAGAGGAAAAGAACACAGCCACACGTGTGCTTTTGATACGAATAAGAGAAAGCATTAAAGGAGAAGAGCTGTGTGCTTTGGAGAGAGGAAGATGACCAAGATTATATTTCAAGTTCATGTGAGATGCTCCAGGAAACTTTGAGAACGATTTGGAATTTATTATTATTTTTAAATTTGCTACAGGACACATGCTCACTGGAAAGAGGAGGAGGACGGGGAAAGAAAGCAAGAAAGCATCCCCACCCCCTTGGGGAATAGTTACGACACAATCCCTTCTCTTCCATCTCCCTCCTCTTTGGGGATTTTTGCATGCACATGTGACCAGCATGTTTCTTGAGCTGTCAGATCTGGGATTCAAACTGTGTGACCAGCCATGTAGGATCCAGTTGCCTTAACCATCAGGCCATGGGCTGGCCCACAAATTTTTTAAGAAAGGCTTAAATTTTGCTTTTATAAGTTTGTTTGAAAATGTACAATCACCTTTAAAAATATAAACTGACATATTGCTGAGAAAAGCAGTTTATGGATGAGCATATATAATTGAATGCTTCTATGTGTAGGTACATATTAGAAAGGATATAGATTTACAATGTACTCACAGTAGCTATTTTTTGCAAAAAGAAATGTGATTCTATTTATTTCTTAGTTTATCTGTATTTTCTGATTTTTCCCTATTGAACAAAGAATTCTTATAAACATGTTTAGTTCTAAAGATGTATTTTGTTTTGAAAACTCATAAGAAAGGAAAAAAAATAATGCTCATTTCTGTACATCAACTTGAAAAATGAAGAGGAAAAAGTAAAAGAGTACAGGGTCACTTATAAAGGCAGGGACATGATGACCAAGCAAGATAATGTCATAGTACACTTTTTATTTCCATTTTCTTTCCGACAGGTGAGTCAGTCTACTCTCAGCCCATTCGTGAGACCCAAGGCCAGATTAGATTGAGGTTTTTGGCTCTTGCTGCAGACACTGCTCTACCTCACAGAGAGATGAAATGGAAATAACAGTAATCCTGTGAGGAGCCATGGCTTCCATCTCTACCTTTTCCTTTTTCCCTAGAAGACATTGCCTCCATTGACATAGTTGTAGACTTGAGTGGTTTTAGGGTCCCAGGCAAATAGACTCCTCAGCAGGGTAGTTGGATATTCTCTCTCAAGTCAGAATTTTGTTGAAGATTTCATTGAATAGCTTCATTTATATACACTAAAAATACTAAAACATTCGAAAGAAAAAAATGAGTTTTTTGGTTTTGTGTTGTTTTTTTTTTTTTTTTTTTTTTTACAGAAACACTCTTAAAAAGACAGGAAAAACTAAAATATGTTGCCCTTTGTCTTTCACCCTCATTCTGATACTATTTTCTCAGATTTATCTGCCTTGGCTGCTGCCCTCAACTCTAATGATTCCTATTTAAGCAGAAAATAAAGGTTTTCTAGGAGGAAATGTGAAAATGGTAAGTGGTAAATGGAGCTGGATGATAAATAATAAGATGTAGCTTTCTATCTAGGTTAGGTAGGAGTACTTCCATTAAAAGCACCATTTTCTATGGGGAAATGTGGGCCCTGACATAAAAGCCCCTCTTCTCCTTTGCTTCGAGCAGCCTCTCTGCTTGAATGTGTCTCTGCAGTTTGCCAGGTTGCACTTTCTCATCTGTCCAAACAGGAGAAGACATCTGCCAGCTTTTGATTCTGCCCTGAGTGACCTTTTGCCATCAGAAGGATTAAGAGCTGGAAGGGTGTTTTTTCTCCAGTCAATAAAAGCCAAAGATGGATGGCTTTTCCCCTCCCCTCTGTTTTTTGCTTTCTATCACGTTGCCTCAGCTGCAGTGGCACAATTAAAACAGCAGCAGAAGCAACAAACAACCGGTTGGTCAACCGTGCCAAAACAAAGAGTAAACATTTCTTGAGTGTCAACTCTTCACTATGCTGGACTCTGGACTAGAGATGAATAACTTATTTTTGATGACAAGGTCTCAGGCTTTTTAAAATGCAAAATGGTGAGCCACAGAAAGGTACCAAGTTGGCTTTACAAAAAGTGGTTTCCACATTGGATACTCTCTTTCTCACAATGCCCTGTGGCCTTATTCAACATATTTTCTCTGTCCACGAAATGGTTTAACATCCTTATACATGAGAGTATGTCATCTGCTGATAATTTTCTGAAACATATCTCCCCCAATAATAATGGGAGACCTAAATGAACAAACAAGCAATAAATCAATATGGAGAAAATGAAACTATATAGAGAGAATCATGGGGAGCATATAGACCACATCTATCAATGGTTAGCAAGCAGATGGACTTTGGGGCAACTTCATAAAATGACCAAATTCTTCCTCTCCTACTGATCATGTCAGGCTTAACTACTTCCCAGCCTACGTACAACCATCCCAGGTAGAAATAATCATCTCAGTTTTGCAACGCTCATAGTACCTTGGTTTTGCATAAGAAACACAACTGTGAACATAAAAAAATTTATTTATTTATTTATTTATTTATTTATACATACCTTCAATCACATTATTTAACTTACAAAGTGAACATTTCAATATGTGAATGTTTCTCCCCAATCTAGTTGATCAAAATATCTTCAACAGAATACCTCACTACCTCTTCGTCCTGTCAATGCTCTGTCTTCGTATCCCTCCTCCAAATGTCCTACCCCAGGCCCCACTCCTCCACACACACCATATCTGGCAATCACACCCATCTCTTGTGTTTATACATCCTTAGTCAGTCAGTTTCAGTCACAGAGTGCAGACACTCAGTATATATTAAGTGGGTACATACAATGTCTCTCCTTCATAACCTGGCTTGCTTTACTCAGCAGTAAACCTTCCATATTCTTCCACTTTCTGTCAAAAGCCAGGTTTTTTTATGGCTGAATAGTATTCCATAGAGTACATGTGCCACAGTTTTTCAATCCATTCATCTGTACGGGGGCATTTGGGTTGGTTCCATGTCTTAGCAATTGTGAATAGTGCCACAATAAACATCAATGTGCAAGCACTTTTCCGATTAAGTATTCTTCTGTCCTTTGGGTAGATACCAAGGAGTGGGATTGCTGGATCATATGGTAGTTCTATTTGTAGATTTCTGAGCAATCTCCAAGTAGTTCTTCACAGTGGCTGGACTAATTTACATGCTGTTACTAATACTCCAGGTACTGTACAAGTCCCTCCACTAGGGGACATGTCTCATGTCACAAATCCTACCAGAGCTACCTTCAAAATATACTCAAAATCTCATTTTGTATGCTGTATGATGTACAGTGAATGAATGCAAATAAATAAATTGAAATAAAAAAATTTATACTCAAAATCTGTCTACTTGCTTCACTTCTTCCTATGTTCCTAGTCCCACATAGCACCCTTCCTTCAACACTGAACCGGTCTTCTTGTTAATTACAGAAACTGACATACCTGTTTCTAGCCTTGCCCATCTCTAATCCATTTCTCACCTAGAGCAATAGAATGAACTTTAGAAAAAACTTGTCAATCCTGTCTTACCACACCCCCAATTAAACTCTTCGATTACCTTCCATTGCATTTAGGAAAATACACAAACTCATTACCATGGCCTAGACTCCCTGCTCACCTCATTAGACCCCACCTGCTCCAATTGCTCTTCCTACTCAATCACTGTTCTCCAGAGATTCAACCAATTCTTACCTTAAATGTTCTCCCTGGACCATTTTTCTGACAGATACCTTATCTTACAGATATTTCCTTCTTGTCATCCCTCTTTCAGCCTAAATGTCTGAACTCCCATCCCCTTAGAGAGGTCTTCCTTGGCTACTTAATAGCCTTACCACACTGTCATATCTATTTCTATCATTGTATTTTATTCTTAGCATTCAACTCTACCTGATATTTTCTTGGTTGGTTCTTTTTCTTTTTCACTCCTCACCCATCTTCAGTAAAATGAAGCATGGGGTCCTTCTGTCTCTTGTTTACCACTGGATTTCCATTGCTTTGAATAGCTCCTGACATGCAATAGACGCTCAATCCACATCCACTTAGTGAATAAATAAATGAAGGCCAAATAATTTGGTCATTCAGAGAGCCTCTATCGCCAAATTATTCTTTTCCAGTCACTACTCCCTTTATAAACTTGTGTTTCCAGCCAAACTTGACAATTTGTTCCTTCTACTATTTCCCCAAACTGCTCAATAATCAAAGGGTATTCAGCATGAATTCAAGGCCAGCTCCAGCTAAAGTAGTCTACATTATCTTTAGGTTCTTTGTTTAAAGTTTTCTTATTCTTCCCTGCCACAATGAGGTGTAACCACCTTACTTCGAATCCTCAACCTTGTCCATGCCCTAAATGATCAGGTGGTTGCATACACTTGTATTTACATATCACTTAGGTTGCCAAGTACCTCATAATGATCTGGATAGTCAGCGTAAGTTTCTGTTCATCCACAAAAAAAATTTTTAATAAAACTTCAGTTTTCTAATTATGTGAATTATACTGTTCTCACCATTTCACATGCCTTAGAGACAGACACTTTCACAAGGGAAAGCACCCTCACCTATTCTCTGGGCCAGTGCCACACCTGCCTGGGTCAGTTTACTGTTTGGATGTTTATCTTACTGGCCTCTTACTACAGGGGTCTCTGCAGAGCATCCTGACAAGATGTGGGTTCCAATTCATGCTAGTGTGGTCTGCCAGCCAGGCAGAAGAACTATACACCAGGGCTAAATACGTTTATCAACATGTTATGTAGAACAGTGTTATCTTTCTTAATTCTCAGAAAATATGAAACAATTTTGGCCCAGTGGTGGTGGTATATGTGGCTAAGGTGCTGTGTTCCAAAGGCTAGGACCAGATGGGAGACCCAGGTTTGATTCTCAGTCCAATCTACTGGCTAAGTGCAGTGGAGCTCCCTGAAATCTCAAAGACTTGGGAGTCTGAGGTAGGGAGACCACCAGCTCAAGGCTGGCTTGGGCAACATAGTGAGACCCTTGTCTACAAGACCCGGGTGTGGGGTGCATACTTGCTGTCCTGGCTAGGAGACTGAGGCAGAAGGATCACAACACAGTGAGAATGTGTCTTTAAAAAAGAAAAGAAAAACACACACAAAAAAAAGTTTTTACCAAAAATGTTTTCAATATAAAATCTTCATATTTACATTCTCATTTAATTCATTGTCTTTTTTTCCCCATGCATAATCTTTCTGACATGTGTATTTCCTAAGAAAGCACCTGGAATAGGATAGTGTCTGACATGGTATAGAAACTTACAGAAAGATTTGTTGAAGTAAATCATTTCCTTTTAAAATATTTTGAGAAATTTATAGTAATATTTTCAGTATAAAAGTTATAATTTTCATCATGGAAGGACTTCTTGGCAGTTTGATAATGTAAAACATTTACCTCTGCAATGTCCAAAACATACAGTCTTCAAATATCCAGATCATTTTCCTATTGAAAATGTACTTGTAATGTTCTTATTTGAGAAATTTAGTGAATCACTATTCAGGTAAGACAGAATACAGCAGCCCTTCTCACTGTATTCAAACAACTCCTTTATATTTATGTGCAGATTAAACCCTCAAGGAACCCGCATCCACATCTGGCTGATGGTATCCTTTGTTAAGATATGTTTCCTTCGATAAGATGTTCACATTCACACCCTTGAATTAAGATTGCAGCTTGAGGGAACCAGCAGTTAGCGTAATGGCTATGTCGCTGGACTCTCACGTAGTCGACCGTGGTTCGCGTCCCAGACCCGGTGGCTTACAACTCACGCCGGGCGCGTGTGCGTGCGTGCCCAAGATCCCGAGAGGAGAATGGAGGAGAAGGGATTGCGGCGTGACCATCCCCCCGGGGGGTGATTTCTCGCTTTCTGTCTCTATGTCTCTCTCTGTCTGTCTGGCGAGCGCACGCGCCCTATAGTGAAAAGCCTCTCCAAAAAAAAAAAAAAAAAAAAAAAATAGATTGCAGCTTGATTATTTATTATAAATTTTCTTTTTTCCTCCCAGCACAGATACCTCCTCTGCAAATTTGGTAAAATTGATAACATATTCTGCTTCACTTTCAGAGCAACTGCTGAAATATTGGGTTGTCGGGAAAGTCCTGATGCCTTTTTTCATAGAGAATGCATTATGACCTTACCAACAACTCAATAGAAAGGATTGAGTCTTGAGTCTTTCATTCTCCTATGAATGCAGAAATTTAGTCCTGAGTCAGTAAGAAAGAAAATTTGATGATGTTTTAAAACATACTGCCTTGAAAAAAAAAGAACATTTTAGGTTGATAAATATTGTATCTATTGCATATTGATAAACATACTGTAGACCATGGGTCAAGATTCCCATATTATGCATATGTTTTTCTACATACATTTATTGTATGTCCAGAGTTTTTATTGATACCATCTGGCAACCTTTGCCTTCTGTCTATTAGTACTAAATTGTGCTATTCCATTTCCTGAGCCATGTGCCCCTTTAATGAACTAACTGAAGCTCTGGGCTTAACTGATGCTGCTTCTAGATTACATTTTGTGTTTTCACAGTTGCCTCCGGGGCTGCAACCTCAAAGATTAACTAGGAGTGGGAGCTGCCTGCCTTCAAATGATAGCACTTGGGGTCAGGGGAAAAGGGATTCCTGGAGCCTCTCAAATCCACCAAGATAGATGAAGGGAGTTAGAAGACATTTTAATTATTTCTGATTTACATGGATTAAGATGTTTTGTTTCTAAAAAAAAAAAAAAAATGTATGTGTGTGAAAAAGTCATAAGAGGAAAGTAGCATTCTAAAGAATATAGACATCCTCCCCAACAGGTATAGTCCTGATTCTCTGACTGAAATTTGATAGAATAAGGATGAGGGATAAGAGTTAAACTTTTCTGAGCCACTAAAACTAATTTTAAGAGAAAAGCAATCCTGAATGTATTTTTTAATACACACACACACACACACACACACACCCTTGAGCACAGATTGCCTGAAAAGATTTCAGAGGTTAATGACACCAGATGGTGGTGAGAAGCGGGAGTTTTTCAATATAGCCATCAGGAAAGCAGTTAAGAGTTGAAGTCAGGTTGGCCTTCTGGTTGACAGATGTACAGTTCAAATGACTGTTATACTGTTAGAAAGAAAGAAAAAAAAGAAAGAAAGACAGACAGACAATGGGGGTAATTCCTGTTCATATAGAATCTCTGAATGTCAGTAGTGCTGATAACTTAATATTTTTAAAATATGCCTTGGAATAATTTCTTATGAAAGACCCAACACAAAGGAATTACCAAAATAATAACTTAATGGTGACTTTAGCAGATTGCGCTCTTGCAATGAAATAATCGCGAGACAATACAAAGCAAATTTAAAATGTAAAATGAAAACTGCTGGGGCCAGATGGTGGCACAGAGATTGTGCAACTGAACTCACATGGAAAAGATTTTGAGTTCATATCCCAGGAGCTCCCTCAGCAAACCACGTGTACACAATGTGCCCATAGTCCAGCTTGACTGAGACTGGGAGCAGGGTGGGGTATCCTGGTGTAAAGACCCTGTAGGGATGTCTGCCTCTTTCTCTCTCAGAAATAAATTCTTAAACTATTTTTCTTATTGACTTTTAAGAAAAAGGAAGATGTTGGCATGAACTAAGCTGCAGGGCATGGTCTATCTCTCCTAGTACATCCAACCACAATTAACACATCTTTAACAAGTTCTCCCCCAGTTTTCTGTCTATACACACAAACACACATACACAGATATACATGTATACATACACAGATATACATGTATACATACACATACGGACATGTATATGGACATATATGTCGTATTTTTCTGTGCTAAATGTGTCATGACTTTTCCGACTATCTAGATCTAGATCTATAGATACACACACACACACACATATGTAAATGTTTTCTTAATGTTTCATCATTGACATCTCAAATTCATACTGACACAGACAACTGGATTACTAGTCCATGCAAATGTTTTTGTTTCAAAAGGAAGTACAGAAAAGGCCAATGGAAATTTGCCCTTGAATTGCTTCAAGACTAGTGGGACAAATGTGTGTCCATAAATACCTATGTACTGGAGAAGCTGCCATATATGGTTGGGTAAGTTGCTCAGTGTACAATCTCATCACCATCTGGAAGAGCTTGTAATAAAGCAATAAACTATAGTCTCCTATAGTTTATATTTCTCCAAGGAGAAAGAGGTCTCTCCTACCTGGGCGATCAAGAAAGCTTTCCTGGAACAGCAAGTAATGTTTAAGCTATGCATTGGTTCAAAGGATTTAGACACCCATCTGTTGAAACAGTGATAGAAAGAACTTAGCAAGAGGAAACAGGCTGCATCTGATCCCTCAGGCCCAGGACCCACAAATTAACCTTGGTCCTGGCTGATATGGTTGGACAGTGCCACCCTGGCCCAACCTCTTCATGGGACTCCTTTTAAAATCTGATTCCCTTGCCTGCTGCATGCTTCACTCCACCCCAGTCCCTCTTCTTATATTACTTACCTGAAAATTTCAGCTTGGACTTTATCACTCATCACTTACCTTTTATCCCAGCTTAAGATAAACACTTCTACATATTCCATGGCACTTTGGACTGATCTGTCATATTACTTATCACATGTGTTTTGAATGGTTTCCGTATTTGGATCCCCTACAAAACTGTGTTCCCTAAGGGCAAAGACTGACTCCCTGTACACAATTTTCCAGCAACATGGGACATGATATCTAGTATGTGTTTAGTAAACAATTTTTTTGTTCCTTACCTGAAGATATTTTGTTACATCACATTAAAATGTTTGTGAGAAAGAAGGACCTAGGTTTTCTGTAATTCGACTTCCTTAAAAGTGCCTTGCTATTGATAAAAGAACATCAAATTTATAGGTAGTACATTACATATTCTTTTCATTTTTTTTTTGAGAGGTTTTTGCTATAGGGCGCGTGCACTCGCCAGACAGACAGAGAGAGACATAGAGACAGAAAGCGAGAAATCACCCCCCAGGGGGGATGACCACGCCGCAATCCCTTCTCCTCCATTCTCCTCTCGGGATCTTGGGCACGCACGCACACACGCCCAGCGTGAGTGTTAAGCCACCAGGTCTGGGATGCAAACTGCGGTCGACTGCGTGGGAGTCCAGCGACATAGCCATTACACTAACTGCTGGTTCCCCATATTCTTTTAATTTTGAAGACTGTCTTTGGAACACTCAGGATGGAGGTTGGCAGGTGGCATGGTGGTTAAGAACACTCAGGATGATTGCTCAACTAAATAAACCATACTTTCCCTCCCCCATTAACCACCGCTTGGCCAAAAAAAGAAAAAAACAAACTCAAGAGTTTTTATTTTGAAAGAATAGAAAGTATATGAAAGGCTAAAGTGTTTGACTTCATCAACGGATCCATCCATCTCAAAAATATAAACTTCATGCCAGGCTGGTCTAAGCACTTGAGGGCACAGGCCCGGCAGCCACACTCAGGCCCAGCGGCCACTCGCAGGCCCGGGGGCCACGCACAGGCCCGGCGGTCACTAGCTGGCCTGGCGGCCACGCGCAGAGGCAGGCCCAGCGGCCACGTGCTGGCCCGGCGGCCACGCGCAGACCCAGCGACCACGCGCAGGCGCAGGCCTGGTGGCCACACTCAGGTCCAGCTGCCGTGCACAGGCGCAGGCCCGGCGTCCATGCGCCGGCCCGGCGGCCACACGCCAGCCCCCAGCGCATGAATGCGTGCGGGTCCCTGTGCCACCTCCCGCCCACCCGCCCGGCCAAAGAACACCCAGCACTGGAGAGGCAGCGGGGTCCGGGCAGTCCGGGCCGTGGCACGCAGAGCAGAGCTCCAGCCGGGCCGGCACACAAAGCAGAGTCCAGGCCACACAGGCCAGGCCGTGCAAGCCCAGCTGGCACGCGAAGCAGAGCCCTGCGCCCTGGGCCACCCGGCGCAGGCGCCCTGGGGCGCCGGGCGCAGGCCCACATGTTATTATTGATGAGGCTGACTCATTTAGGGCATATATATGGACCATATAGTTCCATTCAAAAGCATTTATAAAGCAACTTAAATATATCATTTTTTGGGGGGAGAGGTTTGTGCTATAGGGTGCATGCACTCACCAGACAGACAGAGACAGACAGAGAGATAGAAATTGCAAACTCACCCCCCAGGGGGGATGGCCACGCCACAATCCCTTCTCCTCCATTCTCCTCTCAGGATCTTGGGTACGCACGCACACGTGCCCGGCGTGAGTTTAAGCCACCGGGTTTGGGACTCGAACTGCGGTCAACTACATTGGGAGTCCAGCAACATAGCCATTATGCCAACTGCTGGTCCCAAATGTATCATTTTTATATATGATTTATAACCTATTATTTAAAAAAATCATAGTTTTTAATTGTAAAATACCATTAATTGTAGGATTCATCAAAAAATAGCTTTCTTTTTTTTTTTAAGAGAAAGATTTTTGCTATAGGGCACATGCACTCACCAGAGAGACAGAGAGACAGAAAGCAAGAAATCACTCCCCAGGGGGGATGGCCAAGCCACAATCCCTTCACCTCCATTCTCCTCTCAGGATTTTGGGCACACGTGCACACACACCCGGAATGAGTATTAAGCTGATGGGTCCAGGACTCGAACTACAGTTGACCACATGGTAGTCCAGTGACATAGCCATTACGCCATCAACAGCTTTCTTTTTATTTAAGACACATTATATTAAATGTTTACAAGTAGTAGTTTTAGCTTACTAAGCCATAAATGTTACATATATCTGCATTTTTCTTTATTCCTCAGGATTTACTCAAACAGTGAGTATAAGCATGGTCTTCAAATGTTAAGGTACATTAGAACCATCTTAAGAGCTTATTATGAATAAATTGCATTTTCCAGACCCTACTCTCCATATTATTACTTTAAGACTGAGCAGTATATGTTGAGAAAGATTGATCTAAGTCTTCTTCACATTTATAAACATTTCTCTAAGTCACTGTTGGCTTTCAGTTATCACATACACTCTCAAAAACTACCCACTGTTATTCACTTGTTTATCATGATTTTGAGACATCCTGAAGGGTACCAGGAATTTATCTGAACTTTCTATTTAGCTAACTTATAGTTTTGCATCTGGCAATTAAACTTTGTCTCATTGGGAGTTGAATAGCTTGTCTTATAAACCAGCTGAGACCTTTCACAGATGGATGTTTGATGCTGTGGAACTAGGCTCTTATGACTACATTAGCTATGACAACCATTGCCATCTTAGAAAATGCTTTACCCATTTCCCCAAATCTGGCACTTTCTACTGCCTTACTTTTAAAAAAATTTTCATTTATTCATTCATTTATTTTTAATTTGACCAGAGAGAGATAGAGAGACACAGAGAGAGAGGAAGTGAGAAAGCAAGCCACCAGATTCAGGACTCAAACCATGGCTGGCCATGTGGGAGTGTCCAGAGCCTTAAACATCATATCACCTGCTGGTCCCCTCTACTATCTTTCAATTAATCACCTGGGAACACACAGATAATATGGATACAAGGTAACTTTTATTTTAAGACTGATCATTGTATCATTTTTTTTTCATAATATCATTTTTAGAAGGAATTTTAAGTGACAGGGATATGAGTTTAATTACTATTCACCAATATGGCCTAGCTGGTGGCATGATGGTTAAGGCACCTAGATCCCACATGGCGGATGGCATAGGTTGAGTCCTGTACCTGGCATCTTGGAAAACATGCCAGGCGTGTGTGCATGTGTGCCCAAAATCCTAAGAGGAGATTGGAGAAGAAGGGATTACAGTGTGACTATCCTCCCTGTGTTAGCTTTCTCACTTTCTGTTTCTTTCTTTCTCTCTGGCTTATGGCAAAGTAAAATATAAACAAAAAAAAAAGGAAAAAAAAAAAAAGAAATTCACCAGTATGATGTTATTAATGTGAAGTTCTTAACTGAGATGACAACTGGATAACCAAAAGCTAATCATGTTAAATGTGTGTGTTCAGTCACTGGCAACTATTTGTCAACTTATCTTCTCCTTGGGTGCTGGAAAATCTCATCTGACATTGATTATAGGATCCATCCAGATTTTTAAAACAATCAAATATAAGAACAGGTATTTTACAAAAATAGGAAAATAGGAAAAAAGTGGTTCTTGTAATTAAATTTTAAATCTGAGTCTTACATTGCTGGCCAGTAGACTTCTCAAGAATATTAAAATGATTAGTCAGATTCATCTGTATAATGAAATTATGTTCTATATAGAATTTTTTTAAAGTTTTATGATTACAGGAGCCCAGCATTTAGCATAATGGCTATGTTGCTGGACTCTCATGTAGCCAACTGCGGCTCAAGTCCCAGACCTGGTGGCTTAAACTCACGCCGGGTGCATGTGAGCGCGTGCCCAAGATCCCTAGAGGAGAATGGAGGAGAAGGGATTGCGGTGTGGCCATCCCCCCTGGGGGGTGATTTCTTGCTTTCTATCTCTCTCTCTCTGTCTTTCCGGCGAGCACACGTGCCCTATAGCAAAAACCTCTCAAAAAAAAAAAAAAGTTTTATGATTACATCAAAAGAATAGTAACATTTTTGAATGAAGCTTTCATGTACATTATACATACTAGTTTACACAAATAATTAGAATGTTCTTGGTGAATGTATTTTTTTCTAATTAAAAAGAAGTATAGCTAGTTCAATAATTAAAGCTTAACCTCCTTTTTCCAGACAAACAACAAAATTAGCAAGAAAATATACAAAGTATGTTAGACAAAAAGCTACAGGATTAAGTATGCAAAAAAAATTAATGCTACAAATTGTTTAGTTGTGTTTCATTTATTTATTTATTTCATATATTTTGCTATCAGGCACATGTGGTCTACAGAGAGAGTGAAAGGGAAAAAGTGAAAAATTACCCCCTTGGAGAGATAACCATGCCACAATCCCTTCTTCTCCACTCTTCTCTTGTGATTTCAGGCATGTACACACATACCTCCTTTGTATTTTTCAAGCCTCTAGATCCAGGACTTGAACAGCACAGTCAGCTATGTGCAATCCAGCTGCCTTAAGTACCATGCCACTGACTGGCCCATATTAAATTTTTAAAAATGAATGATTTCTTCTATGAGAGAGAAAGAGAGATGGGAACCACCAACAGGGTCTTCAAAGTGCAATCTACCACTGGTGTCACCTGACTTGGATAATGGGCAAGTGTATCCTCTGTGTGCTCAGGGAGGTACGGGGACATGAACACAGAACCTCTCATGTGGAGGTTGCATTACTTCTGCACCACCATCTGGCCTGGTCCTCTGCTTGATTTCTGAAGGGCATGTTCCACAATAGCAGCCTTAGAATATATGCCCAAGTGGACTATTTTTATTGTTAATAAGTGCCTATTTTATTTGATGGGTCAAAACACATCTGATGAGTCATTCTCACCCTATAGACAGGGTTCAAAGAACAGAGGTAAAAGTAAGTGCAGACGTTTATTTACTCTGGGCTGCTCATGTTAAAAATAATCATGGTCTATACACCAAAGCTCTCTGATAAGTGTGATTAGAAAGTGAAAGTACATAGGAAAGCTAAAGTAATGGGACCTCTCTAAAGACTATTAACCAACTGGTGTCTCCATTTCATTAGAAACACCCTCATACATTGAAAAACATGTATTTTGATTTAGGGTCAAGTTACGAGAAGTCAGCAGACCTCAGCTTTGCAGAAGATCAGTAACAAGAGATTCTCTTTGTTGTCTTCCCATTGAATCTGGGTTCTAAAGAGCTATGATAAAGCAAGCAAAGCCAGAGTACAAGGCTCCTGGGATCTACTTCCTGAACTTGGGAGCCTTGTAGTACATCTTCAGTGGCAAGTTGGGGAGCAGAGCACCATGGCAACCAATATACAACTGCCGTCTTTACCTCAGCGGCAATAATAGTGAGCAGAGTCGCTGTACATGGGGCGTCACCCCAGCTGTCACAGTCCAAATTCACATCGTATGGGCCAAAAAAATGATGGTAGTAAAAGCTGGAAGGAAAATAAGGGAACAAATGGGGACAAATAAAGGCTAGCTGGAACTTGCCAATTTTCAAAAGGAGAAAGGAAAGAGAAGGCAAAATCAAAAGCCATTTCCCCTTTGTAACTAGGAGACCAAAGAGGCACTGCTATTAGTAGTAATAGGAAAGTCAGGAGGACCTAGATTTGGGGTTCAAAGATGGGTGAACTTCATGACTTACTAAATTTGAAGGGCCAATCTAGCTGAAAATTTCCCATGGGCTCATGGAGAGAGAAAATTCAACAGAGGATTTGGGAAGTTTCATACAGATGTCAGTGGAAACTGAAGATGTGTTCTTCAAGGGAGAAAGTATGGAAATTAAGCTCCCTTGGACAGCGAAGGATAAAATTTCTAAAATATAGTACTCATGTTTAGCAGGCTGGGGAGGGAAAACAGGCATCTGAGAAGATGTACAAAATTCTGGAAGTGCGTCAAGAAAGTTCCATGGTAGAGAAGCACATTGTGAGGAAAAAGCCAGTCAGCCATGACAGTAATGAGTTTAAAGCCCAAGGAGAAAAGAAAGGCAGACGACACTATGATGATCACACCAGAAAGGAATTAGGCAACTTATGATAAGGTGAAGGCAAATTTGAAGGAAGATAATTTGGGGACAGTCCTCCAGGGATTGTACCAGTGACACCTTATATATACTTCATCTCCAGCTCAGCCCAAACAGATGGCACATGAGAATCTCTTCATACAAGGGTTTAATCTGGATTTCTAACCTAGTCAGTCCTATTTCTTTATGTGCCTCCAGAAGGGCTAGAAGCAAACTCTCTCTGCATTCCCAGAGGAGAGAGAATAAGGCTCATTAACAAGCTGTTTCAGATAGCCCTGGCTGCAGTTTTATGAAGAAACTATGAATTAGCAACGGTATATGTTATATACTAGTCTCTCACCACCATAGACTCAGAACTTAGTGCTTCATGATATAGGTATATGTTAAGTGAAATATAATTGCTGTCAGAACTGCCAGGTTTTAGCATCTTAAAATGAACTTTTAAAAAGAAATTGATAAAATTATTTTACATCAAATATTGAGAAATGGTTTTCCTGAAAGAAATGAAAATATGACACTTTAATTTTCAAATTTAGCAAGTTCCAAACTAAACCTTTCCACAGTAATAAATCTCTCTGTATTATACCAGAGTCCTCTCTAGGATATTCCAGTGGTTTTAAATAAAGTCTAAAATTAACACATTTAATTTTTAAAAAATACTCCGAATTTCCTCTTGATATATGGCACTCCTCCAGATTTTATGTTTATGTCCTGAATTTTATCACTGCTATTTCAGATATTTTATTATATTTTGCTATACTGGGTGATACATTTGAAATTAGTGAAGAAATAAGACAATTTTATTAATTATAGTCAAGAGGACATAATTATACCTTTAAATTAAAGTAATTTCTTCCATTGTAAGAGAGGTAACCCTGTTACAGACACATTTTTTTATGTGCAGGTAATAATCCTATACTTTCTAGAATTATACATGATTATAAATGACAGAAAACTCCATTGAACTAACCCCAGTATTCTCATAATAACTAACGGCAGTAATCAAATCAAGCATGGGAATGTGACTAGAGTTCGAGAGTGATCTCAAATAATCCAGGTTTTGTCTGTGCCGCTTTCTGCCCTTCTACTTCATTATTCCTTTTCTGTGAGAATGAGATTCCTCTGCTCCTCAGACTACATAAGGATCTGTGTGATAGAATTCGGCCATTCTGGGAGACACAAAGTGCTCTTTCTCAGTTCCAGTTTCAGAATTCCTAGGCACTAGACTAGCTATTTCCATCAGATGTCCATTCTTAGAGGAATCAAACCTGGCCAAGGAGTGGGTTCAGAGAAGAGACTAGGATTTTTTAACCCAACCTATCCACTGTGGAAAGGGACCATGAACAATTTGGATATTATGGCTGCCCTTTATCTACAGCCTTTATGAGGATATGGTGTGTGCTACAAAGGCCATCCTACACCATGATGAGATAACCCAACCAATGATTCAGTCACTTCCAATTTTTTCAAAAATTGGGCCAGTTGCATGGTGCTTAAGGTATCTGGACCCCAAGCGGCTGACCATGCAACTCAAGTCTGGACCTGGCAACCTGAAAAACATGCTGCGTACACGTATGTTTGTGTCCAAAATCCCAAAAGGAGGACTGGAAGAAAAAAGATTATAGTATGACCATTTCTCGTTGGGGGGAGGACTTCTCACTTTCTCTCTCTCTCTCTCTCTCTCTCTCTCATCTGTCTCTTGCATGAATACACATGCTTTCTGGCTTTTTTTTTTTAAATCAGTCTTTGTTATTTTGGTGAAGTGTAAACACACTGTGGTTAAACTTAATTGCCTATTGGGAGACTCTGGTGGAAAACTGGGTGAGCACATTAAAAAAAAACAAAAAAACAAAAAAACCCACAAGCTAGACAATCATATCCAACCATTAATTGATAGAAGGGGGGGGATTTTCAGGTTTAGAATTCTTGTCATAGAAGATAGTTGGGTTGCTGACTCAGCCCTCTTCATGTTTGCTTTCCTCCACTGCAGAGACCAGAAGGCAAAACTCATCTTCCCTCCCTCTCTGGAAGCAAACTGATGACCCTGTTACCCAGCTGTAGTGAACTAGATGTAAGTGGACGTTTACTAGTGCTGCCCCTTCTGCTTTTCTTCTTCCTGCCTGAGAACCTGGTAGAATACAGAGGTAGATCAGTCAACCCTACGGATGCTAGAGCAGGAAAAGGGAAGAAAATGAGAAACCATGGGCTGCCTGTGCTCGGATTTCCTGTTGTATCAAACAGATAAATTATTTTCCTCATAGAAACCACTCTGTAGGGTTTTTCCACAACTTACAGCTGAACACCACTCACTAGATAAAGCTCTTTGGAAACTGAGATAGTGGCAAATATGACTAGTCTAAACATTGCCACCTAAAGGTAGTCAATTTTCACTACTAATCTTTTTGACTTTGTGATAGCTAATTTTATGTCTCATTTTGACTGGAACACAAGGTGCTCAGCTATTTGCTCAAGCATGTCTGTGAGGGTGTTTTTGAATGAGATTAACATGTGAATCCCCGACAGAACAAAGTACATTGACCTTTTTAATGTGAGTGGGCCTCATTCAAACAGCTGAGCAGCTGAATAGAACAAAAGGCTGAATATGAGTTCCACCTACCTGACTGCATGAACTGAGACAAGCCATCTCTTGACATTGGACTTGATATTGGGTCTTGTTCCTACCACCTTTCAGAATGGAACTTCTATCGCTGGCTCTCCTAATTTTCAGACCATCAGACACGAGCGAGAATTATACCATTGGCTCTACTGGGTCCCCAGTTCACTGACCATAGGTATCAGGACTTTTCAGCCTTCATAACTACCTGAGCCAATTCTATTTTTTTTTTTTTTTTTTTTTTTTTTTTTTTTTTTTTTTTTTTTGGGAGAGGTTTTTGCTATAGGGCGCATGCGCTTGCCAAACAGAGAGAGACATAGAAACAGAAAGCGAGCAATCACCCCCCAGGGGGGATGGTCACGCTGCAATCCCTTCTCCTCCATTCTCCTCCTGGGATCTTGGGCACGCACACACACGCGCCCCGCGTGAGTTTTAAGCCACCGTGTCCGGGACACGAACCGTGGTCCACTACGTGGGAGTCGAGCCACATAGCCATTACGCTAACTGCTGGTTCCCACCTGAGCCAATTTTTCACTCTCCCCCTCTTACTCTTTTTCTCTAGAGGACCCTAACTATCTGACAGGTGTGGCAGGTTGACCAGCAGCCCTCCCAGATAACCATGTCCTAATCCCTGAAACCTGTGAATATATTATATTACAGGGTTAAAAGGACCTGATGTGGTTAAGGATCTTGTGATGCACAGATTATCCTGGAACCTCTGGATAGATATAATGTAACTCAGGGTCTTTATAAGAGAAAAGCAGGAGGGTCAGAAACATAGAAGACAGGATGGAGGAACAGTGCAGAGAAGAAAGAAGGGGCTATGTTGCTGACTCTGAAGATGTTAGAATGGAACTATAAACCAAGGAACATAGGCAGTCTCTAAAAACTGGAAAAGGCAGGAAAATAGAATCACTCCCAGCACCTCCAGAAGGAATTCAGTCTGTGGACTCATTTCACACCTCTGACCTCTTTAAGTATAAAATACATGTGTATTGTATACTACTAGGTCTGGGGAATGTTTTACAGCAGTAATGGAGGCTTTAATTAACAGTATAAACACAAATGGACTCCTGCAGGTTCTCTCCCCCAAAATCACACACCCTGAGGTCACCTATAGTTAAATCCATTTATGATACTGCAAGGAAAGCAGGAAATGCCCTTTCAATAGATTACAGTTTTTCGGGACCAGCAGGTGGCATAATGGTTACATTGCTGGACTCAACCGCTGTTCAAATCCTGGACCTGGCAGCTTAAACTCATGCTGGGTGCGTGTGCATGTGTGCCCAAGATCCCGAGAGGAGAATGGAGGAAAAGGGATCGCGGCGTGGCCATCCCCTCTGGGGGCGATTTCTCGCTTTCTGCCTCTCTTTTTCTCTTTGACTTATCAGCACGTGCACATGCCCTATAGCAAAACCCTTTCAAAACATTTTTTTTTTATCTGTGACCTAATAAGAATAGCCATGTAGACTTAATGGAAATCTAGTTTCTTTTATCCAAAATTGGCTTTTGAACTCAGTTACCCAGAGGGTTTTGTGACTAGGTTGTATCTACTGAGTGGAAATTTCATTTGTGTGATATTTAATATAGAACTCTGAATGCATGATTAATTTTTGCAGATAAGATGTTACCTCATTATCAGATTTACAGAGAGTAGCAATGTAATTATAAAGCAGTTATTTTCCGCACACACTGCCAGGTTATTTCTCTGCCAAGTCATTATGCCCTGAGAAACAACACGTGGCGTTATTGAAAACAAGTTGAATCTCGTGAGCAATCAGTTCAGATAATTGTATCTTTACTATTGACAGTTCCCTTAGGAATTCTGGATCTTGAGATCTGCTCTGGGACTATAATTCATTAAGGTTTCCACCGTGAGCCAGTTTTAATTAAACTGTACACCTCTTCTCTTCAATGTCCCATAACTGTTTTTTTTTCTTTTTTTTTTTACAGCAGGTCATAGTTATTGTAGCAATCCAGCTATTGAATTAGGAACCTCCCATCTGTCATTTCAAGGAATCTTTTATTAGTTTATAAATTCAGCAGTATATTTAAATGAGCATAAAATATATCTACTTGCACAAAGAAGAAAGCAAAAGAAATACCAGTTAGTTCCTCAGTTTGCATCTTTTAGTAGATAAAACTGGTACTTGGAGACAATCCTAAGTTGACACCATGTTTATGGCGCTAACATTGGGTAATTACATAACATTCCAAATACATATTCACTTGAAGTGAATGGTCTTTTGATTAAAATTGATACGACAGACACATTCCTACCAGATTCATAGTTTTTCATTCCCTTTACAATAGCATTCTTTAACTGACTATAATCATTATTTTTATGCACAAAGGAAAATTATTTGTTATTTGTTTTCACTGATAAGCGAAAATGCATCATTAACTGTATCTCTTGCCATTATCAGTTTTTCAAAGTGTTAGCTTTGTCTCAACATACAGGTTCTGCCTCATTGTGGATTAAAAAGATCTCTTTGTTCATCCAACAAGCTAATAAATATTCATCAAGTGCCTTCTTTGTCAAAGGCCTTGTGTAAGACAATGCATAAAAAATAAAATTGTCTAAGATAGGCTCTGTGTCCTGGCAGTTAGCTGAAGTAAGTTATACATGTTAACTCTTTTTTTAAAAAAAGAATCATTTTACTTAACATTATATATTTACTTTAATTTGACTAGAGAGGGCTGGAAAGAGAGAGAGAGAGAGAGAGAGAGAGAGAGAGAAAGTAAAAAAGCAAGCTGCCAGATCCAGGACTCGAACCATGGTCAGCCACGTGGGAGTCTAGCACCTTTAAACACTACACCACCTGCTGGCCTCCATGTTAACTCTTATTCTCTATCTCAAAGAAAATTTCAAGGACTCCTCAGTGCTTTATGTCCCAACCCCCTTCCCTCCCCATCACAATGTTTAGGGAAGAAGATTTACTTGCAGAAAGTCTGAAGGAAAAGGGATTAGTTAAGAAGTATGGTCTAGTAAGTATGGTCTTGCTGAGCAAGAACTCAGTAACTGATCAGCTCTATAGGTAATTATGTCATTAGATTGTAAAAATTAGTTGTTTTAAATTTTTTTTTAAATACTGATGTAAAAATTAGTTGTTTTTAAAATTTCTTTAAAATACAGACAACTGGGGCCAGTCAGGTAGTGTGGTGGTTAAGATGGCTGGATCTCACATGATCAACTGCACAGTTTGAGTCCCAGACCCAGTGGCTTAAAAACCATGCTGGGCAAGTGCTCATGCATACCAGAAATCCTAAGATGAAAATGGAGGAGACAGGATTGTGGTATAGTGATCTCTGGGGCTTCTGTCTTTCTCTCCGTTGCTCTGTTTCTGTCTTTCCCTCTGTCTCTCTCCAGAGAGAGAAATAGTGAAAAAGTAAAAAGCAAACAAACAAAACCTCCTCAAATTATAAAACAAAAAATAAATGCAATGATTTAAAGCAAAATGTTAAAGTATTTTTAAACCATTGAGTTTATTACTGGTAGATAGATATAACTCAGGAAAACTATAGCACAAAGAATTGAATCGAATGTATCTAACCAAAATATACCTTATTGCTACATTAGTGCCAAGTGATACAATGCTTAACTGTGCTGTGAAAAGTTAAGAATACATATTTTCATTCCTAAGGGAACCACTAAAAAGAAATGCAGAGAGGTGTAACTAAGAAGTCAGTGGGTAAATAAAAATGGAATTCTAAAAATTATTCACGTAAGCTAAAAGAGAAAAGAAGGAACAGAGGAAAGGAAAAACAGAGAAGGTTTACAGAAAACAAGTGATAAAGTGGTAGACCGGATTTAATTCTGCTAATAATTGTAATAACGTTAAAGGACTATGTAGTCTGATTAAAAGGCAGAAATGATTAGAATTGCAAAGCAAGCATGACAATTATTTTCTCTCTATATAAGACACATTTGATATAATATGTACATAGGTTGAAATAGATAGGGAAAAGATATGGGAGGAAAACAAAGTTTTTCAATCTGCCAGCACTGGCATTCAAACTATGGTCAGCCATGTGGACTATGGCTCCCTTAACCACTGACCAAAAGGGCTAACCTTTGTTTTGAAATGTGCATTTGTGCATTTTCCATAAACTTCTTGAAGACACTCATTAAGAAAAAAAAAACAACCTGTATAAATCAAGAAGAAAAAGAAAGCAAGTGTCATATTGCAGCAGTGCCATACCATACATAGAGAGGTGGATTCCATATGGGCGACGATGGTTTGAGTCCACCTCTGATGGCTTGAAAAACACAACTGACAGCATGTGGGTCTGTGCCCAGAATCCTGACAAGATGTACAAATGCAGGAAAAAGTATTGTGGCATGAACATACCCCATTGTGAGGGTGCTTTCTGTCTCTCTGGAATGTACATGTGCCCTTTGGCAAAAACATAAGTAAATAATAAATAAATAAGCAAAAGAGCAGACAATATAGTAGAAAGTTGGCCAAGAAACTTAAAGAGATGTTTCACAAAATAAGACATTTAAGTGGTCCATAATCACAAGAGGTGATCAACCTCATCAATCATCAGGAAAATGCACTTAGTATCATCTTGTGATACCATTATAAACACACAAAAACGATAATAATAAAATGACTGATAATGTCTGGTGTTAGCAAGGATATGGAAACTATGATACACTGCTGGTATGGGTGTATGCTATTGCAATTACTTTAGAATGTTTTTTGCCATTATCAATTTTACATAGAGAAATGTGTCATGACTTTTCTGACAACTTAAGTATGCAAATATGCAAAACTAATGACTCGCCATTTCTACTCCTAAATACGTACCCAATATAAATGTGTGCACATAGATAAGTCAAGAAACTTCTCTGTAGTTTTACTTATAATGAGCAAAAATCCAAGATATCTCATATGTTCACTTATAGAATGAATACATGCAGTATACTCATGCAATGGAATTGTATATAGCAATAAAAAGGAATTAACTGAATTTAATTTAAATAAATTAACATAATTTTCACAAACATAGTGTTGAGCAAAAGAAGCTGTAACAAAATAATATAAACTATAGCTCTTAAAAACAGGCAAAATAAAACTATAATGTTTAGAAATGCATTCTTTGGCACAAAACGATTAAGAAAATTGAAGAGGTAATTACCACAAATATTAGCGTAGTGAATATTTTTGAGCTGGGAGTCACTGGAAAGCAGCCTGAGAAGGCTTTTAGGGTATAAAAAAATGTGCATTTGTGCATTTCCCAGAAATGTTCATGTCCTGGGATGTCATTACATGACTTTTCTCTGCAAGAAATCTGTACTTTTAAAATTTCATCCACTTTTCTTTTTTTGTTATTTCATGAGAAAAAATATTAAACAAAAAATAAACTAAGGGGACCAGCAGTTGGCATAATGGCTATGTCGCTGGACTCCCATGTAGTCAACTGCGGTTCAAATCCCGGACCCAGGGGCTTAAACTCATGCCAGGCGTGTGTGCATGTGTGCCCAAGATACCAAGAGGAGAATGGAGGAGAAAGGATTGTGGTGTGGCCATCCCCCCGGGCTGTGATTTCTTGCTTTATGTCTCTCTGTCTCTCTCTGTCTTTATGGGAAGCACATGTGTCCTATAGCAAAAACCTCTCAAAAGAAAAAAAAAAGAAAAGAAATTAAGTGCATCTGTCAATACATATTAAAGTTATTAAAGTGCTACAAAAAGATAAAATTAGCTTAAAAATCTTTAACAGTTGATAGGTGCAGTTCAGGTGTAGCTGTAGCAGAACCGTTCTAGGCAAGTGAAAGAGAGCAGAAACCACACAGCCAGGAGTCAAGAGTTAAACATGTAAATTAAAAGTCAGAATGATAAAAAGGATGACATTATTATTTTGTTTTTAGTTTTATTTAGTAGTGTGTGGAGAGAGAGAAATTGAGAGAGAATTGTGGGAAATGAACCAGTAGAAAGACACTATAAAAACTGTGACGGAAGAAGTAATAATTATTACATCAATGATCCTCTACACAGTGCCCTCCAGCCTTTACTCATTTACACCTCTTTGTGCTTGTTGGCCTAACACTCCACAGAGCATGTGGGAAAGGAGGTAGAACTAAGAAGAATAAGGACCGAGATAGCTCACACTCTCCTTTTCATTGCAGGTTTACCAGTCAAGGGTAGACCAGTGTGGAGAGGAAGGGGAGTACGTTTACATTGCATGAGGAATTGACATTAAGAAATCAGCTGTACTTGTTACAGAATTTTGAAGACTTGAAAAGGGAATGCTTTGTTTATGCCTGGGATTGCCCTGAGAAACACTGAGATTTGTTGGTGATGAGGCAGCTTGGGAAGAATGAGACAAAGACTTAACACAACTTGAAAACAATGGTGAGAGAAATAAAGCTATTTTAGTTAGTGGTGTAACAGATGCCGTGGTTTACCACTCCATCTCGTTCCATAATTTTTCCAGGGCTGAAGCCCTCATGTCCCCAGTACTGCCAGTGTGGGCAGCTGACTGCTCTTAGCCAGTCTCTCTCACAGAGATGCCTGTCACCTGAGGGTGCCACCCCTCTGAGGCCATTGCTCTTTCCCCAGGGCACTGTGAATCCAATGACTGGACTACACAGCCCTGATGAAGGGCCCTCCCAACTCCAGAGCTACTCATAAAATAGAGGTGACCCTGGCTATGAGTTCCCGGGAGCTTCTCCTTTTACCCTTGGGCTTCACAAACTCAGCACTAGTGACATTTTGCACTGGATAATCCTTTGTTGTGGTGGCCATTATTTTAGTATAGATATTTAACGGCATCTTTGGCCTCTATCCTTGAGGTGCCAGTATGTCTGTATACATTTAAAGTTAACTGGGGGACAAAAATCTTCCCCAGTGAGGAGTCATGGTATAATCTCACTCTCTCTACCCACCACGAGTTTTGATCCCGAGAGAATTTCTTAATAAACTTCCTGCATACAAATCACCAGATCTGTGGCACACCCCAACCAGTTCAGTTGACTCAAACACGTGGGTTTTTTTTTTAACTGTAAAATTATACCTATACTATAATTACGTTAGATACACTATAGAGCCTAAACAAAAAAACAATTTAAAGTCAGATAAAAATAAACATAATGAGCAGTTTCAGCATTTTCCCTTACTCCCCAGAAGAATACTTATTAGCATCTAAACCACATTGGGAACTATTGGATCTGGCAGGGAAGAGCAGAAAGAATGCAGGTAAAGGGTTAGTCTAAATGTCCCACTGAATCGAGAGAAAAAGGACAGAGTAGTTAAAAAAATACTTTGGGAATGACATGGTGAAGAGTGGCAAACATAAAATGTCATCAGTGCATACATGAATGGCATTAATCACTTAGGTAGGTTAAAAGGATTGATAAAAGGAGTTTGTGGCTAACTAAACAAATACGCCAGGCATGTCTAACAATGTATTAGGTCTTCAAAAAAGTCATGATGCATTTTTGCATAGAAAAACAGAAAAATACACCATGCCTTTTCCAAAAACAGAATATATAAGCTATCCATTAAAATTCCTATTTAAAAATGCAACAAAAGTTTAAAAGGTAAGGACCAGCACATTGGCGTAATGGTCATGTTGCAGGACTCCCATGTATTTGTCTACAGTTTGAGACCTGGACCCCATGGCTTAAAACTCATGCCAGGTGCATATTCACGCATGCCCAAAATTCTGAGAGGAGAATGGAGGAGAAGGAATTGTAGCATGGCCCTCCCCTCTCAGGGGTGATTTCTCACTCTTGTCTCTGTTTCTCACTGTCTCTCCAGTGAGCACATGCACCTATAGCAAAAAAATCTCTCTCTCTCTCTCTAAAAAAAAAAAAAAAGAAGTTTAAAAAGAAGAAATTGCATTGGCATAAAAACAGACAAGTGGACCAATGGAATAGAATAGAGACCACAGAAATAACCCCCAAGGCTTACAGCCAACTGATCTTTGACAAAGGATATCAGTCTATCCATTGGGAAAAGGAAAACCTCTTTAGTAAATGGTGCTGGAAAAACTGGGTATCCACCTGCAGAAAGATGAAACTGAACCCCCATCTCTCATCATTAACAACAATCAACTCAAAATGGATCAAAGATCTGAACCTAAGACCTCAAACAATAAAACTACTGGTGGAAAATGCTGGGGAAACTCTGGGAGACATTGGAGTAGGCAAAGACTTCTTAAATAAGACTCCCAAAGCACAGGCAATAATCCCTAAAATAGACAAGTGGGACTATATTAGACTAAGAAGTTTCTGCACAGCAAAGGACACGGTATCAAGTGTGAACCGACAACCCTCAGAATGGGAAAATATTTTTGTTAAATATGCCTCAGACAAGGGACTGATAACCAGAATACACAGGGAACTCAAGTGTCTTATGCGAAAAAAAAAATGATGAACCCAATTAAAAGATGGGAAAATGAGCTGAACAAAAATCTCTCTAAGGAAGACATACGAACAGCCAAAAAGCATATGAAGAAATGCTCAACATCCCTCATCATAAGGGAGATGCAGATAAAAACCACAATGAGATACCACCTAACACCTGTCAGAATGGCAAAGATTAATATAAAAAATGATAAGTGTTGGCAGGGATGTGGTGAAAAGGGAACCCTCCTACACTGTTGGTGGGAATGTAAACTAGTTCAACCACTGTGGAGAACAATATGGAAGTTCATCAAAGATCTACAAATAGAACTACCATTTGACCCAGCAATCCCACTTCTGGGTATTTACCCGAAAGACAGGAGAACGCTCAGTCAGAAAAGTGCTTGCACATCAATGTTTATTGCAGCATTATTCACAATTGCCAAGACATGGAACCAACCTAAATGTCCACAAACTGATGAATGGATTGGAAAAGTGTGGCATATATACTCTATGGAATACTATTCAGCCATAAAAAACAACAAGACCCTGGCATTTGATAGAAAGTGGTCAGATATGGAGGATCTATTGCTGAGTGAAGAAAGCCAGGTTATGAAAGAAAGATATTGTATGTATCCACTCAATATATACCGACTATCCGCACTCTATGGTAGAGAGCGAAAAATTGGAGGACATAAAAGCAGTGAAGGTACTCAACAAGAATAGGACAGTGTGGAATGGGGGGGGGGGTGAGGAGAAGAGATAGAGAAAGATAGCAAGAGAACAATAGAGAGGCAAGACGTTAGTGAGAAACAGATATGGCTTATTACCTGTTGGTGATGACATGTATAGTATTCTCAACTGGATTAGTCTGAGAAGTATTTCATGATGGGTAAAGTCTTTTTACAAGCAAAATGAGAAATAGTGATTGACTGTTTTAAAAAATAATTAGAATAATAATAATAATGATTGGAAAAAACATAGAAAAGATATCGAATTACGAAGTGGGGAGATTAATGTCTCTGTATTGACTGACATACATGGCATTCCCTTTTGAAAAAGCAATGTAATACACTGTAAAATTATATGTAACCCAATGTAATATAAAGAAGATTATGATGATAATAAAAAAAATCCATTCTTATTAAAAAAAAGAAGAAATTGCAGTGAAAAGTGTAGATAAAGAAAGACCATGAATCAAGATTCAGAGGGAATTTCTTTTAGTTGTATCAGTATCACATTAAAGGTAAGTTCTTGAACTGCTAACATATTCTCCTACATCTAAACTGCAACTACGCCATCACATACTTTTATAAGCTTATGAGTATGATATTATACTGTTAGAAATAAATAGAATTTTTGAAAATTCACACAGAAATAGACATATAATTGTAGTAAGAGATTTCATTCTGTTATCAGTTCCATTTTCATTCTGTTATCAGTTCCATTTTCCAATGGCCAGAAATGGATTTACAGGTGAGGTTCATCAAACAGTCAAAAACCCAATCATCCCAATCTTTTTAAAGTCGTTCAAGAAAATGAATAAAGAATAAAGAGTACTTTCGCCTACTCAAATTCACAGGTGGGCCAAGCTACATAAGAAATGCAAATGAACATATTTTAAAAAGCCCCAACTGCATTAGAACCTAAACATTCAAATGAAAACCATAATTAGATGCCATTTTTGCTTAACTTTGCTGTTATTTTGTGGGTACAGGGTATGAAAGACTAGTAAGAAAACAAATTGTTTCAACTTATACGGAGAGCAACCGGAGAAATCTGGCCAAATGTATCAAAAGCTTTAAAAAATGAGTATTTACATAGAAGGATATATTTTTCTAGAAATAAATATTTTACATAGAAACATATTTTTAGAAAATAGTCACAAATATGGGATGTTTACTATAATATTTTCAAAAGTAATAATATTTTATTAGAATGATGTTAGTATATGGGAGAATGATTAAATATGTTCCAATACATTAATTTAGAAGAGTGGTTTGGGCTAGCTCATGGCATGGCAGTTAAGGCAGCTGGATCCCACACAACCAATTGTGTCTTATGAGTCCAAGAACCAGCAGCTTGAAAAACATACCAGGTATGTGTGCATACATGCCCCAAATACTGAAAGGAGAGAGAGATGGAAGAGAAGGGATTGAACATAACCATGACCCACGGGAAGTGCTTCTCATGCTCTCTTGCTCTTTCGCTCTGTCTCTCTTCCATGAGCACATGTACCCTCTAGTAATTAAAAAAAAATACATATATGTGTGTGTGTGTAGAATACAAAACTGGAGATGGAACATAATCCCAATTTTTTATGAAAAACACAGAAGAGAAAGACTTCTAAAACATCAAAATATTTATAGAGGTTTTTTTTAAATGTTACAAAGAATATGTGTGATTTTTTTTAATTGCTTTCCTGAGTTTTTACTAGTACATCACTTTATAACTACATGAAAAACAATAAATATTTTTAAAGTGATCATCTGAGCCTTTCTGTGGTGTAAAGGGTTATAATTAGAGTAAGGGTGGACTAGAACTAATGGAAAAACTTCAACTTACTTTAGAAACTATTGCAAGATAATTAAAAAGAAAATGTACAAAACAAAATATTTGAAGCTGGATAAACAGAGATTTTAATCTTGGTTCATTAAGCTACTTATTAGAGATGTCATATTTGGAGCTTCATTTTCTAGGAAGGCTACAGATCCTTCCCTGCAGGACTCTCATCTGAAATTGATGAGCTTATTTACTTAACAGGCCAGGTTAGATGTCTAATACAGCATAGAGTTTCCATAAAAATTAGATTTTGTTCCTTTACTAATACCTGAATCTTATCTATTGATCTCTCAGTTTTAATCTTTTGTTTAAGATCAAGCTGATATTGCCAGTATTTCCACTATAATCAATTAAAATTTGATTCTGTGAAGGACCCACCGATGTAAGGAGAATTCGAAATGACACTTGGCATAGCTTCATACAAAAACACATCTCATTCCAGCATCATGAATTAAGGAAGGCCTTTAAAGAAGACTGAAGAATATGTTAGATGAACTGACGTCACTGATTGTAATCATTTCACTTCCACGTCAAACCAGTTGTACATGGAGCTTATTCAAGTGGGTCAATTTATTAATTACATAATCCCTAATTTGTCATTTTATTCTCCATCAGGATTTTTTCTTTCTTTTTTTTTTTTTTTTATTTCATGAGCAAGAGAGAGAGAGAGAGAGAGAGAGAGATAGCAACCACAACAGGGTCCTGCCGCCACCTTCCACCCCAGTAGTCCTGGATAATGGGCATATGTCATGCTTGGTCTATTCAGAGAGGTCTCCGAGCATGAACCCAGAACCCTACCATGTGGGCAGCTTCACAGAGCACTGCACTTTACAACTGTGCCACCATCCAGACCAAAATAATGTCCTTTAAAAGGACAAAAAAACTTCATATTGTTGTGAAGGGCAAAATGAGAACACTTGTTTGAACTATTTCATAAACTATCCTTTTATGTTCTTATTTAAGATTAGGACTAGTATTACTAAGGTATTAATAGAATCAATAAATAGTGATATGCATTCAATATTTGCTCTTGATTTTTAAAAAAATTACTTTACTTAGTTGATTATAAAGAATGTGTGGGAACACCAGGCACGACAATTCCACAATATCTGCTTTGTTTAAATATGCACAGAACAGTACTATACATTTGTACATAAATATCCTAGATTAAGATGACTGTTTGTACAATGACTTTGTACTGGCCCATATTTTTATCATCTCGAGCTAGCATTCTTTGTCATGAAACCTTGAATTATCTGAGAGAATATCTCAGTGTGAGGAAAATGAATTTTGCCTTTTCGGGCATTATATTTATTTCTCTCTATCACAAAGCTGAAAAATTGAGCAGTGATGTTTGCCTGCTTATTCTTTTCAGTTGAATGGAATGGAAAATTACATAAAATTGAACAAAGAAACTGCCTTGACCTCCTCATTTGCTTGGCAGTGGAAGTGTTTGTTCAAGCATTTACATAGTGGCCCTGGTTCATGGTGCCCTTGATTAATATAAACTGATTTTCCAGGGGTATAAGATAACCAGCTCAAGGCATGTGCTTTCTTCACTTGGTCTCTGTTAATGAGGTCTGGAAGAAATAAATCCTCTGGGTCTGTCCTATTTTACGTCCTGACCCCAACAACAAGCACCCAACAGGTCTAACTGCTTCTTCCCCCGTTCTTTTATGGTTTATTCTCCACAGAGCACCAGAGTCATCTCTCTGAAATGTGAATCCGTTTCTCTCCTTTCCTTAGCTACACTCTCAAATGGCTGCCAGTTGTGCTTGGCATCAAATCTGAACCTGTTTCACAGTCAGAAAGTCCCAACGAGTTCCGGCCCTTTCCGACTTCACTTTACGCTGTGACCTCTGTCCTCATCAGGCTTTAATTATACTCTTCTTTGTACTGTTGTTCAAACACACCAGGCCCATTCCACTGAAGGGACCCTTGCCTGGAATGTCTTGCCCCTAGACTTTGCCTTGGATCCTTTTTTTTTTTTTTGCATTCCAGTCTGAAATCAAATATCATCTTTTCAGAGACATCTTCTGGTCTAAATCAAAGTGGAACAGCACTGCGCCCTAGTTACTCTCCCACAGGTTTGCCGTTATCCCCATACCACACTCACGAGCTGACACTACTGCATGTGCTTCGTTATTATCTTATTTACCGTCTGCTGCCACTGCCATGGCTGCCTCTGCTTCCGGCTGCTGATGCTTCCACCCACAGCCTGAATCCTCACTCTCCCCACTTCTGCAATTCCTTTTCTCCAGAATCAATTTCCTTGCAGCAACAATCTTGGCCACATGTCCACAACCCTAGTTAAGGGTCAGTTATAAAAAATTTATTTCTGGTTTTTGCAGCTTTCCTAGTACAAAATGGATCTTGTCACCATAACCACCATAAAATGTGAGAATTAAGTCCTAGCTTTCTATATGGTGTGATTAGCTGCAACCTGGAAATACACTGATCTTGCTATGCTCATGGCACATCTATTTATTTAATAATCAAATATTGTGTATCTTCTCTTTCCTCTATGTGTTTAGCAAATGAATGGCTATAGAAACTGGACCACAGTATCGAGATGGTCAGTAATTAGCCCCATAAAATATGAAGAGCGCTGAAAAACCTTAACGATCTCAGGTATGTACAGGAAGCCTTGAAATGCTGAGCAATCCCGTCACCTCCACTGCAAGGCCGAGAGCTCATCACTGTGTGACCTCCTTTATAAAAGTTCATTCGGGGCAAGAGATGTGGACTCTAGACCCTGGTGTTGTGTTTTCTCATCGAGAGACAATGGTCAGCTCTCTAAGTCTAGTTTCTTTACCTATACAACAATAATAACAAAATTGTAATATTGGGTTGTCAAAAAAGTCATGATACATTTTGGATAGAAAAAATACGTCATGACTTTTCCGACAGCCCGGTGTAAGAGCCTGTTGTGACTGCCTCCTCAAGTTTTTCCGAGGGACATTTAGGATAATGGATGAACATGCCTCAAAGAGTAAAACAGATGCAAAAATACATGTGGAGTATCCATATTTTTGCTATACAAGTAGCAAGACTCTATTTCAATTGGAGACCACATCTATTTTAATCATTAGAGCTACTGTCTTCATCCGTTTTATGCTACTATAACAAAAATATCTGAGACAGACGAATTCATAGAAGACAGAAATTTATTTTCTCTCACTTCTGGAGCTGGGGCACTGAAGTTCAAGGCATGAGCAGATTTGGCATTTGAAAAGGGCTGCTCTCTGGTTCCAAGATGGTGCCTTACTGCTGCACCCTCAAATGGTACAGGGAAAGCAAGCCAAACACTGTGAAGCCTCTTTTTTTTAAAGTATTATTTAATTTTATTTATTATTATTATTATTATTATTATTATTATTCAGTTTGACTGGAGAGAGACAGGGAGAGTGAGAAAGCAAGCTGCCAGGTCCAGGACTTAATCCACGGTCGGCCATGTGGGAGTCCAGTACCTTAACCACCATGCCACCTGCCGGCCCTGAAACCCCTTATTTCATCCCATGCACAAGGGAGATGCCCTCATGACTCAATCCAAGACCCCACCTCTTATCACCATTGCATTGGCTATGAAGTTTCAACACCTAAATTTTGGAAGGGGCACATTCTAACCCAGCAGTTCATGTATCTCTTACGATATGTTGTAAACATGTGTGGCCCCCATTCTTTCCTTCTATCTTCTCCTGCCAACTTTCCTAGGTACAAGCACCCCTCATCTTCTGAGTCCTCTTGAGAGTCTTCACCTTTACTCTTGGCCTCCTGCTTCGTACAGAAAGGTTTTAGCTAACTAGTCATTCTTTTGGTTTCCTCTTACAGAAAAAAAGGATTTGAATGAGGAGTCTAAGATAGGAAACCGGCCCTCTTTAGACGAAGAGGTATTAATAAGTCATTTTTTGTCCTATGTATATCACATGGCCATTTTGTCTTATTACTCTACATAACTGCAGAAAAACAAAATTCTCATTTTTCTGTATATTATCTGTATGCATTATTTTTAATTATTGTAAAATCTCCTGTTATGGCTGGGTATTTAACACATGGAATATATTAATTCTAGGCAAATTTACCTTTATGTTATCCTAGCAGCTGTACCTTTATTCGTAATCACAGCAGCATAGCCTTTCCACTTGTGAACACTTTAAAATTGCATTCATGGTAACTTGCTAACGTGGTAAAACATGGAAAATGTGATATGTAAAGAATAAACACAAGCCATGGTGCTTACAACATAAGAGAAGCACAGTGGGTAGATTTTTTTAAAGGCTCAGCTCAACAGGGAACAGAAAAAAAGAAAACACAAATGTTTCTGCCCTGCTAAGAAAAGCCTTGCTTTTGTGTGCCATTTCCTGGCAGATGAAAAGGCAGAGAAGCTCCAGCTTGTAATGCTCCCCTGGGATTTAAAAGAACAAAAGGAAAGTAAATAGTCCTCTGCTTCCAAGAATGACATTCAGGCAAAAAGAGTCTGCCTGTTCTTTTTGTTCCTTCTTCTTCCTGTATCATTAAACAAAAAAGATTCGAGGCAAAGAGGAATTCCTTTTAAACATTATTTTTAGTTTGGAGTAGGACTTCAGTACTTTTTTTTGAAAATTTCAGCAGAGCTTATTTTGTTTTACTCCTTCAAAGTGTGCCATGCAATATTTCATTGTTAATTATCCGGCAACTGCTTTTGTTTATGTAAAGAGAAGGATCCTTGACGTGCTGCACTCTCCCCAGTATCCCAGCCAGCCAGGATCATGGGTACATGTGGGTGTGTCTGGCGATCAGTGGGAGATCCAAACCTGGGCATCCGCGTGGCCCTGGGATCGCCCAGTCACACTCTACCACCTGTGCCACTGTGTTTGGATCCAGCAATTTCTGATTCTGTTATGGTGTAATAGAAATGAAGCTCTCCAGTTCTATTGAATGGTACATTATTCCAGGTACTATGAAGAGTACGCTCAGTGAATGCTCATTATAAATGAGATCTCTGTGGAATGTAACCACGTCTCTCAAAGCCTTATTCCTAGGAATTCAATTCATCTTACATACTGTCCATGTCTGAATGTTTGTCTCCCTCGAAATTCATGTTAAAATTCTAGCCTCCAAAATAATGAGATTAGGAATCAAGACCTTTAGGAACTGATTAGGCCAAGAGGGTGCAGACCTTACGAATCAGATGAGTGCCCTTATAAACAAAGTCCAAAAGAGACCCTTTACCTCTTCCACTGTGTGAGGGTACTGTGAGGTCTATGAATTAGGAAGCAGGCTCTCACCGGACACCAACTCTGCCCATACCTTGATTTAGACTTTCCACCGTTTGTTCTTTTATAAGTGATCCCTTTTTGTTATAGCCACTCAAACAGACTAGGACATCTGTCTACCCCAGGGACACGCCATGATGGCAGCCAACACTAGGGCAGACTCAGGGCTTAATTAATAAGAATAACATACACTCTTCTGACATCAGTAGTAGTGTCAGGATCTTAGAACCATCCGTAGGAGGAGATCCGAGACACTCTGGTGAATGACTAACATTAGGTTAGAGAGCTCAGTCCCAGTCCACACCAAAGCAGGGGTCTCTGTGACCACTCCTGTCTCATGAACCCCCCTACTCCACATAGCAGTTGCATGTGCAGGAGCCATCTTCTCATTCAGCCCAGAAACGCCACCACCAAAATAATGTCTGGTTACTGTGCTCAGCATTCTCCTTCTCTAAATCCTAACATCTTAAGACAGCTCCTGATCTCTAAAATACATTGTTTCTACCTGACACTGGGGATTAGCCGCTGAGATGAATTATCTAAAGAGAACAAAATCTTTGGCAGTTTTTGCCAGCTGGATCCACAAATGCCTTTGACTTTAAAAATACTGCACAGCCTGAATGGGATGCTTTTGACTTCTGGGGTCCTCAACCTCCTATTCCTATGAATTTGCTTATATCTTCTGGTTATGTATTCTGAGTATCTCTCTAAGGCTTTTGATCATTTCGAATCTCATTAAAAATAATATGTTGCACTTAATAAGGGTAGGTTTTGCTCCTAGAGATGTTCACGTGTGCACACATGTATGTACTGCAAAATAACAAACAGAAAGTCTATTCCTGACTGTAGTCAAAAGTTAGAAAGTCCCTACCCAGGTCACATTACATCGCTCCCTTACTGTCAATTGCCATTTAAATGCCAGTGATTGTGAAATGTCTATAGGTTAGATTTTTCTCTTGAACTTGAGACCTATTTTCCAATTTTCTGCTGGATATGATCACTTGGATGTGCAATAGCCATATAATAAAATGATTAGAATGATGGATTATACAGTCGGACAGATCTGAGTTTGAACCTTGGTATTTCTTAGACTGTTTTCTTATACTTGGTGTCAGGATAATTGAGCTCTGAGTGGTACCGTAAGAATCTGTCCTTTCATCAGTGCCCAATATGTACCAATGTAAGCAAATATTGCTCAAGCACCACCTAGGATTCAGGCACTGTTTCAGGCACTAGAGATCAAAGAGAAAATTCAGCATACTTCTAACAGTGTTTCTTTTCAGTTGTTTGAGAAAGAAACTTAAAAATCAAGGTATCTCCTTCCCGTTTTGCTGGTCACACAGTAATGCTTTTAAATTCCATCAGTGTACTTTTCCAATGCTCTCTTTGAAGTTTATTAATTTAGGACTGCAAGGATGGCCTTCTCCCTGCTGACTGTCAGGAGACCTTCTCTTCCCTTCTGAGTGGGTTTTCCCTGCCACAGTTGATCACGGGGTAATTCTCAGAGAGATCTTAGTAGTACTTGGATATAAAAGAGAGGCTGTAATGTTGTGTTGAAAGACTTGAGTGTCATGATCTGGTGAATAAAATAATGTCCTTTCTCCATGTGCAATTTGCTGACTTGACTGTTTTAGTCCTTTTTCTTTTGCTTAATTGAATAGTTGAATCTACTTTGATAAGAATAGAGGTTTATTTCAGTCATGGTTTTGGAGAAACAAGACCAATCTTACTGGTGGGGGCTCTCTACAGAGTCCCAAGATGGCACAGGACATCACTGGCAAGAGCTTAGGCAAGAACAGAGCATCTGTCTTTGTGTCATTCTCTTTCCTTGTAGTCACACCACGATTCCATTGTGGGAGCCCCACCCTGATGGCCATATCTCCTATTGGTCCTCTTCGTTTCCTCCCAAAGATCCCATCATTCAACACCACAGATGGATTAAGTTTTCACTCTTAATCTGGTCATGACCTAATTTCAGTGCATGAATTGGGGGGGGGGGGGGGCGTATATTCAAACCATAGCAATGACCCCATAAACAGATAATATTTCATAACACACATTCAACTGATGCTGTGCCATTGTGTTATAATTATGATAAAAATAAAGAAGTAGAACAATGAATATAGAATTTCTCTTTTCTTCCCTCCTTACAGCTACTTCTTCTCTTCCTATATTTGTAGGTTAATGAATCACATCGCTATTCACAATGATGACCAAGAGGCATCTGATCCATCTGCAGGCTCCATTCTCTGCACTATTTTCTTTATATTTCAGAAATCCATACACACTTCATCCTTATCACCACTTTGTTGTACCAGACCATCATCACTTGCCCAAATCCCATGGCAACCTCTTACCTGACTTTCCTGATTCCAGATCCATTATCCCCTTTAAGTTTGTTTTTATTCATGACAGAAAGCACCTATGTGTTAATCAGAGAAAGAGACAGAGAGAGAGAGAGAGAGAGAGAGAAGGAGGAGGAGAAGAAGAAGAAGAAGAAGAAGAAGAAGAAGAAGAAGAAGAAGAAGAAGGGAGGGAGGGAGGGAGAGAAAGAGAGAGAAAGAGAGAGAGAGAAAGTACCCTCAATGGGGCATTGTCACACAGTAATTCCCTTCCTGAGATTTCTAGCTCATCCAGATCCTAGGCACATGACTATGACCCAGCATTTTTTTTTTCCTTTATTTTTTTGGAGAGGTTTTTGCTATAAGGCGCATGTGCTTGCCAGAAAGACAGAGACAGAGAGACAGAAGGCGAGAAATCATCCCCCAGGGGGGATGGCCACACCACAATCCCTTCTCCTCCATTCTTCTCTCGGGATCTTGGGCATGCATGCACATGCGCCTGGCGTGAGTTTAAGCTGCCAGATCTGGGACTCGAACTGTGGTTGACTACATAGGAGTCCAGCGACATAGCCATTATGCTAACTGTTGGTCCCTATGCAGCATGTTTTCAAGCCAACCTGGGGTTCTAACCTGTAGTTAACCATGTGGTTTCCAGCACTGCAGTTCAATTGGCCACTGACTACACCAGAATGATATTTCATCCCCCCCATTTTTTTTGGAGAGGTTTTGCTATAGGGTGCGTGTGCTCACCAGACAGACAGAGAGAGACAGAGAGACAGAAAGCGAGAAATCACCCCCCAGGCGGGATGGCCACACTGCAATCCCTTTTCCATTCTCTTCTCGGGATCTTGGGCACGCACATGCGCCCGGCCCGGCGTGAGTTTAAGTCACCGGATCCAGGACTTGAACCGCGGTCGACTACGTGGGAGTCCAGCGACATAGCCATTACGTTAACTGCTGGTCCCCCTTTCATCCCCTTTTAATATACCCTTCCCACCAAAACTACAGACTCCTTCTAAAACGTATTCTAGTGATGTCCCTTCATTTTCTAACCCTTTAACGACCCCCTCTTATCTTTAGGGAGTCTAAACTACTGATAGATTTGCCAAGGTCTTCATGATCTTATCCTTGCTCATCTCTTAAGTATCATCTGGTCTCAAAATCTCTCTTCCTGTCTATCAAAATGACTTTTAGTTTCCAATATTTCTAATGCCCTCTATCACTTCTGGGCTTTTACAGAGGCCATTCTTCCTTTGTAAATCTTTTGCTGTGCCTACTTTCCTCACTTTTCACATTTCTGCCCCCCTCAACCTCTATCCTTCCATTGAGTACATTTTAAAATTGTTTATTTTCTTGACTCTCCCCTGAAGAAAGGGAACATGTCTTCATTGTTATATCCCCAATATCTGAAACAAAGTACCCAGCATTGAAGAAGCAGTCCCTGTATTTGTTTCCAATTGCTGCTGCTTTAACAAAGTATCACAATATAGTGACTTAAAACAATACAAATTTACTATCTTATACTCTGTAGATCAGGAGTCTGATAGGTCTTATCCAGTGAAAATCAAATGGTTGACCCAAATCAAGGCATCAACAAACATCAAGACAGCAGCAGGGTTGTACACTGTTCTGTAGGCACTGGGTAGAGCCCTCGTCCCTTGCCTTTTCCCTTTTGGGAGGCCACTCACATTCCTTGGCTTGTGGATCCTCCTTTTTTCTGCCTTCAAAACTGAATTAGAATAAGGAAAAGGAGTCCTTCTCACATTTCATCACTCTGTCTTCTTTTGACTCACCCTTCTATTTTTAAGATCTGTTATAATTATGTATCACCTGGATAATCCAGGACAATCTTTTAATCGTGAGGTCAACTGATTAACAACCTTAATTCTATCTGAAATCTTAATCCCTTTTGAAGATGTTCAGTGGATCATTATGTGGCTGTTGTTCTTGGCCTGCCACAATTTATTCCCTTTCTTTTGGCAATGGTGTCTTTATATTCCCAATGGAGTTTCTCTTTACTTTAGTCTTCATGGGTGTAGGAATGTAACATAATGCCCAATTTAAAAAAAAAAAATCATCGCTTACATAAGGTCCAGTGAGTATTTCTGGTTTGGTGTCTCCCCTTCAAGAGCTTCAAAGTACTCAGAGATCCAGGTTCCCTCATTCCCCCACAGCAACACGTCATTTCCAGTGTCATCAGCTAGCCCTCTCCAGTCCACTCAGCCAGAAGCAGACAAGCACATGAACATGTAGAGGGAATTTTTATTGGCCACATCAAGAAATGGTGTACATCTCATCTGTATAGATTCTAAGGACTCATTTTCAGTCCCATGACTATTCTTGGAGAATAAAGAGATTAGAAATATGATATAGCCCGACCAGAAAATGGACAAGAAGATCAGCCTGCATTTTCTGACACAGTGAAACTGTGAAACACTGCCCAGGTCTCCCTAGGCCAAGAACTGTGCTTACAATCTAAATTAATTCAATCAGAAAATAAAGCTTGAACGACTCGATTAAAATTGTGTTTGGTACTGGGAACCAAAAAGCATACAACTCAATGAGTTAAATAAGTATGGGGTTTTATGTTGGCCGCCGCCGAGCCAAGATGGCGCTGCTGGCTGCATAGGGAGGCGTGTACAAACAACTCCTACAGCCAATCAGGACTTGCCTCGCACAGGTGAAGGAACTTGCGAGTGGAGCCGCAGGGAGGACCCTATATATACGAGGAAGAAGCTAGCTGGCTGAAGGAAGCTGCGAGAGAAGCTAGCTGGCTGAAGGAAACTGAAGGAGAAGCTAGCTGGCTGAAGGAAGCTGCGGGAGAAGCTAGCTGGTAAAGCTGAAACCTGTAAAGACTGCGGGAGGAAGAACCGGGTGTCGTGCCGTCTCTGCAGAGAAGAGGAGGCGCCGACAGTTTTAGGTCCAAAGTAAAAAGTTTGGGGATACTAGGCCCAGGCAGCTATGTCAGTTCATTGAATTTAGAGAGCCACATCTCTTTTTCCAGCATGAATACATTTAGCATGCTCGTGGGCACAGGTTGGCTACTGTAACTATAGGCATCATTTCCACCTTCAAGACAAAAAGAACACAGAAAGCAGAGGTTTGGAAAATTATGCCAAAGGCTTTAATTGTATCCTATAGACTCCTTCACTTGGGAGACTGGGAAACAAAGTATTTTCATTTCCTAACTTCTGAGAGTAGAAGGGGAGAGATGAGATTGGAATGGGTGCCGAGTGAACACCTGTTTGTACAACTGGAATGCTTGGAGTTGATTCAGCCCTTATGAATCCTCAGCTCTTAAGGGAATCTTTGTTCCTATACCAAGAAATGGTGTACCTCTCATCTGCATAGATTTGAAGGATTCGTTTTTCAGTCCCATGACTATACTTGGCGAATAAAGAGATTAGAAATATGATACACCTAAATACCTTGAGCTCTTCTGGTTCCTGTTATTTTTTCAGCCTAGCTTTAAAAGCTTCTTTTACTTCTTTTAGCTATTTCATCTATCCAATGCATGCCCTTTACTATTTTAGCTAACAAAAGTAATTTCTGTTGCTTGCCACAACAAGCCCTAACTGATATGACCTAGTAAATTATTATGAGCACTTAAAGGATCAAAAAAAAAAAAAAAAAAAAGATTCACTTTTAAAAAATGAAAGAAAGTATGACATTTTTGCCTAATCAAGGTTTATTTATAAGATACCCTGAAGCTATTCAGACTTTCTCTCCTGGAATTTAGAAAGTAATTAATCATATATCATAAACCCAAAGAAAAAAAATGAGAGTAGTAAAATGGCAACTTGTCTAGAATTTTGATAATGAAAAGTTTTACATAAGAATTCAGCGTGGACATTAGCTTGTCATCAGTCAACATTAAACAAAGACAGTGAATATCTTAATGAGAAGAACATTTCAATGCAAGCTATAGTCAGCTATGATTCTTTTAATATCTTGAACTTAATGGCAAGAGCAGATGTCACAAAATTGAGTAACAAGATTTATTTACATCTCTCAATAGTATTAGTGCAATTGAAGGAGAAGAATCAACATGAATGAAGGAATATCTAAATGATGTTTAAGACATAAATATAATCCCTGCATAATTATTTTTATGTTGGATTTCTAAAAGCGCTATAATTAATCATGCTCCAGAAAATGTAAATAAGCTAACAGTAAAGACATAGTAGACAGCAAATGCTTCTCTAGTAAACCACAGGTATTTTCTCAGCAGGAAAAAACTTTAATTGAATTTTATCTTGTTAGAAAAACATTATTTCCTTCAGAGTCACAGAGTATAAAAAATGAACATTAGGAGTATTTTAACATAAGAAAAGAAGGCTGAGGCAAGCAAGTAAAGCTCGGGATCTTATTTGGGCTAGGGTTAGGATGATTGCCCCGACAGCACCAAATCCAGGTTGCCAGGATAGTGTGTGCCAATGTGTTACAGATTTCAGAATGCGTTTAAAGACAGAAATGAGAGGGAAGACTAGCAAGAAGTCTTGGATAGCAGTGACTGGTTGAATTCAATGATAAGGGCAGCAGGATGACCTCATGGTTACCTAGAGTCACTTTGTTAACATGAAGCAAAGTGTGGGGACAGGGAGTCCAGGAAATAAGGGAGGAATGCATTTGGAAAATTAGTATATACATAAAACAAAAAGCCCAATGAGTTTATGTAGGATCTGGAGCTATTTCAGGTGCACATTCCTAAAAAGCCCCAAGATGTACAGAAGTTTTTTCTTACAGTGGTGACTTAGGTAGATGGAAATCTGTTTTCAGAGAAGATTGGTTTATTAGAGACTCTACGAGCTTACTTGAAGTTTCCATTTTATGTGTGACTTTTTTTTCCTTTCCTTTTTTTTAAAGAGGTTTTTGCCTGAGGGCATGTGGACTCACTAGGAGAGACACACAGAGAGAAAGACAGATAGACATGGTGAGAGGAAAAGTGTAAAATCATCCCCCAGGGGGATGGCCACACTGCAATCCTTTCTCCATTTTCTTCTCAGGATCTTGGTCACACATGTGTACGTGCCTGATGTGATTGTCAAGTCACCAGATCCAGGACTCAAACTGTAGTCAGCCCTGGAAGTTCAACAACATAACCGCTACGACATCTGCTGGTCCTGATGTGTGACAATTCTTTTTTTATATTATGTATATTTTATTACTATAATAGTTAATAGAGGGCTGCAGGGCAGTGATTCTAGAATACAACAGCTGTAATGCAATGCATTTTGCAAATGATTACATGAGCTTAGAAGAGAGCCCTAAGCCTCCAATGATACCCCAGTTTCAGTTGACACCTTAATTTTAGTCTGTGAGACATTGAACAGAGAACCTAGCAACATTCTGCCCAGACCTCTGACCAACAAAACAAGAAACTAGTTTTAAGCCATTCCATTTGTGGTAATTAGTTATGCAGCAATATACAACTAATACAGGCAGCTACCAGCAATAGGTATTTCTCACAGGCATCAACTATCAACCAGGGAGGTAAATTATTATTCATTTTGTTAAGCATTTCCAAAAAGCAAAATAACTGTAGTAACTACAATTTTATATTTTCATGTAAAACCTATGCTCACTTCTTTTTAAGTGTTGCTAAGTGGTTACTTTCTGGTATAAACTGAAATTTTATATAAAAAGGAAAATCGTGACAATAAATCTTTTTGTACTACAAAGCACCATCTAAAAGCTTATTATGATAAAAACTAAAGCTTCATTTTATAACACGTACAATGAAAATATTCATCAGGGAGGAATGGTGTAAGAAAGAGGGAAAAAACAAATTAATAAGGAGGCTAATCAACATTCTGATTGAGGGATACTTAATTGCATAGTTCTATACCGTTTACATTCTGATTAATTAATCATAATCTCATCGATCATAAAGTTAAGTAAAATAAGGCCCAGCACATTGGCACAGGTAGTAGAAGGCTGGTGCAAAAAGCTGAAGTAACAAGAGGCCTAAATTTGGGTCCTGGGTCACCTGAACACCTAGACCCTGGGCTTCCTAGGAAGAGTGGTGAGATCCTGTTGAGGTTACTTCTTTCTCTCCCTTCCTTTCTCTTAAAATAATTTTTTAAAAAAAGATTTGTTTGTTTATCACTATTTTTCAATTTGACCAGAGAGAGACAAAGGGAGACACAGAAAGTGAGAAAGCAAGCTGCCAAGTCCAGGACATGAACTGTGGTTGGCCATATGGGAGTCCAACATCCTTAACCACCATGACACCTGCCGGCCCCTTAAAATAAACACTTTTAAGTGGTAAAATAATTATAGAATAGGAATAGACATATTCTGCATTCTCCCTTAGCAGCTTTTAAAATTGCATCTAAAACTTATAGCAGAAATGCTGAAAAGAAAATAGACCCAGTTTTTTTAAGGTTAGGTCAGTCTGTCTCATTTTAAAAATGAAAATAGGCAAGGGGTTTTGATATAAAATTAACTTAAAGCCTAAAACAAAACAAGACAAAAATAGTTTCAACAAAGTCTACAAAAATATTATAGGAGGTCTATGAGAAAATCTACTCATGCTCCCACCCCAACTTTGAAGCCTGAATCTCCTATTATTCAAACAATTAAAGACCTCCTTTGAGAACACAAAAATAAATTGATACCATTGTCCCTAAGCAAGACAGGCTGAAGATCACTGCAGCTTGAAATGTAAGAATTGCTGTGTATTTGCTCTTAGGGATCCTAAAACTCCTCTTCCCAAGACTAGACACTGTTGAAAGTTGGCTAGTCAAAATTAAGATTGGTTGTAAGTATAAAATACATCCCAGATATTGAAGACTTAGTTCAGAGAAAAAAGTAACATTTTTTCAATAAGTTTTCTGTTGATTACATGCTGAAATTATATTTTTACATGTATTTGTTTAATAAAATATACTAACATTAATTTCTGTTTCTTTTTACTTTTTTAATATAGCTCCTTGAATTTTTTTTTTTCTTTTTCTTTTTTTGGAGAGGTTTTTGCTATAGGGCGCGTGTGCTCGCCAGACAGACAGAGAGAGACAGAGAGACAGAAAGCAGGAAATCACCCCCCAGGGGGGATGGCCACGCCGCAATCCCTTCTCCTCCATTCTCCTCTCGGGATCTTGGGTGCCCGGCGTGAGTTTAAGCCGCCAGGTCCGGGACTCGAACCGCGGTCGACTACGTGGGAGTCCAGCGACATAGCCATTACGCTAACTGCTGGTCCCGCTCCTTGAATTTTTTAAGGCATTAAGCCATCACATTTTAATCAGTAAATATGAACATTTGTTAGCCAGTTATTAGGAAGATAAAAAGTAGTTTATCAAGAATTCAAAAGAAAACACCATCTTGAAAACAAAGTGCTAAAAGTCTCTGCCATAAACTCCCACTTACAAAATCAGAAGTAACAATTTTTTTTTACTTGAAATAGGGCTCAGAATAATCTAAAAAGTTCTAGGTGTATTTTAAAGCTAAAACAGATTATTTTGCATCTACATAGATTATCTGACAACTCAATGGATACATGATTGAGTAGATGGCTGTTGAATATCGAGGGATTGCTTTACTTAAATTCATACTATGGGCCAGGTTTACGTCTATCTCTTGCTCCTGCTCTGCCTCACTATCCCCAGCTCTGCTCTGTGCCACGGGAAATTATACTCCCCCGGACCTTCACCAGCTGGCTTCCAGGTAGGGCTGGAATCGTAAAGTGCTATTGAAAGATTGGAGGGTAGGAGAGGCAAGGCCAGGTTATTTCTCTGGATCTTCTGTAGCTCTGGTTTTGCCTCCATCTTAGGCAGTGGCTCTGTCTTTATCACAGCTCCATTTTCCATAATCCTTCCTGATTCTGGCTTCCTACCAGGGACCCCACATGTTCCAGCTCTTGTGGATAATCCCAGCTTCTGAACTCAGGAACTGTGCCTCTTCCTACTGTCCTCAGAGCTCTGGGTGTGGTAACAACTTCCTGCTGTTTGGCTTTTCTTGTATCAACTATCTAAGTGAATTTCCTGTGTTAAATTTCCTCTATTAAAATGCCTAGATGTTTTCTCTTTTCCAGACGGGATCCTGACTGATGTGCACTATGATCATGAAAATGTTTCTTGTCTTCTAATTTATCTGGGAATTTTTTTTGCATGTGAATCTGCCCTAAGCCATTGGGGGAAAAAAATCACCCAAACCATACTCCATAGCCACTTTGTGCAATACAGGCCAATGAATATCTTCTTGGCTGTTTTTTGTCAAGCACTGGGATTCTGTTTGCCGACAGGACTGTGACTCTTCCAATGCCGCCACCAATTGCAGTAGACGCAGCCAAGGGTCTTCTCCAGAGGTCACTTCTGTTGCTTATTAGTACTATTAGTACTATTGTACTAAGTGCAATAGCAAGGTGAAAGAAATATGAACAGAAAATTAATCTTGAGGAAATTATAGTCACCAAATGAGAACAGAAAATTAATCTTGAGGAAATTGTAGTCATCAAATGAGTAACACATATTTTTTAAAGTCTCTCAAAATTCAGAGAACACAGGCAGCACCATAAAGTTCCTTACTTGTTGAATCAATAAATTTTCTTGAAGTTAAAATTGTTAAATGTCCAGATACTTCAAGAGCATTAAAAAAATCTAATCTATGAATGATCCATTAAAAAGAAAATCTAATCTATGAATGAACATTCTAAGCTAGAATGTTCCCAGAATGATTATTGACAGGTGCGGAGTTCCTTGGTAAGCATGGAGACCACACACGGGATCGGCTTCTTCTCGTGGAAGCGTGGGTCATCTGAGTGACACTTGAAGAGCCTGGCCACCCTGTTGTTCACCTCATGAGGATCTGCATGGTCTCCAGGTCTTTCCCATGCTCGTCCAGGATGGAGCACAGAGCCTACACAAACGAGCCTCTTCTTGGGCTCCTCCATGAGTAATGGTCTGGAATCATGGAATAGGGAAGAGAAAGTCAACTTCAACTGGGATCTTATATCAGGGATTAGCATCTGTGTCATTGATCGGTCTGGAGTCTGCCTGTAACCCACCATCAAGCTTGGTCCCTTCGCAAGCCTGAATGAAAAAGGGTTCGGGTTTCTCTAAAAGGGCTTGGTCTCTATAGCCCCTAAAAGAGGGTGGTCCTTGAAAATTTTAAGTTTTATACATTCTATGTCAGTAGAACCACATTGATTTCTCACATGAAAATTGCATACCTTTGTTTAGAAATTCAATGATCGGCTATGGAATCATGTCTTCCTAAGCAATTTAAAGAAAAGCATGCCTTTTTGTTTAAGGGTCTAATACTGTGCCCTTGCCTACACATGGGCGATGAAATCAATCACCACAGAGACTCCTGTGGTTTTCTTTTTAAAAATTATTTATTTATTATTATTACTGTTAATATTATTTTTCACATGAATTTTGCCAGAGAAAGAGAGAGAAAGAGAGAGAGAGAGAAAGAGAAAGCAATCCTCCAGGTCCGGGACTCAAACAATGGCTGGCCATGTGGGAATTCCAGCACCTTAACCACCATGCCACCTGCTAGCCCGACTCTAGTAATTTTCATCATGAGCCATAACTTTGCTCCCCAGGCTCTGAAATCCAGAATGAAAGCACAGAAAACCCCTGCTGGTGCCTACAGCAAATGCTGAAGATATTCCTTACAGAGACTTAACCGAAGGCTATCGCAGTTATGTGTCCCAACATGAACTAAAATATCACTTCAGGACCCAGGATAGCCTCAGCACTTAGTTTCACATGTTCAAAGAGAAAACTGGTAACAGTAACATAAGAATTGTTTACAATAAGTGTTCCAGGGTGGAATTGGTGAAAATGAAAAGGACAAGACAACTCCAATAAAGTACTACAGAGGGTGAGGGGTAGTGGCTATTACAGCCTGTAATAACCTGGAAAGGGTTGGGTGAATGATGACCCCAAGGCACTCACAGCTTCAACCTCTCACTCGCTCAGTTCCACTTCGACCTCCACCATCTGAGCAAGTTGGGGCTTTTCAAAGGAATTGGAAAGGGCTACACTTGGGTTGGGAGAACGTTTGCCTTGAGCTCCTAGAACCAATCTGTCTTTATGGCCAGCTGGGTCAGGGAGGAGCTATGGTTATATAGCATGAGTGTGAGAAATGGAAAGTAAATAAGATAGCATCAATCTTTAAAAAATATGGCTAGTTAGCCATGCCCTATAATTTAAGGCAACAAGGAATTTGATATGTAACATTTGTTTCTTTCTCTGTATACAGAGAATTTCATCTCATGGCAATCAAAAGGATCAACTTAGGGTCAGGTCCATGGAAGGAAGTCATTCATAATTTGAGGGAGATCCCCAAATAAAAGGAAATTAAACACTTGAAATTAAACTCAGAGCGAGATGCTACTCACACAGGCATGAAATCAAGAAATAGTGGTAAAAACTAATTAAAATATCAATTTATGTGAATGTTGACATTACAAATAATGGGAACTCTTAAGAAGATTGTGATGAGATTTCCATTCTCTTCCTGTTGCTCTCAGGAGATATTTCTTCCCAAAGGGGCATAAAATGCCTTTCACCCTATATTGACGTAGATTATCTCACAGCCTAGGATGCCTGACTCAGTCTGCTATGTTCTGCTATGACAGAATACCTGAGACTAGATCATTTATAAGAAACAGAGACTTATTTTTTACAGTTCTGAAGGTCGAAAAGCCCAAGATGGAGGGGCCCACATCTAGCAAAGGCCTTTGTACTGCTTTATCCCATGGCAGAAAGTGGACAGTACAAGAGAGGGCAGAACTTGTTTTTGTAGTGAATCTCTTCTAGGATAACACTAGCTCTGAAACTTTTAGAAATATAAATCAATAAATCCCATAAGCCAATCAGAGTTCAACTTTTTTTTATCATTTGCCATTGAAAACATTTAAAATTATACTATTGATATTACTGAGACATTTATAATAAATTTTTGGAGTGTACTCAGATTATCATGAAAAGGATCTAGGAAGAAAAGCTCTTCTATGTGCTACTATTGTAAACTTATATGCAAAACTGTATAAACTTGTAAAAGAGAAAACACAGGGGCCAGCAGTTAGTGTAATGGCTATGTTGCTGGACTCCCATGTAGTTGACCGCAGTTCACGTCCCGGACCCGGTGGCTTAAAACTCATGCCGGGCCCATGTGCGTGCATGCCCAGGATTCTGAGAGGAGAATGGAGAAGGGATTGCGGTGTGGCCATCCCCCCTGGGGGGTGATTTCTTGCTTTCTGTCTCTCTGTCTCTGTCTGGCGAGCACACGTGCCCTATAGTGAAACCCTCTCAAAAAAAAAAAAAAAAAGAAAAAAAAAAGGGACCAGCAGTTAGCATAATGGCTATGTCGCTGGACTCCCATCTGGTCGACTGCGGTTCACGTCCTGGACCCGGTGACTTAAACTCACGCCGGGCGAGTGTGCATGCGTGCGTGCCCAAGATCCCAAGAGGAGAATGGAGGAGAAGGGATTGTGGCGTGGCCATCCCCCCTGGGGGGTGATTTCTCGCTTTCTGTCTCTCTGTCTGTCTCTGTCTGGCGAGCGCATGAGCCCTATAGCAAAAACCTCTCAAAAAAAAAAAAAAAAAAAAAAAAAACGAGAGAAAGCACAGTCTCAGGTATGTAGAGTAAAATCTAAGCTCTATGACAAAATGTGTCTGATTTTGTTCCTTTAGCTATTAGGATGCCAGAGCATAACAACAGATTATTGAACCCCTAAATACACGGATTTAATCCTTTATTATTCAAGCAACGTTAGTGATTTATATTAGGGGCTTTTCAACTTTTTAAGCCATGAAGTACTTTATTCAAAATAAATTTACATAAAAACCAAATATATGAGGACATAAAAATAGGAGTTACAGTATGTGTGGGCTTGGGCGACAGGCATCAAGGCCTGGCCAATGTCCCTCCCTTATTCCACCCTTGCCCTCTCTTTCCCAAGGTCTCCTTGGACACTAGGCTTCACTAATCACAGTGCAAAATAAACAGATTTAGATGATCTTAACTGATTGACAATTTATGATTAGCGTGTATCATAAGCACATTATAACATTTCAGATCTAATTATTTCTAAAAAGCTCATATCCTAGTCCTCTAATCTAGCAACCAACTGTTAGCTTCAAACTTCAGAAAAATTAGGGTGAGTCAAAATAAGATCTTGTGAGAGTTCTTAATAAATATTAAAGTATTGTGATGGTCACAGTTGTGAATGTTAGCAATATTAGATCTCTCTTCAAAATGAATTTTTATTACTTAGTATTCTGTGAAAGTTCATGATGGACTACTAAATGTAATACACCAGCAGTTGTTAGAAAAAAAAATCCAGAATATTTTCCAAACTTTTTACAAGGCTCAGCCTTAAGTATTAGAGAATTCTAAGTAAGTATTAAAGAATAATAAGTATTCACTAACCACATACAGCAAAACACAATTAACTACACCTAAAAAAAGGAAATGAGGCAAATTTAGTAAAGCAGGAGAAAAATCACGGGACCAGCAGCTAGTGTAATGGCTATGTCGCTGGACTCCCACGTAGTCGACCGCGGTTCGAGTCCCGGACCCAGTGGCTTAAACTCACGCCGGGCACGTGTACGTGCGTGCCCAAGATCCTGAGAGGAGAATGGAGGAGAAGGGATTGCGGCGTGACCATCCCCTCTGGGGGGTGATTTCTCGCTTTCTATCTCTGTCTGTCTGGTGAGCGCACGCGCCCTATAGCAAAAACCTCTCAAAAAAAAAAAAAAAGAAAAAAAAGCAAGAGAAAAATCCCAAATCACCTGCATTTGACTTTGGAGTACTCTCTGACACAAATTCTGTACAATGAGTCTGGCTTCATCCTAATCTCAGCACACTGGGAACATGCTTGTGAGAATGAAGGTAGAGGGCTGGAGGTCATTACAGAAGACCAGCTAACTGCAGGTAACAGGTAATACAAGGCTGCCCCTTATGTTGAAGCTAATTTTAAAAAATTATAGTCAGGACAAGCAGATGGTACAATGGTTATGTCTCTGGACTCTCATGTGGTGGACTATGGTTTGAATCTCAGACCTGGGGGCTTAAAACTCACATCAGGTGCTTGGACCAGTAGTTAGCATAATGGCTATGTCGCTGGACTCCCATGTAGCCGACCACAGTTCGAGTCCTGTTCCCAGTGGCTTAAACTCACACTGGGTGTGCGTGCATGCGCACCCAAGATCCCGAGAGGAGAATAGAGGAGAAGGGATTGCGGCGTGGCCATCTCCCCTGCGGGGTGACTTTTCGCTTTCTGTCTCTCTGACTCTCTGGTAAGTGCATGTGCCCTGTAGCAAAAATCTCTCTTAAAAATAATTACAGAGTCAAAATCTCTCTGTAAGGCATCTAAAGGTTTAATTCCAATGGTCCAGTCTTGACATTGTGTTATATTAAAATCAAGAGAAATTTTGACCTTTAGTTTCATTGATCACAAAAATTCTTGTTTAATTCAGGGGAGTTTTCAATTAAACTTCTCGGTCCTTTGCTATATTCAGACACTGTGAAGGTTCTGGAAATATCTCACATTCTGTCCCTCGAATGCTCTCTCATTCCTGCTACATTATCCTTGTCAACATGGCCTCTTAACTGCCTTTTTCTCTATTCCACACCTACCCTATTATGACAAGCTTACTTTATAAATTTATCCTGTTGTATGTTAAAATAGCCCTTGTCTTCAGGGATTATAATTATGTCCTTCCCTCAGCTCCTCCTTTCCCAGCATACCAAGAGTGTTCTGTCTTTCACACTTCCATAAAAACCTGTCTGTCTCTGTTAGACACATCAGAATATAATAATCCCTGAGGACAAGGGCTATTTTATTACCTCTCCGTTTGGGGCCACCTCCACCACTTCCCCCCAGTATTAGCCAAAACATATGCTCCTATTAGAGAAAAAAAAAATCACACATGAACAATTCTTGAAAAGTTAAACATCTCTAACAGGTCAAAATCATGGACTACTGAATTGTACAAGAACCTTCAGCAAAATATAAGAGGATGATCCTATAAAAGTTAAACTTACATACCTTCTAGCTGTATTTAACTTATCTCTTACTTAATATAGTAGAGAAAAAACAATTATGTATAAATAAACAAACAATTCTAATTCCCTATTCCACTCTTAAAGTCCAGTTCTAAAAGCACCAAAATTTGATCCAAACATGGCTATATAGCCAGAAAGCTACAGAACGAATGATTCATCACAAATAGTGGTTTTACTTAAAAATGTACACCAAACAGAAATTCAACACGTAAATTATAATGTAGTTTTAAAAACTATTTAAGAATGCGTCCCCCTACAATGGAACAGCATAGTTATCCAGTTAATTCAGGTGAATAAATTTTATTCTTTAATTGATATCTCATTAGCCCAGCACAAGCTGGAACGCCTTGTTCTTTATCATACAAGGTACAGTTCTTGCTATAAAATGATAAATTTTAGGGAATAGGGTACATAATGGAACAGTAATTACTGCAGAAGAGAGGTGCATAACTTGTAATCTTGTAAATTAATTCTGCCTGGGCTACATTCCAATATTCCAGAAGAACAATTATTAACAAAGGAAAGCCCACCAAACTTCTACCCACCCCCTCCCAGGCACACCCTAGAATTGTGTCAGGAAGCCACATGAAATCCTCTCTCTTTTTTTAAACAGTAATTTCATTAAAATACATACTGCAACTGAGGATGTAAGCACAAAAAAGTGCAGTGAAAGGAACAAGACAATAAAATGGAGTTCTAGAAAACACAGTAAACGATGACTGATAAATTTGAGGATTCTGGTGCAGTTAAGGATAGTTCTGTGTACAGAAAAGATTATTCAGGATATTGTATCAATATCCTCTTACTAAAGTTACAGATACTGAAACCTAATTCTTCCTTAAACTTTTATGTTTACTTTTTTTACTTTAATTAAAAATCCAGCCAAGGGAACCAGCAGTTAGCGTAATGGCTATGTCGCTGGACTCCCACATAGTCGACCGTGGTTCGTGTCCCGGACCCGGTGGCTTAAAACTCACGCCGGGCACGTGTGCGTGCGTGCCCAAGATCCTGAGAGGAGAATGGAGGAGAAGGGATTGCGGCGTGACCATCCCCTCTGGGGGGTGATTTCTCGCTTTCTTTCTCTATGTCTCTCTCTGTCTGTCTGGCGAGCGCAAGCGCCCTATAGCGAAAACCTCTCAAAAAAAAAAAAAAAAAATCCAGCCAACATTTATAGATACTTTGCAAAGGAATCTGAATAATGTGGTTGGTTCTCACTTATAAACTTGGTGACCTAAACACCTTCAAAGATTATAAACATCTTTTATAAATTTAATATAATATATCCTACTTACTGTTAAGTTAAAGTTTTTCAGAGAATTACTTTAGTAATTCAGATCAATCAAATTAACTTTATGAATACGGTGGAACTTAAGCCCTTTTAATATCCTAAAACTGTATATAATCTTAGTAACAGTCACCAAAATAAATTATTCAGTTACATATTTGAAATTAAATTTATAAGATTATCACTCTAATATACCATATTGCCTGAAATACATAAAATATTAATTATGCATAAGTTTCTAATATAATATTAAACTGTGGTTCTGATGCCTTAAACACTTTTATACTACTTCTAAATAGTCACATAAATACTGCACCTCTCTAAGGAGGCAACTGCATTCTCTGTCAATCAGGTTACATTTTGACCCTACCATTAGTAGGGTCCTCACAGCACAATCCACCCGCCTGATTCAGCCAGCCCAGATCATGGACATGCAAACGTACCCAACATGCTCAGGGAAATCCTGGGAATTGAACATAGGACCCTTCCCATGCAGGTTTAGCTGTACTACTGCTATGTCACTGCTTGGCTCCCTTACCAGCAATTTTTGACTAGGAATAAATCCTGCAACCTCAGATATCTAGAGCAATTCTCACCACCTGTTCATACAATGTAAGTGGTTATTACTTGAGAACTCATGTTAGTTTGCTAGATACTGCTCCATCCACGGCTAGAGACTTTGACTAACTCTATTTCCCAACTTGTAAAAGTGCATAAGTTTGCATATCCCCCCCGGGGGGGGGGGGTGATTTTTCACTTTCTGTCTCGCTGTCTCTCTCTGTCTTTTTGGAGAGCACACATGCCCTATAGCAAAAACCTCTCCAAAAAATAAAAAAAAAAGTGCCTGAGCTTTGCTTTTTTTTAAATTTTTTTTTAAAGAGAGAGTTTTGCAATAGGGCAATTTTGCATGTGTGCTCACTAGAGAGATAGACAGAAAGACTGAAAGCAAAAATCACCCCCAGAGGGGATGGTCACACCGCAATCCTTTCTCCTCCGTTCTCCTCTTAGGATTTTGGGCACACGCACACATGCCCAGCATGAGTTTTACGCCACGGTTCCGGCACTCAAACAGTGGTAGACTATGGGGGAGTCCAGCAATGTAACCAACACACGGTCTGCTGGTCCCCATAAATTTTTCTTTTTATTGCATGGACCACTAGGGTCCAAGACACTAGCGGAGTCTTTATAATCACAGAGAGAGCTCTTTACAATGTGGATTCCTACCCATTTCATCTCCTGCTTATAAAACTCCTACTACCCTTTCCTCTCTGCCTTATTCCATTCCATCCATACCAGTTTTCTTGTTGCTTCTGGTTCCTGTCCAGTGTATTTCTGCCCCAGGGCCCTTGCACTAGCTCTTTCTTCTGCTTGGAATACTAATTCTACCAGATGCATTACATACTGCTTCCCAAAGAACTTTAGGTCTTTGCTCAAATATCACCTTCTCAAGGAGGTCTACTCCAAACACTCTCACCCTGTTTAAAGTTACAATCCTACCCTCAGTCTACCCCTCCTACTTTTTCTCATTTTCCTCTCACTCAGTTTATTTTCTCCATATTATTAAAACCATCTATACTAAGGATTTTCATTCCTTTTTTTTTTTTTTTTTTTTTTTTTTTTGAGAGGTTTTTACTACAGGGCGTGTGCACTTGCCAGAAAGACAGAGAGAAACGGAGAAATAGAAAGCGAGAAATCACCACCCAGGGGAGATGGCTACGCCGCAATCCCTTCTCCATTCTCCTCTCGGGATCTTGGGCACGCACGCATACGTGCCCAGGTCTGGGACTCAAACTGTGGTCGACTACATGGGAGTTCAGCGACATAGCCATTACACTAACTGCTGGTCCCCGGATTTTCATTATTTACTTGTTCATTGCCTGTTTCTTCCAAAGCTCCATAAAGGATGGAGTTTTTTCTTTTTCACTCAATGCTTGCTCATAACCAAGAACAATACCTGACACTTAACAAGGTTCTCAGAAAAATACCTGGTGAATGAATGAATGGAATGAATAAATTTCTGGGTGCCACAAAGAAAGTCTATGTTACATTATTGTTTTTAGAGGAGTCTTATCTTTTTAAAGAATGCAAACTTGCACAAGCACTTCAGCAATAGGTTTTGTAAGTAATGTGAGGATTTGGAAACTGCCCTTACTGTTCCTTCAGACAGGCCTGGGCTGACCTCTGCCTGTGTCCAATCACGAGTGTCAATAATTATTTATATTTGAATGGTATATTTTCTTTAAAATGTTCCTTCATCAGCATTTTCCCTCTTTAAATTAGCCTTATTCCCTCCTTAATTAGTCCAAAGTGGTAAGTGAAGCTTATATCCCACTGCAATTTATTCCGTTTCTTAACCACAATCTCCTGTTTTCTCATTTGTTCCATAACCGTAAGTGGGGCTGAGAGAGGGATAAACTGTTTTCTCATGATGAAAGGTCTGAATAGACTAATTAGGTCAGTTAATTCCCAGAGTGCAAAGGCTAAACTTTCTGTCTTGGATATGCACCACATATCTGCAAACCACAGCACAGTTAGTTATCAAATATTCTGCAGGCGTTCCCATGTGGAACTCCCTCTGAGAGTGATCAGAGAGGCTTAGTGCAGATCAGAAAGGATTTTGCCTACATGTTTATTGTGTAGGAGGGAACTTGGCAAGAGAAAACTATTCCTCAACTTCTTTTATTACTATTAATAAAGAAACAGAGGGAAAAAAGAGCTGACCCTGCAGCTCTCCCTGTTCTAAGGATCTGGACATCTGCTTTCTCTTTTATGGAGAGTACAGGGTTGAGGGGTGAAGGATGGAACCATTTATCGTCCATCTTCCTGTATCACTATTCACTCTGTAGCAGCAGGAACATTTTGCCCTGACTTGTACTTTCCTGAGGAAGACCAATTAAATTCCTTTCATAAACGTGTTTCTCAGATGTTCCATATACTAAGCCAACTTGGCACTTACCCACAATGGCATGGGCTCAGTGAGAAGCCCCCCAAATGTGCATGCCTGAACTACCAGCAAATGTCCAATGACATTATTGAGGAAAAAGGAGACAAAAGCTTGTGATTTTCCAAGACATGTTTCTGGGCAATTCTGTTTTACTTAAACTAAAAGGAAAAGATTTAATGTTTGAATTTCTGTGGGTCTCAGATGATGGAGCTTTATAAAGTTCATGAAAAATGCACAGATTTAAAAGATGTTTTGTGCCCAAGATCCCGAGAGGCAAGTGGAGGAGAAGGGATTGTGGCGTGGCCATCCCCCCGAGGGGTGATTTCTCGCTTTCTGTTTCTTTGTCTCTCTCTGTCTTTCTGGTGAGTGCACATGCCTGATAGCAAAAACCTCTCCAAAAAAATAAAGAAAGAAAAAAGAAAAAACAAAAAAGAAGTGAAATATAGAGTCCTAACTTAGGGAAGAACTTTGAAGTCATTACTTACCTGAATGCAAATGTTCAAAGTGAGTCATCATCACTCTTTCATCTGCTTTATGCTTTTGCATATTGTGATTCAGGGTTATAGATGCCTCTTAATTCTATTAAAGATGAAGTTTCTTGGGACCAGCAGTTAGCATAATGGCTATGTCGCTGGACTCCCATGTAGTCGACCGTGGTTGGAGTCCCGGAACCGGTGGCTTAGACTCACACTGGGCACATGTGCGTGTGCGCCCAAGATCCCGAGAGGAGAATGGAGGAGAAGAGATTGTGACATGCCATCCTCCCTGGGGGTGATTTCTCGCTTTCTGTCTCTCTGTCTCTCTCTGTCTTTCTGGTGAGCGCACACACCCAAATAGCAAAAATCTGTCCAAAAAAAAAAATGTAGTTTCTGCTTCTATTTATCATTTCTGTTGCTGTTTTAGGGTAATTGATGAGAAGATTATGTGGCAAGATGATTTTATTATGCCATTTAAAAACTGGAAGTGATATGCCACACATTTTTTTATATTTTGTCCTAGTGTTACAACAACCCATGAAGTGAGTATACTGGAAAAGACAAATTTTATTAAAATAAACAAACTTGGGGGACCAGATGATGATGCAGTGGTAATGGAAGACTCTGTGAGGTGGACCCACATGGGGAGGTTCCAGGTTCATGTCTAGAGACCTCCCTGAATTAACTGGACTCATACCTGACCATGATCCAAGGCTGGAAAAAGTTGGAGGTGAACTGTGGTGTGAATACTCAATTGGGAGTGCCTGCCTGTTTGTCTGCCTCTCTCTCTCTCATAGAAAAAAAATAAATATAATTATATATAACATATACAATATACTGTAAGTAATATATATTTTATAACACACACACACACACACACACATATACATAAGAATTGAAAAGGACATTTCTGCCTGCTTAAGGAGATATATGGCTTATCTCTGTTTAAATTTAAAAATAACCTTGGACCTTTATGAACCTTTTGGTGGGGAAAGGTCACCTTTGCTAGGCATCACTGAACGACGGGGGCTAGAGGCAGAACATGCTGCATTTCCTACTTACCACACATGGGAGGGATTTGGGAGTTTGCTGAGAAGTCTGGAAGAAAAAGGACCAGTGGTCTGAGGACTGGAAAGAAGGGAGATGAGAAGGAGAAACATGGGAAGAAATTACAGAAGTGGAGGAGAGAGAGAGAAATAGAAGAAGGAAAAGATAGAGGGGAGGAAGGAACCACATGCCAATAGGCAGGAAGTGGAAGGCTGGCCAGGGAGAAGTTCCTTGGGTATAGGGTGGGTAGGCTCATCCTACAGCATGGGGTGTCCTGGCTGTGTAGTGATGCACCTACCTCTGCTCCCATGGTCAAGTCCGCTGCCTCACTGTGGAGAAGCTGCCTCACCTGTTCTCTAGGACAAACGCTTCCATCCACTCCGCCACTTCAGTAACTTTACTGTACTGACTATCCCTCCTTCTTGTACTCAGTGTCTCTCTTATGGACCCTTCCTATTTGCTTTTAAAAATGAGCTCATCATCTTAATCTTTAAAAAAGTCCTTCAACCCTACTCTTCTTATCATCTCTTTAACTTCCCCCTCAACTGTTTAGGATCTCATTTTCTTTCTTTTTCTATCTTCTCCCCATCCATTCACTTTGCAACCCATCTGACTTTCATCCATGCTACATCATCAATATAGCCCTGGCAATCCAGGTTATCAATGATGTAAAGATCTCGAACTTGAGGTTTTTTTTTTTTTTTTTGAGGGAGAGAGAGAGATTTTTGCTATAGAGTGTGTGCACTTGCCAGAGGGACAGAAAGCGAGAAATCACCCCCACCCCCACCGCCCCAGGAGAGATGGCCAGCCACCATCCCTTCTCCTCCAGCCATCTCTCAAGATTTGGGGCATGCATGTACAGGTTTCCAGGGTGAGTTTAAAACCATTGGGTCTGGAACTGCGATCGACTACATGGGAGTCCAGCAACCTAAGGATTACGCCATCTGCCGGCCCCAACGTGAGGCATTTCTAAGATCTCACCCCAGAAATAGTTGGCATATGGAGGAGCTCTGCCCTTGGCTCCTGTGCAGCTCTCCTGTCTCAGATTTCTGTGTTCTGTGTCTTCTCTGTCGGATCATCCTTGCCGCCAGCCTCTTCATGTACCACATTCCTACTTTCTCCTTGAGGTCTTATACACGTGTCTTTTCTGTCTTCACTCTGCCTGTCACAGGGCCTTTGCACATACTACTACCATGAATAGCTTTTAGCCTAATTATTACTTCTGGGGAGAGGAACCATCTCTGAAGTCCCAAATAAGTCAATTCACCCTGTTATTCTTCTTGCACTGTGTACCTCTCCTTTATAACATCTCTGGATGTCCCGTCTGCCTCAGCTATGATTTTATACAGTATTTTCAATAGCTAGTAGATCAATAATATCTTTCCCAGCCAATTACACACTTCATTAAAGTAGGGATCATGCTTGCTTTGTTTTTTCTTTTTCTTTGGATAGAGATACCATGATTTGTGCATGGCTACAAGAGGGAGAGGTGGGCACTGGACACAGGGTCTGGTCACACTACAAGCCCCTTCCTCCAGTCCTCTAGATCAGGGGACCCTAACTCCCAGAGTTCCAGATCAGTACCTGTCCATGGCCTGTTGGGAACCGGGTCGCACAGCAGGAGGTGAACAGCTTGAGGGCAAGTGAAGCTTCATCTGTATTTACAGCTCCTCCCATTGCTTGCATTACTGCCTGAACTCTGCCTCCTATCAGATCACTGGAGGCACTAGATTCCTCTAGGAGCATGAACCCTATTGTGAACTGCACATGTGAGGGATCTAGGTTGCATGCTCTCATAAACCACTCCCACCATGTGTCCCTGAAAATAACTGTCTTCCATAAAACTGGTCCTTAGTGCCAAAAAAGCTGGGGGCTGCTGCTTTAGATCATCAGGTCATAGGCACTCACACATATGCCTGGCGTGTCTCAGGCTGACCAGGGAGGGAATGCAAACTGTGCTTGGCATGCATAACTGGGCTACTCTTGGGCAGCAAGGTGCAACCGTGGCATGATGCCACTCCTGTTATGTTTTCTGATGGTGGGGAGCTTTAACTTGATTGCCAGCATACTGTCTAGGACAGGATAATTCTCAGTATATACTGTTGGATAAATGCCCCCAAACTTTACTAACATCCCTCCCAGTGTTTTTTTTTTGTAAGCAGTGAGAGGCAGAGTAAGGACAAAGGGGATGGAATGGCAGACTTGAAGGACAGTTAGAGCCTGGAGAGTTTAGATTAAAAGGCTTAAGCATGAAAAGACTCACCATCACAAGTCTCCAGGCACTCTCAGACATGTGGGGTGGGGAGCACAATTCATTTCACTTCGCTAATGAATGCTAACGATTTGGGGATACTAGACAGCAGAACCATGTGAGCACAGGTTTTACCACTGCAATATTAGGAAGGAAGAGTAAAGGGTAGTCAGACACTAGATGAAGTCAGACTTCCTTGGTGAGTCCCAAATCTGACAACCCCACAAAAGCATTCACTTAATAGACATGTTCTAGTTTAGCTGGTCTGGGGTGGAGGTCAGGAATCTGCAACCCGATATACCCCCATTTAATTCTGATATATAGCCAGATTTGGGAATCACTAGACTAAATAAATGTTAAGGTATTTCTCACCGCAGAATTTCTATGACTCTCTAAAAATATAATTAAGATATTCCTCAACAGAAGGTATATAATCTTCAGCTCAAGTCATACATTATTCATTCTTTTGCTCAACAAGGATCTGTTGCAAACTTTCATATGCACAAGGTACTGAAATGCCTTTAAGTATTAGCCCCTTTAAGTTCTGAGCTGCTTTTCAGCATATGCCTTCATTAGCATGAAGTAGGGTTGGGCTGATAGAAGTACCTTTGCTGTTAATGAAATGACAAGATAATGCAGGCAGAGAAATGAGATGTCCAAGGAATAATTAGAAGCACAAACAGCATTGTACAAACTAAAATTCCAGTGACCTGTCCATTGACATTGCCAAGCATCAAGGCAGGTCTCAAAACCACAAAAAGGAGATGCTCCTGATGTTTTGTGTCTTCTGTCCACCTCCCTCATGAGGTATGATTTCTTTTTTCTCTTTTTCTGTAGCTCCTATTATCTCTGCCTTTGTAACTCTTTTCTAGAACTTGGCACAAGCTTCTTTTTCAATCTGGGTATGTATCAAGTATGTGTGCTCTGCATATGGTAGGGGTTTAATACGTAGTTTTCAAGTGAATTAATGACCAGGCAGAAGCTGAGTGACTGTTACTTCTCAAGATAGTTTATAGTTTGTGCTAGAACCAAGAGGTTTCTATAAGAAAATGATGGGCAGAAAAGGTAAGAGAAAAGTGAAGCCAAGACAAAAAAGTTGCAGAGATGAAAAGTAGGAATGGTGTCAGGTATGGCAGACATGATTGAGGTGGTGTGGTCTAAAAGGAACAACCACAGAAAGGGGGCAGTTGAAACTCAGGAAGGTAAGAGACAAAAGTTACAACCAGGTTTTGAAGACCAAGGGCCTAGGCTACCTCCACCAAGTGCAAGAAGTAAAAGATGAAAGAGGGAAAAGGGAGAGGTGAGTAGAAGTAGATGAAAGCTCAGCAGAAACCCCTGAGGGAGTTTCCGTAATACCAGTGCCTTCCCAGAGTCTGTGGTCTGGAGGGTGAGGCACACGTGTTATGCACAATGGTTAGGTAATAAGATCATTTTTATCCCATGCCTCACAGGCCTTTTATCTTTTCTCTCTTCCTATGATATACCGACGTCACAATGTAATATTACTTCATACTTCTAAGAATTACTCTGAATCAGTATTTAAAGACTGTATGATATTTAATGTATTCTTATTAACAAGGCAGGGAAGGAGACAGTCATGGCCAAAATGTGTCAGCTGGCTCACTGCCTGATTCTTTGTATCAATTATGCCATTTTAAGTTCATACAAAGCTAATTATGCTACTATCATCATTTTGGCCTTACTTTTGGAAAACAAGCAAGCAGTGTTTAATAATCTAAAACCCCCTGATTCGTAGTGTCTACCAATTTCTACGGTATAAATACTTCCCTACTGGTCAATTTCTTTTTTTAAAGATTTATTTGATTTTTATGAATTATTATTATTTTTAATTCTTGTGATAGGTCACATATACTCACCAGAGAGAGAGAAAGGGAAACTGAGAAAGCAAGCTGCCAGATCCAGACTCAAATCATGGTCAGCCATATTGGCCAGTTTCAAGCTACCAACACGATATTACCAACAGGATGCACTGTTGGAAAGAGTTGTACAATAGTACACCATTGGAACATTTCTACCAATCACATATAATAGATGAAAATAACTTCAAAAGCAGAAAATAAAGGTAGAAAAATAATTAGGAATTGATGAATATGGAGTATTAATTAACTTTATTTTTTTTTTAATTGCCAGGGGCACATGCATTTGCCAGAGAGGGAGAAAGAAAGGATCCTTCAATTACGGCCATGCCACAATTCTTTTCCTTCATTTCTCCATCCCATCAGGATTTTAGACATGCCCCACATGTGTACACATGTTTAACATGTTTTTCAAGTTACCTGGGCCAGGATTTGAACTGTGGTCAGCCACATGGGATCTGGCTCCCAGTGCATAGGACTTAACCACTATGATATGAGGCCAGCCCTGTTAATTTTATTTTAAATATAATTTGTTTAATCATAACTTTTTTAAAGTTTTCAAGTTGTATTAATAGCTATGTTTAAAAATCCGCTCACAAATATTTTGAAAATTCAGTAATTAGCTCTGTGGGCCAGTATGGGCAGCTCCAGCACACACCCTTCTTACCTAAACTTTTGTCATGAGGGACAAACCAAGAACATCAGAGATGCAGCCCTGGCCCCCAAAACAAGGCATATTCTTAGGGGCTAACAAAATTTGATACTCCTATAACATCCTGGACACATGTTTGGACAAGCAAGGTAGGAATAAGAAACAAGCAAGACTGGGCCTTTGGGGTATGTAATGACTGATTCCTTGGGAAGTGGAAGCATGAAGTTGTCAGCAGCCCTGCTGGCATGGGACCAGAACACAACAGCCTTAGCAAAAAGCTGTAGCACTGAATGTTTGAGAGAAAGGAAAGAAACTCGACTTTAGTGATACAATGGTGTCTCTGGATCAAACCGGTTAGGACACCTTTTTTTTTTTTTTTGGAGAGTTTTTTTTTTTTTTTTTTTGCTATAGGGCACGTGCGCTCGCCAGACAGAGAGATACAGAGAGATAGAAAGTGAGAAATCATCCCCCAGGGGGGATGGTCATGCCACAATCCCTTCTCCTCCATTCTCCTCTCGGGATCTTGGGCACGCACGCACACGTGCCCGGCGTGAGTTTAAGCCACCGGGTCCGGGACTCGAACCGCGGTCGACTACGTGGGAATCCAGCGACATAGCCATTACACTAACTGCTGGTCCCCGGTTAGGACACCTTTGAACTTCCAGTTATGTAAGCCAATCAATCTTTATGTTTAAGCCAGTTTGAATTGTGTTTTCTAATATGGCAACAGGTTGCATTTTAACTAATACAATCTTCAAAGTAATCAAGGAGGTTTTTGTTGAGAATGCAACATGGAAAAACATGCCAGAGAAACTGGGAATAAGAGGCTGGAGATGGTGGGTGCAGTCAACGAACACGCCACAGGTATGTTCAGAAGTGTCTTTGAAGGGAATACAGACATACAGATGAGGAAGAGGATAGTTCTTGTCATCTGCAAGGATTTTGTCATCTGTACAGGAATGGGCCAGGATCGGCTGAGCATGGCCCTGCCCTTGTCCCTGTCTGACAGTTATGGAAAGGAATTCTTTTGTTTCCTGGTGAGCAGCGGTTCTACCCATTGCATCAGCTTGCTGTGCTGGCCTGGTGTTCACTCCTCAGTCAGTTATGGGAGCTAAAGGAAGTGAAGGCCGAGTTGTAAAACTGAGTTGCAAAAATAGGAAAACAGGTAAATGGAAGTTCTCTCCAATTTTCACCTGGAGAAATCCAGGGAAGACAGATGTGAGTAATCCCAGTCGCTAGGTAATTCACGCGTCAGGCTGAATGGAGGTAGTACAAGATGACAAGGCACAACTTTTCTTGAGAAATTTGCCTTGCCTGTCCAATGTGACCTTGTTTGGGTCTTTGGTTTTATTTTATTATATTTTTGGCCATTTAATAGGGTTAATTTTTTTGAATTTACATTTAATCACTATACATCTTTATAGTATATGATATGGGTTCTCATAGCATAGATGCATTGCATGTCAAGCAAGACAAAGATATCCCCATACGCAGTAACTTTCCATTCTTGTGTTTGTTAAGTGTGACTTTAAGGAGTTTAATATTCCATAATCAGTTCATAAAAATGTCTAGAATCCAAATCAATGTACATAATGAATCATTCAAAATTGGAGATGTGTGAAATACTTGGACTGGAGATACTGCTCTCTGACAATCCCACAAACAGACTTGCCCCACGGCATCAGTGGCTTCCCACATCCTCTTTGTGAACATGAAAGAGAGCTAATGGAGCAGAAAGAAAGACAAGAATAATACCCAGTGCAAACTTGGAACAAAATGTAAGTTTCTCAGAAGTGTAAACCCCCTCCAGTTTTCAAGAGGAAATGAAGGAAAATGTCTGAAACAGTCCTTAAGAACAATCTGTGTCACTCTTAATTTTTGCCCCTAACATGCCAGCAATTCAGTTAGATTTTTCTGAAATAGTGATTTATAATTGTAGATAGTCTGGCAATAATAATTTCAAAGGCCACAGCCTCTGCCGATATTTTCAGATGTTTTCTTTCAATAAGTAACTCTGGTTACTCATTGCTCTGGTGTCTTTTCCCCTTGGTCCAGCATTCTGAAATTCTTGCCTATATCAGAATCTGACCCATAAGCTATTGTTCTAACCCTGGAAAGCACAGAAGTGGTGCAAGAATTCACATGGGTATGCCACAGAACACTCTCAAAACTCTGGGGCCCGAGAGCTTCAAGGCTAAGGTCGTGCAGAGCTCGATGCCAAGACTAAAAGCAGAGTCCCGTGAATTATGGGGACGATTCCAGTACCCAGGTCCATCTGAGTGTCTTTGTATATACAGAGAAGACTAGACCTATTTTTTTAACTTATGAACTATTTTTTATATAAAAATGGGGAATTTATTGTTAGTCTTTTTTTACTTTATGACCTACCTCTTTGTAATTAGAATTGTCATAAAATAACCTTTTAAAAAGTGTATATATATGTGTGTGTGTGTGTGTGTGTGTGTGTGTGTGTGTGTATTTCTTCCATGAGCAAGAGAGACAGAGAAACAGAGAGACTCCAATAGGGTCTTGATCTACCCAGGTGCCATGATCTACCCCCTGCTTCAGCCAAATCCCAGATCATGGGTATACATGTGCCTGGCGTGTTCAGGGAGTTCTTGAACTCAGAACTTCATTATGTGGGTTAGCCTCACAGAGTGTTGTATTATCACTGCACCACCACCCAGCACCCAGATACCTGTCTTTGGAGAGACAAAGTGTCCTAATGAAGGGAGCCTAGACAGAAATGCTTATAATCCAGGTTCACTCGCAGATCTGCTCTGTGACTTCCAGCAAGCTACTTGCTCTCTCTAACCCTTGATTTCCTTTGCTATAAAAAACACACTAGTGATACTTGCATTTTGAGCATGTTAATAAATTAAGAACCATCTATAAAACCATGTGGCACAATAGCTGGTACAGAGTAGATATTCAACAAATAACCCCTATTATTATAGATGAACCTAAACTTTTTTTTTTCACATAGAAATTTCCTGTAATTGTATACACTGGCAGGGAATCAAGTTATTAATAAAAAACAATGTGTTTAAAGTAACCCTGTTCCAGATTAAAAATAAATTCTAAAGATTTGCCTCACAAAAAAGGGAAACAATCAGGCTTCCCATTAAGACAAATTCAGTTGCAACAAAAGTGGACAGAGCTAGACAAAAGAAGATAGCGCCATTCTTTCCACGAGTGTGTGACTCATCTTCAACTCAAAGATGGTGCACAGGAAATGAATGCTCATTTGCCCACTCTGCTACTTGGAGCCTGTGGGATCAGACAACACCCCACTCATTTTTTGCACATTCAGGCAAAATGGAATGTTCTTCCTCACTGGACTCAGTCCCATTTTTGCAGGTGTAACTTTTATAAGCAAGACTGAAAAGGAAACAAAAAAATGTGTCATTTGGGAGTGCATTCAAAGCCCATTAAGACGCCACATTCACTTGGATTTCTCTTTAACCTTCAGGCCACAGGACAGCCTCCCAACCATGCCAGAGAAGCAAGGGCAGAAGGCCAAAAACATCAGAAAATGAATATGATACTTCAAAAATGTCTGAAAAGGACAGGTGTGCTTTTCAAGAAGCCTCTCCCTCGGTGATGTTAGCTTTTGTATGCAGCCCGGATGTAGCTGATAACCCAAGGCTCTCTGACTTCACAGCCTGATAGATATAATTTTCATACTGTATATGGGAAGATAAAGCACCCAACGTATTAGACAGTTGTCCCTGTGTTATCAAGCAGTCGTGTTCTCTTATTTCACTAACAAATGTGCAAACATGCATTGTGGCAAATGTAAGGAAATGACAAGCCTGTATTTGAAACGCAACCCTCCCCATTCCTTAGAGGAGAGCAGTATTCAGGCAATAGCTACATGTGGTACCAGCATTGCCCTTTCTCTGTATGAGTCGTTTTGTTCCCAACTAGACAACTACTGTGGAGGAATAGTTATTATTACAGTTGTCCCATTAACAAATAGGTTTCATTGTAAAGTAAAAATATTCAAAATGGACATCCATGTTTCCGCCCCCAATCCTCCTCTTTCCTGTGCTTTACACAAAGTAGAAATCCAATAAATATGTATCAAATGAATGGCTTAAAGGATGACAGAATGTTTTCTGTGTCTTTTTCTGCCTTTCTATTGAGATAATACTTGTTTTTCATTTAATCATAGCTAATTTCTTTGAAATAAGAAAATTTAAATGCAAAATGATGATAGTACCTAATAAAGATCAGACTCAAGAGCTGAGTTCTATTCTTGGGACCAGCAGATGGTGGAATGGTTATGTCACTGTACATAATGGACCATGGTTCGAGTCCCAGATCCAGCCGCTTAAACCTCACATTGGGTGTGCGTGTGTGTGCCCAAGATCCTGAGAGGAAAAAGGAAGAGAAGATTGCAGTGTGGCCATTTCTTCTGGGGGGTAATTTCTTGCTTGCTGTCTCTATGTCTCTCTGGTGAGTGCCTGTACCTTATAGCAAAACTCTCTCAAAAACAACAACAACAATAACAACAAAAAAGAACTGAGCTCTATTATTTGCCTGTCCCTTCATGTAATTTTTTTCTACTTTCTGAAAAAAAGAAAACTTTCTTCCTGCTCTTTCCACACCTCAAATATTTATAGGCTGATGTTCTCTTTAGTCATCACTGAGCTAAGCTGCAGTCTTTTCATCATTTCTCAGAAGTCATTTTCTTCATCTGCTTAATCATTTCATTTAGTTCTGACTCCACCCAATGTGCCTAGATCCCTTAGACCTAAGGTTCCAGAATTGGAACATAACCTTGCAGGAAACGGAGGAGGCCAGGCAATGACGAGCCCGTGGATAACAGAACGTGTCCTTAAACGGGATTCCATAACTGTCCTGCTGTGAGGTTCTTATACGGCTCACCTTACGAACAAATTGCAATCTTTATCAGAGCTCCAGGGGTGGTGCTATAGTATAGAAAAAAGTGTACTGCTTTTGGTGTCAGGTACACCCGGGTTCAAATCCTGACTTACCCATTTCCTACTTAAGTAATCTGAAACCATATATTAGCCCCTCTAAATCTTAGTTTCTTTGCCAGTAATAGCTTGGGGGAAATATTAGCTATATTGTAGCATTGTCTTTTATTTTTTTTTAAGAATTATTTTATTTAACTTTACTTATTTATTTACTCATACATACATACATACCAGAGAGGGACAGACTGAGAGAGAGAAAAAGTGAGAAAGCAAGCCGCCAGGTCTGGGACTTGAACCACAGTTGGCCATGTGGGAGTCCAACACCCTTTAACCATCACGCCACCTGCTGGCCCCTATCGTAGCACTGTTGTAAGAATTAAATTAGTTAATACATGTAAGTGGTCTGTAAACTTATATATATATATCTGTATATGTACCTAACACCTAGTACACACAGTGCTTCTATCAACTCCCAAATCTGAGTTAAACCAATTTCTTGTTCCACACCATTCAGTGTGTCAGGAATTTTTGTTTACTTTTCCTCCTTTTTTTTTTTTTTCTGAATTCATTCATTTCCTCCCTCTTATATGAGTCACAGTTGGATTAGTTACCACTTGATCTGAGCCATTCTTCCTTATGGGACTATTGCAATAAGCTTCCCGACTCATCTCCCTGCTTTCATTCATGCCCCTCGTAATTCATCCTCCACATAGTAATGATGTTGTTTAAAAAGATAAATTGGGTCAGCCCTCTTCCTTACATAAAATGCAGCATGTATTTCCCAATACAGTCTTTAAAAAATCCAAATTCTTACCATGGACTCCAAGGACATAGGTGATCTGTCTCTGTCTCTATCTCTGAGGTTACCTCCCTCTACCCTTCCATCATTTATTCTGCTTTGATTCCCAAGGGTCCCTCATTTGTTGAGCTCACTAAACTTAATCTGGTCCCAGGACTTTTGCCACCATCCTTCCTTGAGTCTTCAATATCTTTTCTTCAGATTCTCATACGGCTGTCTCCTTCTCATCATTCCTGTCTAAGACCTGGTATACTTCCTCCCAGATGTCTCTCCTGGTCACCAAATCTCTATCGTCTCTCCCTTGTACTCTGACATGGTCACTTTCTAGCATACTACTTTGTCTTATTTTATTTATCTACTTATTACTACCCGGAAATACTGTATTTATTTCTTACTTCTAGAGTGTCTGTCTCCCCCAACACAATGTCAGACCCATGAAAGAAAGACCTTTGTCCACCCTAGCTTATCAATATTGTCACCTCTTAAAATACTGCCAAGCATAATATAGGCATTCAGTAAATATTTGACAAACAAATGAATTGGTGATTTAAATTCTGTTCTGAGAGAACCCTTCGATCATACTTTCTATAAATCTGAACTCACTACAGAAGATAATAATGAAATTTTAAGGTATTTAAAAAAAAAAAAAAAAAAAACACTGAATACTTTGACCTAAATTGAGCATGACCAGAAAATTTGGGTGCAGAGCATATTTTAATGCCAGCTTTGCCACTCTCTATCTGTGTGACCTTGGACAAGTCAGTTAACATATTAAAACTAACTTCCTCATCTAAAAACATAAATATAAGGATAACACACACAAACACACACACACACACACACACACACTAGAAGGTTTTGTGAGGATTAAATGAGCTAAGCTTTTAGCCCACTTCCTGGAACATTGTGCACAGTCAATAAATGGTGGCTATTATTATTATGGTTATTGTTATTACAGTCATTAATTCTGGCACCGCACTTTTCAAAGAACACTACGCATTGGAGCTCATCCAGAGGAGAACAAACAATCTTATGAAGGGTCTGGAAACCACAACTTGTGAGAAGCGATCCAAAGTGCTAAAGATGTTTACTTTGGAAAAGACTGATTTTAAGAGGAATATGATAGCTTTTGATAATATACCGAAAAGAACTGTCTCATGGAGGAAGGATTACACTTAGTCAGTGTCATGCTAGAACACACAATTACAGCCAAATCTTAAATTCTTTATGATCTAGTAACCAAACTTTCCAAAACCAAAAAGAGGATTGAATTCTACTTACCAAACTGAATAATTAAGGCATGGTTATATAAATTTTGATGAAGGAAATTGTGTAGTATATGAAGCAATTTTCAATTACCATAATGCTTTGTATCAATAGGAGCAGTGTGTCTAGAATGTCAATGGCTAAGAAGCAAACTATGGAACATATGCACCTGTTCTGTGATTTCTGTGCGTGTGTGAGAAAGAATATAAGCACAAACACAAGCAAATTAAATGTGTTGCTTTATGAGGTAGTAAGTTTCCTGTCACTCCAAATGTTTGGCAGAGGCCAGACAACTTCTTAGAAGGACTGACATGCGAAAGTCATGTGTTAGGGAATGCACTGGGCAGGGTGAACTCTGAAAAAGATTTGAGAGTTCCATGGGTTCATGATCCTATGAAACACATTGTTAAATACAGGTAAAATAAAATAGTGCTTCCCCCCCCCCCCTCATTTGTCAGAGGTTGTGTGTACTTGCCAGAAAAACAGAGAAAGTGGGTGGAGGCAAGGGAGAAAGCACCCTTGCCCCATGGGACATGGTCATACCACAATCTCCTTTCCTCCATTTCTCCATCCTGGTGGGATTTGGGGCAGCACCCCCCTACACACACAAACCTAGTGTGTTCTTCAAGTTGCTGGGGTCAGGATTCAAACCATGTATTTGACCATGTGGGATCCCCCTTCCTTTAGCACTAGACTATTAGATCAGCCTTACAATAGAGCTTTTCAAAAGGGTACAGAGGTGGCCAGCCAGTAATGTGGTTAAGGTAACTGGATCCAACATGGCGGATGGTGTGGTTTGAATTCCAAATGGGCAGCTTAAAAAACACGCCAGGTGAGTGTGCGTTCATGCCCCAAATCCTGAAAATAGGAAGAAATGGAGGAGAAGGGATTGTAGTGCAGCCATTCCCTTGGGGAGTGCAATCTCATTCCCACTCCCCTGCCCCTATCCCTACAAGTTCATGTGCACTCTAGCAAAATTTTTTTAAAATGAAAGAAAAAAAAGGAAGGCAGTACAGAGGACAGTAAATCCCTCAAATATCTTCACTTCTTCCCAATTAAGACAGGCAATAATTATCTAATTACAAGAGCTCTGAGAACCTGGACTTTGAGGTCTACCGGGGGACATTGTGGTACCAGGTAGCAGGCGTTTCTGGCTACTGTTTTTCTTTTGTCCCAATGTGTCTGTCAACATCTCTGAAGCTCATTTTCTGGATCCTTCCCTACAAAAAGAGGAAGTTGTAGGCTTACTAGTTCTAAAAGTCTATGATTCATCTTAACTGTTTTGTTTGATAAATACGAGCTTGGCCAGGAATTAGAAGCCATCTGAAAACTTTGTAAACAAGGAATTTCCAAGAACACACATAAATAACACGAGGAGAATTTTGGTCCTCAAATCATGGAAGATCCTTTCCCCTGCAGGGTTCAAAAAGTAATAAATGGTTCCTTTTATAATTTGTTGGGTGGAAAGTTTAAAGTTCTGAGAGAGGCATCCATGGGTAGGACTTTTCTGTAAAGTATCTTTGCTTTATTTGTAAGATGACATTAAGTATCACCTGCTTTGCTTTCTTAGCCTTGACAAGAAAGGTACTTTCATTTACAGTTGCTAAGTTTCAGCTAGAGCTTTCAGACTATCTTCATCCTTCTAGTAGGGTCATCAGAAAAAATAACTGCTATTTTCAACCATCAAAGATATTATCTACTCCTTTCTTTGGAGAGGTTTTTTTTTTGTTTGTTTGTTTTTTGTTTTTGTTTTTGTTTTTGTTTTTTTTTGCTATAGGGCGCGTGCGCTCGCCAGACAGACAGAGAGAGACATAGAGACAGAAAGCGAGAAATCACCCCCCAGGGGGGATGATCACGCCGCAATCCCTTCTCCTCCATTCTCCTCTCGGGATCTTGGGCACGCACGCACACGCGCCCGGCGTGAGTTGTAAGCCACCGGGTCCGAGACGCGAACCGCGGTCGACTATGTGGGAGTCCAGCGACATAGCCATTACGCTAACTGCTGGTTCCCTCTACTCCTTTCTTAAAGTTAACCTACCTCCTAGTTTACTGAGTTATTAGAAAAGTCATGACATAATTTTTGCATAGAAAAACAGAAAAAATACTCATGATTTTCCTATAACCCAACATACCTCAGAGGATTTACAGTGGAGGAAAAAACATGTACTTTTCTTCTCTCACTCAGGAAATTATTAAGACTTGTGCTTCTACTAGGAAATGGAGATATTACAAAGTAGCAAACCCACAGTACTTCTCAAGACATCATGAAAGATTCATTTATACAGAACACTGGAGAACAACCTCATTCTCTTCAAATCTCTGGTTATAATTTACATAGATTATCTCGAGGGAATGGAACAAAGTAAGTCTTGCTGTGCCATGCTCTTTTCATAAATGTTCTCCAACTCCTAGATTTCAGATGAAGGAATCATTGTAACATGACAATGGTTAAGGAAGCCTCTCCTCCCATGCCCAGAACCAACCCAGAGTCCTTACCACAGTGATCTCATCTCAGACGATTACCTCCTGAGTAGAAGATAGCCTTTTTCCTTTTTCAGAGTTTAGAAGTTCTAATTTTTAGTGTTTTTATAATTGAAGTAAAATTTATATAACTAAGCATTCATATAAAAACTAATCATTTTAAAGTGAACCATTTGGATCATTTAGTATGTTTATGAGGTTGTGTAACCATCACCTCTATCCAGTTTCAAAACATTTTCATCATTGTAACATAAAACCCTGTAGCCACTGAGCATTTATTCCCTGTCCAGTCTCTGGTACCTACCAACCTGTTTTCTGTCTCTCTGTTACCTATTCTGGATATCTTGCATAAATTGAATCATATAATATGTGACCTTCTTATTCTGGGAAGACCATCTTTTAATCATTCCCAGATAGATACTTTATGAAGGAGCCACACTTGTGTAAGAAAATATTTAAACATTATCAGATCAATTTACCTAAATAAGTATTTATATAAGACCTGGCATTTGCAAACCATCTAAAGTAGTTAAGAACATAAAAAAGACCTATTAATTATGTTTGTACTCAAAGGGTCTATAGTCTAGGAAAGGGTAGCAGAGAAAGGAGATCCAGAGCCAAACACGAGAGGTCACTCTTTATCAATAAGAAAACGTATGGTAAGTGTCTTAGTCCATTATTTTGTTGCTAAACAGAAATGCCTTTGACTGGGTGAATTACAAAGAATATGGGCTTATCTGGGTCATGATTCTCGTGGCTGGAAAGTCTAATAGCGTCTGGCCGGCCTCTCTGCATTACAGCATGGTGGACTAAAACAGAAAGATCTGTGGACATGCCCAAAGACGTGACCTCTGGTCTTTTACATCAACCTGCTCTCATGGGAACTAATACTGTGAGAGCGATAACTCACTTTGTCTCATGAGACAGCATTAATCAATTTATGAAGTGTCTCCATGACTCAACACTGCCCACTAGACCTCACCTCTTAAAGATCTCACCACCTCTTGATGCCATTACTCTGGGGGCCAAATTCCAATTACACGAATCCTTAGAACAAACCATTACCCAAGCCATAGCAGTATACAAGGGATACTTGGAGACTTGAGGTCTTCCTATGCCCACATCAAGGAATGGTATTAGTAAAGTTAAGATTTGTAGTTGCAAGGTTCAGAAATTCAACTAAATTGGCATAACTCAAAAAGGGGGAATATATTATGGAGAAGTAGGGTTGGGTCTAGACAAGCAGTAGTAGAAACAAATCACAGACTCAAAACAGAGGCCAGGAATCTCTTTGATTTTGGTTTCTGCTTTAACCCGTTTCGACCGCTATAACAAAACACCAAGGAATGGGTGGTTTAAGCAATAGAAATTTATTTCCCACAGTTCTGGAAGCTGGGAAGTTCAAGATCAAAGTGCAGACTCAATGTCTAATGAGGGTCCGCTTTCACACAGTCTTATCACTGTTAACTTTGCATGGTGCAGGGAATGAGGGATTACTCTGGGACCTCTTTTATAAGGGCACTGATCTCATTCATGAAGTGTAAACCCTCATCATTTAACTACCTCCCAAAGGCCCCACCTCCAAGCCTTGAGGGTTAGGATTTCAGCATATAAATTTGAATGAGAAGCAAAAACATGTATTGTGTCTTCCACATATACTTTAGTGTCAGTTCACACTTTGCTCTCTATTCGTGTGGCCTTCCACAGTGCCCACATTTATATTCCCTATATTCAAAAGAGGCAGAAACACAGCAGGCTATGAACATGGGCTTCAGAGTCAGATGGAGGTGTGTCTGACTCTGGTGTCTACTGGCTCTATGACATTAGCAAATTGTTTAATCTCCTGGGCTTCAGTGTCCTTATCAATAATAATACTTACCTTATAAGTATTTGAGGAGACCACATGGTATTACAGTAGGAAAGCACAGCATTCTGTGCAGTAATCCCACAGGGAAGGTTCTGGTTCACACATTTTGGGCACGCATGTGTCCATGATCTAGGGCTGGCTGAAGCTGGGAAGGCAATACTGGGACTCTGCTGAAAGTGCTGTCTCTCTGTCTCTCTCTGTATCTGTTTCTCTCTCTGTGTCTGTTTCTCTGTATCTCTGTCTGTGTCAGTCTCTTTAGCTCATGAAATAAATATACAAGCATAAAAAAAAATGTAACCAGCAGGTGATGTGGTGGTTAAGGAGTTGGATTCCCACATGGCCAACCATGGTGTGGGTCCTAGACCTGGTGGTTTGAAAATCACACCAGTTGCATGTGCATGTGTGCCCAAAATCTTAGAAGAATGGAGGAGAAAGGATTGTGGCTTGGTGATCCTCTCGGCAGGGGTTGGGGGTGATTTCTCACTTTCCATCTCTCTGTCTCTCTCCAGCAAGGACATGCTCCCTATGGCAAAAACTTTTTAAAAACTGAGAAAAATACATGAAAAGATTAATGTCCAGCACATAAATCATCAATAAATATTAATTACTTAATATTATTGTCATTATTATTAAAGAAGTCAGCCCTAACTCAGCTGCAAATTCAGATTTCTAGGAAATAGACTCTGATTAGTTTAGCCTGGGCCAAGTGTTCACCTCAGCTCATCAGTTACAACCAGAAAATAGTCACAGCTGAGAAAGGTGGCTGGCAGGGGCACATTTCTGTGGTGAAAGTGGGAGACTATGACAGACCCAAGAGAAAACATCCCAGGAACCAAAGAGAAGAGGCATGGGGTGACAATCAAGGCCCCTACTCTGCCCAGAGGACAAATTCCTGTGGGACTCCAGAAATGAGAAGCATGGTACAGACTGTGGGGCCTCAGTCCTCAGGGCTCTCTCCAGTTGACCTTTGGAACGTGTGCAACTGCTTATTTATTTCAGCTGGTGTTGATTAGCTAGCTTGCTATGCCTTGAATCACTATTTACTTTAGTTTATTTGGATTATTCCTTTGTTCTCTCTGACCTTTAGTTTTAAATTTTACTTTATCTTAATGGTTCTTAGCTCATGGTTTGCTCACTAAATTCTACTTTCTTTTATCGTTATCTTTTTTGGGTGGAGAGAATCATTCAGTTAACCTAATTTCATGTATTACCTTATCTTATTTAAAAGTTCTAGCTTACTTTTTTAAAATTATTTATTGCTATTTTTAATATTTTTACAGTCTGCAACTTTTATTTCTCTGAAATACTTCCAGTTAAAAATGTAGATAGATGTAGGGGTTCCACTGGGAGAATGGCCTGAGTCACCCCCAAAAGCTGATGGGCATTCATTTCCATTTTGGCCATGCTATAGGGGCCTCAGCTCCTGAAGCTGATCTTCTACACAGATCTCATGAGAACTGAGCATAATTCTCCTTTAGAAGTCCCCTTTGGTAAGGGTTTTACACCAGGTTGTTACTCATCACACTTTGTTTCTGTTCTCCCAGGAAAAAGTGCCTCCCCTCAGTAGACTGAGTAAGCAATGAACCCTAGTCCTTTGAAAAACAACAAGCTTGCAGGTCTGTCAAAGAATCAGAGATATAGAATGTATCCTTCCAGGTAACTGAGGCCTTCACATTCCTCGGAGCTGCAAGGCTCAGCCCTGAGACCTGTCCACATTCAGTCTTCGGTTCATCTCTTAGATATCATCCTATGCTATGGAAGTCCAAGTCTGTATTTTCAGAGTCCAACCTCTACCCTGCACTCCACAAAGCTAACTTCCCACTTGACATCTCAATTTAAATATCCAAGAGGCATCTTAAGCTTAGCATGTACTATACCAAACCACCGATCCTTCCCCTTGCTGAACCAGCTCCTCCCAAAGTCTTTCCCATCTTTGGTCATCTAGGCTAAACATCTAGGAATAATCTTGAACTATCTCTTTTCCTTATAATCTATAACAATCAATCGGCAAATCCTGTTGGTTCTACTTCTAACTTCACACTTGTCTCACCTTTCACAAGGAGTATTACAGTAGCGTACTGAGTGGGTCTAGTAAAAAACAAAGTGGTTCTTTTTTTTTCCTATTATCTCACTCAACAATCAACACTTCTGCATCTCCAGAGTGTGTGGCGTTTTCTTCACACCAAGCAAACTCTCTTCTGTAGCAAATTCTCCATTAGACACCAACTGGGTATCTAATTCAATTCTGACACTATTGACCTGGAAAAATAGGTACAAGTAGTAGGTGGTCACATACATTTCTGACCTGCTGGTTATAAACTGAGGTTCTTACGACCCTCTTCTTGGATTTGATTAATCTGTTAGGACAGCTCACAAAACTCAGAGAAACCCTTACTTACATTTACCCATTTATTATAAGGGATAATACAAAGAACACTGCCAACATGAAAAGAAGGCTGAGGCACAGTAAGTGAAATGAAAATAGTTTGCTTGAGCTAGGGTTTAAGACAATTTGCCTGGGTGACACAGATTTCAGTTGCCTAAAATGTGTGCACCGAAAACGACCTCCAAGAAAGCTAGTTTTATAATCAAGAAAAGGGAAAGAAGAATATAGATACAAATTATTGGCAATAAATCACCTTTGCCCATTTTAAATTATACAAATTGACTATATCTTATTCTTTACATAATAGACTTGAGAATATTGTGATGATGTGGCCAGGTGGCATAGTGGGTAAGGTGCTGGACTTCTACATAATCAATCATGGTTTGAATCCCGGGCCAGGTGACTTGAAACTCATGCCAGGCACGTGTGCATGCATGCCCAAAATCCTGAGAGAAGAATGAAGGAGAAAGTATTGTGGTGTGGCTATTCCCCCTGGGAGGTGATTTCTCTCTTTCTGTCTCTCTCTCTGTCTGACAAGTGTACCTGCCCTGTAGCAATCCCTGTAGCAAAGGTGTGTGAGAGAGTTAAAAAAAAAATTGTGGGGAACCAGCAGTTAGCGTAATGGCTATGTTGCTGGACTCCCATGTAGTCAACCACGGTTCGCGTCCCGGACCTGGTGGCTTAAAACTCACACCGGGTGCGTGTGCGTGCATGCCCAAGATCCCGAGAGGAGAATGGAGGAGAAGGGATTGCGGCGTGACCATCCCCCCTGGGGGGTGATTTCTCGCTTTCTGTCTCTATGTCTCTCTCTGTCTGTCTGGCAAGCGCACTCGCCCTATAGCAAAAACCTCTCCAAAAAAAAAAAAAAAAAAAAAATGTGATGAAGAAAAAGGTGGGGATCACACTGTAACTTTTTTAAAGTCACATTGTAACTTTGAAAATCAGTTTCCATGGTTGAGAGCATAGCCAAATCTTTAGTTAGGTCTTTAAAATTAAAATGGGCTGGGGCCAGTAGGTGGCAGGGTCCTTAAGGCAATGGACTCCTGCATGGCTGATCACAGTTTGAGTCCTGGACCTGGCAGCTTGAAAAAAATCATGCCAGGCAAGTGTGGATGTGCGTGCCCCAAGTCTCAGGAGGAGAATGAACAAGAAGGGATTGTAGAATGGCCCCTGCTCCAGGGAGGGGGTGATTTCTCAGTTTCCCTCTGTCTCTCTCTCTTCGGCAAGCATGCATGCCCTGTGGTGGTGGTGTGTGTGTGTGAGGGGTGATAAAATGGACCTTGTATTCCACAGACTGCTCTGAACTGCTTTTCTTTCTCAATGCAGATGGACACCAGATGAAGTTGGATAGGAGAGGTAAGGGGTATAGGACAGGTATTAAATTTCCATGGTCTCTTTGAAAGTATCATCTTCTAGGAACCTCCACTTGTTCAACTATCTGGAAGCTCTCCAAACTCTGTCCTCTGGATTTTATGAGAGCTTTATTATGTAAGCATGATTGAGTACGTCAATGGTCATTGGTGTTCGACTTAACCTTTGGCCTTCTACCCTCCTTGGAGGTTGGGGTATGGGGTAGAAGCATTACAACCCTCTAATCATGCCTTGGTCTTTTCAGTGACCAGCTCACACTCTGAAGCTACCTAGGGACTACCAGCCACTGTCCAACTCATTAGCATACAAAAAAGACACTTATGACTTCAGAGATTCCAAGAAATTAGGAGTTGTACGCTAAGCAATAGGAGAAAGGCCAAATATATATTTCACAATATCATATCTACTAACTGGTCATCATCTTTCCATGCCTAAAGTCTACTCATATAACCACTAGAGTAATCCGTTAGAACTATGTGTCAGACTATATTATTCTGCTGAGAACTGCACAGAATTCTCATCTTACTGAGACTAAAAGCCAAATTCCTGACTATGAGCTACAGGATCATGCATGATTTGTTCCATTACCTAATTGTTTACTCCCAATCTCATCTCATCTCATTTCTTATTCTTTTCTTCTGATTTATTTCATTTAGGCTCTGCTGCCTTCCTTGCTGTTCCTCCAACACCCATCTTACTCCCTCTATAAAGTCCATGTATTTACTTTTCCTTCCTCCTGAAACTCTTCTACCAGATTCTCACATGGGTTAGTTCCCTCTTTCCTTCAGTTTCATGCTCACATGTCACCTTATTATCCTGTATAAATAGCACTTATTCCATCAGTCTATCCCCTTCTCTTCCTTATTTTTCTTTACCATCTGCCATGATTGGTGATTATCAGTCTCTCCTAACTAAAAGGTAAGCCCCAGTAGAAGAAAAACAAATTCTTTTCTATTTGTTTACTGCAACGCCCCCTACCCAATGTATAAAACAGAACCTGGCACTGGAAGATGTCTGATAATTAAGTAAATGATTTAACAAATCCTGGTATTATAATTTAAGCAACATTTTTAAATAGCGTGCACATGGGGTGGTGGTAGGCATAAGAAAAGACAAGTTCAAAAACGAGGCATCAACTACTCCATGAACTTCCATTGCATGCCAGGCACTGCTAGATGTCCCTTATGGGTTTTTTCTTTTAATTCTAAAAAGTTGTTTTAATTATCAGAGGGTGTGACTTGCCAGAGAGAGATGAGAAAGAGACAGACAGAGAGAGAGAGAGAAAGCACCACCTCCCTGGGGTATGGTCCAGCCACAGTCTTTTTTTCCTTCTTTTATTCAACCTGTCAGGATTTGGAGTACATACGCACATATGACTGGTGTGTTTTTCAAGCTACTTGGGCCAGAATTTAAAATGTGGTCAACCATGGGGGATCTGGCTCACAATGCAAAGCACTTAACCAGTACGTGACAAGACCAGTCCTATCCTGAATTTGGAAGGATAATTATTATTTTTTCTGATTTTTTCCACTTAGGCTCTGCTGCCTTTCTTGCTGTTCCTCCAACACCAATCTTACTCTCTCTATAAATTCCATGTATTTACAGTATTGGCTCAGCTTTACTAGTTTTTCTGAAACTTATGTCACATTCTTTACTTTTTTTTTTATTCAGTTTTGCTATAGGGCATATGTGTTCACCAGAGAAGAGGGAGAGGGAGAGGGAGAGCAAGAGAGAGAGAGAGAGAGAGAATTTGAGAAATCATCCCTCAGGAGTATATCACACCACAATCCCTTCTCACCCAATCTCCTGTCAGGATGTTGGAAACACATGCACATGAGCCCAGAGTGACTTTCAAGCTACAGGGTCTGGGACTCGAACCGCGCAGTCAGCCAAGTGGGATACAGTCTTAACCTCCATGCCACCTGCTGGCCCCTATTTATTTAGCTTTTCTTTCCTTGTTCTCTCTCTCTCTTTCTTTCAAGAGGGCTTTGCCACGTTGCCATCCTCCCCACAGTCTTCCAGTCAACCAGGAACAAAGCAGAGCACTTAGTATGTTCAGAAACCCAGGATGAAACCCCAAGCCTTCCCATACAGCTCCAGTACGATGCAGCGTGCCTACTGCTTGAGCTACTATGGCTGGGCCTCTCCTGTCATCTGTCATCTGTTCACTCAACCTGTAGTAGCTATAGGAGACATAAGTTTTAGAAAATAAGTCTGCTAATCTTGACATTGTATGTTTCTTCCCCTGGTTCTAAAAAACTATTAAAGCAGATAAAGTGTAACTGACCAAATTTACCCTGGTGGATTCAAAATAAAACATGAGCCATGAAAAAAAATACAAAATACTACAGGCATATAATAAAAGGAAGAATTAACCACAAGATGTAGAATCAAAAAAGACTTTAGTAAGAAAGTAGTGTTTCATCTGGGACCTCAAAGAATTGACAGGCTTTGTGAATTCAGAAATTGATATAAGGCAAGCATTAGTATAATGAAATGCAAAGAACTTTTAAAGCGCAGTATATGCAAGAAAACTTGGAGTAAACATAATGACAGTTTCTAAGATGCCACCCCTACCTCCACCTCCTGGAATTTATGCCTCTGGAGTGATAGGTGTGATTCTGTGCAATTAAATGCAGTGGGATTTATGACTTACTCCTAGCCAATAGAATATGGCAAAGGTGAGTGGACTGTCACTTCCATAATGAGATTACATGATTGTGACTTCTGTCTTGCTAGCAGGTTCTCTCTAGTCTCTTCTCAACTTGTGTGCTTTGATGAAATAATCTGTCATGTTCAAGAAAGCGAGTCTCAGGTCAACAGACAGCAAGGACTGAGGCCTTCAAGCTAACAGATTTCCCCACCAAGACTTCAGGTAAGGCCTAAGCTCTCACTGACACTTTATTTTATTTTTTAAAATTATTTATTTTATTTTATTTATTCATTCATTTATTTTAATTTGACCAGAGAGCGACAGAGAGAAAGAGTGAGAAAGCAAGCTGCCAGATTTGGGACTCGAACCCTGGTCAGCCATTTGGGAGTGTCCAGCACCTTAACCACCATGCCACCTGGTGGTCCCCTTACTGACACTTTAATTCCAACCTCGTGAAGGGCTCTGACTCAGTGGACCCAGGTAAATTGTTTCAGAATTCCTGAACTTCAGACCCTGTGAAATAATAAATGTATTGTTTTAAGCTGCAAATTTTGCAGTATTTTGTTGCAAAACAATACCTAATTCAGTTAGGGACAAATGAAATATTTGCATCTCCCCCAAAATCATTTTTGTAACAAATCTTTTCATTTGTAATTCAAGCATTTATTTAATAAATACTTATTTAAAAGTTTCCTTTTGTATTCATTATTGTTATTGTTACTATTAAAGGCTGAAATAATCAATCAGAAAAAGACTCTATCTTCAAGAAGTCTGGTGCAGATAGGTAAAGTGTGCTCACAAATAACTATAAAATAAAATAGACAGTGTTAAGTCACCTGGAGTACCTAGCAGTAACCATCAAGGATTCCTGGTAGAGGGGCAATTGAGCTGGGTATTAAATAGCAGGTATACATGCAAAGATGAGCAATGTACTGGATACTCAAATACATGAAGGTGAAAATTATGGGTATGTAAAACAGACAATACATAATTTCTTTGACTACAGAGTAGGACACATTCAGGGTAGAGGGTATATAAGCAGGCAGATAAAACTGGAGAAGAGGACAGGACCATAACACAAAGTTTCTTGAACTATGAGCAAAGGGCTAAGCACTGGTACATTTTCAAACACTGAGCCAGAGGTTAAAAATTTTCTGTACTTTTACTATGTCCCAGGTCATTCAAGTTTACTTAGTCACCGACTCTCTGAAGTGGCTGGCTACATTTTATAATTTGAAGCCTTGCGTGTCACTGAAACTGCGAAATTAACACCATTATAAAGTATTGTACACATGCTTAATTGTATGAATGAGTTATTTTGACTAATGTCTTTATTTGTTTCAAATTTGGCAAAAATTTTTCCAACTTTGTTTTCCAAAAAATTACTTGAAATATTCTTATTTTTCATCAGGGTTTCGAGGCAGGCCACAGGGCTGCAGAATATGTACTTATGTCTAATTTGTACACAGTTTTTGCTTGTAATTTCATTGACGGTAGCTGAAATGGCACTTGAACAGACAACTTTCACTTGTACATTTACCAGCATGCAATCACTTCGAAAACCCATTCAAGAACATCTTGAAATTAATCTTCACTTGAGGCTCTCTCTACATAATCTATGCTAGTTACAAAATTCTTTGTAGAGGGTCCCAAGTTGTCTCAAAAGCTGTCTGTTCACCCAGCAGAATATAATGCAGTATAGTCTTTCACACATTGCTTTAGAAAACAGCACAAGCTTACTACCTTACTCACCTAATAATAAAAGTGTATTGGGATCCCCTGGAAATGTGCTTCGATAGCTGCTTAAATGCACAAAACAACACATAATCACAGATTTCCAAGGCTTTCAAAGGATGAGCAAATAGCATTTTTGACCTTGTCTTTCTCAATTTTGCACTAGATATAGGTAATCACTCTTAGTGCACACATAGTCCTATGATGCCAATTGTCCTTCAATCACAAAACCATCTCACACCTTCCCAGCTAAAACCTGTTTATTATTTAGTGTCACAATTTGTTTTTGTTTTGATTGGTGATACTTAAGCAGTTGAGAAAACTAATGGAGGTTAGCAGGGACCACAGTCCTAGCAGAGATTTCTAACTGCTATCTGTGAAGCTGCAGGCTTTTTCTGTTAGAAAGGCAGTCTAATTAATGAAGACTTCATGTCTGTGCAAGGCAGGAGGAGGGGAGGCGGGGGTGACCTGAGGTCCCTGAGGGTTTGTAACAGCTTGCCCATAGTTCACAGAAACAAGCAAGAGTACTTCTAGAAAAGAAAGCATCTTCCAACACAGTATTTGTAATTTCATTCATCATTCTCCAATTAATGACCAAAAGAGTTTATCTAAACCTTGGATATATAAAACACACATTTATTCATTTAAAATTATCTTAAAATGGTCAAAGAATTTACTTCAGAATATTTTTAAATAATAAGTTCTTTGATTCAGTTAAAATTACATTACTTGGCTAGCTCCAGTGGTGTAACTGTGATGCAATGCTAAAGTCACATGGTGAGGTCCTGGGTCATGACATGGGGTCTCTTTGTACATGCCAGGTGCTTGTATGTATGCTCTGGATCCTGACTGACTGAAGCTGGGGCAGATCACCGCCTGAAGACCCTTTTGGGGGTATCTTTCTCTCACTCTCTGTCTCTCACATGGAAGAAATAAATAAACCTCAAAAAAAAATTAAAATGACACTAGAATTATTTTTAATAATGAGTCTCTACAAGGATTATAATTTGATTTTTAAAATTATGATTTATATCCTTATATTTTAATTTTTAGATATACTGAATAAAATGATAACATTTGAAAGGCTGAGACCAACTTTATATCATTCACATACCTGGTGGGACTCTGTTTTGGAAAAAGACAGAGGAGAGAAGTTTTTGAATTTAAAATATAGCATAACTTGAAGAACTGAATGAATTTTTAAAAAATTTTCATGCTCTTTAATTTTTACAGTTTGTGAAGGAACAGATATTATGAAAAACTTACATTTTATAATTTCTCCTTTCAAACACAGTTCTATAAGTTTACTTTCAAATGTTCTGCTTAAAATAAAAATATTTTCTTTGAAAATTTCTGTGTTCCTGACTACCACAATTTTCTTCTTTAAAAGAATTATATATTTACTTTTATTTATAATTTTTGTTATTTTTAAATTTGCTACAGGGCATGTACTTTCACCAGAAAAAGACAAACAGAGAGGGGAAGTGAAAAAGTAATCTGCCAGGTCTAAAACTTGAACTGACGGCCATGTGGAAGTCTAACGCCGTAACCACCATGCCACCTGCTGACCCATACAATTTTCTTTTAATTTCAGCTTCTCAATGTCAAAAGAATATTTCCTTTTCATTTTTGCCATGACAGTATAAGCCCGAATCTTTTGAATACTTCCTTTATGATTTCTCTATATATTAAAAATTCACCTCACACATAATATCCTATACAAGCCTATCTTCGTAGTCTATTAATACTTTTCTACCTACAACATTCATCTATAATCTCACTTCCTATTCTTTTTTTAGCTTTGCTATAGGGTGTGTGCACTCACCAGAGAGAGGCAGAAAGAGTAGAGAGGGAAATAGAGAGAAAGTACCCCCCAGAGGTGATGGCCATGCTGCAATCCCTTCTCTTCCATTTTCTTGGGATTTAGGGCACACACATGTACACATCCACCATGATTTCCAAGCCGCTGGGTCCAGGACTCAAACCACATAGTTGACCACATAGGATCCAACTGCTCCAACCTCCACACCACCAACTTCCCACACTTTCTGTTCCTTTTATTTTAGAATTTTACACATTATTTCACCCAAACCATTGCATAATAACTAATACTTGTGTTCATTAATTCTAAATATCTTAATCTGTTATCAATGACCAGAAACTAAATAATTCAGCAAATCTAAATTCACTGCTACATTTAGAATAAAGCCAAGTGAACTAGTAATTAAGACACAATATTCCTGTATAGGACTGTACATTCTAGAAAGTCAGTGACTGTGAGGAGTCATCAACTTTTTGTATTCTGTTGTCGACACAGGCACTCAACCAGTGTTTCTAAAATAAAGAAATTCCGGGACCTAAGTACTATTATTTCCTCTGTTTTATTGATGAGATCATATAATTATTAAGTAGTAAAACCAATATCTAAACCCAAGTGGAGTTTGCTATTAATTCTTATACAACATTGCCTCTCTTACCATTAAAGGATAACATTAAAAAATTCCACCATTCTCAGAATTAGACTCTATTAAGTACATAAGAAATGAACTAACTTAGCCTAGAAGAAAAAGGGAATTTTACACCCCTACATGAAGATTTTTAAAGCAATATTATATCTACATAATATCATGCAAGCATGGAAAACACAGAATAATACAAAGTTAGATTGTGAAAAATCATTAAGATAATTTCTGCTTCAGGATTTACTTGCAACCCAACGTCAAAGTATTGTAATTGAAGGCTTGCAAAAACAGTAAATGAATGGAAGGGTGTACTCCTCAGGGTAAAAAGAGATCAAGATCAATATTATGCTATCACTCCTTGGTTTGTACATCATAAGAAATATTGTGAGACAAATGCCAAGGAATCACACTCAGCAAACATCATCTCTGAGATGCCAGTAAGTAGAACGTCGAATATTTTTCTAGGAAACCCGTGTGCCTAATTTTCATTTTAAAAAGCTCAAATTTGGGGACCAGGGAATAGCGTAATGGTTGTGTCACTGGTCTCCCATGTATTCAACCAGGGTTCAAGTCCCGGACCCAGCAACTTAAAACTCACACTGGGCACTTGTGCATGTATACCCAAGATCCTGAGAGGACAATGGCGGAAAAGGGATTGCAGCATGGCCATCCCTCCTGGGGGTAGGGGGTGATTTCTCACTTTCTGTCTTTCTCTGTCTCTCCAGTAAATGCACACACCCTATAGCAAAAAGATCTCTCTCTTAAAAAAAAAAAAAAAAAAAAAAAAAGAAGCTCGAAAAATTTTTTTCACAGCCTGGGTTTTATTGTAGATTGCATCATGACCAGTGTATACTGGAATTCAAAGTCTAGTACCAGTTAGTGGTTTCTGAATGTTTATGGCTACCAAGCCCTAACATGGCTCTGTACAAATGACATGTTTTGTTAGCAAAGCCCCAAAAGGTAATGACATACACAGTTGGCAGGACTCTACAGAGAAGACTCATAACTATTAGTGTTCCAGTAGGTAGTATCTGATTTTGTGGATTTATTCAAGCATTGAAAGCCTCTGAATGATGAATTCTAGGACTCTGGATAGGATTTGTGGGGGATAAGCACCACTTGTTGAAGTTCAGCCATACAGGAGTGGGGGGGTTGTGGGAACATGTCATTGATTGCTGGCAAAAGTCTCCATAATTCACAACCAGAGGAACTTAGCTGAGTCACCCTCATACTCCTCCCAAATACACATAAAGATCCAATCTCAGAAAATGTATCTCATCTAAGGAAAAACATAAAAAGTATAGTTTTGATTATGAGTATTTTCTGAGGAGTGGACTTTGAAATGACTTGAAGCTAAGGGAATTCCTAAATCTTGATTTTGGAATATTAGATAGGGTTTTCAATGGCTAGTACTGCTAGGACTCTAGAAAAAGTTCTGTAGCATGCTCTTCTCCAGGATCAAGGGGAGTCTATATACAACGGAAAGCACACTGTGAAATAATACTGCTGGGAGCTTCTGGAGCTGAGTATGAGCTGGAAGGAATGAAAACTGAGCACGATCCCAAATTAAGTAAGTTTTTGAGATTGTGACCTAGGAATCCCAGCTCTGGAAAGACACTTTCTGAACTAGTTCTTCTGTATAAAGTCTAAGGAGGCAGAGGCCACCTCTGTACTACTGCAAAGCAACCTAGTATCCAACATACTGTCTTAACTAAAAACAATCTGTCAAGATGTATCAAGATACTGAATTGCTGGTGAAGGATTAGGTCTCAGTCGTCTCCAGTAGTAATCTGCCTGTGGTTTTCATTCAACCTTTTAATCAATTTATAAACATTTAATAGCATCCAATTTGGCCATGGATGTTAGATGTGCCATTGTACTAAGAACTAGAGAGGTATAACGTTGGTTTCACTTGACCATCTCTCTCTATGCCACAATTCAAGGTACATGCTTGCACAGTGTCTTATAGGTTACCAAGTATACTTATTAGTTCTACTAATCATCACACCCACACTGAGCATCGGGCTCATTGTAGAGGAGAAGGAATGAAAGCTAACTACATTTGCATACATTTAAATGACAGGGCTAAGACTTGAACTCAGGTTGATCTTACCAAGGTCATTCCAGAGTCATCTTTGAAAGCTGCTTTCCAACAGGACTTTCAAAAATTAAAAGTCAGTTTGCTCAGAACCCAGATAGAGTTCTGTCATTCAATACTTATCTAAGCAGAAGCCAGCAGGTGGTGTGGTGGTTATGGTGCTGGACTTCCACATGGCAAACTGCAGTTCAAGTCCTAGATCCAGTGGCTTAAAACACAGCAGGCATGTGTGAATCCATGCCCAAAGACTCAAGGGGAGAACGAAAGAGGGGTTGTGTCATAGCCATCCCCTCTGGGGAGTGATTTCTCACTTACTGTCTTGTCTGTCTCTGTGTCTCTCTGGAGAGCACATGTGCCCTATGGCAAAAAAATATCTCTCTCACCAAAAAAAAAAAAAAATTAACTTTTCTTGGAACTATAAATATCACCTGAAGTTTCTTAAAGAGATCTTCTTAGTTTACTTTTATTAGATATTACATGCAGCTCATATGGTAAGCACCCAATGAATGCTCTTTCCTTTAAAGAACGGATTAAGCTACCACTTCTAGAGTCCAACCATCTAACTCCATAGTACTGTCTCTAGGTAATGTAACTTTAGATAGGTTCCATTATTTCTTTGAGCCTCTGACCATCCGTAAAAGGGAGTTCACACTTGGATACAGTTATTGTAAGGATTAAATGAGAAAGTCTAAGTGAAGTGTCATATATTCTCTACTCACATTCAATGTTACGTGTGTGTGTGTGAGATACATTTTTTACATGCCAGGTATTGAATATGAGCAAAGAGAAATAAAGGTAATATTTCAATCACTACCTAAACAAATTCAGTAATTTTTCCTCATATAGATTTTTCTTTCATGTGGCTGATGTATGAGTAAAATGTCTCCAAGTTCATGAATAGGCAGAGCCATAGGAAAACTAAGAAGCGGCTAAAGTTTTTCTTTCTTGTTCTTTGTCTACAAGTCATTTTTAACATCAGCATATTTACAAATTCTCTCCTCCCTATACTAAAACCTGATTTTAAGAAGGAATCTAAAATTCATTTGCATTAAGATGTAAATGCATTCATTCAATAACAAACAAATTCTAATGAATGATTTTACCTGATTACGGCTTAACAAATTCCCAGAAGTGCCTTGAAAAATCATATCCTTCAAAATTAAACCACTTTTATAAGTCATTTATTCTGATATGATCATGTTAAAAGGTGAGGAAATAGAGACTTCAGAATTTTATATTTAAACAAGAATCAAAGGAGTAAAACTTTATTGGTGCCATTTTTAGCATAAGTGAACAGATAGAAGAGTTACACCAAAGAGGTAACATTACTAAAATCAATTATCTAGACAACTGGCCCCTCAACTCACACCTAAAGAATAGTCTTATCCATAAGTTCAAAGAAAGCTAGTTAATTATTAGAGGCAAGCAGTGAAAGGGAGATGCCAACAACTACCCTTACATGTTTATAGGAATGTTCTGGACTTGCTCTCTCATTATTGATGTTTACCATCATCATTTTAACAGGCTTCCCAACTATGAAAAGTTACCATCTCTCTACATATGATTATCAAATAAGCACAAGTAGATTCTTCTATCTTAATGCCCAATTCTAGATGTCTCTAGCTAGATAGAAGGGGTTAAGTAAGAAAATCAAAACTCAGGTGTCAATCCTGTGTATGAGCAGAATGTCTGGAGAGTCACCCACTCACAGGCTGTACCCTGATAAATGAGAAAATAGTTCATTGGAAACAGTGGAACATATTCCAGGGACAGGGAAATGGTAAAGCACTACTCTCAATAATTCTAACCAAATTATGAAATCCCAAAGATATGCTAGGGACAAAGAATAGAATAGGCTCCTGTTCTGTGTCACTGACTGGATCAACATTTCTTTTAACATCCAGTGTAATCGGTGAAACAGAGCTGAATGCCCAGACCCATCCTGAAAATGAAAACACAGAGTTCAGAAGCAGCTTTTTTAATAGACAGGTGGTGGGACCAGCAGATGGTGTAGTGGTTTCATTGCTGAACTCCCACATAATCGACCTCGGTTCGAATTCTGAACCCAGTGGCTTAAACTCACACCAGGTTTGTATGTGTGTATACCCAAAATCCCAAGAGGAGAATGGAGGAGAAGGGATTGTAGCATGGCCATCCCCCCTGGGAGGTGATTTCTTACTTTCTGTCTCTCTGTCTCTGGTGAGCACACACACCCTATAGCAAATAAATATATGAGTAAAATGTCTCCAAGTTCATGAATAGGCAGAGCCATAGGAAAACTAAGAAGTGGCTAAAGTTTATATATATATATATATATATATATATATATATATATATATATATATATATCTCACAGGTGGCTACAGAAAAAAAGCTAAAAACATAAATGGTCTTCAGTTCACCCAGAAGCCTGCTAGTCTTCCACATATCAAAATGTCATGCCAATGCCAATGACCTTCTTGAAATATGCCCTTTGCCCCTGTTCCTTGTGTAAATACACCAAAATACTGCTCAACCCTGGTGACAAAGTCATGAGACTGGAAACCTTGAAAACTGACTTTACTTTGTCCATTTAAACATGATTCTCATGAGCTCCATGAGAATATCTGTAGTAGAATGTTAAATTGATTTTCCTATTATCTTTGAATTCGGGGGGGGGGGGGCAAATGCTCACTATAATTATACCTAAGCCAGTTAGGTCGAGATCATTAATTCAGCATGAAAATGCTATACATCTTGCTGGATGAGCCTTGACACACACAAAGATGGTGTTTGGCAAATCACCTCTCCTTGGATTTCCTTGGAGAGACTAATCAATGAGTCATTCATTTCCTCAACATACAATGACACAGAGAAGAAAGAGTTTCTGCCTCCCTACCAGCCAAACCAAACAAGGAAGGCTTTAGAGACCCACCTAGAGAGCCACCTTCATGTCTCCTGGAAGTTACATGGCACAGGCTGTTATGTCTGACTCAAACCTGAAAAACTGTAAACATGGCGCTTGATTCCCTATTCTGGAGAATGGAGTGACAAAGAGGGCTATGATGAAAGTTAATTGAACTCACACCAAGGATGGAACAAAAGTCTGTGTGTGTCCAAATATGGATTCCACGGCATGGAGCTGACTTTAAATCATCTTTACAGGAAACCTGAGTAAGTACACCTGGACAGATAAAGTGGTACCCACATAGAGATTCTGAGGGGCATAAATCATGGGAAGTAGGAGGCTGAGAAGGAAAATATAAATGGCCAGTTGTAGGAAATGTCACCTGTGTCAGGGGACTCACCGAGGACAAGCTATAGCTGTTGGGCTCTCCTAATAATCAAACTCTCACTACAAACCAGTATCAGTATGTCTTCCTTGACAGAGGTGGAGTCCAGAGAATTAGAGAAGACCCTTTTAGCATTTATATTTCTCTCATCCTGTATTTCCTCCCTAATTCCAGAGAATCGGGAAGCAGCCTTGTAAATGAGGAGGGAGTGCAAGAATTAGGGAAAAGAGTAAAAGACCATGAAGTCTACCTTCCCATTGCAGAGTTTTAGCCAGAACTGAATGAAATAAATGAGGTGAATGACTGAAGCATATATGATGGACTGGACTCAATTGTTTTATAATCTGGAATGATACACAATATGACTTAAAAAGGTGTGAGATCTGCCTGAGAATTCACCCACCAAAGGGAAGAAAAATCCAGCAAAATGGGTTTCAAGGCACAGGAATGGGAAAGGATAAAGGCCCTTTCTACTTCCTATCAAGCCCATTCATTTAATAAAGTATTATACTGTGTTTATGTACACATTCTGCAATTACTACATTGGGGCCAAAAATTACATTTCTATAAATAATAATAGCAATGACACTTTATATTTACATTGGCAACTTGTATGTCAAACCTTATTGTGATACTAAATCTCTCACAAGTATTTTCTCACTTGAGCTAAACAAACATCTTTATGAATTCATTCAATCTATTTTACAGTGAAAGAAAGTAAGGCCTAGGTTAAATAACTACCGAATGCACACAGCTGAAAGGGTGAAGGCAGGACCTTAGCTCAGGCTCTTTGTCTCCAAAGCCTAAATTCCCAAGCAGTAGGCTTCCCTTGTGCAACAATGCACTAGGTATTGTACAAAATAATGAAATAGCTCATGCGTTCAATGTCTATGCCTATAGTCTTATCCATTTTATTATATTATTTCTATTTTAAATGTTTTCACAGTCTACTTTTTATCTAGGTGGCCAGAGCAGAGTTTTCCAAAATGAAGGCAATGATCTATTGGGTCATCAGAAAAATTATGATGTGTTTTTCTGTTTTTCTATGCAAAAATGCATCATGACTTGAACTGCTGAGCACTTAAACCTGGCTAGTGCAATTTAAACCGCATGTTTAACTTAATTTAAACGAACTTCAAATTTAAATGGCTACATGTAGCTGGTGGCTAGGACATCGAAATAGTCAAAGGTAATACTGCAGGCATGCCTTCACCTGTCGATGAACAGATCACAGTGAACCATGTAGCAGACACATAATGGAGACTCTGAGTTACCTGAAGGAGAAAGCTCTAGATTAAGGAAGAGCCAGGTGGGCGGTGGTGGATTGTGGCATCAAGGCCCTGTTGAGGGTGCTATTCCTTTCTCTGTCTCCCTCACTTATGAAATAGGTAAGTAATATACTTTCAAAAATACTCCCCTTTTGGGCTTGCTCTGTGTCCCGATAGTTAGGCAGCCATATCCCACATGACCGACCATGCATTTAGACTGTCAGATCCAGCTGCTTGAGAAACACACAGGTCACATGTGTGTGTGTGCCCAAAATCCCAAAAGGGAGAGAGAGAGAGGAGAAAGCACCGAGGCATGACTATGTCCCATAAGGTGCTTTATTCTCTTCCTCTCTCTCTGGCCCTCTCTGGCGAGCACACACACTCCCTAGCTCAAACGCATAAAAAAACTTCACTTCCCAGTGGTTAGATCAAGCTAAATATTTACTGTCTGGTAATCAAGGCATTTCCCTCCACAGCTGTGACATTACATTTGTTCTGGGTAACATTTTAAGAAAGACATTCTGAAAACAATTCAGACGACAATAATCAAGATAAAGAAGGGTCTGAAAAAAGATCATCATGTGAGAGAACATGGGATTAGCCAAGAAAAGAAAAATCGCAGAGGTCATACGGGTGCCATCTTCAAACAATGAATGATTGTCACGTAGGACAGAAGTCGAGTTATTGTGTACTATTCCAGAGGGTGGGACTAAAAGACTTTAAGGGGATCTCGGATGGTCCCAATTGAAGCAAGAGCCAGAAGTTGAGCTATTTAACAGAATTTACTACTTAAGAAGTGATGCACTCCAGCTACTAACAATGTTCATGCAAATAGTGGAAAAATCTAAAATTCTCAAATTTAAAATTATAGTTCAAATTTAAAATTATAGTTCAAATAAGAATCTATACATTTTAGTTGTGCTTGATGAAAAGTTGTCATGGGGACACTAAGACTACAAAAGCATGGGTTAGCCATTTCTTCTCATTTTTTTATATAGAGGAGCATGTTTCATGAATACTTACATGTTGGACACCATAACATTTGTTGTATCTATTCTATATTTTGTCATCAAAATTTGAGTGTTTATCTAAATATATTTCCTTTTAAAAAGCCAAAGAACTTTCCTGTTATATTATGTGATTTAGCAGTTCTGAGAACTGTAACTTTGAGATGACCAGTGTCAACTACAAGATGTTATATTTGTTGGAGTTTGTTGAAGATTCTGTGTGTTCTAGTAAGTTGTAAATAACGTTTTTGTAGGAGGCAGAGTTACTCTTGTATTTTGTGGAAATTAACCCTACCTATGACATCACTCATGCCATTCAACCTATATAAAATGGTAAATTCCCTTAGAATTAGGAACATATCAAAAAGCATTCCTGATAAATATTATAATATTTGCACATAAGATGCTAACAGATCAGTTTTCTGTGATGTGTGTTTGTGTGTGTGTGTGTGGGGGGGGGTGCATTTTAGTTAGGTCTTGCTGTGTCACAATTCTCCTGCCTCAACTTCTTGAGTACTGGGACTACAGAACACCACTGGCCCACTTTTTTTGTCTAAGGGTGGGAGAGGAATTGAACATAGATTTCCCACATGGCCTCAGTGTACCAAGAAGCAGGGTCCAGTATGTGCTACTATAGGTGGGCCTCAAACACATTAATGTTAAGATCCCTCTCGGGGCTGGCAGGTGGCATGGTGGTTAAGGCGGCTGGACTCCCACATGGCTGACCATGGTTCAAGTCCTGGACCTGGCAGCTTGCTTTCTTACTTTCCTTCTCTCTTGGTCTCTCTCTGGTCAACTTCAAAATAAATAAATAAATTAAATAATGACAATAAATAAAATGAAAAAAAAAAGATCCAATCTCATATTTTTCCAAAATATTATTTATCAATTTCTTTGAACCAGAAATTCTCTCTTCTCCCTTTTCTATTTATCCAAGTTCCCCCATCCTTCAAGGCCCTATTCAAGCCACTTTACCAAGAAGCATTTTCTGTTTATCTCAGCCTCTGTATTTATACCATGGTCATGTCTACATTACTCTATGTTGAACAGTCGTTTCACTTAGTTCCTGAATGTTCTTTGGCCTTGTCTATATTTTTTTGTTTGACTATGACTTGTTCCTGCTCTAGTATAGTGCCTTGCATAAGAAGACACATAGTAAATGCTGACTAGATTGCTGATAGGTGCTGATTACTAAATGCTGATAGACTGAGAAAAATTGAAAATCTATAGAGGAACTGGCCAGACTAGGAAGAATTTGCATCCAGTGATCTTTGCTGTATGATGAATTACCCCAAAATTTGGTGACTTCAACCAATCATTTTATGATGTTCACAAAATTGGTCTGGAATTTGGACAGGGCAGATTGGGGCTGGCTTTTCTGCTGCATGAGGTTGGGATCTCAGGTAAGACAAAGGCTGGAACCATTCAAGGGCTGGGGCTCAAATTATCTGAAACCTTGTTCACTCACAGGTCTGGTGTTTGAATGGGTGTAATTCAATGGTTATGACCGCTGACTCCAGCACCTAAATGTGGCTTTTTCTTGTGATTATACTTCTCAGCTACAAGGCAATCTGACAGGACTCCTAGCATGAACATCCAGCCAGCCAGCTAAAAGCCCTTTCTGGCCTAGTTTTGAAGTTGTTTAGTGTCACTTCCACCATACTCCATTGGCTGAAGCAGTCACAAGCCCACCGGGATTTGGGGGTGGGGGTGGGGCAGAAAACATAAACTCCACCTCTTCCTGAAGGCATGGCAAACAACCACTTAGCATGCAGGATGGGAAATACTATTGTAGCCATCTTTGGAAGCACAAGCTACAACACTGAAATTCTTTGGAAAATGCAAATTCTAAGCCCCTCTAGGCTATAAGAGACTATAGTATTTAGAAAGCTCAGTTTGTGACCTTATGTTCTGGAATTAGGTGAAATCCCTGTCCAGAATATTGTGTTAATTAATAACACAGCAGTAATAGATACCATTTGTTGACACATATTATTGAATACTTACTAAGGACCTTACAAACACTTGCTAATTCGACATCTCTAAAGGGTTCATAATTATCTCAGTTTTCAAACATGAAAATTAGGGCATGAAGTTGTCAAGTAACTTCGCCAAGGTTGGTGTAAGTCAGAATTTATATCAGCCATATCTGCAACTCTGGAGTCCAGATTCTTAACCCCGGAGTACACTGACTCTGTATATGACAGTGTTCATCTTAAAAGGTCCATAATTTTTCAATTCTGTAGTTCATTGTAAATACCTAAGAACACCTGAGAAGTGTGGCTTTTGTCATTGATTCCTCCTGTAGGATGTTACATTGTTTCTGGCTCTGTGCTGCAAGCCTTAGTTCTTTTGGAAACTTAGTAACATTATTTTTCAGTCTGTTCTCTAACCATAACTTGGTCATAATTGGTTCTGGCATCTGCTTTCATCAACTCAGCTACATAGTCTCTTCTCTTGTTCTTGCCTGTAACAACAGCAGTAGCAAAGGAGCAAGCAAAAACACATCCACAGATTTTTCATCCTAGTAGCAACTTTTGTTTATATGTTTGAATTGTATTTTAGGACTCATTCTCTGTTCTAAAGTGAATGCATTATTGCCTTGTATCTAAAAGAGGTTTACTTCAATGGCTGAGTGATGGTTTTCTCCAATTTATGGGACAGAAGGTTCCGGCCGCTGCCAGAAGTTTCCCGTCTAGTTAAACACAAATTGCGGAAACCTGAGCTACCCTACAGACTAATTAAAGAGAAACTGCCAAACCTTTGGAAAACAGGATTTTCTAATAGATTTCCCTATAGTATGCATATCAATTTATAAAAAGCTAAGAGAAAATATTCCAATTAGTGATTTACCATCTGAATAAAATTGCACACATGCACAAAAAAGCCCATTTAATAAACTAGTAATGGAACATACGCTTGCAGATAAACTGCTCCACGTTTTTCTACTGGGAGGTTCAAATGCAGCAGTGAAACTAAGCAGATACTTGAGTGAAGTGATTTTTCTGCCCTGAAGAGGAATCATGTTTCATACCTACTTTCTGAATTCTTTTTTGTTTTGCCAGACATCTACCCCCTGTATTGCACAAGAATAGAAGCCACAAATTGCCTAAAGGCAGGTGGTCTAGCTTTGAAAGTTACTAATAGTCCCCATTCCATTGCAATCTTCCAGACTGTTTAATTGGAACTGGCCTTTTTTTGTTTAGTATTAGCTGGGGAACAGAAAACTGCTTTCCTTCAGGCTGAGCACTGGGGAATAGGTGTTCTGCATATCAACTTAAAAGCCAAGAAACAAGAAAAAAATATTTCAGGTAACATAACAGCTGTTGAGCTCTGCTGAACATAATTACTAAAACCACCTTGGATGGCCCTGGGGGAAAACACAAATAGCTTTTAGCTAGTTTTGGTTCCTGGGTAGATTTTAAGCATTCCATTCTAAGGCGATCTGGGAATATATCAAAATAGAATGTGCACATCTGGAATAATTACAAAGTAACAGGACAGAAAAAGAAGATGGCACTGAACTGCAATAGCAGCCCACATAGTGGAGGGCTGAATTAAACAGCCCTGGGATTCTGTAGACATTTAATAGAATTATGTATAGAATATTTGTTTCAAGTTTCCTAGATTGGTAGATATAAAGGATAGAAGAAATTGCAAAGCAAAACCCTGATTAACCTCCTTATTTGATGATACATTTTGTTTGATAAGGGGGAAATAGAGAACAGATAGATCGTTAATAGTATAAACAGTTCTACCTACCAGCCTCCTAATTCCTGGGCTATTTCTCCTCCTCCATACTAGGTTGTCAGGAAAGCCATGATGTAGCTATTTTTTTTTTTTATGCAAACATGCATCATGACTTTGCCAGAAACCGATACTTTTTTACTATCTGAATTTGCAGAGTAGCTTATGGTATTGTCATATCTCATTTCATTATAACGTCATACAATATGGATATCAAAAAAAGCATTTGTCCATTTTCATGATTTACTTCAATGCAAATAAATATATAAAGTTTAGTGTCCTAATATTTGCTAAATAGGCAATGATGTAAAGAAAACCAAGCCCCAAGCCTCCAGCTTTTAGTCCTATATAAGGCCTACTGGTTAAGGTGACCCAGGTAAACTGAAATACTTTCTATGTGACATGCACATGTTATCTATGCTGGAGATTAGATAATTACATCACTGAGTATTATCAAGTACAAACACTTGCTAGGTCAGGTTCTATACAAGGATACTGTAACATTAAACAAATAAATAAATACATTATTTTTAAAAGGCCAATGATAGAAAACGAAACAAAGCACAGCAAAGGCACAGAACAGCAAGCTTTTACAAGTGGAAAATTTAAAACCAACCAACCTGCAAATTTTTTCCATTTTTTTTCCTTTTTTTCTTTTTGCCTTATTATAAAAATACAGCTAACCAAAAGTAAGGGAAAATTTATTTCCTTCATTTTCAGCCACCACACTTTTCCCCAGCTTTTCTCTTTACCCTTTTCTCTGGTCAAAAAGAAAAAAAAAAAAAACTTCCATTTATTCCTGTGGCTGTGTATTCGCAGCTATTTATTGAGCACCTGATCCACACCAGTGCTAGGCTAGGTACGGGGATAAAATGAGGACTAAGACATGCCTAGAAACTCCCAAGTGGTGGGAGATGGAGACAGCAGAATGGCATTTACAACAGATGTCTTTACTGCCTCTGGCCCCTACTGAGGACAGTAGAAAAGCTCCTAGAGAAAAATTAATTTTTTTTGAGAATTTTTGCTATAGGGTGCGTGCTTTCGCCAGAATGCCAGAGAGAGAAAGAGAGACAGCAAGCGAGAAATCACCCCCGGGGGGGGGGGGGGGGGGGGGAATGGCCACGCCCCAATCCCTTCTCCTCCATTCTCCCATTCTCCTCTTGGAATCTTGGGCACGTACACACACAAGCCCAGCATGAATTTAAGCCACCCTGAGTCCGGGACTCAAACCGCAGTCAACTACATGGGAGTCCAGCAACACAGTCATTACGCTGACTCAGCAGTCCCAAACTTCTAGAGAAAATTACCCTAGGTTAAAACCTAAAATAGGACGGAAGAGGGAATGAGAGAAAAAAGAGTATTTAACTCCCACGGGAGCAACACACGCCGGGCGCGTGTGCGTGCGTGCCCATACATCCCCCCTGAGACAGATTCAAAAACCTCTCCAAAAAAAAAAAGTGTTTCCAGATCAAAAACTGAAAGAAGTTAGTGGGAGACAAGCAGGGCGAATAGTGGCAGAAGTTGGGATTAGACTGGGTGACCAGGGCCACATCACACCTAGGGCTGTCAGCCCTGTCCAGGGCTTGAACTCAATCGTAAGGGCAACTGGGGAACAATTAACTGGTTTAATTAAGAAGACAAAAACAGGATGTTTTGAAAAAATGACTCAGGCCACTAAGAGATGATTTAGGACTGTCACTATAATTGAAGAGATAACAGCTGCCTAAAATAGTTTCACACATTGTTTGACTAGCAGGACACAATTCTGTGGTGTCCATCTCACACTTTGACTTTATCGATATATTCTGTATCTACTATTATGAAGAATTTGCATCCTGTTGCATTTTTCAAGATAAAAGCAAGCAAATGCAGGTATTTTGGGGACAGGAGTCCCCAGAACTGTGAACTCCCCCCAGATTCCATTATCCTCCTGCTTCCCAGAAGATGGCAGGCTGGGGGCTGGTCTGGCTGAGTCACACCACTCTCATTCTGTAACTCCCCTGTGCTTGTCCTTCCCTCAGCTCAGAACATTTCTTTCAGATCTTTTTCCTAGATCCAACTCATTTTTCTTCTCTTTCAGCCCTAAGTTTTCTGCATTAAAAAAAAAAAAAAAAAAAAAAAAAAAAAAAACCTTGCCAGAGGGTCCATGCAGTTGCCAGAGAGAGAAAGAAAGAAAGAGAGAGAGAAAGCGAGTAAGTACCACCACAGGCCATGGTCATGCCACAGTCCCTCTCATCCATTTCTCCCTCCTCTTGGGATCTTGGGCACACACACACATACATCTAGTGTGTTTTTCAAGCCGCTGGGCCCAGGACTCAAACCACACAGTCGGCTACATGGAATTCAGCCTCCTTAACTACCAGGCCATGGGCTGGCCCATCGCATATTTCTTTAACATTTACCTATTTATTGGGTTGTTAGGAAAGTCATGACACATTTTTACATAGAGAAATAGAAAAATACATCATGACTTTCCCAACAGCCTAATATTTCTTCCATGAGAAAAAGACAGAGACCACGGCGGGGAGACAGGCATCCCCAGCAAGGTCTCCATGCTACGATACACCCTCAGTCTCAGCTGGTGCATGAACATGGACACTCATGGCCGGCATACTCAGGGAGGTCCCACAACACATACCCGAACCTTTCTCAGTCAGGTCCAATCACAACTACCACTGTACCACTGCCTGGCCCTCTGCACATTTTCTTAACACAGGTCCCTTTTCCACATGATTCATTATTTTGACCTCTGCCTTCTACAATGGAAGTTTAACATAGATATGCGTTCTCTGCATTAACAGAAGAGTTACTGGTCATGTTTGTTAGTTTAATATAGTTAAAATTGCTCCTTACACACGTTCCTAAGTTTCTCTTCTTTTCTTGGGCTCACACTCATCCTCTAGCCCTGCAGGGTCTCCGCATCTCCATTCATATAGTAACAGCCCTGAGAACTACAACCTCAGAGATCTTGGCAGGGGGTAACAGAAGAAAGTCGAGTGTCAGAAGCAGCATGAAGTGGATGAACTCCAAGATCCTGAGTTCTCCTCTGGAGTGTTGCTTCCTAAAAATTCATCAGACCACACAATCCACACACACGAAGGAATGCACTGAACTTTGAAGGTTATGAAAGTAAATATCAACTGATTTTAACCAAATGCATACTCTACCCCCCAAAAAAAAACCATAAAAATGGCCTTTTAAAATATATAACCAGAATAGGTTTTGGCATATAATAGTGGAAAACACTTAATTGGTTGGGGGGTGGTTAACTTTTGCTCTGAATATTTACCATTATTTAAAATTCACACAGGTAAAACTAGATCCCAAAGCAGTTTGACTTGGATGAATATAAACTAAAAGCAAGTTTAAACAAGTCCCATATGGACTGAACTTTCGGCATTTCAAAAGTGGTGTTATTAAAAAAAAAAAAATTACTCTAACATTGGAGAATTAATGTACAGAATACAGCCATACCACAATGAGTGGAAGGGAAGTCTTTCTAAATGAAAATTAATTGTTGACCACCTGTCAAAGCAGTCAATCCTGACGCAAGAATCAAATAACATCTCAACTCCAAGGGAAAAAAGAGAACCTTTCGTTTCACTAGATTGGGATCTCATCTTAATCACTGAAGTCTGAATCCCGAAACAGCAATGCTAGGACCTGGGAAGAGGGTGATCATCTCTAGCTACTAGAAGTAAAGCTCAATAAGGAACCCTCAAAAATATAGGAAATAGAGGCAGCAAATTTTAAGATGTTCTAATAGGTTGTACTTCCCTTCTTTTATTTTCAAACAACCCTAAAAATACTGACTCTAAAAGTCTTAAAATGATGACAAGCAGTTCCTAGACATTGCTTTACAGAGGAAAAGGCAGAGGTCCACAATTGGAGTTCACAGGTCCAACAGAGTTGCCTCCCCTTTCCCAAGGTCTACATGGCTTTGGCAGCAGCAATCAGGCTTAAAAAAAAAAAAAACTGCTACAGAGAGTGCTCTCACCAAGGCATTGCAACAGCAGAGACAGGTGTAGATGGATTCTGCTGCACCAGCATCTGAGCTGGTTGTAGCAGATGCCCTGGCCGTGAGGGCCTGTAGCAGGGAGAACAATCCTGATGTCTTCTAATGAATGTCAAGTGAGGGCTGGACCCATGGCGTAGAGGTTAAGGGAGCAAGATCCCACAAGGATGACCAGGTAGTTTGAATTCCAGTCCCAGAAACTTGAAAAACATGCCAGATGCGTATGTATGCATGTCCTGAATCCCAACGGAATTGAAAATAAAAAAATTGCAGCCTGATCATGTCCCATTGCAGGGTGCTTTCTCCCTCTCCCTCTTTCTCTCTGGCAAATAAAAGCACCCTCTGGCAAATTTAAAAAAAAGTCAAGTGAGCATGTCTAGTTGCTTGTGAGTCAGATCTTAACCCAGTGTATCATCAGAACACCATCCATGGGTGGTTTTATCCATTACGCAGTTTTAAATTGTTTTTGTTCTTATTCATTGTTTAATTTATATCTGTGGTAGATTATTGCTAGAGACAGGAAGCAAGAGAACACTGATGTTGAAATACACATTTACAAGAAACATAAAAAAAGATAACCTACTAATTTCCTTCAGAATTTCTTTACTAAATTCATAGGTTGCACGTAACTAATCAAAATATTTATACAGCACATCAAGTTGCTGTCTCTAATTCTACAAAAATAAACTATTAAAGGGAAAATTTTGCCAATAATATGGATTTTTTCTTTTTCTTTTAAATTTTTTTTTAAGGGGGTTAAAGATTATCCATAATAAAATGATTTATTTGAGAACAAAGGCTAGCAAATAACAACTTAAATCTTTGCCCTGAAATATCTTTTAGGAACAAAAACATGAAAACTATGTAAATAAAACATTTCATGTTTCTAAGAGCAAAATTCAACAAGTTCAGACTTAGAAAGTAGTAGTTTTGTTCCTGCTTAATATATACCAAATGTCCACATTCTATGACTGAAACTAATTCACTAAAGAATATAGAAACACAGTATATAGATGTAAATACCAGATATAGTATGTGTGCAAGAGGAGGGTCTAAGGAAGGACATTTAGAAGAAAACTAGGGAAACAAAGTATTGATGTCACAGGGAGGTGTGGTATTGTCTGTTGAGGATGTTTTGTGGTTTTGTCAACTGTGTTGGGGAGAGATGTTCACCTGTTGAAATATCCATTTTGTAAGACAAATAATAATGTGATTGAATGTGTAAAAGAAAATGAAATGAAAATTTAATTAATTAATTAAAAAAAAGAAGTTTTGTTCATGCTGCCACTTGTAGTTATATTTATATATTTTAATATGCATATAATTCCCAACTAAACATCAGGGATATCATTTACATTTTTGGTCCCTTAATAATGCTTTTTGTTACATGATTAATATTTAAAAATTGAACAGAGAATGTCACTTGTTAAATGGGGAAAAATTAAGATACATTTTTATATAACAGGATTCTATTTAAACAACAAAATGATTAAGGTAACCATATAATTTATCATCCAAATTAGGATAGTTTTAAGAGTGGAAGGGGCTACTTAAAATCACTTTACCAGGATAAAATGTAAAACTCAGGGCTACCTTGAAGAAGATGGGACTTTTGATTGTAGTGCTAACAATTTAATCCATAATAATATATTGTCCTATTTTTTAAAAAAATTGAAAATTGTTGGAAACAGCAGTTGGTGTAATGACTGTCGCTGGACTCCCATGTAGTCGACTGCAGTTCAAGTCCCAGACCCAGTGACTTAAACACATGCCAGGCGCATGTGCGTGCATGCCCAAGATCCCAAGAGGAGGATGGAGGAGAAGGGATTGCAGCGTGTCCATTCCTCCTGGGGGGTGATTTCTTGCTTTCTGTTTCTCCGTCTCTCTCTTTCTGGTGAGTGCATGCATCCTAAAGCAAAAACCTCTCAAAAAAGATTTTAAAAAATTGAAAACTACCTAATATTATAAAACACATAAGATGATGAGATGATTTAAAAACTTGTTCATGAATTAGGGGTTAGTGAGATGATATAGTTCTGTAGAAGGGGTTTAAACCAAAAAGGAGACCTAAAATATATTGTGCTATTTTAATCCAATTCCTTCATTTCACAAATGAAGATTCTAAACTTAAAAAGGCTAAGACATGACTAAGGTATGACACCTAAACTAGAGGGGACATTAATGCCCTTAAATTATACCAATTTTCTAGATGACAGGTGGCAAATTCACAACCCTGATTAGAAGAGTGAACCAAGAAAGTAAAAACATAATTTACTAAAGGATTTGCTAGGAGTCAGCAGGTGGTGTAGTGGTTAAGGCACTGGATTCACACATGGCTGACTTTGGTTCAAGTCCCAGACCTGGCAGCTGGAAAATCATGTGCATATATGTCCAAAATCCAAGAGGAGAAGGGATTGTAATGTGACAGTCCCCAGTTGAGGACAATTTCTTACTTTCTCTCTTTCTGTCTCTCTCTTTTTAGCACATGTGCCTTATGGGAAAAGAACCTTAAAGAAAAAGTGTTTTCTAATACTCTAACAACAATTAATGTGAAGTAATTTTTGCTACAGGGCATGTGTGTTTGCTGGAGAGATAAAGCAAGACAGAAAGCAAAAGATCACCTCCCCCCCCACCCCCGGGGGAAATGACCATACTGCAATCCACTCTCCTCTTGAAATTTTGGGCATGCATGTACACATACCCAATGTGTTTTAAGCTGCCAGGTCTGGGACTTGAATCACAGTCAGCTACATGGGAGTCCAGTGATGTAACCATTATGCCATCTGCTGGTCCCAGTAATGAACTCTTTTAGCAAAAATGAAAAATAATTCATACTGTCAATAGCCCAAGGTTTTCTACAATGTCTAGTCACAGAAACTCTAACATCAATTCCAGTGGCAGGAAAGTTTACCGAGGTTACCAGAGCAGAGGAACAAGGTCTGGACTGGTGATGGGCAGCTGGTGACATGAACAGTTCCTTGTCTGGAGGCTCACAGGAAAGGGCAGGTTCTAATGTACTAGACAACTAACATGGCAAACTCTCCCCCACCCAGCAGCTCTAACATGGTGGTCCACTTAAACAACAGTCACAGAACATGAAAAGTTCAATAAAAGAACTGTACTCTTGGACCCAAATATAGAAGATGCAAAATCTGGATAGGTAAGGCCAGTCCACAGCAGTGGACAAAATCCATGTGATTTGTAGAAACAGTTGAAAATGCAACTGAGACAGGAAAAAGCAACAGCCTCTAGCAAGCAGGTGAGACTCTAGTCTCATTTCACCTCCCATCTGCAAATAGTACTGACCCTTTAGAATCAGTAAACCTCAGAATCCTGAGGCAATTTTAGGAGTGCAATGGAGGTCTCAATAAAAAGGTACAGAATATTTAGCTACAAGGTAGAAGAAGCATCTTGAGAGACTAATTGGAAAAATTAGGTGACTATATTTGTATTCCAGGCTTGCAGTATCTCTGTGAGTTACACAAATGCTATTCTTAAGTGGCATTTCATTATACTTAAATTCATATTGTATGAAATCCAGTGGCAGTGGAATGGTAACTGATAAATTTGGACATTCAAGGTGATTGAAATGGATAATTGAATGAAGACTTACATAGTTCCAGTATATTAGCTGTCAAGTAGAAAGAGAAAACAAGAAAAAAAGCAGTTATATTTAATTAAAGGAATCAAGGCAAGAAAAGAGTAGAACAATGGAAAAAAAGGTGAAATAAAACAAAATGATAAAGGCAGTCAATAATGGCATCTTTGGAGAAAAAGGTCCTTTTATTGTCAGTGGAAGCTTTTTCTTTTCAGTTTTATTTTTATGTTTTTACAGTAAACATTTTACATCATAGCCCTTTGAGTTCTACAGAGGGAATACAAGATTTCAAGACAGAAACTTGAACGTAAATCATGGTTCCACCGCTGACCTTGAGCAAATCATTTGGTGTGTTTGTCCTTGCTTCCCATTTCCACAGAAGAGCAGGAATAGCTTACTGATAAGGCTTTCTGAAGGGAATAAATCTGATGTTAATGTGAACATGTTTGTTTTAAGGAAGATCATTGGCTATATTTATTTCTTTCCAAGAATATTTAAAATAATTTTTGAGGATTTTTCAAGAAAGAATGTGTAAAAAAAATAGAGAAATGTTAAAGAAAATATGAAACTATGTAAAGTCTTACAATGAGTTAACCACCATTAAAAAGAGCTCATTAGCATTTGATAACCTTTGCAGTTGACAAAGTGCTGTTCTGAAGATTCTATTATTATATGGTATACAGGTTCCAATGAACAAAATAGGGAAGAATGAAAACTCAATCTATGAGAAAAGTGGCAGTTAGCAGGACAGGGATTAAGGATGTAATTGTAATTTGAGAAAAAGCATTAATAATTCAAAGGTCAAGATGGTCTATCCCTGAGAACTCCTGTAGCAAAAAGTTTATAGTGAAAATTATAGCTTTTGTTTAGCTATGTGAGGGGAAAACTTTACCTCTGAACATGAAGACTTCTGAAAGAGAACAGGCTTTCTGTTTTTCCTTCCCAAAATGATTCTTGTCCTTCTGCTACTTGGTCTGGTCATCACCATCATGGCTACCAGACATTGACCGAATGTTCTAGGCACCAAGGATTTACATTTTTTGTCATCAACAATAAAGCACAGTATCAATCTTAGAGAGATTCTCTGGACACTCTAATCCAGGGCAGCATGAAGAATGATGCGCCATCATGAGTACTGATGAAAGCAGAACTAAATAAATTCTATCAGAGAACTGCAAAAGAAAGAAGGTCTATACTGTTCCTACACAAATGAGTCATGAAGAATTATGGCAGACTGAGTGAAACAGCATTGCTATCTTTTTTATCACAGTGGAATTGGCAAGGACTGCACAATTTGACAATAAATACAGAGAGTTCCTGGATCTGAACTGAAAGAGGAGGACCTCCCTTGACTTTTCTAAGGATCTTTATGTACAGTGAATGAACAATATACAAATATCTAAGTACTCCTCTAAATCTTTTTTTAAATTTATTTTTTATCATCATAATCTTGTTTATATTACATTGGATTGCATATAACTTTACAGTGTATTACATTGCTTTTTCAAAAGGGAATGCCATGTAATCTCCCCACTTCATCATTCAATATCTTTTCATTGTTTTTCCCAATCATTATTATTATTATTCTAATTATTTTTTTAAACAGTCAATCACTATTTCTCATTTTTCTTCTAAAAAGACTTTACCCATCATGAAATACTTCTCAGATCAATCCAGTAGAGAATACTATACATGTCATCATCAACAGGTAATAAGCCATATCTGTTTCCCACTAACGTCCTGCCTCTCTATTTGTTCTCTTGCTATCTTCCTCTATCCTCTTCTCTTCACTCCCCATTCCACACTGTCTTATTCTCGTTAAGTACTTTCACTGATTTTATGTCCTCCAATATTTCACTCTCTACCATAGAGTGCAGATAGTCGGTATACTAAGTGGATACATACAATATCTTTCTTTCATAACCTGACTTACTTCACTCAACAAAGATCCTCCATATCTGACCACTTTCTATCAAATGCCAGGGTCTTATTTTTTATGGCTGAGTAGTATTCCATAGAGTATATATGCCACACTTTTCCAATCCATTCTTCGGTTTGTGGACATTTAGGTTGGTTCCATGTCTTGGCAATTGTGAATAATGCTGCAATAAACATTGATATGCAAGCACTTTTCCGTTTGAGCGTTCTCCTGTCCTTTGGGTAGATACCCAGAAGTGGGATTGCTGGATCAAATGGTAGTTCTATTTGTAGATCTTTGAGGAACCTCCATATTGTTCTCCACAGTGGTTGAACCAGTTTACATTCCCACCAACAGTGTAGGAGAGTTCCCTTTTCACCACATCCCTGCCAACATTTATCACTCTTTATATTCTTAATCTTTACCATTCTGACAGGGGTTAGGTGGTATCTCATTGTGGTTTTTATCTGCATCTCCCTTATGATGAGGGATGTTGAGCATTTCCTCATATGCTTTTTGGCTGTTCAAATGTCTTCCTTAGAGAGATTTTTGTTCAGCTCATTTTCCCATCTTTTAATTGGGTTAATCATTTTTTTTCACATAAGGCACTCAAGTTCCCTGTGTATTCTGGTTATCAGTCCCTTGTCTGAGGCATATTTAACAAAAATATTTTCCCATTCTGAGGGTTGTCGGTTCACACTTGTTACTGTGTCCTTTGCTGTGCAAAAACTTCTTAGTCTGATATAGTCCCACTTGTCTATTTTAGGAATTATTGCCTGTGCTTTGGGAGTCTTATTTAAGAAGTCTTTGCCTACTCCAATGTCTCCCAGAGTTTCCCCAGCATTTTCCACCAGTAGTTTTATTGTTTGAGGTCTTAGGTTCAGATCTTTGATCCATTTTGAGCTGATTGTTGTTAATGGTGAAAGATGGGGGTTCAGTTTTCTAAATCTTCACTAATAAATCACTATGCCTGCTATGAGCCTCTGGATTTTGCAATTTATTTTTGACCAAGTTGTTTTTATAGAGAAGAGCCCCCCAAAATGTTCTCAGTGGTCTATAATACACTAAGTCTAGAATATACTCAGAGTGACAAAAATTATGCTAAGCTAATAATTGCTCCTATGCATTGATACAAACACACATTCATCAGCCAGACTTCTGCTCCCCAAGAGTCTGCTTCTAGGTCACTTCCTTCTTTTGTCGTGCTGTATCCTCTGCAAAAATAAATCCCTGTTGGACCACTCAACCAGCCTCCAGGCATGTTTGTACAAAGCTAAATGTGAAAAAGTTTAGGAAGAGTGTAAACTAATTTCACTGACTCCTGTTTTACAAAGTCTCCTATTCTGATGTACATTTGGGACTGAATGAAGGAAATAAGTGGAACAAAGAGAAATCATGAGCAAGTATTGGGTTGTTGGAAAAGTCATGACATATTTTTGCTGTTTTTCTATGCAAAAATGCATCATGACTTTTCTAGCAAGCCAATAGGAAGGGAAGGAAAAGACAGGAGAAATAGATGTAAGAAAATAGCCTAAGGAATTCATTTTCAAGGATAGTTTAACAAATGCTACTTAAGCAGCCTGCAGATGTGACAACCCAGAAAACAGACATTTCTGGAAAGTTCTTGAACAAATGAAACCCACAAGAGGTTAACCCTAGGAACAAGACAGTGGCTGGTCACCAGCCCTTTGCTCCTTTTTATTTTCTGGTTCTTCTCTCTCGTCAGAATATTTGGTACCTTTTTCATGGGACTGTCCTGAGCTTGCATCTTTCCACCAGACTAGAGAGGGAAATGGACGATACATACCTAATAAGGGAATAATAAAATTAAGGGAAGGCTATAAACTCCATGGTACTCAGCCAATGAGGAACTGTGGAAGAACTTGTGCACTAGGGAATTGCTTATTGTAACCATTTCTGGCGTGCCTGCCCATCAGATACCCAATCTTGCAAAACCACCATTAAAGTCTCACTTCACCACCTAATGTCTCCATGTCCATTTTTTGACATTGTATGAGTGAGTGTGTTTCTCACATTAGAGATCTAATATTTTAGAATTTAGCCTAAACTGAGAGCTGAGTGAATAAATGTAGGTAAAGGAATATGATGAGTCTATGCCAATTTTAGATACAATACAAATCCTGTCATTCCTCTGTTCCTTCACACATATATAATTCCTCATTATTCTCAGGAAGCTCCTTTTCTCTTTACTTTTCTTTTCTCTTTTCTCTTCTCTTCTCCTTCTTTCCTTTCTTTTCCTTTTCTTCTTTTCTAGATGGATCTTGCTATGTCATGATTTTCCTGCTACTCAGGAGCTGGGACTACAAACAAGCCAGACAAAACCAGCCCCTCCCCCCATGCGACCTAAGCCTGCCAAGTAGTAGTGTCTAAGAACTTCTACTGGTAAGGCTGGGCCAGAAGTTCCAGTTCTTACCCAGAGACAGTTGGTAAAATCCATTTCCTTTTTCCAAGACAATACATAGAATATAATAGATCTTTCTTTCTTAAAGAATTATTTTATTTAACCTAATTTATTTATGTATTTTAATTTGACCAGAGAGGGACAGAGTGAGAAACAGAGAGGAAAAGTGAGAAAGCAAGTTACCAGGTCCAGGACTCAAACTACAGTCAGTCATGTGGGAGTCCAGCTGCCTTAATCACCATGTCACCTGCCAGTCCTGTAGAATACAATATCTGTATTGTATTCATCTGTACATATTTGAACTCTGCTCTAAATTCATGATACAAGGATGATGAATAAAAAAATTCATCCAAAGTAGGGTGCATCCTCTAAGACTTTTGAACTGTACTTCTCCAAGGGTAATCTGACACAGAAATCTGAACATCATAGCAAGACTTGGGCCAACCAAGCAGCCCAAGATGAACCGTGGACAGCTGTTTGGGCACTTAGGTTCACTTCAATGGAACTGAACATTTTATACAGCTATATCATTGAAGTACTTACGTTCTTGCACACATGTGTGCTTGAGAAACTGCCAGACTTAGTGAGAGGTCTTCCCACTTTAGCCTCTGTTCTTATACAAAAAGTCAAGAACAAGAGCATTAGAGTTGTGTGGGAGTCTGTTCTGGAGGAGTGCGGGCTGTAAGAAGGAGATATTATAGCACTTTGTACCTTCTTTATTGCACATGGTAACAAGGGAGAGCACTACACTGCTGAGGTGAGACAGAGGTACAGTAGGGATGTCACATTCATGATCGTGAACATGGTAAAAAACCAGATGCTGCAGGATGGTGTGCTGAGGGCTGTTTAGGTCACTGAGAAGGGGAAAGCAGTGAGGACCCATGAGGAGCAAAAGTCGTCCCTAAAAGAATTGATACCATCCGTCAGAAACTAATCTGTTACCTTACGGCTCAGTGATTCCACCTTCAGTAATTTATCTTGCAAATGGAAAAGAAATGTGTGCACAATTTATTTATTATGGGCAAATTTTTATAGTAAAAGGTGAGAGGAGTGATAAATTTATACAGTGGATTTTTTCTGTGTAGCCATATAAAAGAATAAAGAGGTTCTTTGCATAATGTTATAGAGTCACCACCAAAATGTATTTTCATTTTTAAACATTTTTATTTTTTATTTTTGAGAGTAATTTTTTGCTATAGGCACGTGCATTCACTAGAGAGGCAGAGAGAGACAGAGAGACAGAGAGCAAGAAATCACCCCCAAGGGGGGTGGTCATGCCACAATCCCTTCTTCTCCAATCTCCTCTTGGGATTTTGGGCATGCCTGCACATGCACCCGGCATGAATTTTAAGTCACTGGGTCTGAGACTCAAGCCTTGGTCAACTATGTAGGAGTCCATCAACGTAACCTTTACACCATCTGCTGGTCCCTTAAACATTCATTTCTAATATGTACTATTAAATGGAAAAAGGACAAAACAAATAAACAGGTAATGCAAATTAGCTTACATATTCATAAATGTATTCTGCAGAGATACATAAGAAAGTGATAATATTGTTTTAGGAAAGGAAACTAAGGCTCGGGTTCAAAGGTAAGAGGAGAGCTTTTCACTATAAGTCATCATGTACATTTTGAATTTTGAATGATGTGAATGTATTACTTTTTAAAATACAAAGAAACAAAAGAAAAAAAACCGAATGCAGTGAGAATGTGCTTATATCTTGCCTAGTTATTATTATTGAACTTTAGGCTAATGATACCATATCAGATAGTCCATAATATGCCATATTTCTTGCTTTTCAGCAGGAGCCTGGAAGCAAAATTTGAATATTAGATCTCGGTGACAAGGTGTGTCAGAGGCAGATTTCTTTTTTTACCTGTTTAAGTAATTATTCTGAAATTGAAAGCGGCATGATTGAGCACCAAAAAGTTCAACAAGAGGGGCCAGTTGCTGGCACAGTGCTAACACAATGCTCTGCAATGCTGGACACACATGGGAAGGTCCTGGTTTCACATCCTGAAGCCTGCTCATACACACTGAGCATGTTTGTGAGTGCCCATGATCCAGGCTGGCTGAGACTGTGGGTGGATCACAGCATGAAGACCCTGTGAAAGGTACCTGTCTCTCTCTTTCATGGAAGACATAAATAAAATAAGCTTTTAAAAACATTCAACAAGACCTTACATGGCACTTCTGCAACTTTGTAGGATGTTCTCCCTGATGAGGCTGAAGACAATAGCCAACCGTCAAGCATTTCCTTTGGAACCCAGGTAAAATACAAGATTCCCTACTTACCGAGCATCTCCTAATTGACGCTATCTTGGAGACCTTGTTGAGAGTTATATCTTTTAAGCTAAATACAGTAAAGTGTAATTCACAGACAATCTATATGCTTCAGTCTTCATCTTCTCCAGTCCTCAAATCCTGCCTTCCCTAGACCTAATTCAAATCCCAGGTCCCTACTCGCTCTTCTGTAAGAGGATTACCAATGAACTCCAAGGGGTTTTACAAACATATCACACACATACATGCCAAGAACAAGAATTTTTCTCAGTCAACACATAATATACGTTTACACTGACACACATGTATAAATATAACTGAACAAACGTCTGATGCACAATACTATACTAATGCATATGATATATGCTGATGTTTTCTATCCTATTTTTAATCATTTTTGTAAATGTGTTAATTGATCTCCTAATGGGTTTCATCCTGAAGTTTAAATGCATTTTGCTCTACATTCAATTTGTAGATTGCACCCTGGAATACTTCAGGGCATAAACAATAAAATTCATTTTAGAATCATCTGCTCTTTAGTCCTACCACTCAGTTTTTTCTTTCTTCACTTTTTGGCACAAGTGAAATAATGGTGCATTTTGGAGCAGTCATAATAAACTACTGAATTCAAAAGGGAAGCATATATTCTCACTTTCAAGTAAAATTTTAGAGTGAAGGACAAGTAAAATTTTAGAGCGAAGGACTTGGTCTCTCAGAAAGATAAACACACAGACATCTTTATACACATGCACTCACACCTGTTAGAGCAGAGGTAAAGGCCTGGAAAGGTATACTCCAAATTTGTCACAGTGATTATGTGACAAGAGTAAGAATGAGGGGGAGGAAAGGGAAGGAATTATACACTCTCACTTTTTGTGTTGTGCAATAATGTATTTTTTTTTTTTTACAAAAGATTTGTATTATGGTCATTTTTAAATTAAAAGATGTTCAGTTTTAGAAATTTGGAAAATACAAAGACAAATATTTTTATCTCTACATTCCCACTATCCAGAAAAAGTGTTGAAAGACAACTTGAAGATACACATAAAACCATCATTGTGCAAATTCTTGAACTGTTACGATTTTTCCCATTTAGCTTTTCTCTTTAATAATTGTCTTATTCATACCTAATTGGACAGATAACTTAGGCACTTACATTTATTGTGCCTTCCCATAATATTAAATTTAGTTGCTATAAAATAAGCTTCTTTTTATACTCATATTTCATTAATTTATATACTTTTGAAGTATGTAATTAAAATAATAATATATCTGATATATATAGGTTTGGGAATAAACTCAAATCAAATTCAAATTCAACTAACCTTTGGTAAGCAAACAATAACTCAACAATTCAACTGAAGCACAGAGGTTCCAGGGTGCACCCGAACTTTCCTACAATTCCAAGGTTGCTTGATTAGCTGCCATGTCCCATTCCTTCTTCCTTCTATTTAAAACACACCAATGCACATGGCTATTAGATTCTTAGTTTGTTTCAGAGAAGTCTATTAATCCCTGGGCCAGCTGCAGAGGCACTGCAGTAATGCAATGCTTCATGATGCTGAAGCCAGATAAGTCCAGAATTCTCCATCCTGAGGTTGCCCTGTACATACACAATCAGACTGGCTGAGGCTGGCTGAGGCTGGGGGGAGGGATAGGTGGAGTGTCAGGCAAAACATGAAGACCCTGCTGGGAGTGCTCTCTCTGTCTGAAGAAATTAATAAATGAACTTTTAAAAAAAAGTCTTATTTACCTCTAATTGAACTGAATAACATGCTACTGATATATATCAGCTACAGCAACTAAAATATATATCATTTTGTCTCTTGGAAAAGTATTTTGCATACCTACTTATGCCTATTTCAGTTTTTCAATAGTAGTAGCTGTACCAGCAGTGATGGAGGACAGAAAGAAAAATGTACCAGGAACTTAAAAACTTACAAGTCATGGAACTTAAAAACTTACAAGTCATTGGGTCAGCAGGTGGTGTAATGGTTACATTGCTGGACTCCCATGTAATGGACCATGGTTCTGGTCCAAGACTCGGTGGCTTAAAACTCACACTGGGAACATGCGCATGCATGCCCAAAATTCTGAGAGGGGAATGGAGGACAAGGGATTGCAGCATAGCCATCCCCCTGGTGGTGGTGGTGGAAGGGGGGGGTGGTGATTGATTTCTCACTTTCTCTCTCTCTCTCTCTCTTTTCTCCAGAAAAAAACATGCCCTATAGCAAAAATCTCTCTCACAAAAACGATCAAACAAACAAAAAAAACTTACAAGTCATGACACCAAAATCTCCCAACAATCCGAAGGTCAAATACCAAGGAGTACAGCTGACCCTTGAACAATACATGTGTTCAAGGTGCCAACCCCTGCTTAGTCATAAGTCTGCCTATGAGTTTTGACTCTCCAAAACTTAACTAAGAATAGCCTACTGTTCCTCAGAGGTCTTACTTATAACATAAACAGTTACACATATTTTGTATATTGTATTTATTATATATTATGTTCTTACAATAAAGTAAGGTAGAGAAAAGAAAATGTAATTAAGAAAATCACAAGAAAAGAAAGTACATTTATTGTATTAGAATATATTTTCCAATGTATTTACTGGAAAAATAATTAATATGTAAATAGACCTGAGCAGTTCGATGGTCAGCTGTATATACTATGTGATTTCATTAATAAGAAGCTCTAAAAGACTAATATAAAATGAAAAAAATTGGAAGAGAAATCACCTGGTGGGATGGTGGTTGTTTATAGAGAAGAGAGATGAGTGAATTTTATGTATGTACAAAGACATGAAGCCTAGGAAATAGGGTCTCGAGACCAATAATCTAATTATACATTTACAGGAATGGTAGAAAGGAAAAAAGAAAACTAGGCACAGCTCTATTTGTTTATCTAGCCTGAACTCACCTTAGACAAAAGGTTGTTGTATACTACATTGTTTTACTTCCTGGAGGGGAAGTTAAAATATGAATAAAGAATGATTTTTGTTGTTCCATAAAAGACTATGGTCAGATACACTCTGGCCAATGGATATCCTTCACTGAGTAACAATGGGCCTTCCTCTTAGTCTTTGAGAATTAAAGGAGCAGGAGAAAATAACAATTTCCATGCCTGGCAGATCCACTGAACACCTGTAGACTGGCCCTGAGGCTCACAGTTCCATTCAGGTGTACCTTTAGGAAAACCTAGGTAACCTGATCCTCTCCATCTCGCTCAAGGTTAACAATATTTAATTTCATATGTAATAATAATAGTAATGTCTACCGTTTTTAGAGCTCTTAATTTGTTATAGGGATCGTCTCATTTGACCTTCCCCACACTCCTAGGGCAGGGGATAGAAGGTGCTATTATTAGTCCCATTGAAAAACTTAAAAATTGCACTCAGGTAGTTTGAACAGCATAAGATGACTTAGCTAACAAGAGGTAGAGTTTGGATTTCAGTCTATGTAATCTGACTCCAGAGTGCACAATATTGATCATTGGCAAATAAATTGATTAACAAAATGTAAAAAGCTAGAAGGGAAATGTCTGCAAAGCATGAGCATCCTTTATAGACAGTCCTAGTCAGCAAGCCAAAAGATGCAACTGATGAATTTTGGACTAAATCTCCCCAGTGTTAAAGTCTCTAAAAGATGATGAGAACAAAAATCATGTTATTAGCTTCCTAGAAACTAGCAGAGACATTTTCAAGCCACAGGATTCAAAGTCAAAAGGAGCTCTGCATTTTCTTTTTCACACAGAAGAGGAAGAAAGCAAGAGATGCCTGAATTTTTTAAATGTCATTTCCCTTTATTTTATAACATCATTGTTTTTGTCCTAGCTTTCATAAAGAAAAGATATTAATGTGTACCATTTCATATTTTTACAGCTTGCATGAGAAATGAATTATCTGAATTTAAATGTCTCGTGTTTTATTTCTTGTACTACTTTGATATTTTCACTTTTTTACAAATTCAGATACATTTGCCTCCTGTTCCTGAGACAAAGAAGCAAACATATATGCATGTCCATGAGTGTTTATACAGATATAGTATAAATATATGGCTCTACCTTATCAAAATATAAAATTCTGACAAGTTCAGAAAGAACAGAACCGTACTAAAACTATTTACATCAAACATTATATTTCAGGACCCCTAGAATAAATAATAGCAAGAATCAATATCTCTTTGTAAAAGGAAACTAATTATTTACCATCCTGAGATTTATTTTTCCTCCCCGAGATTAAACGTATCAAAAGTATTACTAGAGGGTAATGGCATAATTAGCTATATGACCTTGGGCAAGTCCCTAAAATTCTTATCTTAGCACAGAGACTCTGGAGTCAAGGCTCTGTCACTGAATTTTCCTTCAGTCTTATCTTTGTCTCTACTAAGGGCCACTGGGGTAAGAGGTACAATAAAAGAGATTTTCCAAGTGTTCATTCAAATTCCTTATCTAATGTCTTCATTCTGCATAGAGGCACCCACGAAATGGTGGAGGCTGAACTCAGTGAAGCAGCTGACATCTCTGATAGTTTGCTGCCAGCATTGCATCTTCATTTTAGAAAGTCCTTAGGCTTTAGAGGTATGTAGTTTAAAGCCCTGTGAAGTTGGAACTGTTGTGATAAATCTTGTCAAAAGCCTCAACTGAAGGGCAATAGAAAAAACCATCAGGGTGGAGCCAGCCAGTGGTACGGTGGTTAAGGCAGCTGGATCCCACATAGCTGACTGCACAGTTCAAGTCTGACTTGGCAGCTTGAAAAACACACTGCGTGTGTACATATGCACATATGTGCCCAAAATCCCTGAAAAAGGAATGGAAGAGAAGGGATTACAAGCATGGTCATCCCCTGTAGGGGGATGCTTTCTCACTTTGCCTCTCTAGCTCTCTCCAGCAAGTGCATTTGCCATCCAGCAAATATTTTAAAATATACATATATATAATGCAAAGAAAAAGAAAAAAGCATCTGGGTAGCACATACAGGAAGCTCCAGCTGATTGGGAATAAATGGGCTCTGTACTCAGTAACAGCTGCAACAACAGAGGGCTGAGCGTCAATAGGTGGACACACACAGAACAAGCCGAGCTGAGGCCTGGAATTTCCCCGAAATGAAATCTGAGAACTGTTGAGGTTGATCTTCTCTCTCAGCACAGTTGACCCTTACGAAATAAGAGATGACACATCCCTAAGCACACCAAATTTTTACAACAGCAGCTTAAAAATTTTTTAAAAAATAAGAAAAACTTAATGTTGAAAACTGCATGGCAACCTTTTGCAATGCAATGCTGGAAGAATTGGAAGAACAAACTGGTTGATTGCCTTCTGTTTGGGGAATAAACAAAGAGATTATTTATCAATCTTATATGCGGGGGCTGCTGAGGAATGCATAGTTTCCAGAAAACAGATTTATCTGTCCATTATAACCAGGCTTTGTATACTGCAAGACCCACTTCTATTTAACAGTCAGGGTTACAGTGACATAAAACAGAAAACCATCAACTATATTTAGAAAGGCTGATCTGTTTTTTTTTTTTAAAAAAAAAAAAAAAGCAGTGGGAGAAAGAGTGAAATGTTTGGAGAAATGTACATAAGCAAGTACAATGTAGATGGGGAAATATGTCCTTTTTCAATAACGTGACAGCTTCCAGAGAATTGAGGAAGTAATTTTCTTAGCAGGAAAAAGTGGAGATACTTCTTAAATAAATATATAAAGACGCACTTTAGCGGTTCCTCTAAAATAGGTTCCCCATGTGGAAAGTAAGGGCTTTTGAGATACAGCCTCTCAGATTACCCACTCCCATCTAGCCTAATATAATGGGTTTAGTAGGTAGAATATGGTGGCAACTAGGAACACCTGTCCTGGAGAAGGCTCCTCTCGTAGCTGTGACTGCATCAAGTCTCTTGGCCCTTGCTTTGCTGTTGTGAATCCTTATAAGGTAAAATTAAGTCATTTTGTAAAACTATGCCTCACTTTTATATACATAAAAGAAATAGCAGTCATGAGGACAATTTGGCAGGAAGTGCATAGAAATGGAATTCACCAGAATTATTGGAAGCCATTTGACCTTGGAAGCCATTTGACCCTTGGTTTACCTAGATTGGCCTGAGGACCTATGTTCTTTATAATGTAATAGTCAGAGAAAATAGAGATCAGAGATAACCCTGTTGAAGATATTTTATAGTTTTATCAACTGGACTTAAGGAGACTTGTTGAAATGTTCATTTGTTGAAATATTCACTTTGTAAGCTAAATAATGTGATTAAATATATAAAAGAAAATGAAATTAAAAAATGTAAAAATTAAAAAAAATAAACAAAACCAAACAGTGAAAAAAAGAGAGATAACCCTGATTCTAGATCACAAATAGAATGTCTACAGACATACTAACTTTAACAAATGATCTTATACTAAGTACAAAACATAAATGAAAGAAGAGCAAACTCAAAAGAGTTGTCATAAAATCTTCCTCTCCTATTCTTTCTTAAATCTATTCCAGTAAGTTTTTTGGCTTCCACACTAACAACTGCCATTGCCATGATCTCTAACAGTCATGTTGTCAAATCCACTCAGTTCTTAGTGTCCATCTTATTTTAGCTATCAGCAGTATTTGACACAGTTGATATCCCTCTCATTAAAACACTTTCTTCACTCTGTTCTGGAACATCACTTCCTCTTTATTTTTCCTCCTCCCTTCTTAGTCCTTCTTTTTGCCTCATTCATCCTCCTTTGGTCCAGGCTCTCAATAATTTCATCAGCTCAAGGAAAAACAAAAAGTAAATCACTGGATATGTGTAAATAGGGTATACTGGAGAAAACATTTCTTAGCTGGGAGTGTTTGCAGCAGCTGTACTTGAAATACAAGTCATGAATGGACTCTGTTCCCTCAAGTCTATAGAAAAGCAGTCTGTTATTATGATCATGTTACTTCTGTAATATGGAAAGCAGAGCAAAATCCTCTCCAGAGGGCCTTTATATTATTCAAATACTGAAACTTCACTACATAGCAGTCATAAAGCTCAGAAACGTAGGCAGATGTTTGTCACATTGAAGTGAACAAATAATGTCTGTAGTTTATAGACCAATAAAAGGTCATCCAGAGAGATTCTATCAGAATGGTGCAACACCTCATCATGCCAGAGCAGTAGGGTTGCTTGCCCGTGCAGAGACTGACACAAAATCTGCATCGTGTACCATCTTCATTGCAATTTTGAACAGCTCATTGTGAATGATGATGGCATAGTGGACATATCATATATTATAAGCTAGTATCCATAAACTACTTATGTGTATTCCCTATTTCCAAATAGTATAAACACCCTGTAGAATACTCATCCATTTAGCAAGGTAGGTAAATGTGTCCTGACCAATTTTGGTTCTCCAGTTCGAAAAGCTAATAGGCAATATGAAGAGGTCCTGAGTGCCTAATAAACAGAGGGATGTACAACCTCTATAAAATTGTCCAGCAAATAAACAACGCAATTCATATCTGTGTGGTTCTTGATGTACAACAGACATAGCACTGGAAACTTTCACATATCTACTCCATTTAACCCTTATGACCTCCCAAGGCAGAGACAGTGCTTAATCCTCTTTACTACTGTAGGAAGTGAGTATTAATGCTTTTCAGATTCCAAGAGGTTAAGGAACTGAGATTTAGACTCATTTTCTCTGCTTCTAAAGCTAATGGCCTCTTCTCCATACCACAATATTTCATTTTTACAAATGCATAAACAAGGGCTCGAAGAGGTTGTAAAATTTTGCCTAAAATTGCATTGCCAATATATGGAAAAGCTGATAATCAATCCTTTTTTACTTTGGAGTTTACATTCTTTCTATTATAGAGCAGAGTTATTATATGTCCTTTTAAATCAGCAATAAAAAGGGAAGATATTTAAACAGGAGAGAATTGGGGTATGAGTCTTAAGCTGGATGAGTGTGAGCTTGATATATTAAAGAAATAACAGATTTCAGAACATTCATTATTCTGTATTTCTACAGCTTTGAGTAGTCGAGTTGGAACTATCCCAGAATTAGAACCAAATTAAAGTTGAAATCACTGAACAGTTATTCCAGTGGACAGGAGCACAGTGCTAATGAGGTCAGGGTCAGGATTTCAGACTGCCCACCATTTCTCTGTTGTAGAGCCAAATTGCAAAGTTCCACTACATCACCAACTCAGAAACCACCCTGTGGTTCACAAGAAAGACCCGGTGAGAGAACATGGATGAACACACTTGGTATTGCTGCCGGAAAAACAGTCTATAGCGGATGGATCTGAGTCACTAGCTTAATTTTATAATTAAAAGAGAGCCATTTACATGGAGCAGAGGAACAAACAACATGAGATTTATCTGTACATTCTATTAGATACAAAGCTACTAGAATATATTAATGCATATTCTATGTTCAGAGACCAGGAGGAAGTCATACTCCTCTGCGCTTCCCCTGCAAGATGCCATCACCCTCCTGGACCCCTCCAGTTCCCTAAGAGGCAAACTTGATCCAGCTTGAAATACACAACAGGAGAATTGGACCACCTGATCATAATATACAGTCACACAAAAAATGATTAGTATGTTTCTTCAAAAGTATTAAGAGTTCAGACAAAATTTAATGAGATTTAAAAATTGTTTTAACGATGGGTTACTTTGGAGAAGTATTTTTTAAAAAGAAATAAAAAGGGCTAAGCTTTTAGGTTTAGGAGAACCTCTATTAAATTGGACATGTCTGTTCTCTTTAGCTCTCACATCACTGAAAAGAGGTCAAGAGATGAATGCCCTCATAGCTTGGAGAGCACAGCAAGGTACTAACCTTTATTTTTATATGTTCATAAAAATCATGAGTGCAATTTTTCAGAAAACTTCAACAAAACAGGGCAGCAAATATACAAAATGGTTTTCCTTATGGGGACTGAAACTAGAAAAGAAATACATCCCTTTCCCAAGATTTCAACTGGAGAACAAAGGCCGCTCTGTGTGCAGTTTATTTTCAGGTGACTGTGATTATACTGACTCATTCTTTTTCCCTAAGAAAGACTGGTCTTTGAAAGAAACCATTGGCCTTGGTTAGATTTCTTGGCAGCAGGGACTAGGAGAGTCCTGGGTTCTTTTTCACACCCAGATCATATGAGGCCAGCATCTTTAACCTGTTTTTAAAAATTAGTATTCAGTTACTTGCCCAAGAGGATTGAAGCCTTATAGATCATATAGCCTAAAGTACATGGCCCTTGCTTTCTGCTCCCTTTATTATTATTATTATTATTATTATTATTATTATTATACAAGGGCCTTCAAGAAGTTTGTGAAAATGGAATTAATGTATGAGTTTATTTTAGTGCAAAATATTGGGTTGTTGGAAAAGTCATGACATTTTTGCATAGAAAAACAGAAAAATATGTCATAATTTTTCTAACAACCCAATAATTGTGAAATCGATGTGCAGTGTTTTCATAATATGCACTTTCCGTGAATGTTTTGAAGACTGCTCCCTCAAATATGTTTGCACATGCACATCTGTAGCCAAGAACTGATTGCTAATTTCTCCAAAGGACTTGGTTGTCTAGTTGAACATTCCAAATGCTATTTCAAACTGCACATCCTAGCTTTCTATTTCTGGCCTGCCTACTCCTATGGCATGGGTATATTTAATGCTCTAGCTGTCCTTTCACACCTTGAGTCTCTATCGTGGCAATGATGTCTGGACACACTGGAAAGAACCATCAATTTCATTTATAGCCACAATAATGAGCTGGTACATGAACGAAGGAAAGAAGGCATCAAGAATCTTTGATTCACCAACAATTTAGACTGGTAGTGCCTTGAAATGTCCCCAAGTACATAGGAAATGTGCTTGTAGACATTAAACATCACATTCAGTGAATTAGTCACCCACTAAAACACACCCTGCTTTAGTGCTTGGCACAGCCATACCTGCCTAAATAAATGCTTCCTCGCTCCGATGCTCTCCTGGCTAGAGGTCAGCTAGACAAATTTATTTTCAAGGATCATTGTCTGGGCCCTTACTTTAATTACAGAGAAGGAAGTGATGGAACTAGTGAGGACCACGGTCTGTTGCCTCGGTGTGAAAAGGGCAACTCCTTCTCTCCCTCCTGGAATGTGGAAATTGAAGCTAACTCCCCCATCACTAATTGAATCAAAGCAATAGAGCTGAATTATCTACTTACAAGAAAGTCTTGCTCTTCTAGCCACGTGGAGGGAACAATGGAATATGCTTATGGCCTCTCTGACACAGCCTTTTTTCACTGGGTAATGAAAAGGGTATACTTTGCAGAACTCAAGTTCAGAACTTCGCTTTGACATGAGTTATGGAGTATGGACTGATGTATGCCCTGCTCAGAAGAAAAACCCAAACTGGACTGACTGGAGGCAAGAGTTTCTTACCTGTGTTTTCCAATGCATTCATTTCACCACTCTGTCTTCCCACCACATAACTCCATTTCTTTTGTCTGGTAAATGAAAATAGAAGCCAAAGTTAAGGTTAGTACTTGAAAAATAAAACTGGAAGCAAAGAGGAGATAAAAGTTGAATCATAGAACTTATTTATTTGTTCTTATTCATATGTAACATTTTATTCCTTTCATGCTACAGCTTTTGGTGTGGTGTGACAATACACCAGCTTCTTAAAATGCTCATTGCGACAGGTCTATACACATCACAGATTAGCTAGACAACATGCAATTTGTTTTATTTAGTTTTTAGAGAGACTTTTGCTATAGAACATGTGTGCTTACCAGAGAGACAGAAAGTGATAAGTCATCCCCCAGGAAGGATGGTTATGCCACAATCTCTTCTCCTCAAGTCTCCTCTTGGGATTTGGAGCATGCACACATATGCGCTCAGCATGAGTTTTTTAAGCAACCAGGTCTGGGACTTGAATCATGGTCGACTACGTGGGAGTCCAGAGACATAACCATTATGCCATCTGGTTGTTCCACAATTGGTTTTATTTTTAACACCAATGGATTTCGGCCAGAATTAATTAATATGTTATCATTATCTCAAGAGTTTTAAGTATATGTAAAACAACTTGCTAGGTAATATTCATAGCAAATACATTTGTTACTTGGGCTATTTATTTTTTTGGAAAGGACTAATAGGATAGGTTAGGGAATTTCAAGTCACTCTTCAATTCTGATTTTAGCATAATTTATCATCTGGTTTCAAGGTTATCTCCTTTATGGTTTTAGCCTTTCTATTATATGATTTACTGGAACCCGGTCATTTCTCTATACTATCATTTGTATTTCCTGTCTCAACAGTCTCACCTTGAAACTGGACAAGTTCCCAAGGATATAATAAGTAAAAGTCAGGTTGAACTATTCTCTGAAGTTTTTTTTTAGTGCCCTTTTCTAACAAACCGACTTTTTATTTACATTGACTCATGGTTCCAGGAGATTAGAAAAACCTATGCTGCTGATGCTGCTAATACTCAATAACTCCTTTTCAAATTGTCTAAATGTTAAGCAAATGCCATCTGTAATTAACTGAAAATTATCAAATGTCAGATTTGTAGCACTAGATGCCTACCTTTTTATTTTTTGTTTTTGAAAGTTGGTTATTCACACTGGCTAGCAGAAAAAAATAACAGAACAGCATTTTGTTTGTTTCTGGTTTTTAATTCACAGTGAGCCTCAGTTATTTGACATGATTTTGACATGAGTTGTTCTAGTTGACCATTTTCTGATACCAGAGTGTTGACCATTTGAAGCATCAAGACATATAAAGGGACGGAATACATAGGGGATTCTGGAGTCTGCTTCTCCATTTATTTGTTTAGTGACCTTAACCTCTTTAAGCTTCAGTTCCTATATCTATAAAATAATAATCTATCTCCTTTGTGATATATGAAAAACATACCTAGCACATAATAAATACCAATTACAAAACCACGTTATTATTATTTTTTGGTATATAATCCTTTTTTTTTTTTTTTTGGAGAGGTTTTTTGCTATAGGGCGCGTGCGCTCGCCAGACAGACAGAGAGACACAGAGACAGAAAGCGAGAAATCACCCCCCAGGGGGGATGGTCACGCCACAATCCCTTCTCCTCCATTCTCCTCTAGGGATCCTGGGCATGCACGCACATGCGCCCGGCGTGAGTTGCAAGCCAGGGGTCCGAGACGCGAACCGCAGTCGACTATGTGGGAGTCCAGCGACATAGCCATTACGCTAACTGCTGGTTCCCTATAATCCTTATTTTGATTATAAGTGATTTTTCTGGAGAGGTCTTAGCTATAGGGCACGTGCACTCTCCAGAAAGACAGAGAGAGACAGAGAGACAGAAAGTGAGAAATCACCCCCCAGGGGGATGGCCACTCCGCAATCCCTTCTCTTCATTCTCCTCTCGGGATCTTGGGCACACACGCACACGTGCCCGGTGTGAGTTTAAACCACCAGGTCCGGGACTTGAACCGCAGTCAGCTACATGGGAGTTCAATGACATAGCCATTATACTAACAGCTGGTCCCAAAACCACGTTATTAATACAGAGGTGTGGGGACCAGCAGCTGGCTTAATGGCTATGTCGCTGGACTCCCATGTAGTCTACCGCAGTTCAAGTCCCAGATCTGGTGGCTTGAACTCACACGGGCATGTGTGCATGATTACCCAGGATCCCAAGAAGAGACTGGAGGAGAGGGGATTGCGGTGTAGCCATCCCCCGGTGGTGGTGGTGGTGGTGGGGGTGGGGGGTTTGAGTAATTTCTCGCTTTCCTCTTTCTGTCTTTCTGGCGAGCACATGTACTCTATAGCAAAAAACCTCTCAAAAAAAAAAAAAAAAAAAAAAGAATACAGAGGTGTGTTCTATCTGTCCCACCAGATACTTGCTACCCGAAGTAGAAAACGCCCATTATTCTTATTCTAAGGACTGATAAAGCAGCATCCAAACAGAAGGCCTGTCTGCCACCTTGTCTTCACTGCATGTTCAACTCTCCCCATATCAGGGGCCTCCTTCCTGCCACTCAGTTGCCTCTGCACAGACACAGCTTCTATTCCCTGTTGAGTTCCATGGACATTCCTCCTTTCTCTTGTTTCTTTCTCCTTTTTGTCCTTGACTTCTTCACAGATAAACATTACCTATTAGCATACTCTTTATCCTCTTTTTCTTCGGAGAAGTGACCAACCATAGCACACTGGTCTTTGGTTCTTAAAAGCTTCCTTTCCTACCACAAAATACTTTCTCTCTTCCTACCCTGAATGCTTGAGGATGAAAACAGATCTATTCACTGATTGCCTGAAGTTTTGCTATGCCTGATGCCAAAAGTCATAATCAAAGCTAGCTACTCATGTCTGTCATAGCTCCTTATTCTGCAGGTCCATCTCTCATGCAACTGCTTAAAATATCAGTTACTTTCATGTTTACTAATAACAATTGTTAATACTCAATGAATGTTGAGTGTGTGCCAGGGATTGTACTGAGTATTTCACTTGTAATACCTCATTTACGTCTTACCACAATCCCAGGAGATGATGATGATGATGATGACGATGGCAACAGTGTTAATGACAGTGGTAGTGATGGTGATTACGATGATGATGTTAATTCTCATTTGATAGAAAAAGAATCTGAGGCTCAGAGAAGTTATCCAGCTATTAAGTGGTTAGGATACTATCACAGATTGGCCCTTGCTTAAAAGTCTTTCCCTTAATTCCATACATGATGCCATTTCTTATCATTTGGAGGAAGAAGTCCTTAGGTTGATACAGGTTTGAGTCAGAGAATCCTCTATTGGGATCTCCTATTTAATAAATACAGTACCCATTTAAGAAAATGCATATAAAAGAAAATAAGATTTACTTTTCTCTTTCTGTTGGACTGTGTCATCCATCTCCAATTTAAAGACAATCACAAAATCCAACTCAGAGTTTATTTTAAAGATCCTACCTATGGTCACAACCCCTGGGCCATTGCAAAAAGTTCTCAAATCCACATTTGTACCAAGCAGAGTGTGAACCTATTATCTGAATAAGTAACATAAGCAGAGGTTGTGGAAAGAAATAATAATAATACCAATAGATTGTTTTTAATTTATTGACTTCATGGTTCCTTAGTCACTGTTAATCATTTTTTCTCTATTGGTAGATGACTAAAGTAAAACATTTATCATATGAATACCTCACATATTTTACATTAAAAATATTTATACTCAGAGACTAGTGAATGGTGTAATAGTTACATTGCTAGACTCCCATGTAGTAGACCATGGTTTGAGTCCCAGAGCCAGAGGCTTAAAACTCAGGCCAGGTGAGTATGCAAGCATGCCCAAAGTCCTGAGGGGGAAAATGGAGGAGAAGGGATTGTGGGGGTGATTTCACCCAGGGGTGATTTCTCACTTTGTCTCTCTGTCTCTATGGTGAGTGCGTGTACCCTATAGCAAAAATCTCTCTCTAAAAGAAATAAAAATTAAAATAAGGTATTTATACTCAGAAAATAGAGAACTAGACATGTTTGGATTTGAGGCTTCCTTTGTTATTTTGAAAGGCAGAGTTGATGCAGCAGCCTGAATTTATGTTGGGATCTCTTAATTCTAACTTCAACTCACTGCTTTGTGGGGTGGTATAGCCTGGTAGTAAGGAATGCTGGAGCCAGAATCACAGCTGTGATGCTGATTAATTGTGTGACCTTTGGCAATTTACTCAGCTTCTCCGTTCCTTAGATACCACTCCACTACAATGGAAAAAATGATGTCTATCTGTTGTAAGACTTTTAAAAAGTATTAAATGTGATGCTCTTAGAACAGTGCCAGACAAGTGTTCAGTCGATGTTGGTTGTTTGGTGTTCTTAGTAAAAGCAAACTCAGCCATTCCAAGGACTCACAGTCTGAAATGGCAGGGTTACACCCACTTTGGTTATGAGCAGAATTCAGATTTAATTTGACTTTAACACTGTGTACTCCTAATTCCTTAACTTCACTTTTCTCTTTTTAAATAACTCTTACCATACTATAACTTACTGTATAATTTATTTATTGTGCTTATTGCTTATTAACTACTCCCCCCATAGAGGGAAAATATGTTTTGTACACTGTTGTATTTGAAATGCATGAAACAGAATAGGTCACAGAGTAAATTTCAATAAATATTGGCTCAAAAAATGAATAAATATAAGGATAGTTTGTCAAATGTCACTCTCAAAATTCCTGTCATCTTCCATTTTTCTCTAGCTTCACTCCTCTTTAAATATGATTTCCAGTAATCACGTTGATTGTTAACTTCCAGGATTTAAACAGAATGATTGGACCACAGTAACACTGCAAATTCAACAGAAGAGAGAGTAATTACATGAGCCTGAACTGGTGAAATAGAATTTTATGATTTTTGACTAAAACATTACTGATTTTTTTCTATGCTTTGTCTTCCAGATTTAAGGAATTTCTTTTTTTTTTCTTTTTTTTTTTTTTTTTTTTTTTGAGAGGTTTTTGCTTTAGGGCGCGTGCGCTGGCCAGACAGACAGACAGAGAGAAAGCGAGAAATCACCCCCCCCAGGGGGGATGGCCACGCCGCAACCCCTTCTCCTTCATTCTCCTCTCGGGATCTTGGGCACGCACACACATGCACCCGGCGTGAGTTTTTAAGCCACCGGGTCCAGGACGCGAACTGTGGTCGACTACATGGGAGTCCAGCGAGCGACATAGCCATTACGCTAACTGCTGGTCCCTAAGGAATTTCTTTTCAAGATGTCGATAGGTTCAGCAATTTGTTAAAATTGTTTGTTTGTTTAAACTGAAACTTAAACTTTTCTCCCTTCCTGACCCCTCTGGAATTGGAAAATGTTTGTGAGTATTCTTATTTTGTGGCAGTATTCTTATTATTTGCATAAGTTCAATAATACTTGTTGCCTTGCATCAGAAATTGGAAATACTCATATCTGGAATGCCATATCTGAAGATTGGACCAGAAAGCTATGGAACTAAGGTAGATCTCAAGAAAGCCAACAGAAGCTCTATTGTCTGACACCATAAACAGTTCTGTCTGGTAGAGGTTTAGAGAAGCCATATGAAAGAATTCATACCATAAAGTAACCTGGACTTTTCCAGCCCAGCACTGTAATTAATAGAGATTGTAAAAAAGAGCAGCCACAACCAGAGGATTACCTTGAGGAAGACTCTGAAGGAAGAAACAGAGACTAATCTTTGCTAGTAGATGAAAAACCACAGAATACTTGGTAGGCAGAGCTGAGTTGGGAAGGTTCACGTGTGAATTGTGTGCTGGGTGTTTGGTTCTCAACAGTTTGAACAGTTGCTATGTAAATACTTTCTTAAAAATATTTAAAGCCATATTGTCTCTGTTATTATAGAGTCATAAACAAAGTTATAACAAATATTTTGTAAATATTCTTTAAAATTCAGTTTTTTTGAATTTTGAAAGTTGTTTATCTATTAACTGTCAACAACTATGAAGTATGAGCAAAAATAATTGATACGTAAAGTAAATGTTTGTGGGAAAATTAAAAAAATAAATAAAATTTAGAAAATAAAAGAATACATAAATTCTATTTCCCAATTTTTGAGCGCTTCCTGAATTCCAGGTAATGTGCCTATAATGAAAAATACACTCTCTCAATTTATCCTGGTGAAATAAGTACTATTATTTTTTCCACTTTACAGAGGTTCAAGGGATTATGGCACTTGTCCAAGGTCACACGGCTAGTTTAAATAAGGAACCATGTTAGAGCTCTGAGCTAGCCTTACTATGGCATCTATGCGCTCTGAATAGTACTCTGGTGCTGGCACAATATTCCTACCTGTGAAAGATAAAACTAGGTAAAAAAATATGGGACCCAGTGCCAGAGGAGAAATTTTACCTCCATGCACTGAGAACAGATTCCCCACAGATCAGTGAAGTAAAGCTGAGCCCCACTACATTTACTGGCATGCTAAATCAACATTCCATGGTAATAACATTTCTATCCTCCAGTTCATTGCATCCACTCTGTCATTGTGAATAGCATGTCCCCATGCATGCTAATCTACCAGTCTAACCCCAACGTAATGAGCAGATGAAATCCTGCCATGCACGAGGCCCTGAATTTTCAGTAGCATTTACCACTCAATATTAATTAACTTGAATGATCCATGAAGATTTGGCTTTGCAAGGCATTTAACTACCTATGGCTGCAAGGTTCTGTAAGATTATGTCTCTGAGCTATTGGGATAATTAATTCCACTAGCAGTGAAGGAGAAGCCCATGGGATTTTGCAAATGAGATGCAAGATTTAAGCATTTCCCTGTTTCTGTGGCAACCATGGCTTCAATGACAACTAGTCAGGGTATAGAGTAACTGAACCCCTGTCACTCTTGTCTAGCCTTGGGCACTTCCACTTTGCTCAAAGCAGAATCATTTAGTACAACTGAGATATAGTAATTTTACAGGCCCATGTAGGATTCAGCAACACAGGTGGCTTGTCTGAGAGCTGTATCCTAGAGCTCCTGGGCAATGGGACTTCATAAAGAAACACCAGAGAGGAAGTGATGGGATCGAAGTTATGCAGCAAGCCTCAACTACCCCGTGGAGGGCCGGCAGGTGTTATGGTGGTAAAAGGCACTGGATTCCCACATGGCCAGCCAGTTCGAGTCCCAGACCTGGTGGCTTGCTTTCTCCCTTTCTCTCTCTCTCTAGTCAAATTTAATAACATAATAAATGACACTCCCATCTTTTGACCCCTGGGCCAGGATCTTCGAGGGAGGACTGCCCCCAGTAGCTTCAGCCCCGGGACCCCCAAGCCAGACACCCCTCTTTCAGCCAGGTACACTTTCTTTTTCTGTCCCCTTACCCACGTTTTTCATTTGTAAATTTCTCTCTTCTGATTAACACATAGGAACGCCCTCAGTTCTACCACACCACACTCCCATCTTTCAACCCCTGGCGAAATCGCGCGTTGCGCTAGCGCGCGGCGCACAACTTTTTCTTTATTCTACGTATTATTTTCTCCCCACTTATTCAGTCCTCACTTCCTTTATCCACACCATCCTTGGCTGTCTAGATAGGTCTGGAATTACAATTCTGAAACATTCTAGCATTCTAAGACTCTCTAGACTCCTCAATTTTACTGAACCACCTGCGAAGAAGGAGATACATTTCTTTGGACACCTGAAGAGAATACTTTTTCTTGGATTACATTACTAAACACAATTGAAGAGAGACTTTGGCTGTCTCCATTCCACATCAGAAAGGAAACACACTTGCTCCTATTCAAAGAAACGTTCTCGTAAAAGGTTTTTCAAAGGGAACACATCTCCGAATGGTCAGAAGTAGAAGAACCTCAGGCCTGAATAAAGCAGGAAATATGTCCCCATCAAAGGAACACAGTAACTCCCTTCCTTTTCTTGAAAAAATAGAGGATGTTACCAAAATGTCCGAGATAGAGTTTAGAACATTCATGTTGAACAAGTACTATGAGCTGGAACAGAAAAGAGACAATGAACTACAGGAGATGAGAAAGTCCTTCAACGATATGAAGGAAAAAATGCTAAGGAAGAATAAGATGGAACTATTAGAGGTGAAGTCTGTAATACAGGAAATCAAAAACTCTCTCAAAAGTATTAAAAGTCGATTAGACCATGCTGAAGGACGAATCTCTGATGTAAAAGATAAAACTTCTGACCTAGAGAAAACCACCAAAAAGATAGAGAAAATAACAAAAAAAAAAATGAAGATAACATACGAGAATTACTAGATTCCATTAGACGTCCTAACATCCGAATAATTGGTATCCCAGAAGATGAAGAAAGTAATAAGAGCATGGAAAACCTATTCCATGAAATCTTGGAAGAAAATTTCCCAAGCATAGAGAGGCACTCAAACATCCAGACCCAAGAAATACAAAGGACACCAAATAGAATCAACCCAAGAAGATCTTCCCCTAGGCATATCATAGCCAGACTGGCTAAGACCACAGATAAAGATAAGAGAGAAACTACAAGTGACTTACAAAGGTCACCCCATCAGGCTAACACCGGACTTCTCAACGGAAACAATGCAAGCAAGGAGAGAATGGGAAGATGTGCTGAAAGTGTTAAGAGAGAAACAATTTCAACCAAGATTATTGTATCCTGCAAGATTATCCTTCATATGGGAAAAAAAGATTAAAATCTTCTCAGACAAACAAAACCTGAAAGAATTTGCCAGCACCAGGCCAGCTCTCCATGAAACCCTGAAGAAAGTACTGTTCCAGGAAAACTAAAGAAGTAACAGCCAGAAACAAAAGAGTAAAAGGCAACCAAGACAATGGCCAACTTAAACATTGGGACAGATCCATTAACATCGATAATTACATTGAATGTTAATGGATTAAATTCTCCAATCAAGAGACACAGACTGGCTGAATGGGTTAAAAAACAAAAACCTTCTATCTGTTGCCTACAGGAAACCCACTTCATGGATAAAGATATACATAGACTGAAAGTGAAGGGTTGGAAAAAGATTATCCATGCAAATGGGAACCAAAAAAGAGCTGGAGTCGCAATACTAATCTCTGACAAAATAGGCTTTAAAACAAAAACTGTACGAAGAGACAAAGAAGGGCACTATATTGTAGTAAAAGGATCAATCGATCAAGAAGATATAACGCTTATTAATATCTATGTGCCTAACACAGGAGCACCCAAATATGTTAAGGAAAGACTGCTAGATCTAAAAAGGGAGATAGACTGCAACACACTAATTATTGGAGACCTCAACACTGCACTATCCCCCCTGGATAGATCATCTAGACAAAAAATAGGTAAAGAGATAAAAGATCTAAGCAATATCATAAATCAAATGACTTAACAGATATCTATAGAACTTTCCATCCCAAAACCTTGAGATACACTTTTTTCTCGCCACCACATGGAACATTCTCGAAGATTGACCACATTATTGGGCACAAAGCAAGTCTCTACAGATTCAAAAGCATAGAAACTATACCCAGCATCTTCATCGATCATGATGGAATTAAACTTGAGTTTAATTTCAAGAGAAATCCTCAAAAATACTCAAATACATGAAAACTTAATAACCTACTCCTGAATGACTCCACAACTACTGAAGAAATAAAGACTGAAATCAAAAGGTTCATGGACGCCAATGACAATGAGGACACAAGTTTCCATAATCTTTGGAACACTGCTAAAGCAGTCATAAGAGTGAAGTTCAGGGGAACCAGCAGTTAGCGTAATGGCTATGTCGCTGGACTCCCACGTAGTCGACTGCGGTTCGCGTCCCGGACCCGGTGGCTTAAAACTCACGCTGGGCGCGAGTGCGTGCATGCCCAAGATCCCGAGAGAAGAATGGAGGAGAAGGGATTGTGGCGTGACCATCCCCCCTGGGGGGTGATTTCTCGCTTTCTGTCTCTCTGTCTCTCTCTGTCTGTCTATCGAGCGCACGTGCCCTATAGCGAAAACCTCTCAAAAAAAAAAAAAAAAAAAAAGAGGGAAGTTTATAGCAATTAATGCACATAAGAGGAGCATGGAAAGAAGGCAAATGGATCACCTAACATAATGCCTCACAGAACTGGAAAAGCAACAGCAAAAAGATCCAAAAAACTCCAGGAGAAAGGAAATAATAAAGATACGAGCAGAAATAAATGAAATAGAAAATAAACGAACTATACAGAAAATAAATGAAAGTAAAAGCTGGTTCTTTGAAAAGATAAACAAAATTGATACACCACTAGCGAGACTTATTAAGAAGAAGAGAGAAAAGAACCAGGTGAATCAGATCTGCAATGAAGCAGGCAAAATAACAACAGACATAGTAGAAATAAAAAACATTATTAGAGGATACTATGAACATCTGTATGCCAAGAAACAAGATAATTTGGATGAGATGGACAAATTCCTGGACATGTATAATCTACCTAGATTGAGCCAGGAGGATATAGAAAGTCTGAATAGGTTCATAACAAGCCAGGAGATCAAATCGGTTATAAATAACCTCCCAACAAAGAAAAGTCCTGACCTGGATGGATCCACCTCTGAATTCTACAAAACTTTCAAAGAAGAGTTAACCCCCATTCTGCTCAAGTTATTTCTAAATATCCAAAAGGGTGCATCTCTCCCTAATTCATTCTATGAAGCCTCTATCACCCTTATCCTTAAAACAGATAAGGACAGGACAAGGAAGGAAAACTATAGACCAATATCCCTGATGAATATAGACGTGAAGATTCTCAACAAGGTACTAGCAAATCGTATACAACAACTTATAAAAAAGATTATACATCATGATCAGGTAGGCTTTATCCCAGGAATGCAAGGTTGGTTCAACATATGCAAAACCATAAATGTAATACACCATATTAATAGGAAGAAAGATAAAAACCATATGGTCATATCAATTGATGCAGAAAAAGCATTTGATAAGATACAACATCCCTTCATGATCAAGACTCTCAGCAAAATTGGCATAGAAGGGTCATTTCTCAACACAATAAAAGCTATCTATGAAAAACCCATAGCGAACATCATCCTCAATGGAGAAAAGCTGAAAGCTTTTCCACTAAAAATGGGTACAAGACAAGGATGTCCACTTTTTCCACTCCTCTTCAATATAGTACTAGAAGTCTTGACCATTGCAATCAGAAAAGAGGAAAAAATAAAAGGCATTCAAATAGGAAAAGAAGAGGTGAAGCTCTCGCTATTTGCAGATGACATAATTGTATACATAGAAGACCCAATGGTTTCCATAAAAAAATTTCTGGAAGTAATACATGAATACAGTAACGTGGCAGGATACAAAATTAATATCCAGAAATCTATAGCATTTCTGTATACGAACAACAGGCAGACTGAGATAGAACTGAAAAAAGTTGTTCCATTTACCATAGCCACAAAAAGTATAAGATACTTAGGGATAAATCTAACTAAAGAAGTTAAAGACCTCCACAAGGAAAACTATGAGAAGATAAAGAAAGAAATTAAAAATGACACAAAAAAGTGGAAGGACATCCCATGTTCCTGGATTGGAAGAATTAATATAATCAAAATGACAATTTTACCCAAATTAATCTACCTATTAAATGCAATGCCAATCAAAGTACCAGACACACTCTTCACAGATCTAGGAAAGACAATCATAAAGTTTGTCTGGAATCATAAAGGACCCCGTATTGCCAAAGCAGTTCTGCACAAGAAGAGTGGAGTGGGCAGCATCTCACTCCCTGATCCAAAAATATACTACAAAGCTGTGGTAAATCAAAACAGCATGGTACTGGCACAGGAACAGACAGGTGGACCAATGGAACAGAATAGAGTCCCCAGAAATGAATGCTCAAACATACAGCCAACTGATTTTTGACAAGGGGTACCAGTCAATTCAGTGGGAAAAGGAAAATCTCTTCAGCAAATGGTGCTGGCAAAACTGGATCTCCACTTGCAGAAAGATGAATCTGAACCCCTACCTCTCACCTCTGACAAAAATAAAGCCAAGGTGGATCAAAGATCTAAATCGAAGACCTCAAACTATAAAACTGCTCCTGGAAAACACTGGGGAAAATCTGGGAGACATTGGGGTAGGGAAAAACTTCTTAAATAAGACTCCCAACGCACAGTCTATGATCCCTAAAATAGACAAGTGGGAATACATCAGACTAAGAAGTTTCTGCATGGCAAAAGACACAGTGATTAGTGTGAACAGACAGCCCTCAGAATGGGAAAATATTTTTGTAAACTATGCATCAGACAAGGGACTGATAACCAGAATTCACAAGGAACTCAAGCAGCTGTTCCGGAAAAAGTCAATCAATCCTATTAAAAGATGGGAGAATGAGTTGAAAAAAAACACTCTCTAAAGATGACATACGAATAGCTAAAAGGAATATGAAAAAATGCTCAACATCCCTCATTGTAAGAGAAATGCAGATCAAAACAACAATGAGATATCACCTAACCCCAGTCAGAATGTCTAAGATTAAAAAAAAAAACAAAAAATGATAAGTGCTGGAGGGAGTGTGGTGAAAAGGGAACTCTCTTACACTGCTGGTGGGATAGTAAATTGGTCCAACCACTGTGGAGAACAATTTGGAGATTCCTCCAAAATCTACAAGTAGAACTACCATATGATCCAGCAATCCCACTCCTTGGTATCTACCTGAAGGACAGAAGAATACTTAATCGAAAAACTGCTTGCACATCGATGTTTATTGCGGCACTTTTCACGATTGCTAAGTCATGGAAACAACCTAAATGCCCATGAACTGATGAATGGTTAGAAAAACTGTGGCACATATACTCAATGGAATACTATTCATCCATAAAAAAACAACAAAACCCTGGCTTTTGAAAGGAAGTGGATGAATATGGCAGACTTACTGCTGAGTGAAGCAAGCCATGCTATGAAGGAGAGGCATTGTATGTCCCCACTTAATATATACCGAGTGTTCTGCACTCTAAATATATATATATATATTTAACCATACTGCTTCTGTTGTTATAGAGTTATAAAATTATACAAAATTATAAGACATATTTTGAATATTATCTTTCAAATTCAGTATTTTGAAATTTTGAAAGTTGTTTGTAAACTGTCAAGAATTATGGAGTATGAGCTAAAATTTTTTGCTATGTAAAGTAAATGTTTGTGGAAAAATGTAAAAATAAATAAATGAAAGATAAAAACGTAATAAATGGAAATAAATAAATAATTCTTGAAAAATAATAATAACTACCCCATGGAGACCCCAGACCCAGGTAGGCCACTTATCTCTATTTGTTTATGATATAAAAACAATGAAATTATAGAGAGGGAAGATTATCACTGTCATTGATCCTCAGTAGTCATGGGAGTCTGGATGGGAAAAAGCTAAACAAAAGTTTGCCCACAATATCTTCCCATCCTTCTTTTAATCCAAATGATCTCAGTTACTCAACAAAAAAGTAATAATTTAATGATTAATTACTCTGTTCATCCTTAACTATCCAAATTAGTAAGTCAAACTCATTTCACAGGCAACTAACTCCTTTGATTATTGAATAAAAATGATTAGTTGGTATTTCTATGAATGAAAGTTGGAATTAAGGTAACAAACTGGTGCTAGTGAGCACAAGTTTACCAATGGCTGCTTTTAGACAAACAAGTGGCAGTAATCTATTTAAGCCACTCAAACAATCTATAGCAGAAAAAAATAACTTTATTTTTCTGGTCAGTAGAATGGTTAAAGAAAAAAGATACAGCAGTTTTTTATTTTTATTTTTTTTAATTTTTAATTTTAATTTTAATTTTTTTTGGAGAGGTTTTGGCTATAGGGTGTGTGCGCTTGCCAGACAGACAGAGATAGACAGAGAGACAGAAAGCGAGAAATCACCCCCCCCCAGGGGGATGGCCACGCCGCAATCCCTTCTCCGTTCTCCTCTCAGGATCTTGGGCATGCACGCACACGTGCCCAGCGTGACTTTTAAGCCACCGGGTCCGGGACGCAAACCGCACTTGACTACGTGGGAGTCCAGCAACATAGCCATTACGCTAACTGCTGGTCCCCAGTTTTTTATATTTTAATATTCATTTGAAGTAGAGCTATATGAAATGGCAGGTCAGGTGAGCTGCTTTTTGGTCATTTTTGAAAATGATTATTTTCCTTTCTATGTGTCTAAGGATGTATAAAATTAACAGAGGTGGGGTAGTAAATAATGGATGGATGGATAGATCAATCATTCAATAAATAGTTATGGAGCACTTATTATATTCCAGGTACTAAAAATACAAAATTGATCAAATATAAAAACCCTGTTACTCACAAAACATTTATCCTAGTAAAATAATAGACAGATGACTGAATACATTAAAAATGGGTAAGAGGGACCAGCAGTTAGCGTAATGGCTATGTCGCTGGACTCCCACGTAGTCGACCGCGGTTCGAGTCCCGGACCCGGCGGCTTAAACTCACGCTGGGCGCGTGTGCGTGTGTGCCCAAGATCCCGAGAGGAGAATGGAGGAGAAGGGATTGCGGCGTGGCCATCCCCCCTGGGGGGTGATTTCCTGCTTTCTGTCTCTCTGTCTCTCTCTGTCTGTCTGGCGAGCGCACGCGCCCTATAGCAAAAAAAAAAAAAAAAAAAAAAAAAAAAAAAAAAAAAATGGGTAAGAGAGCTCCTAAGTCCCTGTTTGGTTGTTTCAGAGATCACAATATTGCATCTACTTTAACCTGGATAGACCCATAAGAGTTAATATTCCCATGCCATGAGATTGTTGCTGTCATGGAGCACAAACTACCCTTTATACTACCAAATGCCACATGAAGCCAAGCTCAAGATCAAAGCTCGCGCCCCATGCCTGCTCTTCTCTGGACTTCAGTTGGTCTCGTGGGACTTTAAGATGAACTCGCACCCCCCCCCACACACACACCCTACTTGCAAACCGGATGGAGCCAGCCAGCAGTTCCGGAAACCAGGCGGCCTCCGGCAGCAGGCCCATCTGCCCAGGACCCGTCACTCATCCTCTGGCCCTTCCCCACTTGTCTTTGCACTCTCTGAATTTTCGTGTTTTGAATAGCACGCAGCACGCATTGCGCAATTTTGTTTTCTTCTGTTTTTCCTTGCTCTTGAGGTATTGCTTATTAGGTCAGTTGGAGGCTCACCACTTCTTAGAACCAGAGAGGGCTTTAGGTCACCCAGGACCAGTGACAACAGTTCATGGTACTGTTGAGCAACAGGTAGGCCAATCATAAGAGACATTATCAATTTTCTAATCCTGTACAACTTCTAACACTCAGAGATATCTTAAATACATTAGGAAACAACATATAGATCACCTGATGACTAGAAACAATCGCAGAGGCTCAAGAAATATGAGCAAACAAAAGGCCTCTCCCCCAAGGGAAATCATCAAGCCTACATCACCCACAGTCAATACAATGGACGTTGTGGACATGTCTGATAAAGAATTCAAAATATTTTTAGTGACCAAACTAACTGAGATGAAAGAGAAAAGAGACAAGGAGCTCCAGAAGATGAGGAAGTCCTTCCATGACTTGAAAGAAGAAATGGATACCTTAAACAAGAACCAGATGGAACTTCTAGGGTTGAAGAATGTGATACGGGAAATCAAAACCTCCCCTGAAAGTATTAAAAGTAGGTTAGATCAGGCAGAAGATCAAATCTTTAATGTAGAAGACAAAACATCTGACCTAGAAAAAAGTATCAAGAAGATTGTGAGAACAACCATGAAAAATGAGGATAATATATGAGGAATACTGGATACCATCAAGTGCCCCAACATACGAATAATTGGTATTCCAGAAGAGGAAGAAAATAATACGGGCCTAGCAAATTTATTCCATGAAATCCTAGAAGAAAACTTTCCAAACCTAGAAAGGCACTCAAATATCCAGACTCAAGAAATACATAGGACCCCGAGTAGAATCAACCCAAAAAATCCTCTCCAAGGCACATCATAGCCAGACTGGCAAAAACAACAGACAAAGACAAGATACTAAAGTTGGCAAGAGGGAAACGCCAAGTTACTTACAAAGGTCAGCCCATCAGGCTAACATTGCATCTCTCGGCAGAAGCAATGCAGGCAAGGAAAAAATGGGGAAATATAGTTAAAGTGTTGAATGAAAAACAATTTCAACCAAGAATACTATACTCGGCAAGGTTATCTTTCATATGGGAAAAAAGATAAAAAATTCTCAGATAAACAAAATTTGAAGGAATTGACCAACTTCAGACCAGTTCTTCAAGAGGTTCTGAAGGGAGTACTATACTAGGAAAACTAAAAAGTCAGACAGACAGTTACACAAGAACAAAAAGCAACCAAGAAAATGGCTCACTTAATGATAGGATCAGATACAGAAATATCAATAATTACATTGAATGTCAATGGATTAAATTCTCTAATTAAGAGACATAGACTGGCCGAATGGATAAGAAAACAGAAACCCTCTATCTGTTGCCTACAAGAAACTCACCTTACGTCTTCCATATTCTTCCACTTTCTGTCAACATATCGAAATGGTCTCATTGTAAGCCAAACAATATGATTGAAAGTATATACAAAAAATAATAATAATAATAAATAATGTGAAAAAAAAATAATTTAAAAAAAAGGATTCTTTAGTAAATTGAATTCAGTAAAAAAAAAAAAAAAAAAAAAAGAAACTCACCTTACAGATAAAGACATATATAGACTAAAAGTTAAGGGCTGGATAAAGATATTTCATGAGTAAACAAGTGTCCATAATCTATGGGACATGGCAAAAGCAGTCATAAGAGGGAAATTCATAGCACTTATTGCACATAAGAAAAGGATGGAAAGATGGCAAATAGATAACGTATCATTACACCTCAGGGAATTGGAAAAAAAAACAACAAACAAACCCCAAAAATGCCAGGCAAAAATAAATAATAAAGGTTCAAGCAGAAATAAATGAAATAGAAAATAAGTGAACCATACAGAAAATAAATAAAAACAAAAGCTGTGGTCATCAAAACAGCATGGTATTGGCATAAAAACAGACATGTAGACCAATGGAATAGAATAGAGACCACAGAAATAACCCCCAAAGCTTACAGCCAACTGATTTTTGACAAAAGATATCAGTCAATCCATTGGGAAAAGGAAAACCTCTTTAGTAAATGGTGCTGGAAAAACTAGATATCCATCTGCAGCAAGATGAAACTGAACCTCCATCTTTCACCATTAACAACAATCAGCTCAAAATGGATCAAAGATCTGAACCTAAGACCTCAAACAATAAAACTACTGGTGGAAAATGCTGGGGAAACTCTGGGAGACATTGGAATAGGCAAAGACTTCTTAAATAAGACTCCCAAAGCACAGGCAATAATCCCTAAAATAGATAAGTGGGACTATATCAGACTAAGAAGTTTCTGCACAGCAAAGGACCCAGTAACAAGTGTGAACTGACAACCCTCAGAATGGGAAAAGATTTTTGTTAAATATGCCTCAGACAAGGGACTGATAACCAGAATACACAGGGAACTCGAGTGCCTTATGTGAAAAAAAAATGATTAACCCAATTAAAAGATGGGAAAATGAGCTGAACAAAAATCTCTCTAAGGAAGACATCTGAATAGCCAAAAAGCATATGAGAAAATGCTCAACATCCCTCATCATAAGGGAGATGCAGATAAAAACCACAATGAGATACCACCTAACCCCTATCAGAATGGTAAAGATTAAGAACATAAGGAGTGATAAATGTTGGCAGGGATGTGGTGAAAAGGGAACTCTCCTACACTGTTGGTGGGAATGTAAACTGGTTCAACCACTGTGGAGAACAATATGGAGGTTCCTCAAAGATCTACAAATAGAACTACCATTTGACCCAGCAATCCCACTTCTGGGTATCTACCCAAAGGACAGGAGAACGCTCAGTCGGGAAAGTGCTTGCACATCAATATTTATTGCAGCATTATTCACAATTGCCAAGACATGGAACCAACCTAAATGTCCACAAACTGATGAATGGATTGGAAAAGTGTGGCATATATACTCTATGGAATACTATTCAGCCATAAAAAATAACAAGACCCTGGCATTTGACAGAAAGTGATCAAATATGGAGGATCTATTGCTGAGTGAAGTAAGCCAGCACATGAAAGAAAAATATTGTATGTATCCACTTAATATATACCGACTATCCACACTTTATGGTAGAGAGCAAAATATTGGAGAACATAAAAGCAGTGAAAATACTTACGGAGAATAAGACAGTGTGGAATTGGGGGGGGGGAAGAAGAGGATAGAGAAAGATAGCAAGAGAACAAATAGAGAGGCATGACAGTGGGACATAGATATGACTTTTTACCTGTTGATGATGACATGTATAGTATTCTCAACTGGATGGGTCTGAGAAGTATTTCATGATGGTAAAGTCTTTTTACAAGCAAAATGAGAAATAGTGATTGACTGGTTAAAAAAATAATTGGAATAATAATAATAATGAACGGGAAAAACAATGAAAAGATATTGAATGATGAAGTAGGGGTTTTAATGTCTTGGTATTGACTGACATGCATGGCATTCCCTTTTGAAAAAGCTATGTAATTCACTATAAAGTTATATGCAATTCAATGTAATATAAACAAGATTATGATGATAAGAAATAAAAAATAAATTAAAAAAAGATCAAAGCTCAAGGTTAAAGCATCATGTGAGTGATAACAAACCTATCTAAGAACTACCAGATGTGTTCGGTACTGAAATATGATTGCAAAGCAAACGAAGACGTATTATTCAGGCTATTCATGAGAACATACTTGGATTTTGCTTACTATAAATAAGAAAAAGGAAATAGAATTATTTATGAGTGTATAATATAACCCTCATTTCTGACAAAAATTAAAGAAAAAAATCCTTAAGGTGATTTTTCCTTTTTTGCCAAATTTTATCAAAAAACCAATAGAGCACTAAGACCAACCTTTTAAATAATAATATTCACCATCTACTATATGAGGGGTCTTTACAATGTTCATAGAAAATACATATTATGGAAAAGCTATGCATGGAATTCAAAAAAGTTTGCACCAAAATAAATTAATAGTTTAATTCCGATTTCTCACAGACTTTTTAAGTCCCCTCATGTGTATATTTTAATGACAGAAATAGAGAAAGGGCAACTTTTTTTTTTCTTGAGCTTATATTTCTTCTTAGAAGTCAAGGAAGAAAATTAGGGGAACTTGTGGGACTAGAGGGCACAGAGGAATCTGATTAGGAAATGGAACTGAGTTTGCTAGTAATGCCATGGTAAAGTTATCCTGGGCCTGCTCTTGTCAGATTTTCAAGGTCTGAAACTTAATTTTTATCATGGAAGACAAAGTTGTTCATACCTTTAATGACCCAATATAGACAGTGATCAGAATCACAGGACTCTGATGTATTTACTTTAGTATTTGTTATATAGAATGCCAATTTACAAATCTATTTTGGAAGTTATCTCCTTGGTAGGAGTTTATACTTTCTGATAAGCATGGATATTCAGATTTTCAAATTATATTAGGTTGTCAGAAAGATTATGATGTATTTTTCTGTTTTTTTTTTTTTTTCTATGCAAAAATACATCATGACTTTTCCAACAACCAAATACACCAAAAAGCTTAAAGCCAAGGCAGTTGCATGATCTCAAGACACTAGAGTTCCACCAGGCTAAGAAGTAAATGAATTGTATTTCTCTGAAATAGTTTAGCACAGAAACTAAGAGCTTTGGATCTGGGTGAGACTAGGCTTAAGTTCAAATCTCATCTACTACCTCTAGTGCCCTTGAGAGAGCTCACTAATGTTTTATTTACTCTTCTGAACGTGGAACTGATTAAAAAAGAAAAAGAAGAAGAAGAAGACAATGACGACGACGACAACCCATTTAAAACACTTACTGCAATGACTGGCATATAGGAAACATTCAATAAATGAATGTTCAGCATTATTACATTCCTATCCAAAGAACTGACACTGGCTTTCTGGGATCAAATTCTATCTTAATGGAGTTGTTATGAGAATCAATTCAGGATGTTCAAAGAATATTATTAATAACTGCTACCATGTTTCTCACTAAAAATCTAAGAGAGGTTTTATAGAATCAAAACATCCTTCACCTAAGGGGTCATGCTTGGTAGACCTGAAACCTCCTACTTGCTAGATCATCTTCATTAGACACCAGTGACCACCCTACCATCACAACAGGCAAATTGGAATCTATCAATAAGTGAACGGACCTAGAGTTTCCTTTTTCATCAATTACATTCCAAGCAAGTCTTCCTATAGCTGGATTTAAGGTTTTATCTCTCTAGCTGGTTACTTTGACAAGGATGTTAAGTTTTTCCATTATAGCTAGTATTAATAGTTTCAGCCTCAGAACTTAGAGGCAAGTTTTTCCTGACCATAGTACTAAAGTTATTAATTTTCAAAATATGAAATAAAGCATCTATATGCAGATCAGTAGCAGTCAGTTAAAAAAGCAGACATCCTAGAGTGGTTGGAATGACATCTTTGGGCAGGCAGAGTATGGGTGGTATGAGAAATAGGCTTATCATCATAGGAAAGATATTGAATGTTGAAAGATTAATGTCTCTGTACTGACTGACATGCATGGCATTCCCTTTTGAAAAAGCAATGTAATACACTGTAAAGTTGTATGTAATTCAATGTAATAAAAAAATAGATATGGGTGGTAAAGAAATAGGCTGGGGTTTTGGAAGTATTCTACAATTTTATTTGAGAAGTGGTTACACAAAGGGATATGTATGTAAAATGGCATTGGGCTCAGAACTTAATATGAGGGTACTTCAGTGTGAGTTTGTGACAACTCGAACAAGTTTAAACATCAGATAGAGGGACCAGCAGTTGGCGTAATGGCTATGTCGCTGGATTCCCATGTAGTCGACCATGGTTCAAGTCCCAGACCTGGTGGCTTAAACTCATGCTGGGCTCCTGTGCATACCTGCCCAAGATCCTGAGAGGAGAATGGAGGAGAAGGTATTGTGGCATGGCCATCCCCTCAGGGGGTGATTTCTTGCTTTCTGTCTCTCTGTCATTGTGGCATGGCCATCCCCTCAGGGGGTGATTTCTTGCTTTCTGTCTCTCTGTCTCTCTCTCTCTGTCTTTCTGGCAAGCGCATGCTCCCTATAGCAAAATCCTCTCCAAAAAAAAAAAAAAAAAAAAAGAAAGAAAAAAAAATGTTAAACATCAGATAGAGGGTTTACCCTGACCTCAGACCTTTTGAACCAGACCTCAGGGAGAAGGCCATGTGAATCTTCATCTTGAATTAGCACCCTCAGACAATTTTTATGTACACTGAAGTTTGAAAATCACTGATCTAAAAGAGCACATTTTCAATATTGACGACCAAGAAAACAATCTGAAATCAAGACCATCCCAGGAAATATGAGATAAACTCCACTAGTATGCACAAATTCTGAAACCTTGGAGATTTGAGTCAGGATAACAACATCTGTTACTTGTGTAGCCTGAAAGGTCTCTACATGCATCTCTAACATAAAAATTGTTCTAAGCCATCAGGAGGTGAGGCCCCGCTGAGCCGAGTGCAGCAGGACTCTGCTCTCAACACTCACCTTTACAGCCAGGAGCTCAGGCAGGAGGACTCCTTGCTCCAATCTGATAATGTCAAAAAGCTGGTCAAGTTACTGGGGTTGAATTACAATGCAGCGCATTTGGGAAGAGTAGTTGTCAAGAACATACCTCCTGCAAAAATAAGCAGTGGTCTGTTCTGAAAGAGAAAGAATCTGCCTAATGGAGCTTTTTGAAAGCTGAGATAAAAGATTTCCTTCAGTTAGTCATGATTCGAATGAAAAGCTCTGCTGGCTCACAAACAGATTCTCTAATGTCTGAGAGAATGAGTTGGGGGGGAGATATTCAGACAGTCCAAGTTTGCTGCAAGGATTTGTTTACTAAAGTCTCTTTTTGCTTTGGTGTTACATTATACCGCATCATTATCTTGCAATATTCACTGTTGTGTTAATGAGATGTATGCAAGAAAAGGCAGGCAGAGTTCCAAGGGCATCTTTTGCTCCCATTCTTGCAGACTAGGAGAGAGTGTGCAACATCCACATTCCACAGAATAAACCACAGACCTCCTGTTACCCCCACTTGTATTTTCCTCTTACAATCTGGACTGATTAGCACTTTTTTTTTTCTTAATCTGCTATTTGCTAAAGGGCCTGTGTACTTTCTGGAGAGAGGCAGAATGGGAAAGTGAGAAAACACTCCACATGAAGGATGGTTATGCTGCCATAACCTCTTCTCCATTCTTCCTTTGAGATTTGGGGCATGCATGCACATGCATTTGGCATGTTTCTCAAAACACCAGGTCTAAGACTTGAACTGTATAATCAGCCATGTGGGATCCGCCAATTTAATCACCACACCACTGGCTGGCCCAGCACTCTTTTTTTAAAGGAAGCCCTAACTGAACAAATGTTTTCCAGGATGTAAATTAAATGAGAAAATGTAAATTTAAGATCTCCCTGTGGACCCTATGGCTAAGGTTACAGTAATCTCTAGTACAACATTCTACTAATCCTCTCTGTTTTATACGTCCCTTTTCTCCATTCATAGTAGTTATTTCCTTTAGCTTGTGTTCCACTCTCAACAACACACCTGTTATTGCAAATCTGTAATAACGGAGTGTACATTTCCCTGAGGAAATGGCAAAGTGACTCAAGGTATTTATTTGCTGGCAAAACTGTGCTTTCCTCTGGACTGTCATATGTATGACACAGATATTTCTCCTCACATGAATCACAGCATTTTCCAGCTGGAAAAGTCCTTAAGGACAATCTAGGGAAACTCTTTGTTAAGAGATACTGAAACAGAGGCCCAGAAAGGCAAACCTATGTCAGATTACAGAGCTAGTTAGGGATAGAGCTAGTTAGGGATAAAACCTGAGTTTCAGTTCATGTCCACTGGCCAAACCAAGATTGCCACGATCATTGATACATTGTAAACAACTTCTGGTTCATTTTTTTTTTTAAGAGCAGTTTTATGTTCACAATCATATTGAGCAGAAGGTATATACATTTCCCATATGTACTTGCACCCAAATGGACTCCCCAATCCCAGTACTATTACATTCTCATTAACTCTGAGCCAATTTGCAGAGATTAAACCAGTTAGCACCTTTTCCTCTCTCTATGTGTCCATTTTTACAGGGAGAGATATCAGAAAGGAGATAATACACTATCAGAGTCACATTAGGAATATCTCTATTCTCTGACAGCCAAAATAAACTCATTTACTTTTCCTATTCCTTCCCTCTTGGCAATAGATCACATCTCCCACGGACAATATTACATTTCCTTCCCAACTTCTGGAATTACTCCACCTCTCTTTTTCCTGGGATCCATCACACACAGTCTCTTTTACTGCATATCAAATCTGTTGATAATATAAAAACAGTCCATGTCTTTTTCTTAACGTTTATCATCAGTTTGTCACTTGAAAGCATGGGTTGCTTTGGAGTTATTAGTCTGTAGTTGCATTTCATGTCTCCTACAAACTGAATATCAAAATGTCCACGCTCTTCAGTAAGCTGAACAGTTTCATCGTCCTCATTGTCCCAGAAATGAATGCACGTGTTCAGGACGAATCATCCATTTCCTGCCAAGAACCATTGGCAGGCATACTGGGGCTTACTTCAGTTTGTCACTTCTTGTTTATTTATTTTATTCATGAGCAAGAGAGACATAGAACAAGATTGAGAGATAGAGAGAGATAGTTAAATTCAATAGGATCTTACCAAGCCATGATCCTCCCTCCAGCCTTCCGGCCAGTCAGGACACACCTGACATGTTCAGGTCACCTTGGAAGCTGAACCATAAGCCTCCCTATACAGTTCCAGAATCACACAGTGACACCCTACCACCTTCACCATCATGGCTCAGCCAATTTGTCACTTAGTCTCTACCATTTAATATTTTAAATATCAAGACATAGTGTATAATTTTAATCAAATATATAATTAGTTACAAGAAAATGCCTTATCTAATTTGATGACAGAGATTACATACAAAATGTACACAAAGGCTAGTCAGTGGTGAGATGGTTAAGGTAACTGAATCCCACATGGCTGACTGCTTGGTTCAAGTCCCCAGACCCAGCAGCTTGAGAAAAACACCAGGTACTTGTGTGTGTATGTGTGTGAGCCTAAAATGCCAAGAGGAGAACAGAAGACAAGGGATTGAGACATGGCCATAACTCCTGGAGGAGTGCTTTCTTACTTTTCCTCTCTATCAATCTTTCTCTGTGTCTTTCTCCAGAAAGTATGTATGGCCTATAGCAAACTTAAAAAACAAAAACAAAACAAAACAAAACAAAAAACCAAGATCAAAATGTACACAAGCAATTCAGAAATTTAGCGATGCCAAGTAGTATGTGTCTTAGCTCTACCTGTTTTTCAATAAGTATTAACATGATCTGTAGTGTTTCCAGACTGCCTAATTTTAGATATGGAATCTTAAACATTTTCCTGATGTTTATCTTTCTGCAATTTTAACAATGTTAGCAGTTGAGGTTTTTAAAATTTTATTTATCTTTTTTTTTTTTTTTTTTTTTAAATGTGCTATAGGGCACTTGTGCGAGAGAAAGAGAGAGAAAGTGAGAAAGCAAGTTGCCAGGTTCAGGACTCAAACTGTGGTAGGCCATGTGGGAGTCCAGTGCTTTAAACACCATATCACCTGCTGATCCCCAGAAATTCAGCTTTGATGTATGGAAAACTCAAACAGGAAGCCCAAGGTCATGAGGCATCAATGGAAGAACAAGGAGTATGTTCTGTATTAAGCTCTTGGTCAGAGATCCAGATTCTAACAGATCTTGAAACCTTTCATGATAGACCCCTAAATTATCACTATACTTCCTATTTAACCAAGATTCCCCTTAATTAATTTCTATGCCCTTTTTCCTAAAGTTTCCCAGAGAGTAAGACAAGCATTCCATCTCACTTAGCCTCTTAGATTTGTCATCGTTAACATCATCCAGTCTACCTTCCCCACTCTACTCTCCATTTCCAAAGAGACAGGAATAAAATGGATAGACTCATAAAAAGCTAGAAAACCTTCACCTGTATCTTCTGGGGGTTTTTTTTGTTGTTGTTGTTCATTTGTTTTTTGCTTTTTAATGCCATAAGGCATATTCAAGTGAGAGAGAGAGAGAGAAAGCACCTCCCACCCCAATAGGCCGTGGTTGTGCCACAATCTCTTTTCCTCCATTCTTCCTTCTCATCAGAATCCTGGGTATACACACACACACACACACACACACACATACACACACACACGCTGAGATGTTTTTCAAACCATTGCAGGCAGAATTCAAACCAAGATTGGGATTTAGCTCCCTCTACGCAGTACTTAACCACTGTACTATAGGGCCAGCCCTTCTACTTTTTAATTGTTGAAAAAAGATGGTCAATATGATATAGTAGAAAGAATACTGGACATGATATTAGGAACCAAGATAACCTCTAATTCTGCCACTTAAAGCTCTGTGACTTCGAAAAAACCAGTGAAATGGAATAATCTCACAGAACTTTGATTTCCTCATCACTAAAGGGAGATAACACACTAGTTTACTCTTAAGTACAAAACACATTGCATACATTTTGTAAAGTATACAGTGCCCTGTGAATGTACAATAGTATGATGCCAATTCCTCTAGCACAGAGGGCAAAGTGGCGCTGAGAGGGCTTATTAGGTCCTTAATGACTCCTATACAAAAAGCTGACAACTGGGACCAGCAGTTGGCATAATGGCTATGTTGCTGGACTCCCATGTAGTCGACCGCGGTTCTTGTCCCAGACCCAGTGGCTTAAACTCACACCAGGCGCGTGTGCGGTTGCGCCCAAGATCCTGAGACGAGAATGGAGGAGAAGGGATTGTGGCATGGCCATCCCTCTAGGGGGTGATTTCTTACTTTCTGTCTCTCTGTCTCTCTTTCTGATGAGTGCATGTGCCCTATAGCAAAAACCTCTTAAAAAAAAAAAAAAGCTGACAATTCTGTTCTAACTTTTCCCTAGAAGTCTTCATTAAGAAGAAGGTGATTAAACCAGGCATACCTGGGCTAAAGGAAAGAAAGGTATCTGGACATTTATTTCTACTCTGTAACATTATGCTTTATTTTATGGTAATCAGTTTATATGTCCTATCAAGTGAGGCTGATACTTTGGGAAGATGTGATACATGTACCATGTGGCTCTCTGTACCTGGGGACCTGCTCCCCCAGGCATCTCTGCATGCAGGCTGTTGACCGCTCCTTTCCTCATATGTTTCCATGGGAAGCTATCAGAAGCTGTGTCGTAATCCTCTAATTACTGGTCTGTTCCTCCTGTCAGTCCCTTTGGTTTACTCCTTGCTTTATTCCTAGAGCCTAGCACAATGCTTGGTATATTGTATGCATCCTATAAATATCTGCTGACTGAAAGAAATAAGTTCTGCTTTTCAAAGAGTTTTTGAATGGAGGGACCAGCAGTTAGCGTAATGGCTATGTCACTGGACTCCCATGTAGCCAACCGCGGTTCGCGTCCCCGGACCCAGTGGCTTAAACTCACGCCGGGCGCATGTGTGTGCGTGCCCAAGATCCCGAGAGTAGAATGGAGGAGAAGGGACTGTGGCGTGGCCATCCCCCCTGGGGGGTGATTTCTCACTTTCTATCTCTCTGTCTCTCTCTGTCTTGCGAGCACACACGCCCTATAGCAAAAACCTCTCCAGAAAAGAAAAAGAAAAAGAGTTTTTGAATGGTGAATTAATGTCCTAGTTAACTACTGACTTCTGCTGATAAAACTTAAAAAGGCTTTGAGCTTTTCCACCAAGTGTCCAGACATCCTTCTCTGATGCTCACTAGTCTGTCTCTCAGACAAAATGGCCATTTCATTACAATCTGCATATAAACACTACTTTTTATTTCTTCCATGAAAGAGAGCTACAGAAAGAGAGAGAGAGGCAGGACCACTAACAGGGTCTTCATATACACCCCTGATGTCAACCAACCCAGAACAGAGGCAGGCGTCTGGCCCATATAAACACATCGATGGTTTATTCTGCCCATTTAATTCCTACAGTCTGTAATTAGAAATACATATAAGAAACCTTGCTTCAGTCTTTCATTCACATTCCATAACGTCTGTGTCACTCACAAATTTCCCTTTGTAACCAATGAGCATTCTGTGCCAGAAGATATCCTAGGGATGGGGGAGGGAAAGGGGAGAGGAGAGAGAGAATCGGAGTCACCATCTGTTGACAATACTCTTGAGTAGAGCCAGTTTTGAAGGTTAATGACATGTCATGCATCCTCCAGCGTCTGGTAACAAAAATAGGCTGCTCTCCCAGAATTCGTTAGAGCAGTTGTTGCTTCATGGAAGATACAGCATGCCAGCCAGCTCTCCAGCAGGGTCCAGGAAGGCAATTCCTGCCAAAAGCTGGGTGGAATTTCACAGTGATTCCAAAAAAAAAATCCACTTTTACCAAAATTTGAATGTGGAAGGGATCGTTTTTTCCCCAAAACTAGTAAAGAGGCTATAAAGCACTGACCTTCTAAATAACCCTGCATGATGATTGTTTGTGTGTGTGCTTTTTTTAAGAGCTCTTGAATTTTATCAGCAATTCTTCAATATGTCGCTACTCTTTCCTCCACCTATTTTCAGAAAAATAAGTGTCGTAAGCTTGTATTAAAAATAGGCCCGAGTCTTCGTCAAGGGTCTGCCCATAGTTTCTTTGGATGGTTAAATTATTGGCACTGCAGCTGATCCCAGGCAAATCTGGGTCTCGGCTTTATTGACAGCCTACTGTTTAATGACTCACTTTGCTGTCTCATCAAGAATTCACCCAGTTGAAAGGTTGCACCTTCTCAAATGTAATTGCATTCTTTATACACATCTCATCTGGACTCTCTTTAATTTTCAAAGCCCTGCTGAGCAACCTTTGAAAATCTGAGCCCTTTACCACCTGGTGCTCCAGGGAGGTTTTAAGAAGGGGCAGCTCTGCCTGTTTTTCTGTTAACCTAAGAATAAACTGTCTGGTCCCAGCATGGAATAGAGTGGCTTGAACCGAGACTTGTACAAAAGGCCAGAGCAGGGAAATTGGAACACTTCCAAGCTCTCTCAGATCACCTCTTTGTAGTGTGGCATCTTTTTTTTTTTTTTTTTTTTTTTTTTTTTTTTTTTTTTTGAAGTAAAGTTTCTGGACTTTAGCTATGTCTAGCTTCAAATGTAAGTGTAGAATGCAAATAAAACCCTAAATGATTGTTTGATTATTTGCCAACTTGGAGTATCTATTCCTCTCTTACCCAAGAACAGACACACAAATAAAACTGTGATGATCTGATGTGCTAAGATGGCCACTCTTGTGAAAGTCAAATGACTCAGAACATTTCATCTCATATGACTTTGTAAACCATTTGACATTTGGGGGCCTCAAATTCTCCAATCCTAAAATTAAGCTCAATTTAACAAATATGCTTTTAATCACGGAAAGTGAGGGGATTTGTCAAGGTCAGCATAGTTCAAGATAGAACTTTCTGAAACAAAGAAATGTTCTATATTCATGTTCTCTAATAAAGGGGCCACTAGCAGCACTGAGTCCTTGAAGTACAGGTACCATGATTTCTATTTTATTTCATTTTAGTCAATTTATATTTAAATCATGTAGCTAGTAGCGTCTATATTCAAAAGTACAGGTTCTATTATTCCTAAATTCCTTATTAAAAGTTAAGTTTTGACAATTTCTTTTTCTTATTATTATTTTTCTTTTAGAGAGTTTTCTTTTTGCTACAGGGTATGTGTGCTTGCCAGAGAGACAGAGATAGAAAGCAAGAAATCACCCCCTAGGGGGGATGGCCACACCGCAATTTCTTCTTCTGCATTCTCTTCTTGGGATTTTGGGCATGCACACACATGCCCTCAGTGTGAGTTTTAAGCTGTTGGGTCCAGGACTCAAACTGTCATCAACTGTGGGAGTCCAGTAGTGAAACCATAATGCCATCTGCTGGCCCCAAGTTTTGATGATTTCTAGCCTGGCTAATGATCTATATTTAATCTTTCTCATTATTCTGCCTACCATCAAATTTGCTTCATAATTTATTTGCTATAAATCAATAGATTCAGTCTTTATCAGGGTACTATTTAATCACTGATTTAATAAAAAATGGGATCTCTAAATGAGCAAGACAAAATATATACGAAAATTTTTATAAATTTAAAAATACTATGCAAATACAACACACTACTAACAACATTTCCATTTCACCTAACTGTATTCCTTTGCCAAGTACCAGCTGGAACATACAGACTTAAAGCTCTTCTTTTTCAAAGCCCAGATGATAGAAATACTTTCACGGTACTGTGGTAGGCCAGAAATCTTATATTAACTGAGCACCTTCTTTCACTGATGTTTAAATAAAGAAAGTTTAGATTTCTTTTATTTCCACCACACCTGTCAAGGGTGACCATTTGGATGTTGCTATAACCTGCACACACTAACACAATTTTTATTAATTATGTAGTGCCTTATAACTGTCAGGTGCATTTCTGTTGTTTCTGGCTTTGCTTCACATTGGCAGAGCATGTTAGCACTGACCAGGGGAAATCTAGTGGGGGAGATCGTCATTTGCCAGAGGCTCCCACTTTGGCCTGGATTTCAATCGCCTCCTTCCACCTCTCTTGAACCCTTTCAGCCTTTGCTGCCCTCTCACTGTCCTTCAGATGGCACCTTGACTGATGTTCCTTTGATTGACACCACTTTCCTTTTGTCTTCTGATCCATGCTTGTCTCCTCCCTCCTGGCACATTTATTTAGTGTGAACTCTCAATGATTAGCTCTTTCAAATGTGGCCCTATGATTGTCTCCTGGCTACTGTCTCAGTGGGTAGCTTAAATCGGCACAGCCTAGAGAAAAATATCATCTAGGCCCCTCCCCACTCTCCAAAGCCTAGGTTCCAGGTCTCAATGGGCTTAAATGTGAAAGGCCCTCTTCCCTCTCTTTCTCACTCTTAGTGTCCACCCCTACAGTGAATGTAGTGATGCAAAGCAGTGTTTATCAGTGTGGCCTTAGAAGCACTTGCATCACATGGGGAACTTGCTAAAAGTACAAATATTCAGGCTCTACTAAGATAATTCAGAATATCTGAGCCTATAACCTGGACTTCTGTACCTTAACACACTTCCCTAGTATTTCTATTTTACATTAAAATGTGGAAACTGCAGGTTTTAAGCATAGACTCCAGAACCAAACTTCCTGGGTTCAAATTTTAACTCAACTAAATAGCTATTTTACAGCAGGCTAACTCCTCAGCATCAGTGTCTCCACAGGAATGTTAAAGTATTAAATGAGTTAAAACATGAAGTCCTTAGAGTTGGCCATAATATGAATGTTGACTATATAATTGCGGCAAATGTAACTAAGTCAATCATCTTCTAAATTACTATATTCTATCAGCCCAGAAACTCAAAAGAAGTTATAAGGAGTAAGAACATAGTGTGATTCCTAGAACTTCACTTATCTAATAGTTTGGAAGGTTTGGCTTGTTTGATTTGGTTATTACTGGCAAAAAGAAACCCTTCATCCCAAAGCTTCATGCATTCTACTCTCCCTTTCATTCTCCACTCCAAATATATTGACCTGTTGGCAAGCCCCAAATGCGCCTTCTGTCTCTCTCCCTCCTGAGCTTCCCATATGCTATGACTTCTCCCTAGGGCATTCTGATTTCCACCCTTGGCCTGCCTATTCAGTTGGCTAATGCTTACTCAGTTCTTCAGGATTTAGCTAAAGCATCAACCAAACCAATGTCTTACCTAACCCAAGCCCTCCCAAGGTACACATCAGTCAGGCCCTTTTTATACTGTAAATTGTATGTATTCATTTGTTTCTCCCTTCTGAACTATTAAATCCTTAATGAAGGACTTATGTCTTATTCGTCTTTGTACCCCTAACTTCTGGTAGAGAAGTACATCACTTAATGCTTATTAGTGTGACCATATGGTTAAGGGTGACAAATTTGTGTTGTTCATTGGAAGGAACACAAGCTTTAGAGTCAGGCGGATCTGGACTTAAATCAAGTCTGCCACTTACTATGACTTTAATGACAAATTATATAAGCTAATTTGAATCAAGGTTGTATATCTGCAAGTAAGGGCAATAATATTTCCTACAGAAATGTTGTAAGAATTAAATTAAGTAATACATACCAACATTCAGTGTCTGATAAAAGTAGCTTTTATTATTGTTGAATTAATAAGATTCTACATTATTTTAATAAATCGGATCAAAAATTGATAGTAATTCATGGTTGATGTGTTTCAAATATCTGAAAGATACTCTCTTTGAAAGACCCCTGAAAAAGCTCTCTCCTAAGTGTTTGAGAATGGCTGTTCTCACCTAAAAGAGACTCTCAGGATACCAGTTCCCTATAATAGTTCTGCAAATAAAATACACAAGAGGCTCTTTTCAATATCAGGATCAACTCCTCATCAGTTGTTCCACCTTCCAGTCTGCATTTCCTTGGGAGAAATTTCCAGATATGTTGAAAATAATGAGGTCAATGTCACATGGTATTACATTTAATAATTCAAACTCTTATATTAAACATCACACTCAATGCTATTCCTGCAATCTTTTCCTAAATCCTTAAAACCAACCAATAAGGCACTCACTGTTATCCCTGCAGGACAGCTGAAGTTCAGAAAGGTTAAACAACTTTCTAAAGCCACATACAAAGCAGGTCATAGCTTTCATGATTTTAGAAGACATTTTTGATGTTTGGATCATTTGTCTATTTATCTTTTTATGGTGATAGAGCTCATGTTAACTCATGAATAACTTGTTTCCCAGAAGTTTCACTTATGAAAGTTCCTCTACACTTAGCTTGGTTTGGTGATTTGAACCTCCTGAGGAAGTGGGGTTTAGAAATTTGAATTAAAACTTTCCACTGGTGCTGGTATTAGCATGGTCTGGGATCTGCTATGGATGACAGCTCAAAACAACAAGGTCATTACCTGCTGTTTTTCTAGGCATGCAGTCATTGACTGAGAGACTAAAACTGCATGAGTGGCATTGTAATTAAGAGTGTGGGCTTCGGGACCAGCCGTTAGCGTAATGGCTATGTCGCTGGACTCCCACGTAGTCGATCACAGTTTGCGTTTGGACCTGGTGGCTTAAAACTCACGCCAGACACATGTGTGTGCATGCCCAAGATCCCGAAAGGAGAACGGAGGAGAAGGGATTGCAGCGTGGTCATCCCCCCTGGGGGGGGGGGGGGATTTCTCACTTTCGGTCTCTCTGTCTCTCTCTGTCTTTCTGGCAAGCACACGCGCCCTATAGCAAAAAAAAAAAAAAAAAAAAAAAAAAGAGTGTGGGCTTCAAAGATGGCTGCAGAACTGCCCTACTCTCATAACGGTAGCAAGAACCTTTTCAATTTGGATGTAGTTTCATTTTGTTCTTTGAGCAAAAGCAGTTGGTGCTTTCATGCAATTGGCACCATTCTGACTTCATGATTCGTTCCTAGGAAGGAGTGGCTTATTCTAGCCCATTGGTTTTGTAATTCATTATTTTTTTCATTAGTTTATTTTAAAACTTATTCACTTACTTATTTGAAAAATGTATTCACATATTTATTTAAAATTCATTACTTAGGTACTTATATAGAAACAAATTGAGAGGTATTGCAATGTTGTGGCAAAAATGTGGATTTTTTAAGTCAAATAAACATGATTTTTAATTGTGCCTTTCTAGCTCATAATCCACACTGGCATATATAGTTGATAAGGGCATGAGTTTTGGAATCAGGCAGACTTGGTTGTAAAACCCCAGCTTTGCCACATAATAAATCTATGTCCTAGGCCAAGTTTCTCTGAGCACTATCTTCTCCATCAAGAAAATGAAAAGAATGATATCTATCTTAAATAATTCTTATGAAGAATTAAAATATGATGTGAATATAAGGCACCTAGAGTAGTAACTGATAGGCCACAGGTGCTTAATAGATTTATTTCTCTTCCCTCTGCCATCAACTGTCAGGAACTATAGCCATAGATACATTTGAGATTTGCCATAAAAGAAGGAATACAAGGAAAGAAATCTAACATATTAGGCACTTACCTTGTTTCAATTCATGTCTTGTGCATTTGCATGTAATGAGAGCACTGAGTTAAAATAAACACATATCCTCTTTCATTCATTCACTCAGTAATTCAATTAAAATTTATTCAGTACCTTCTATACACCAGTCACCTGTCTAGGCACTGGAGACACAGCCACAAATTGCATAGATGAAGTCCTGTTTCAGTCTATATTCCAAAAATCTATACCCTTACCGCTCTATCTTGCTGCATATGTAAAGAGCTTTGGAGATTTGATAAGAAAAGTAAGAAGAAGAAAAAGAAGAAAGGATCCAGACAGTGTTGCAAGGGTAACATAACTGTACCCCCATGGAAATGTCCCAAATTTGCATCCCAGAGCCTCCTCCCCATAAACACCATGATCTGGGCTGAATGAGACTGGGGGTAAATTGTGGTGTGGAGATTCTATCAGAGGGTGCCTGTTTCTCCATCTGTCTCTTTCTCATAAAGAAACAAATAAATAAACCTAAAAAAAGAAAAAAGAGGGAACCAGCAGTTAGCGTAATGGCTATGTCACTGGACTCCCACATAGTTGACCGCAGTTCGCGTCCCGGACCCGGTGACTTAAAACTCACGCCAGGCACGTGTGCGTGCGTGCCCAAGATCCCGAGAGGAGAATGGAGGAGAAGGGATTGCGGCGTGACCATCCCCCATGGGGGGGTGATTTCTCACTTTCTGTCTATATGTCTCTCTCTGTCTGGCGAGTGCATGCGCCCTATAGCTAAAACCTCTAAAAAAAAAAAAAAAGACTGTGAGTTTAGAGTTTTGTGGAGGGAGGAGAGGGATGGAATAATATGTGCAATGGCCCAGAGGCAAGAAAGGGCAGGACCTGGGAGGGAGCAGTGAGTTTGATTTGGTCACTGGGGTGGGGAGGGTGAAAGTGAGTAACAGGAAATCTTTGGGAAATGTATGTGAAAATCAGATGGTGGCACACATTGCCAGGCAGGACGAGGAGTTTGGACTTCATTTATAGACCAGAAAGAGCTATTTAAGTTTACTGAATAAGGAGGTAATATGATCTGAGATTTGCTTCAGAAATATTAATTGAGCAACAGTGTATAAAATGGATTAGGGCCAACTGCTCAGTTCGAGTCCTGTGAGCTAGTGCCCACACCCTATAGCAAACTAACTAAATAGATAAAAATGGATTAAAAGAGAAAGAAAGAGACTTAGGAAGTTGTTGAGTAAATATCACTGGTATGTTTGAGTTTTTTTATGGTAAATTAGAGACAGACCACCAGCAAATTTAGGTAAATCTTTTGTCATCAGAGTTTACTAAGGTAAAAGAGGGTTTGAACAAAGGAAAAAGAAAACAAGCAAGAAAATCTATCTCATCTGAAAAAAGCACCACAGGATATCAGATAAAGAATGAATGCATTGGGTATATGAGAGATATTTGATGTCTTCAGCCTAAGTACAAACTAAATTAAACATAAGGGCAGAAAAAAAAAAAAAAAAAAAACTGAGATGGCAGACCTTACTGTATAATTTTCAAATTAACTTGATTTTTAGGCCAGAGCTTTAGAATGTTTGCAAGCAAATTCTGATTCCTTCGGTAGATTTTTGTAATATGAATCCTATTGTAAAATAACAAAGTTAAACATTTGTATAAGAACACTTTGGGGATGATACATGCCCTCCCCCCACTCATTTGTGGTTACTTAAAAGTTGTTCGTGCAGTTTATGCTCCTTTTGGTCAGTAATCATTTTGTTTTAGGTCTAGTTCTTAGTTGATGGAAAACACTATTCCCAGATCAGCAGGTGTTACATAGGATTCTGCCTTCAAAACATAACCAGCCTTAGCTACTGTCTCTTGTTTTCTACTGAATCAAATTCAAACTACCCACATTGACATCATTCTCTTCCCTCTCATTTCCCCTTCTAACCCAATCTGCTCTTTCTCCTGTCTTTCTATTTATTCATTTGATATTTATTAAGCACCTACTTGCACCCATTTCTGTATAGACCACTGGGGTCTCTGGTAAAGGCACATAGAAGAACAGAATATTGCAGTCTACCTCAATTTGTCCTTTGCTCTCAGCTTTCACATTGTCTTAGCAAACAAACTCAGCTGAATCCCCTCCCACAAGCCTTTCATAAGCATCTGCCCTGCTTTAGCTTCCCTGACCCTGCCTTAGTATGGGCCCTCATCAGTCTTTCCTGCACTGTTGCAAAGCCTCCTAACTCATCTTTACCACTCCTTGAGGTACTACCCAGTTTTTCTCCCATCCAGGCTCTTCTCCATGCATGAATCCAACTTGAGATCTTTGAAACATTTACCATTCAAGGTGTGGTCTGCAGACTCACGGTAGCAGTATTACCTGACAGCTGGTTAGAAACACAGACTCTCACAACAGAATCTGTATTTTAACATACCCCACATGACTCATGGACACACTCACATGCACATGCACTGAAAGCACAGATCTAATCCTGTCACTCTCCAGTTGATATTCTAGTGTGAGGGCCAACATGTCATAGCCTACAGGCATACTCTGGCTCATCCCATTTTTGAATGACCTGTGAAACTAGAATAATGATTGGAGGAAAAAACTAAAAGAATAATAACATTTCATGACAAATGAAAACCATATTAAGTTCAAATGTGAATGTCCAAAAGTATCGTTTCACTAGGACACAGCCATATCCATTCATTAATGCATTATCTGTGGCGCCTTTTGCATGTAATATCAGAGTTGAGTAGTTAAGACAGAGACTGTACAGCTGGAAAACCCTAAAATAGTTACTATCTGGCCCTTTCCAGGAGAAAAAATTTGTTGGTCCTTATTCTAGGGAAAAAACACACATAATAATAAAGAAAAAGGATGGCAAGTTTTTAGATATGAACGGGGAAAATAAAGGCCTAAATAAAATATTCTCTCTCCTGTGCACCCACTGCAGGTGCTGACATCCTTCGATAACATGTGGATGGCATGTTATTGATTTGCAAACTGGAGGAAAGAGTCATTGCATTTGTTCAGTTTTATGACTACTGATTATTCTACCTGGATAGTCAAAAGGGTAGGTTTAAATATGATGAAAGAAGCAGGATTGTCCTGGGGGTTCAGAGATGAGGAGGGAATCATAGAGGATTTGAAAGTCAATAATTTCATGCACACTGTTTCCACTTAGATTCTTATCCTTAAAGCAGAAAAACATGTGGGTTGGGGGAGGAATGCACCTCTGGAGAGTTAAATGTGTCACTTGGGTTCATTGGAACTCAATACTTCCACTGTGGGCAGTAATTTTTCCACTAAAAGGAGTGTCTGAGAATTATAAAATTCAATGTTTTAAATATCAATAACCACCCCACCTGCAGATTTCCCCTTTCAATATTCTCTAATTTTATGTCTCCATGAGACATTATAGAGATGACCAGTTCAGACTTCATTCATTTTCCAAACTTAGAGCCCTTTTGGAATAACCGCATCAGAGTGATTTCTAGTGGCTCACTCTTTGTTTAATTGATACATTTCTTTAAAGTCACTTTGTGCCACTGAAGCAGGAGTAAAAAATAGTCTTAATTCCAATCCATGTCAGAATGAGAAAGAAGAGAAAGTCTATGGATCAAAAATCTTCCAGAGAGGTTATAACAGAGTTACTGAACATGTTTAATTCAGAAAATAGTTACCTTTCCACCCTTATTTTCCTATCTATATCTTTACAATTCCTGAATAATTCCTCAATGTTTTTGCATTAACATGGCAGTAAATTGTGTTACCAGCTGAAAGTTAAGATTATTCAATGCCCCAAATACTATGACTACAATAGTAAATAAGATGTCACTTCTGTCCCAGAGAAGAAAACTGCCTGGTGAGAAAGGAAGGTGCAGAGGTAGACAAAGTCAAACCAGTGTTTAAGTGCTACAATGCTACAGTTCAGAGTGAGTAAAGGTGCAATGTTAGCACAGAGAGGACCTAGCTTGGGCTTGTGAGGTTAAAAAGTCTTCTCAGAGAGGATGTCTGTTCTGAGTTCTGAAATATACATAAGAACTCAACCAGACAAGGGTTAAGGGTAGAAAGGGAATTCAAGGCAGCAGGTATGAAAGATGAGAAAAGTAGCCCATTTGAACTGAAAGGGACCAGAAAGGAAGAAGAGACCAGAAAAGAGAGAGAAAGGCTGAAAGTATCAGGTAAAAAAAAAAAAAAAAATTTAAAGTATGTGTCTTCCATACTGAGGACATGGAGAACATATGGTAGAGTTATTGATGGAGTGACATGATTGGAATTGTATTTCAGAAAGTAAATTCTAGCTACTGGAGAGAGCACTGAATGAGGGCAAGACTGAAAATAAGAAAAATTAAGAGAACACTGCATGGGAGAAGGGATGGCTATTGAACCATGGTGAGGTTAACAATGGTGAAAAAAAAAAAAAAACAAAGCCAAGGCTACCATGGCTATACTTCACAAAGCACTTTTCCCAAGGGGTGAGTGAGTGCTGAAAATCAGACTGTGATCTCTTGATCAGGTATTAAAGAAAAACAGATGATCAGATATAGTAATTTGAGAGAGAGAATTCAAAAAGGAGACCAAAGTGATTGTCCTAGCCTCTTGACTTTCATTAAGATAGGAAATACCTTCACTATCTTAACTCAGTTCCCCTTTGCCTGTTCAACCCAATTCCTTCTTTTCTATTATAAATGTGTTGGATAAATACAAATAAATTCATTCAAATTAATAATAAATACACTGGAACAGAATAGAGAATCCAGAAATAAACTTCAAAACATACAGCCAACTTAACTGATCTTTGTCATTTCAGAAATGATCCTGGAGAACTGGATATCTACCTGCAGAAAATGAAACTGAACCCTATCGTTCACCACTAAAAACACAAACAAAACAAAACAAAACAAAACTCAAAATGGATCAGAGATTTAATGTAAAGCCTCAAACTATAAAACTACTGATGGAAAATACAGGGGGCACTCTTGAAGACATTGGATTACACAGATATTTCTTAACTAAGACCCCCTCTAAATCACAGGCAATAATCTCAAAAATAGAAAAGGTGGACTACATCAAATTAAAAGCTTCTGAAAAACAAAGGACATGATAGAGTGAGGAGACAACTCACAGAATGGGAGAAAATATTTGCAAGCCATTCTTCAGATAAGAGATTGATATGCAAAATATACAGGAAACTCAAACAGTTCACTTAACCCCCCCCCCCCAAAAAATGTATGTATGTATGTATGTATGTATGTATATATATATATATATATATATATCCAATTTCAAATGGGCAAATGAGCTGAACAGGCAACTCTCTAAGAAAGACATATGAGTGACCAAATTCATATAAAAATGTTCAACATATTTTATCATAAGGAAAATGCAGATCAAAACCACAATGAAAGGGGCCAGCAGGTCACATAGTAGTTAAAACGCTTGACCCCTATATGGCCAACCATGGTTTGAGACCCAGACTCTGCAGTTTGAAAATCATGCTGGATGTATGTGTGTGCATGCCCAAAATTCTGAGAGAAGAACAGAAGAGAAGGGATTTTGAAATGGCCATCCACTCTGGGGTTGACCTCAATCTCTCAATATCTCTCTCTCTCTCTCTCTCTCTCTCTCTCTCTCTCTCTCTCTCATGTGCCTATGGCTAGAACCTAAAAACAAACAAAAACACACACACACAATGAGATACCACTTAATCCCAGTCAGAATGGCTACGATCAAAAAATAAAAGAATGACACATGCTGGTGAGGCTGTGGGAAAAAAAGGGAGCCCTCTACACTGTTGGTGAAAATGTAAATTGGTACAGCCACTATGGAAAACCTCAAAAAACCTGTAAGTAGAATTACCACATGACCCAGTAACCCCCCTTGGTATTTACCCAAAGGATAGGAAAACATTCAGTCAAAACCTTCCATGTTTATTACAGTATTATTTGCAATTGAAAGACATAGAATGAACCTATATGCTCAAGAAATGATGAACAGGTTGAAAATTGTGGCACATATACACTACAGAGTATTATTCAGCCATAAGAAACAATGAGACACTGTCATTTGACTAAAAGTAGCTGAATATAAAAGACTTAGGGCTAAGTAAAGTAAGTCAGACTTTGAAAGATAAACACTGTATAACCCCACTCAATATATTCCAGATGTATGCATTCTATGGTAGGAACTGAAAGATCCAAAGATATGGCAGTATACACTATGAATCTTAGCTCTGCTAACAGCTATGGTACATTTACTCTTGAGCTTCAACTGATTCATTTGTAAAAGGCAATGAGTATGGCATCTCATAGAGTTGCTAAGAAATAATACACAACACACACACACACACACCTCCTAATTAAATGTCTAATCTATACAATAGCGGGTATTCAATATGTTTAGCTATTATTATTATTTACTGATCAAACATGCTGAGGCTTACATCTTCCATTCCCAGTATCTCCCATTTAATCTTATCTTCCTTTCCATTTATATAGCAACAGTCAATAGCTTCTATCATGCTTGCCTAGTTACAAAACACTTCTCCCTAAAGAATTTATCAAACATCATGTTGAATTAAAAACTCCACTGATGGGAACCAGCAGTTAGCGTAATGGCTATGTCGCTGGACTCCCACATAGCCGCCTGCAGTTCGTGTCCTGGACCCGGTGGCTTAAAACTCATGCTGGGCGCGTGTGCGTGCGTGCCCAAGATCCCGAGAGGAGAATGGAGGAGAAGGGATTGCGGCGTGACCATCCCCCCTGGGGGGGTGATTTCTCGCTTTCTGTCTGTCTGTCTGGCGAGCGCACGCGCCCTATAGCAAAAACCTCTCAAAAAAAAAAAAAAAAAAAAAAAAAAAAAAAAAAAAAAAACTCCACTGATAATTCTAAAAAGATATCCAAATTACAATTCTTTAAAAATAATAATAGTTTTCAAATTATGAGTATTGACCACACATGTACTTACTTGGGAATATTTCCTGAAATTTATCAGAACATAAAGAAAGGTAAAAGAATCCAGATCTTATTAGACTATAAAACTTACATGACATTTCATCACCTATAATTTCACCTTACATAGTTTCATTTTAAAAGCATTAAATTTGTACTATGTGGCTGGCACTGTGTTAGATAATTTACAGACTTCTTTTAAAAAGCGGGGCGAGGGACATTGCTCCTCCTTTTGGGGAGTAGGACTTCATTTTCCATTTTTGTTTAGAGAGTTTGAAAAGCTGAATTCTATTTCAATAAGATTGTATTTGCTGAAACATTTAGGTACGAAGCAAGATCTTAGCCAAGAATCTTTAGTTACTCTTCTGCAGCCTATACATAAAAAGATATTACTGGAAACATTTTCAGATTTGTTTATCCTCAAATAATGTGGTCCATTTTCATTTTGAAAAAAAAAAAAAAAAAAAAAAAGAATTCCAGAGAAAGAAATGCTTGCATGACTGACTGAGTCATACTGTGTAGATTTTTTTTCCAGTAAGCTACATTATGCTGGATGCTGTTCAAAAAGGGAAAATGTCAAACGCACTGGGGTTCAGTCTGGCATGTGGGTGGGTTTACTCAAGCACAGAAATCAAATATAGGCATTGCAGCCAATACCTTGTAAAACAACAGAACAGCTTAAATATCAGAGCTAAAATTTCAGTTATTTTCCAGCTGAATCATACAAGTAAAATATAAATGAACAATACACAAGTGAGCATTTCAAATGGCATTTATTGTATTTCTTGGAATCTTAAAGTTGAAAAAAACAGACAACATAAAATTCAATCTTTCTCCTATACACTATGTATTACACATATCTGTGGCAGATTTTCGTTCTTCTGCTTAGACATTTCTGGTAAGGGAGAGCTCAGTACCATGTAGCACAGTGCCCTTCCTTTGTCAGACAGATGTGACACAGAGGAAAGAATCTGGAATGATATAAGCCAAAACCATTATTGTGGTTACCTAAAGGTGGATGAGATTAAAAGGTTTTTCTTATTCATCTTCTTTTCTTTGACTATTTTTTCTTTTTTAAAAAATATATTAAAACAAAATGTCTCCCTTGTAAAAACTATTTATTTATTTCCTTCTTGAGAGAGAGTAAGTGGAGTGGAGAGAGGCGCCCCTGACCTGACAGGCTTTTCATGTTGCAATACTCTCTCCAGCTCTGCAACCAGCCAGGATTAAGGAAGGGTATGCTGTTGGGTGCATTCAACATGTTCAGAAAGACCGACATTGCAGAGCCTTCCCACATGGCCTCCAACAGCTCTCAGCAGCATTCCCCCCCCACACACCACTTACATCACCATGGCTGAAACTGCATGTCTATACTTTTCATAATTGGTTTATATTTCTAATAAAAAATTACTTAAAAACCATGAAGGGGACCTGCAGTTGGCAATAATGGCTATGTCGCTAGACTCCCATGTAGCCAATTGCGGTTCGAGTCCTGGACCTGGTGGCTTAAACACATGCCGGGTGCGTGTGCATGTGTGTCCAAGATCTGGAAGAGAAGGGACTGTGGTGTGGCCAACCCCCTTGGGGGGTGACTTCTCACTTTCTGTCTCTCTGTCTCTGTCTTTCTGGCAAGCACATGTACCCCATAGCACAAATCTCTCCAAAAAATAAAATAAAATAAGAATTCAAATACTAGCATTGAGGCTGTCTCAATTACTCTAAAATTCAATACAGAGTAGGATTAACTGGCTAAAAATTAGGCACCAAAACTACTAATATTACAAAACATTAGTGACTGGTGAATACATTTCAATCATATCAATATGTCTATGGAGGGACTCTTCACAAAACTTGCTTCTAACTAAATTGCTCTTGGTCAAATAATATCCTACTTAATAATTCTTAAGCTATGCACCCTCTTCTATCAAAACACTCCAAAGGGGCCAGCCCTGTGTCCTAGTAGTTAAGGGAGCCAGGTCCTATGTTTCAAATCCCAGCCCAGGCAGCTTGAAAAACATGTTGCCCCAAATTCCAGCATGATGGAGATGGGATTGCAGCATAGCTACACCCTGTGGGAGGGTACTTTCTCTGTCTCCCTTTCTGTCCCTCTGCCTCTCCATCTGTCTCCAACAACTGCACATGTCCTCTGGCCATGAAATAGAGAGATAGATAGATGGACAGATAGATAGATAGATAGATAGATAGATAGATAGATAGATAGATATATAAAAGAACAACACCCCAAGGATGCTAAACATTCTAGTAACTTTATCACTTTGTGAACTCTAATCAAATTAGTATGCATCTAAACCATGAAATTTACAGTGTTCTAAGTTATCTAAGTGATGTCTTTGTTCATCGTGGAACTTAACATTTATACCTGTTACAATTGATTGTATTACTTTGGTCCTTTCCTTCTTATAAGGTGCTAAGTAGAATATTTAAGATGTTATATGGGGTGGGAGAATTATTCCTGGATCAGAAAGACCACGTTCTGCAGAATTAGTCATGCCTCCTCATGACTGTTCCCCCTTCCTTGTTTCTCAGTCCTTGGCCTTCTCTTCTTTTTCCCAGTAAATTATTAGCCAACTCCCAGTAAACAATATGCTTTAAGCAAATCAGATGTACTTAACATCTACTATGTGCCTAACACATCCCCACAGGTTATCCCACTTATAGTTCAGCAGCCCAGTTGCCAGTTATCATTGTTTCCATTTTTACAGTGGAGAAACAGAGGCTCAGAGATTAACTTTCCTGAAGTCACACAGATGCTCATTGCCATGGTAAGATCTGAATCTATATCCGAGTGGTTTTAATGCTAATGCTGCCTCTTTGTATTTATTGGATTTGGCTTCCTGCCTTTAACCTTGCCTTTCTGGCCTCCAATAGACTTTGTCACCTATTCTCTAATTTCCAACACTGACCTTGAAACACCAGATTTTTCCTTTCCATTTTCCACAATCATGCTAAGTTTGGTACTTTCTGCTTATCTAGAATTTGGGTTTCTAATATATAAGGATTATTTTCAAGATCTATAGAAGTTCCTATTTGCTCACTTATTTTTTTTCTAACATTTCTGAAAACCAACAGACTTTTCCAGACCAATGTATCTCCATAAGGATAACCTGAATATATATTAAACAATGTTCCCTCTTGTCCAGGAACCTAATTTAACAAATTCCGCCAAATCCTTACTGAAATCAAAGCCTACAACATTCCCCTGCTTTATCATTTTAGAAACTTTTAATTACTAAACAAAAAATCCAACTTACACTGTACCATACTAGCTCATGTACCTGGACAGTTCAGAGATAGAACTAAGTTGATGTAGGTGCTCAAGTAACATCATAAAGACCAGGTCTCTCTACTTATTGGTTCAGTGCCCCTCGAACCTGACTTCAGCTCCAGGCTTCACGTGGTACAAGTTACCTGCCAGCAGCTCCCACTCCTCATCTTCCCAGGTCCATTATACACAAATCACTTTCATAGTTTCAGGAGTAACAGAAGGCATACAGGTAAATAGGAAAGAGACTGAACATAAAAGTCATGTAGTCTAAAAAAGAAGACATGTGCTTTGGTGTAAAATAAATCTGGATTTGAACCAATCACTTCTTCTTAAGCAAGTTATTAAAACTTGGTTTTCTTCATTAAAAAATGGAGATTCTATGTAATTCATAAGTTGAGATGAAATCCCAAAATTTAAATGAAGTAATATAAATAAAATGTCTAGCATAGTCCCAAGAATGTCACCAGTGCACAAGATATTAGCAAAGGAAAACACACAAATAGTAACAATACTACATGTTCCATAATATTGATGCAAACTAGCATGCTAGGGTTTCAGAAGGTTCACACCTAGTTAGGGTAATGGGGCTGCAAAAGATTTTACAAAGGAAGAAGAATTTTAAGTGGGTCATAAAAGGATGGATAAAATGATGATAAGTAGATCTAAGAGAAAAGAAGGTAGGGCCTACTTGGGGTATAACTGAAATAGAGATTGTCAGTAGTGGAAGTGATTGGAGATATTCTTGGAAATGCAGGTTGAAGTCTATTTTTGTAGGTTTTTTTTAAAAAGAATTATTTTATTTAGCTTCATTTATTCATTTAATGTGACCATAGAGGGACAGAGTAAGAGAGAGAGAAAGTAAGAAATCAAGCCACCAGGTCCAGGACTCAAACCACTGTCAGCCTTGTGGGAGTCCAGCACCCTTAACTACCACACCACCTGTCAGTCCCATTTGTGGGTATTTTTAACGTGCTTAAAAAGTTTGTGGTCAATTCACTGAATGAGTCTTCCTGAAGTTTGTCAAGCCTGAGAGTGACAAGACAAGGGTTTTGTTTTAAGAAAGAAGAGCCAAGCAACAGATGGCAAAGACAAATTTGTAAACTTTATTTACAAATTTATAGGCAAGCAAATGAAAATGAAGGCTTAGTCTCAAGTAGTACCATGGTAACAGACTGAAAAAGGTATATGTACATAGAAATTCAGAGGCAAAAATCTATGAGATTCAAAATTGATTGGATGTAAAGAATGAAAGGGAAAAATCAAAACGTATTTGTTTTGAACTCTGGATATCTTGAAGAATAAAGATGTCGGAGCCAGCAGGTAGTGTAAATGGTTACATCACTGGACCCCCACCTTGCCGACTACGGATTGAGTCCTGGACCCAGTGGCTTGAAACTCATGTTGGGCACATGTGCATGCATGCCCCAGATCCCAGGAAGAAAAGGGGAGGAGAAAGGATTGCAGAGTGGCTATCCCGCGCACACACACACCCAGAGGGTGATTTCTCACTTTCTATCTCTCTGTCTCTCTGGTGAGTGCATGTGCCCTATGGTAGGTAAAAATATCTCTCCAAAAAAAAAAAATGTCATTCATAGAAAAAAACAACTTAATGATGTCTGGGGAAAAGAGGAGAAATGACAATTTTGGTTTGTGACATGGTAAATTTAAAGTGTCTATAAAATATCCACATGGCTATGTATCATGGGCAGTTGAAAATATTTTATCGGGGCCAAAAAGATTTGGACAGAAGATAGTTGTACTGTTTATCCTTCTAGCATTTATTTTTTCCTTTCCATCTTCTTTTATTATCTAGTTTCCTATATAACCTAAATTTTCCTGAATGCCATCAGTCTTGAGTTCCATAATGATAAAGACATTACCTTTCCTGGTTCTTGTCAACACCCTGACATGAACAAGTCTCTCTGTTCTCACCTCAGCCCCCCATTAAAAGAGGTGGTCCAGAATTTCTCCTCTCCACTGGGTGTAGCTGCTTCTCTGTAAGCCCTCCGGTCATCTGCTGTCACTACAACTAGCAGCCTGAAACCCTAAGGTGCCACAGTTGTGGTCTCCAGATGTGAGAGGAAATATTTCTATTAGATCTCCAAACTAGGGCCCCCTGTGACCCAATATTTTCAGAAAACTGTTTATTTAGCTTATATTACAGCCTCTGTGTGGGAACCATACTTGTGTCAAATAAGAAATGATCCACAAATTCTGAGCATAGATTTGCATTCCGAGAATTCTCAATCTGGAGCCATGTCTGATGGGTTCTGACTACAAGACACATTTTCAACATAATTCAATCATTTCAATGACTGAGTGAATATCATCTGTTCATACTAAATCATAATTCAAAAATGTCAATGTTTGAACCATAACATAATCTAGAATCTCAGCTCCATGAGATTCATTAAAAGTTCACCTTTTCATTTGTTTCATCTCGAACATTTTCAAATTGTACTATTGCTTTAGCTTTATTTATTATTTCCATGAGAGAAAAAGAGACAGAGGGAGACAGTTATACCTCAAAGAGTCTTCGTGCCATTATCCATGCCCAACCTCAGCCCATGAGCACCTGGCATGAACAGGGAGGCCCCAGGATACAAACCCAGTATCTTTCCATGGGGGTCCAGTTGTATTAATGTTGCAACACTCTCTGGCCAGTTTTAAAAGTTTAATTCTGAGAAATAGAGACCTACAGATGGTATAAAGATTATGTAACTTTACTCCTACCTAGTAGACCGTGGTTTGAGCCCTGGACCCAGTGTAAACATTACACCAGGCACATGTGCATGCATGCTCATGATTCCAGGAGGGGAATAGAGGAGAAGGGATTGCACCATGCCCATCCTCCCTTAGGGAGTAATTTCTCGCTTTTTGTCTTTCTGGTGAGTGCACACACCCTACAGCAAAAATCTTTCAAAAAGAAAGAAAGAAAGAAAGAAAGAAAGAAAAAAAGAAAGAAAGAAAGAAAGAAAGAAAGAAAGAAAGAAAGGAAGGAGAAAGAAAGCAGAAAGAAAGAAAGGAGAAACAATTAAAGTTAAGTAAATTTTTCTTTAGTCATGACAGCCCACAACAAAACATTTAAATTTATTACATTTCTTTTATTTATTTATTTATTTATTTTTTGGAGAGGTTTTTGCTATAGGGTGCATGCGCTCGCCAGACAGACAGAGAGAGACAGAGAGACAGAGAGCAGGAAATCACCCCCCAGGGGGGATGGCCACGCCACAATCCCTTCTCCCCCATTCTCCTCTCAGGATCTTGGGCACACACGTGCACGTGCCCGGCGTGAGTTTAAGCCACCGGGTCAGGGACTCAAACCGCGGTCAACTACGTGGGAGTCCAGCAACATAGCCATTACGCTAACTGCTGGTCCCAATATTTCTTTTCCGTGAATAAAAAGACAAATGAATTATGATTAGATTTGAGGAAAGTCATGAGATGCCATACATAGCTCAGATAGCTAATCTCACACTTCAAAACTTTAAAGTCTAAGCTAAACCATAAATGTAATAAAAATAGAAAGTCTATAAAATCAATGGTTAAGGAACCAGCAGTTGGCATAATGGCTATATCACTGAACTCCCAAGTAGTTGACAGTGGTTCAAGTCCTAGACCCGGTGGCTTAAACTCACACCGGGTGTGTGTGCGTGTGCATGCCCAAGATTCCGAGCAGAGAATGGAGGACAAGGGATTTTGGCATGGCCATTCCCCCTAAGAGGTGATTTCTTGCTTTCTGTCTCTCTGTCTCTGTCTTTCTGGTGAGTGTATGAGCCATATAGCAAAAACCTCTCCCCCCACAAAAAAAAAAAAAAAAAAAAAAAAAAATCAATGGTTAAATAGTACAATTTGGGGCAATTAAAATACAAAGAAATGAAGTATCAAATAAGATGAAATGCGTGCTTTCTGTGGGCTTGTCAAGATAAAGTTAAATAGCGAGAAAAAAAGAGTTTAATTCTAAAAACCTTTTGCCAAATGCCTTTTGCTTTTGGAGCCAAGTTGCAGGTTAATTTAGAAAGCTAAATAAATCAATAAATCATTATTCTGATGTGTACATAGCATTTTACTTTCAAATAAAATTTCCTTTTTTATACATTACCTCATTCCATCTAGCTAAGGAGAGCACAAGATGGTAGACAGAGGACAGAAAAAAGGTTAACCATATAATTGAAGCATGCTAATAAAAATTGGTTGGTGAGAGCGACTAATCCTAATCACTAGACCACTAGAGAACTTTGCTATGTGCTATACACCTGGGCCAAGTACCAGTATTGGCTATTGCAAGGGATTGTTTATTCTCCCAATATGCAAACCTTGGAGAAGGGAAGAGAGATATTTTATTTTGTGAAGTCAGTAGGTACGGTGTCTAGGGGAGTAAATCCTGTTAAGTTCAAATTTATGATTAGGTGACAAGTTGACATTGAAATTGTCCTTTTCTCTGATCAAAAATGAACAAAGGCTTTAAAACAAACAAAAAAATTGGTTGAGATGAGGCTAGGGTAATGCTAGGAATTCCAATCAGTTTAGATCTAAATGAAATTGGTATGCTTTAAACACTGTGACTACCTTGTGGTTTGCAGATGGTGAATTTAGCAGATGTGTGATCAAGGAAATCACTTTTACACAAGGTTTATGTAAAGTAGCCTCCTGAAGCAATTCACTTAAATTCTCTTGTGAGGGTGAATGTGGGTGGAACATCAACCCATTGATGGTTGAGAAGGGGAACTCCCTGCCTTTTATTTCTAATACACGCAATCTGTTAGCCCCATTTTATCCCTCCAGTTTCTTACCCTGGCTCAGAAGCATGAGTAAATATTGAAATACTGTAATGCTGCACCTGAGAGGGTTTATATCCCTCAGTGGGAGAGAGCCAATGTCAAAACTATAAACCACCTGATACCTGAAATAGGCTGATGGCTTAAAAAAGTCATAACCCAAACAGAGCCCTCTGTTTACATTTCCTTATATGAGTGAAATAACAAAGCAAACAAAAGTCTTTGATGTGCTTGGTTTTTTTCCATTCTCACACATGCATGCACACACACCCCCCCCCCCACATCCCCACACACAGAGCTTCCTGCCCCCATTTGATACCTCTGCCAATCCCCCACCCCTTCCTTAGCAACCTGGTCACTCAGTGGCAACCCACTGCATCTTTTTGGTGAGAGCTGAAGTCTAAGAGAAAGTAAACAAAAAGTGTATTAGAGATGTGTGCATGCATTTCCCTCTCCTTCATTCAGCAAATAATTGGTGAGTGTTTAGTATGCCCCAGGAACAATAGGCACTATATGGCCAGTTGTTTTGTAGGTTACCCATATTCTAGTAACTTGGAAACCCTAAAGTAAAGACAAATCATTACAACAAAACTGGAGAAATGATACCACCTTTTATATTTATGGATAAAGAAATTATGACTCAACAATATCACACAGATTGCCCAAGGTCAAGTGGCAGAAGCAGGCTTTGAACCAGGTGTTTCTGATTTCGAAGCTATGTTCCTATCACTACACTACTTCAATTCTTCAGGATCTTTTTACATATCTATTGATGTAAACCAGTATCTATTTTGATGCTTTAAAAAATCCTGTTCAGGGAACAATTCCACCCAAAAAAAGAGTAGGAAATAGGCAAGCAACACAGAAATTTTATAATTATTCAACTAAATAATCTATCTTGATAGAACCTGTGATTAATCTCATACTCTCTGAGAAGCAATGAAGAGGTGAATGATTACCTCTCTGAGTGCTTTTCATTTACCATTTAATACTTATTACCCAAGCCCATTTCTTAATTGTAATTCCTACTAAAATGAAAATAAAACTATCTGTTGATCAGAACAATAAGAAACTTATTAACAAACTTTTTTAAAAAAAAATAATTATTTAACTTTACTTATTATTATCTTAAAATTTGCTATAGGGCGGTGTGCTCACCAGAGAGAGAGAAAGTGAGAAAGCAAACCAGGTCCAAGACTTGAACTGCAGTGTCATGTGAGAGTCCAACACCTTAACCACCATGCCACCTGCTGGCCACTACAAACATTTTTAAAAAAATGAGTTAGATTATCAGATTTAATAAGCAGTTTTCACAGCCTTCTCTCTGGCCTTTCTCTCCCCCAGTAGTAGTATTTTGCTCTAGCTCTTGTGCGTACAAGGAAATAAGTGCTGGGTGATTCTCCAATATAGACTATAATTTATTGACTTTGAATGTACACATGTAAGAAATGAACAAGTAAGTTATGAGAAAATAAAATCTTATTTTCTTAACAACTATAATGCTCATTAAAGAAATAACCAACTGACAATAACACCATTCTGGAATTAAGAAATAAAATCAATCTTCATTTAGGGAAATACCAAGCAATCTTCTATTATGCACAGATTTAATCCCATCTTGGCAAATGCGTAAGGGGAGGAACATTGAAACACTTTAAGAAGCCAAAAGAAAACATTGCAAATCAGAGGAAAGTGATCTGGCTAAAAAGTCTAAAGAGTCTAAAGTCTAAAGTTTTGTGGAGTTTAGCACTGAAGGTGAAGGGAAATTAAATAATTCTTGTCTATTATTTGAGAGGAAACACGCACAAACACACACAAACACACACACACACACACACACACACACACAGAAGAATACTGCTTCTCCTGTCTAATAACAAAGAACAAATAGGTGTGAATCAGAATTTGCTAAAATTAGGTTCAGCTTCTAGTGACAGAAATGACAAAATAGCAATAATAGAGGAGCATTTTTTCACATAAATAGTTTCTGGAGGAAGATAAGCCATGGCTACTAACAACTTTACCATCCACAATACGTGGCATTCCATTGTCCAAAATGGTTGCTTAAGCTCCAGTAATTATACTGTACTCTACACAGCAGGGAAAAAAGAGCAAAGAGGAAGGTATGTGCTTTTCTTTTAAGAACAGATCTTGGAGAATGTTTATACTTCTAATATTCTATTGCCCCATCACATAGTCACAGCTGTCTCATTCCCCCTACCCCCCAACAAAAAGGTGAGGAATGTAATCCTAATTCCAGAGAGCCAAATGTCCAGCTATAAACTAGGTTCTATTACTAAAATAAGAAGAGAAAAGAAATATTAGGAAGTAGTCAGCTTTGCCCCAGAAACCCATAGGGAGGGTTTGCCTTAGGAATAAAGATCTTACATAAGACTTTAAAAAGTCTATTAAGGGTGAATTATTAGTTTATTTAGGGACACAATATCTCCATCTTAGAATATTCTTAAGGAAAGATAAAAGTAAAATCTCCTCTGCCCTGTGTGTTGGAGAAGTTGAAGGATGCATGTCTAGGGATTTGGAAAATTGCAATCAGTCCTTAAGACCCTAACTTAATTGTTTTCTCTTGATTATGTTCCCATCACTCTTCTGCTCAAAACCATCTAGTGTCCTCCTTTCACTTGCAGGTTAAAGAGTGAGCTCCCTGGAATGGTGTTCCAGGCCCTTTCAATATGATTTGGTCCCCACTTCACTAACTTCCTCACATATTGTTCACATTAACAATACCAAACTACTTCCATATTCCTGAAGATATGACATTTCAAGTTTCTGATCATTCATTTACTCAGCAAATAGGGGTTGAGCTCCAACTCACCCTTGCCATACAAAGAAAACAGCACAATCAGTGTGGGAAAGTATTACTCAATAAGTAGTTACTTACTTGGAGGAAAAATCAATCTAGACGTCAAATCAGATCATAAACCAAAATAAATACAGGTGGATTGAAACACTACAGCTTTTTTTTTCCCAAAAAGAAATGAAAGAACTAAAATAAGAGTAAATATTTATCAATACCCTGGAGGGGAAGGACCTTCTAAGTTTCAAAGGAATGAAAGAAGTTATAAAGAAAAAGATCAATGGATTTTACTATCTAAACTTGTTTAAAGTGGCTCTATGTTAAAATATAACCAAAATTACAAGAAATGTTTTTAAAATTGGGAAAATACACTTACCTCAAATATGATAGAAAAATACTTTTATTATACTTAAAATTGCTGAAATAAATGGATATAACACTGTGATTTAGTACTGTGCTGCAGATCAATATGAACAAATCCTACAAACAAAATACTGAGCAAAACCCGACAGTCATAAGAGTGTGGAATATGATTCCACCTTTATAAAGTTTAAAAATAAGTACATCTAAATTGTATCTGAATGTCTACATAAGTAATTATTGAGAAAAGCAAGGGAATGATTCTCAAAAGTCACTATCACGTTTACTGGAGTAGGAGGCGGGAGGAGGAAACCGTGAAGAAGTTGGTGATCATGAAGAGGCACCTGGGCCTTGGGCCAGGTAGCTGAAAGCAGGTGGGGAAAGGAGACAATGTTTTACAAGCTGTTTCTTAACTTGAGCCATGATTACACAGAAGTACACTCTATAATTATTCTTTAAACTATAAGAAAAGGCTTGAAAAGTATGCGGAAAAATACAATTAAAGTACAAGTTCACTTTGGTACAAAAAAAGAAGTTAAAATCATGAATAGTTTTTTCAGAATACGCATTTTTCATGAACATTTTGAAGACCCCCATATATATGTGTTATATGCTCTTCTTCTGTATGTACAATAACTCTTCATAAGGGAAAAAAGAACTCAAAAGATAAATGAACAAGGGATGTGCAGAGACAACCCAGAAAAAGAAAAAATGCAAATAACTAACCATCTTTTGGGAAAATATCCAGCTTAGTAGGAATCATAGATATGCAATTTTTCAAACAATAGTATATCATTTTCTGCCTAATTTGTATTTTCTTTTATTTTTATGAAAGTACTTAATGCCAATGATAATGTGGTGAAAATGGTACCCTCAGATGCTGCTGGAGGGAGTAAAATCAATGTGGCAATATGTGTCAAAGGTCAAGAATAGGCTTTAACATTTAACCCACAAATTCCATCTTGGGGTATTTATGAGGAAATAGTCCAATATTGGAAAAGAAAAACAATAGTCATCAGAAAATTTTTATTTTTTGGTTTTAAGAGTCTCACTATATTTTGATGATTCTACCCATCTCCATTTGCTGGGACGATGGGCACAGGCCCTCATGGCTGGTTTTTAGAGTGGGCCAGGAACTGAACTCAGATTTCTTAGGTGGAAAATCTTTCACTTAGCAGATAAAAAAATCTAAAATAAAATACACCAACGTGTTAACTGTGATATTCTTTAGAAGGTGAAACTATGGTAAACATTTTTTTCTTTTTTTAATTTCTCTGAATGTTCTAAACTTTTTATAATGAGAAAAAACCATATGTAACCTCCGTTCTTTTGTTTCTTTTTGTCAAAATTCTATAAGATTCTGTAAGGAACCAATATAAGTAAGCCAGAATTCTGATTTTTCAGTATCAGTCTGAATCGACCCTTTTTCCTGCATAGTAACCTGGTTTTCATATTAACCTTTCCAGCCTCTAATCCACAGTTCTGTTCTATGTTCTTTATTTTTCTCCAACTCCCTGCCCACTCTCACTTTCCTAACCTACTACTGAGCTGAGCTGAGCTGAATTGAGCTGAGCTGAGCTGAGCTGAGCTGAGCTGAACAGGGCTGGGCAGAGCTGAGCTGAGCCGAGCTGAGTTGGCATTTTCTGACATTTCACTTATGGCCCTGCTTTAGCTCTCCTAAAGTGAGCCCAAGGACAGGGCTCTGTGCTGCATGGCCTTCCTGGGACTAGGAGTGCCAAGATGTTCTAACTTTTGATTCTGTGGCAGCTTCTAATTTTAATGTCCTTTGTTTCCATTAAAGGAATTGCTATATAAAGCTACATCCCAACCAGATTCATTTTAATAGAGTGTAGTAGTTTAAAGCCTGGACTTTAAAATTCAAATAAACATGAGTTTGAGTCCTGGTACTAACAGTTGGTTGTCATATGACCTTAAGCAAGTTACTTATTCTTTTTATCTTGTTCTTCTTCTAAACAGTATGAATAATAATCATACTTACCTTAAAGCTTGTAAAGATTAAATCTTTGTGAAGCTTTTCATGCTTAGCATGTATAAGTGCTCCATCAATGATCCCATTATTATCCACCTGTTTATCTTGAATCACTTCTCATCCCTACTTTTTACTCTAATAGAAGGTAAAACACTTAACCCAATTATTTTAGTTAATTTTGTTATAGTTCTTTGTCTTTATTCATACCCTGCCAGACCAATAACTTTGCCTAAGAATGCTCATTAAAAAATTCTGCTCTCGTGACCAGAAGATGGCATAATGGTTACTTCGGTGGACTCCCATCTAGTCAACAGTGGTTCAAACCCCAGACCCAGTGGCTTAAAACTCATGCCAAGTGCATGTATGTGCGTACCCAAAATCCCAAGAGGAGAATTGAGGAGAAGAAATTGTGGCATGGCCATCCCCCCCCCAGGAGTGATTTCTCATTTTTTGTCTCTCTGTCTCTACAGCAAGTTCAAGCACCCTATAACAAAAATCTCTCTCTACAAAAGAAATGAAGGAAGGAAGGAAGGAAGGAAGGAAGGAAGGAAGGAAGGAAGGAAGGAATTCTGCTCTGTGGGACCAGCAGATAGCGTAATGATTATGTTACTGAACTCTCATCTAGTCAACAGCGGTTCAAGTCCCAGACCCAGCAGTTTAATACTCATGCCAAGTACATGTGCATTTATGCCCAAAATCTCAAGACAAGAATGGGAGAAGGGACTATGGTGTGTGGTGTGATCATTGCCTCTGGGGGATGGATTATTTCTTGCTTTCTGTCTCCCTGTCTCTCTGGCAAGCACACACGCCCTATAGCAAAAATCTCTCTCTAAAAAAATAAATAAATAAATAAAAGAAATTCTGTTCTCAGTTCTCCATGTAAGCAAGTAAACGATGCAGAGGTTAGGAATATGCACTGATGATGTCCCTGGAAAGCTAGAAAGAAGGAGAACCAGTGCTAAAAGACTGCAGGTGAGAGCCAGATTGAGAAATTAGAAGCAGAGTAATTGAGAACACCTCAAGCATGGAAACCTTCAAAGTCACTTGTGAGATATTTACACCAAACCTAGGAAGGTGAATCACTAAAAGAAATAGAGTGCCTAAAGTTTGACTGCAAGGAGTTTTTGGATTAGATTCATGGCTTTGCTTTAGCTCTTGGTCACTCAATGAAAACCATTAGTGAATTTAGTTGTTTTGCCTTTTGATAATATGATAATTGAGTGACTGATGCACTTGGATGTTTGGCCAGGTTATATAATAAGCAGTGTACCCCCCTCCCCCCACCATTATGGCAAAGCAGTTGCCTGAATTACATGGTAAAATAATAAGTACATTCACCTTCGATTTCTTAGGGGGAATGCCTCCTTTTTGTACCTAAAAAGACCCTTCAAGTTTTCTTCTGCAGAAAATCTGGATCATCCACTGGGGATAAATCTGTTTCTTTGAAGGATAATATGCTTCCTACAAACTGGAAAACTTTTATATCCCAAGACCTATTATTCGAAATACGTTCAAGCTCTGCTTCTTACAGTGGTGTCTGGAAGAATACTAATAATAGCTATGTCTTGTGAGTGTAAAATCAATGGTTCCCTCACAGAGTACAGGGAATGCAACACAAAATATAGCCACATTTTGGATCAGACTGAGCCATAACAGTACTAGCCTAACGGGGTTATCAGCATTTACCTTGTTAAATTCATATATAAGGACAAAGTCCTGCTCATTTTCCATGTATTCTTACCTGATTATTTGCAAGCAAATGGATTTAGTCTTTGTTCTGTCTTTCTGGTCCAGAAAGAGGCCAAAATATAGAGGCTTAGAAAAAGACAAGTATGGGACCAGTAGATAGCATAATGGTTATGCTGCTGGCTTCCACGTAGTCAACCACAGCTTGAGTCCCAGACCCGGTGGCTTAAACTCATGCCAGGCACTGTGCCCAAAATCCTAAAAGGAGAATGGAGAACAAGGGACTGCAGCATGGCCATACCCCCTGGGGGGGTGATTTCTCACTTTCTGTCTCTCTGTCTCTCTCTGTCTCTCTGGCGAGTGCATGTGCCCTATAGCAAAAATCTCTCTTAAAGAAAGAAAAAAAAGAAAGAAAAAAAAAAAGACAGATGCTTCACTGTACATAAACATCTAACATGAAAATTCTGCATGGAAAGACTCAACCACAAAGACTGGCTGATGTAGCCCATGCTTAAATATGTGTTTAACATTTATAGGTCATTTAGTCCTCATCTGCATTATAATTTTGCTCTGTGCCATAAATGCAAAATGTGTTTTAGTGCTTTTTGATATACGACTTGGGTTTATTACAGTTCCATAAAGCTGTCCAATATTTACTAGGGTTTTATAACGTTATTTAATGATTTTCCTCAACTGCCAATGAGATGCCATTACCATAGTAACAGTGCAATTTTCTATATCCCATTTTCAGGTTTCTTTGGTTTCATCAAAGTAGCACATTTTCCATTAAACTTTGCAGTACATAAAGTTGTTAAGGTGACAGTTGGGTACAGTTATGGCTGAAATAAGAATATTGTCAGGAACTTTACCCCTGGGCCATTTAAAACAATTATTGAGAAAAGCTTCAAGAAAAAAATTTTCTTTCTTTAGCAAATTATGAAGGAAGAACACTGAGAGTTAACTTGCCTACTGCATATCTCTCTGAGCTGTAGCAATGAGACAAGGAAGGTGTTGCCTTCTTTATAGTGTGTTAGAGGGTACCTTGGCACTAGGTACCCCAAATCCAAATCTTACCCTGAGTCGTTCTGCTAGGAAAATCTGTGTCAGCACAGACCTCTGATCTCCAAATGAAAAAAATATTATTTCCTTCCCAGGACTAATTACAAGCTGTAGTATGGATTTTTAAAATTTTATTTGTGTGGAGCCAGTCAATGGTGTTATAGTTAAGGCAGCTGGCTGACTTTGTGTTTCAAGTCCTGGATCCAGAGGCTTGAAAAATCACAACAGGCACATGTATTCACATGCCCAAAATCCCAAAAGGAGAATGAAGAAGGGATTACAGTGTGGCCATCCCTCCTGGGGGGTGACTTCTCACTTTCCCTCCCTCTTTCTCTCTCTCTCTTTCTGTCTTTCTCTGGTGAGTGCATGCAAAACAAACAAACAAACAAAAACATAACAAAACAAAAAAAAGGAAAAGAAAAGTATTTGTATGTTTATTATCTGTTGTAGATTTCAAACTCAAACCAGAATAGAGTAGTAAGTTCCATAAGAACAGTCAGAATGTCTAAGATTAAAAAAGCAAATAACGATAAGTGCTGATGAGTCTGTGGAGAAAAGGAACTCTCTTACACTGTTGGTAGGATTGTAAATTAGTATTAGTCACTGTGGAGAACAGTATGGTGATTTCTCAAAGATCTACAAATAGAACCACCATATAATTCAACAATTCCACTCCTGGGTAGACCCAAAGGACAGGAATGTACTAAGTTGGAAAAACACTTGCACATCCATGTTTACTGTAGTGTTATTCACAATTGCTAAGACATGGAACCAACCCAAATATCCATGAGTAGACGAATGAATTGAAAAAGTTTGGCACATACACATTATGGAATACTACTGAACCATAATAAACAGTGAGACCCTAGCATTTGATAAAAAAAGTACATGAATATGAAAGATTTACTGCTAAGCAAAGCAAGCCAGATTATGAAAAAGAGATATTATATATGTTCCCATTCAATATATACTGAATGTCTCATTCTATGGCAGAAACTATTGGACGGTATAAAAGCATGAAAAATAACTGTGGATATTAGAGACACTGTGGGAGAATGGTGGGAAACGGGAAATGGTGAAAGGAAGAGGTAATCAAGGGAAAAAAGAAAGAAGCAAAACAGTTAAGAAACACGAAATGGAAAATTATCTGTTGATAATCCGTGTGGTAATATCTTTTATTGAGCCAATATACAGTATATTCTGGATGGGATAATTCATTTTGTATGCTGTAATGATATACATGATTGATAAAATAAATAAATAAAATTTTAAAAGTTGAAGTTCCCTAAGAACATGTACTATCTCTTCCTTTTATCTTATATCCTGAGCTTTTAGGACAATATCTGGAACCTAACAGGTGTTGAACAAATAATAATTCAAGTAGATGACATAAATTTTCTCTCAAAGCATGTCTTCAATACTGTAAACCTCTGGCTACCCAAAATATAAAATTAAATGCAAAAAGTACTGTTTTCCTTCAGAAATAATGCCACAATAAGTTTTAAATTAATTATAGGACTTCAATATACAGAACCTGTAGTTTTTCTTAAGCAACTGCAACTCCAAATGTACCTTGTACATCAACCACGTAGGCTGGAATCCCTACCCTACTCCCATCAGTTCTTGCCTGATAGCAAAGTACAGACAGACTGATTTCCCCTGTATAAAAATCCATTAAATTTATAATGCAAAGATAATATATAATTAATATAAAATTAGAAATAATTATCTGTAAGAAAATAATTTGTATTTTTTTTTTTTTGTAAAACTAGTCTACATGAGATTTGTTCAATAATGATTTTGGTCCCTTGATGTAGAACAAGAGTTAGCTACCTATTTTTTAAATACAGTTTTATTGAAACACAACCATGTTTGTTCTTTTAATGCATTGTCTATGGTAGCTTTTGGGGCTATTTACAGCAGTTGTGACAGAGACTATAGATGGAAACGTACAATGACCCACAAAGACTAAATCATTGATTATCTGGACCATGACAGAACATGTTTGCCAAACCCTGATGCAAAGGAACCATCACTAAAGCTCACATTCCCATTATCAGCAAAAACAGTCTTACCTGACAACTCCACTATAGAATTTCAAGAGTCATTCTAAAATCAATAACACTGTCTAGGCTTCTTGTTAATGATCTCTGTTTAGCTCACTTGAAATTTCTTCTAGGGAGGTGTCCTGACAGTCGAACAGGTTTCCTGGGGGAGGGAGTGAGAGATGGGACAAACACACACAGACACACAGAGTGGAGACAAAACAAGGTGCTGATCAAGTCTTCTGTTTATTGAGGAAGAATGGAGAGTTATATACAGGCTGGTGGGCACCGATTGGCTGCCCGAAATGCAAATGAGATAGAACAGCATGAGCCAATCATTGATGTGGGTGGATCTCTCTCATTGCCTAGAAACCCAACCACCCCCAGGGGAGAACAGTTGGTCACATGATTTCTGAGAAACGGTTTGCTCAGTGAGGAAGTGAAACCAAATGGTTTCCAAGATGGTGGATAGCTCAAGATGGCAGATAGCTCAAGATGGCTTCCGTATGCAGTGCCCTCCACAGGGAGGACACATTAAAGGTTGACCAGAGACTGGGTACGGACTCAGTAGGAAGTTGAAATTACCTATAATAAAGGTAAGGCAGTGAAAAGAAAGTGAGCTCAAGAGAAATCTAGCTCTGGGGAGTGATATGAGTCCAGAAATGGACTGTGTTCTTAATTCCCTTTTGTGCTGTGTTTATGCCAAGTCATAGATCTTTTTAATGTAAGAGCAGTTATTTCAGCCTGAGGTCCAATCTTCCAGCAGGAGAGTTTCTAGGCACTGTTTCTTTCACATTATTCAAACTGGTCCTACTAATTGATTGCTTTTTGTTTAGAGTCCAAAATGGAATATTATCCTTTTCATCAATTTTCTCAGCAGTCTGCAAATATGCTATTTATTGTGTGTAAAGATCTACTTAAATAACATTCAATCATCTTTCCAACAATTTCAATGAGCAATGTTCCTGGAGATGCTTAACAACCTGAAATGCCTACTCATTGTGTGCAGTACTTCTAATGACAAATGACCGATGAAGGAACTCTTTAAGCTTATAATTTCTTTAGATGAATTTTCTTGACAGTGTTAAATGAATACCACTGTTTGCAAATGAATATATCATGCATTCCCACCAGCTATTCGTAAAACTGCCTTTGTTCAGGCTGTATGGAATGAAATGATAAATCAATTATGTAGTGAGATTTTGGGGAGGAGTTTAAAAACTTCATAATGTATATGTATTAGAATTATATTTAACATAATTTTAAAATGCATTTTGTCTGAAACAATGGCTCCCTCCAAAACATACTATTGGGGCCAGATCCCACATGGTGACCACAGTTCAAATTCCCAACCTAGTCATCCTGAAAGCCAGGCATGCACACAAGTGCTCAAGGCCCGAGAGGCTAGAGAACAGGAGGAAGGAGATTGTAAAGTGACCAGACCCTGAGAAAAATACCCTTTTCTCTCTCACATGTATGCAGGTGCTATCTTGCATAAAAGAAAAAAAAATTTAAGCTAGTATTAATTTTTGCTCAAAGTTTCTCTAAATGACCATGCTCTATAAATGAAGAGTATCTGTAAATCAAAACCTGGTTGTTGCCACTCTGCTTAAATAAAAACCCTCACGCAAGTTATATAAAATGATAAAATAGTCAAAGATCATTAGATTGGCCCAATTTCTCTTTTTGGTTTTATAGTTACAATGAATTAAAGACAATAAAATATATTTAATGGCTGAACTACTTTGGCATGTGCTGCAAAGATGCTATGCTTCACAGACTGTGACCACACAGGAAGCCTGGGTTTCATCCCTGGTTCAACCTAAAGGACGGTTTTGCTGGCATGTGTCTATAATTCCAACAACTCAGGGAGGCTGAAGCAGAAGGGTAGTAAGCTCAAGGCTGGCCTGGGCAACACTCCCTGCCTAAAAAGACCTGGGTATGGGGCATGCACCTATAGTCCCAGCTTGAGGCAAGAGGGTCACAACATGGTGAGGCCCTACAAAGAAAGAAAGGAGAGAGAGAGGAGAAAGAAGACAAGCATTTATAAGGACACATTATACTATATCAAGTACTATCTATCACCAGGTATACAAAGATGAATAAGATGGCTATCCCAAGACAATTTGGCCATTCATGGGTGTCAAGTTCTCTTGACAACCTCTACTAAACCTTTAGAACAGACATGAGTGAGAGCTACAGTGCTCTCTTTAACAATCTCACCACTGTTTGGGTGTTATAGCAAAAGCAAGGGTCAGATCAAATTAGGCCAGGCATATATTTATTAGCATGGATGCAAAACAATCAAACATATTAACATACAACCTGTCCCTATAGACTTGGTAAAGTGTTAGCTTTCTGTCCTTTAGATCCTTGCCTTGAGAAGTTTTTTGGTAGCAGAGAGAACTATGTTCTAACAGCAGGTTTCAACTGTCTAGTTTAGATTTCTCTATTTATTTATTTATTACTTACAGTCATTCACTGTACATCAATACAGTATACAAAATGAGATTTTCCATCTAGTTTACATTGCATATTGGCTCAATCAAGGATATTATCATACATGCTATAATCAAAAATTATTTTCTTTTTCTTATTTCTTACATATTTTGTTTTATTTATTCCTCTTTTATTTCCTACCTCTCATCCTCTGCCAACTCCCCCCTCTTTTCCCACAGTCTCTGGTATGTACAGTTATTTTCCATGCCCTTTTTATTCCCACATTTTATTGATTCACTAAAGATCTTAATTAATTTAAAGACTTTCAACAGCAAGCACGGCTGATATATACACATTTATGAACGCATGTCTGACTTTAGGCATAAACTTCAATGAGTAAAGTGAACATACTAATAAATAGCACCTTGCTGGGGCTATATAGCTTACTGCAGTCATTAAATAGGTATTAATAGGTATTTTTAAATGCATTTTTTAAATTTCAAAAATAGTTTGAGCTTTAATAGATAAAAATCAATAAATGTTAAGAGAAACTTGCTTAAAACTTAAAGCCAGGAAAAAGGTTAGAATTCAGTTCAAATAGTAGGTAGATGAACCTATCAACAGTTCAAGAGAATACAAAAATCCTAAAATATGGAAATCAAAGCATCGAAGAAAATCAGTAATGCTTTAGTCTAAAGTAAAAATATTCTACTTCACTAGTTCAGATTCACATAATTAATCTCTCTTCTATTGAATTTGCAGTGTTAATGCGGTCTGATCTTTCCATTTAAACTCTGGAAGTTAACATTCAACTCCAGACTTATCCCTACCATTAGGCTGGCCATTCTCTTGGTTGTTTCTTATACTCTTATTTCTGTGTGTCCAACTTCAGTTTTCCTGGTATAGCACTCTCTTTAGCACTTCTTGGAGAGCTAGTATGGTGTTGGTAAATTCTTTCAGGTTTTGTTTATCTGAGAATGTTTTCGTCCTTTTTTCCCATATGAAAGGTAATCTTGCTGGGTATAGTACTCTTGATTGAAATTGTTTTTCACTTAACAATTTGAATATATTTTCCCTTTCTTTCCTTGCTTGTATTGTTTCCAATGAGAGGTCCGACATTAGCCTCATGTGATGTCCTTTGAAAGTAACTTGACATTTCTCTTTTTCCAATTTTAGTATCTTGTGTCTGTCTGCGGTTTTAGTCAATCTGGCTATGATGTGCCTCAGGGAAGATCTTCTTGGGTCAATTCTATATGGGGTCCTTTGTATTTCTTGGGTCTGGATGTTTGAGTGCCTCTCTAGGATTGCAAAATTTTCAAGGATTTCGAGGAATAGATTATCAATGCCCTTATTAGTTTCTTCACTTTCTGGGATACCGCTGATAAGGATATTTGGATGTTTCATGGTATCTAGTATTACTTGTATGTGACTCTCATTTTGGGGGATTATTTTCTAAGTCTTTTTGATGAATTTTTCTAGGTCAGAGGTTCTACCTTCTACATCTGAGATTTGATCTTCTACATGATCTAATCTGTTTTTGATATTTTCAGCAGAAGTTTTGATTTCCTGTATTACAACCTTCATCTCTAACAATTCCGTTTGATTCCTTTTTATGAAGTGTATCTCCTCTTTCGGATTGTGCAAAAACTTCCTCACCTCCTGGAACTCAGTGTCTCTTTTCTCTTGCACCTTCTGAAGTTCGTTTGTTTCTATTCTCTTGCATCTCTGTTAGCTTTGTCACTATGAATATTTTAAATTCTTTATCTGACGATTCCATGAACTCCCTTGTATTCTTTGTGGAAGAAGAGGAGTTATTCTTTTCCATTAAAGGAGAGATATTTTCTTTGTTTCTCATATTTCTTATGCTTATGTGGTGGTTTCCGGCCATCTGATGGATTATACGTTTTGTCCTGACTCCTGGCTAGACTGGAGAGCAGGAGGATGAAGTCTGGGCAGAGGGTCTTCAGTGGTCAAAATCCCTGAACAGAGCCACTCGAAACTCAAATATAGATGGCTGCTGATTGGCTTATTCTGACTCCTGGCTAGACAGTAGAGCAAGAGAATGAAGTCTGGGCAGAGCAGATTTCTCTTACTAAGTGGGATGAACACAGGACCAAAGGGAGTCCTGGTCTGAAAGCAAATTCCCAAGGCTTCTGATCTTGCCAGGTTTATACTCCATTCATGGAAAAGTAGAAGTTTTGACACACCTTTCTAGACAATTCAGTTATGTCAAATGCCATTCATTTCATCAATGAAAAAGTATTTCCACTATCCCTTGATCTCAATTTGAGCAGCCGTTTTTCAGTAATTAGGTTGTAATAACTCTTCTAGAGTATAAATGACAGGATCTTTGAAATGCCAACTCACCACTTTTTGAGGTTTGCTATTGATTAGAATACTTCCTCTAACTGCCCCTAGGATATAGAGTTCATTACTAAATTATATATATACATATCACGTAACTATGAGGAAGTGTTTTAAATAAATGATGGACAACAGAACATCCATCACTTTCTCAGCTTGCTAATATTTGTATGTACAAAAGTCTGACTGGGTACAGAGAAAGAAAAGATTTCCTCAGCCTGGGATGCTAGGAAGACTTCACACAGGAGGTGACATTTGAATGAGATCTTAAAGCTCACTAGGGCAAGAGAAGGGACATAATGAACTCCAGACTAGAAGAATGGCTTGTATAAAAGCAGGAAGACAAAAATAATCTTGCGTGGTCATGCTTGTGCTATAAGAAATTCAGAGTAGCAAAAACATGGAGTGAATAGAGGGAGTAGAGGGAGATGTGCATGGAGAAAGAATGAGCTTCCACAAATAGCAAGTGGCTCAGATTGCCTATGTCTACTACACTTGCTTTTCTTCCTTTTTTTCCCATCATCTCTGTAATATGAGCGGGTAGAGAGAAAGTAGCCCTCCCAGTCAAAATTTCTTACTTCTTGATCATCTAACCTTGGGCAAATAATTTGTATAGGTTCATTCACTAAAATGTTGATTCATGGTCCCGGCTAATCATTGAATCAAAATACAACTTCCCACACCAAAATACCCCATCCCACACCTCCTGAATTAGTCTCTGGAGGTGGTTCTAGTCATCTGTGCTTCTTAAGCTCCCAATTTGTGAATCACTGCCTTAAATACATTATGTGCAGGAATTCACCTTTCTAAAAAATTCTGTAATTGGATATTATTTTACTTTGGCTTTATTTCTTCCAAGAAGGAAAAAGTGAGAGAAAAATAATCTGAATAGTCTGAAATAGTTAAAACATAAAATCTTCAAAATGCTTAGCTGGGTTGAGGCATATTTTAGGAGGAGGGAGAGATTATTCAAAGGTAAGAGAGTTTTCTCCCTTTGAAGCTATCTTGGTGTGATGTGAATCAAACCATTCATGCAGAGAACAAAAGCACTTTTGATTTCAGGAGCCAGTTAAGATGGTAACTTAAATAAACAAGGAGGAAAAGAGATATGAGAAAAGGTCAACTTAGTCATAGCTTCTTGAACTTCAATTGAAGTGGCGCCTAAGGCTGAACAGCTGAATTGAGTTTGCTATTATTCATCCTTCCAAAAGTTCCCAACCTGAAGTTACCAGATCTGTAAATCCATTTAGAGAAAGACCTAGGAGCTATTTTCAATATTTTAAAATTTCTAGTGGAGTATTTCTCAAAGTGTGGTTCAAAAAACAGTGAGATCTGAACAACAGGAATGATGAGAGCAGTGCTTATTAAAAATGAAGATTCCTCTGTCCCACCCTAAAATATTATATTTTAGATTGTTTGGTATAGGGTCTGGAAATCTGCACTTCTTTTTAAACAACTGGTGATTTGGGGGGCACTCTTTTTTTTTTTTGGAAAGGATTTTTTTTTTTTTTTTTTTTTTTTTTTTTGCTATAGTGCACTTGCGCTCACCAGAAAGACAGAGACAGAGAGACAGAAAGCGAGAAATCACCCCCCCCAGAGGGGATGGCCATGCTGTAATCCCTTCTGCTCCTTTCTCCTCTCGGGATCTTGGGCACGCACGCACGCGCACCCGGCATGAGTTTAAGCCACTGGGTCCAGGATTTGAACCATGGTCGGCTACATGGGAGTCCAGTGACATAGCCATTACACCAACTGCTGACCCCGAGAGAACTCATTTTTGATAAAAGTAATTAAAATATCCCAAACTAGCATCTTAATTTCTTCTGCTTTGGTTGAAATGATCAAGTCAGTGTGGAGTTTCTTTCTTAGTTCATGTTAATCAGAAATTCTAACAATCAGATATAGGTCATTGATTAATAGAAGTGGAGAAATAAGTTACGTAATAAATACCACTTGCTTATTTAGTAGAGCAAATCTATTGAAATGTGAGTCTACAGAGAAACTGTTTTAAAGGAATACTTGATAGTGAAAAGTTTGATAGGACTCACCTTTGACTGCTCTCATCCCCCATTCTCTGCTAAATACAGTTTGTCTAGAACCTTCAGAGTAGAAAAATGAGTGGAAGCCATTTTCCTCCTATTGCCCCACTTATCGACCTCCCCATACTTCTCTTTACATGCTTCCCCTCTTTTCAAAAGCAGATGACTACTCCACTTGGCACTGATCATGCGTCTGGTGTACTAGGAGAGTAGCTACACTTCTGAATCATTTCTGTGGAGAATAAAACCCCAGTGACCTACCACTACTTGGTATAAAAGTATTTCCATAGCTAGCTTTGTTAAGGATTTGCCACATGGTTCAAGGCTATTTTCTCCTAACATCAATTATCACTAAAATGATTTGGGGGAGCTCTGATATGGATATTTACAAGAGAGAGAATGCTAAAATAAAATGAAGTATCATTTGTGTGTGTGTGGTATGTTGTTACAGAGAGAGTTTCGCTGTGTGGCAATCCTCCTTCCTCAGCCTTCTGAGTAGCTGAGATCACAGGCACTTACCATCACATCTGGCTCTTTGGAGTAGGCTGGAAATCAATCCTGGGTCTCCCCCTGGCCTCAGCCTACCGAGCACCAGCATAGCACATGTGGTCCCATAGCTGGGCCTCAATATCATTTTAATAACTATGGAATCACTTGATTCTAAGAATAGAAAATATAAATGACAGGATTCTATCAAGTTCAACAGTCTTTAAAATTCAGTGGAAAAGACATGTAAGAGCTGAGTAAGCACAACTTACAACCAAGCAATGTTGGGCTTGTGGACTCTGCTGAGTAGAGAATTAAAGAACCTGACTATGAAAGCACGACCTTCCCTGCAGTAACAAATTCATTGACAAAGCAATTATAATAGGGTTCCATCTGGGTTGCCAAAAAAAAAAAAAGAAAAGAAAAAAAATTCTTCTTATTACGCAACCTTATGTTATAGAAAAAATACATGGATTTCCAGCTAGCTTACATCAAATTGGTTAAGAACAAACCATTGGGTTCTTTTTAGTAGATAACAGTAACATTCAACAATTCACCCAAAAGCTCACTATTGTATTATTATGAAGACCTAAACCAAATTCTGCCACACACACGGATTACACATAGAGGTAAAGTGAAGGGTTAGAGAGGTTTGCATGATTTTAAGTAAAGGTAGAATGTGCTCAATGTTTTAGGCACACCAGATATCTTTAATAGCACTAATTCCACACACATGACAGCACATTTCTACAATCTATTATAGTAATGAGCCACTATTTTAAAACTTCTATTATTCCCTATGTTAATTACAAAATGCTTTGTTGATCTCAGATAAAGACAGCAGAAACTGCCTGTGGAATACAACCTTTCTGATCAAATGTGAATTGACATTTTCAGTGTGAATTTCCCATCATAGTTACTGAACAACTGTAGAATTTAGCTTAAATAAACATGCTCACTTATACGCTGTAAGGCCTAATGTAATCATCTCTTTAGTATAGATAAGTATAGTTCAACCTCAGGAAGATTTAAAATTGAGTATAAAATTGTGCCTCAAAACAAAAATATAGTATTGTGTAAAGAAAGTTGTTCATTTTTGGAATTTTTTGTCTTTTTTTTTTTTTTTTTTTGAGAGGTTTTTGCTATAGGGCATGTACACTCACCAGAAAGACAGAGACAGAGAGATAGAAAGCAAGAAATCTTCCCCCGGAGGGAATAGCCATGCCACAATCCCTTCTCCTCCATTCTCTTCTCGGGATCTTGGGCACACACACATGTGCCCCATGTGAGTCTAAGCCACTGGGCCCGGGACTAGAACTGTGGTGGACCACATGGGAGTCCAGTGACATAGCCATTACGCCAACTGCTAGTCCCAGAATTTTTTGTTCTTTAAATATTTAATAAAATTTACCCTGGGACCAGCAGATGATGTAAGGGTTATGTTGCTGGATTTCCATTCAGTTGACCACAGTTTGAATCCTGGACCCAGCAACTTAAAACTCATGTCAGGCATGTGTGTGCCCAAAATCCCAGGAGGAGAATGGAGAAGGGACTGCAGTGTGGCCATCCCCCCAAGGGGTAATTTCTTGCTTTCTGTCTCTCTGTCTCTCCAGCAAGGGTACATACCCTATATACAGTGAAAATCTCTTTAAAAATTATCCTAAAAATGAATAAATAAAATAAAATAAAATTTATCCTGTTAAAATAACAGGTCAGCTTGTTTCTCCTAGTTTAAAAAATGTATTTGAAAAATTGATTTAGATGTATGAATTTATGTAAAAATCTTAACAAGTTTATGTATAATACTTTAACTTTTGATTCAAGTTTACCATATTCATAAAAGTACTTCTTAGATTCATAAGAAGTACTTGAGTATACATAGAATTTTGACACCAAGCTAAAGTTTTTTAGCTTTAAAATCTATAAAATGTATAAATATGACTGAAAATGTCTAATAGTATTGGGCCAGCTCTGTACAGTGATTAGGCTCTATGCACAGAAAGCTGGATCCCATGGTAAACCACGGGTTCAAAGCTGAGCCCCGGCACCCTGAAAACATACTGGGTGCCTGTGCATGTATCCCGAATCCTGACAAGATGGAGAACTGGAGGAAAAAGGATTGTGTGTGATCATGCCCTATTGGGAGTTGCTTTCTCTCTCTCTCGAGTGAACATATGTGCCTTCTGTCAATAAACACCATAAGATTGTCAAATGGTGCATAAATGAGAAAATTTTAAAAGGGACTAAGTATTAGTAAGAGACTGAATTGGGTAGTTGTTCATATTTACTAGTCTTGTAAAATACAATGAGATTTTCAACTTGAGTTATAAGATGACAGAACTAGATTTTTTTACTCATAATTTTCCTAAATTAAATATTAGTTTCTACGACCAAAGTAAATCTTTGAATAGCTTCTTCTACATATACAAATCACCTTCAGGGTGCCAAAAAATGCATTAATGATATCATTGAATAAACTCCTCTTGTCACTAGGGCTGAGTGAAGTTTGCAGCATTTCTCAATTAATATTATTAGAATAACTCCTTTGGAGTGTGAAAAAAAAAAAAAGGCAAAGGAACTCCATTCCAAGTGTGAGGCAAACTGTTATTAAAGTTGGCGTTTTAGGACTAAAATGGGTCATCTAGGTCATATGGTCCAATCTATAGATGAAGATACAAACTGAGATTCCAGAAGGTTGACCGCTCCAACATGCCCTGTTAATAAGTAGTGGAGCCAGAATTAAATACAGGTCTCGTGACTACCAACCTAATGAGGTTTTTTCAGAATTAGTGAAAAGAATTTATTTTCAAAAAAAAAATTTTTTTATTGCTGGAAGTTGTATGCATTGACCAGAGAGAGAAAGAGAGTTTGTGCACTCACTCCTCACCATAGAGTGACCACATCCGCAATCCTCTTCCTCCATTCCTCCTTCCTGTCAGTATTTTGGGCATGCGTTTCTATGTACCTGTTTTTTGTTTTGTTTTGTTTTGTTTTCATACCTCTAGAGCCAAGATTTGAACTGCAATTGGCCATGTGGAATCCAGTTCCCAATGTATAGCACTTAGCTGCTGCACCAGGGGGCTGGCCCATAATTAATATTTTGTAAGTACTTACTATTAGCCAAGTATTATCTGTAGACACTAGGAATTCAGCATTAAAAAGACAAAATTCTTAACTTCTTAGAGGAAAGGATATAGATGATAAACACATGCATAAAGGAGAGAATGTGAGTTAGTAATAAATGCTTTAAAGAAAACAAAAGAAGATGTCATAGAGAGGACATATCTGGAAAGTGGATGGAGTTGTGGGTGTGATACTTTTACTTGGGCTAGCCAGGAGGAACATCATCTCTTCAATATTAATATCTGAACAGGAACCTAAATAATTAGAAAAGGCTGCCAGTGGCAAGTGTAAGCAAAGGAAAAAAAAAAAATCTCTTCCTCCTCCCCTTCCAAGCTCTTTGTTGGGGTCCCTGTTACAAAGGACAAAAATTATCAAAAGAAAAACTAACAGAAGTTTATTAACATATGTATCATGCAAGTACCACATGTAAGTACCCAGAGAGGAGTCCTCAAAGAGGTAGCTTAGAATCGCCAATACAGCATTTAAACAAAGAACACTAAATTAGTAGAGAGATGACAGAACAAAGAAAACATGGTTTTAGTGGCCAAGGGAGGGAAGCTATGGGAAGGTAAATATATGGGGAACTAGTAGAGCAAGTGTTTGCAGATTCTTCTGGTGCTATTTCTGGGTTGATAAGAGTCTAGAGTCAACTCCAGTAAAGGAAAATTTATATCCTGCCTTCAGGCAGAAAGTGAGAGAGTAGAGAGAGTTTTTCTTGTGTTTGCTACTTCTTAATTGCCTTCAGCTCAGAAATAATCCTATGTCAAAGAGGAATATTCTGAGATGACATGTTCTGATCTCCTTCACCAGCAAAGAGCTGTGAAAAGAAATGTTGAGGCAGTACAAAGTGTGGCAAGTATGAGGAGCCTAAGACAGAGAAGGACTCAGAAAATGGGAAGAGAATTGAAGGCTGTAAAAAGTTGCTTGGATTTTATTTTAAATGCAATATAGGGGCCAGCAGATGGTGTAGCAGTTATGTCGCCAGACTCCCACATGGCCAACCACAGTTTGAGTCCTGGACGTGGTGGCTTGAAATTATACCAGGTGTGTGTGTGTGTGCACACCCAAGATCCCAGAAGGAAAATGGAGGAGAAACATTCCATGTGGCCACCCCTGCTGGGAAGGTGATTTCTCTCTTTCCCTCTCACTGTCTCTCTGTCTCTTTCTCTCCTCCAAGCACACACGCCCTAAGACAAAAACCTCTTAAAAAGTAATATAGGGCTGTTGGAGGATGTTAAGCAAGGATTGGCATAATTAGACTTATCTTTTTAGAGGATCCTCCAGTTGCCTTGAGGAGAATGCTCTGTAAGCACCCTGAGAATAGAAGAATAGAAATAGGAAGACCAGTTCAGAAGCTGTTGGTGGCCCGCTGGAGGCTAAGATGGCTAGATCCCACATGGCCAACTGTGCAGTTTGAATCCTTGACCCAGAGGCTTGAAAACACACACCAAGCACATATGCATGTGTGCTCAAAATCTTGAGAGGAGAATGGAGGAGAAGGGATTGTGGCATGGCCATACCTCCTGGGAGGTGATACCTCACTTTCTCTCTCTCCCCTGCTTTTCTTCCTGTCTCCAGTAAGACATCCTATAGAAAAAAAAGAAAAAAAAAAAAAAAAAAAAGGAAGTTGGTACAGTTCTCCAGGTAAGAATAACGCTAGTGACTGAAACAGTGTGGTAGTGTAGGAGATCTAAAGTAGTAGTCAGATTCTGAGCTAAGTGTTTTGGAGGTGAAAACCCATGGGCTAGACATCTGCACATTGTTTTTTTCTGTGACTAAGAGATATTTCCTGTACCCCTCTGATGGTATCTACACTGTGGTAAGTGATAAAACAGTAGTGGTATTTGAAATCCCCACACTTTAAAATATTAGTAAAGGACAGACATTTTTGGTTAATTCCAAATGAATAGATCCCCAGTCCTAAATAAGGCTGGCCCACCTCAACACCTGTCATCATTCAGAGACTCCCTGAATGATGGAGGTCCTCGAGAGCTGTATAAATGTTATGTGCTAATGATTCAGGAGATGTCTAGATAAAGCAGAGAGGGCTACACGAAGACAGACGTGGATCCAAATATTTGCACCACAACTTACCAGCTGTGCAATCTTGGGCAAGTTACCTGGCTTCTTTCAAACCCTGGCTTTATTGTCTACAAAGTGAACAGAATATTTTTAAGTGTCTAAAAGACCTTACACAGAATCCGGTTATGTGTATACTAGATATTTTAAAATGGTAGTTACTATGCTTAGCTTGTTCTCTGTGATCTCTTTCACTTTCCTAATAAGACTATATACATCAGATCCAGATGATCTGCAGCCCTTTGAGTGTAGAGGTGAGTGTATAACTTGAAAGAACATTTCCTGAAGACTTAGATGATCTCAGTAATACTGTAAATATCTTCTTCGATGTTTACAAATATTTAGAGTAGATGGGCACTTATCATAGGCTGGTCTAAAACTGTGACTATAAAGTTGGTCTCCTGAGGCTTTATGAAATTGCCTTCCTGAAACTCACAACCACTGATGTTAAACATCTTTTTAATTAAAACTTTCATTCTGAGAAAATGAATCTAGGATAGGGTAAAGCCAGAGTGGGTCCCCAGGCTGCTGAAATTATCCAGAGCATAAAATAAGAATCTCAAGGTCAAGGACTATTTAATCAAGCTTAGCATAGATATTTTCAGATTCTCAAAGTCAAAAAAAAAAAAAAAAAAAAAAACATCAAAACCACTAGATTAAACATAATTCTAAGCACAGTATTCAGACAGGTCAGTTCAGGCAATTTTTCCCTGCTGAACACCTATAATTTGTCATATGTATTTAGCTGTTTCCTTTTTGGCATCTTCAACTCTTCAATTAATGGGAGAATAAATCAGATGATAATTTGTTGGCTCTGTCCACAAATACCACCACCTTTAGTTTTCAAGGCCTTTCATCAGACTCTCTGACCTTTTAGAGTTTTATCTTTGTTATCTTAAAGGTCAAATACCTCCACTTCTTATGGATACCTGCCAAGTGAATAATTTCCAATTGTATTTTCATTAGTCTTTCCTTTACTCCCATCTCACAGTGCCACACTGACTTAAGGAATTCACGCATCTTTGATCTTCAAAGAATCTTGCAAACATGATTACTGATTAACCTCAAATGCCACCCAAACATATCCTGTGCACCTCTGTGCACTGACACTTCTTCCTCTCAACAGCACAGCACAGTATCAGCAGAGAGTAATGGGTATCATGGGTTTATTAGCATGGATTCCTGTCTCATGGGTCGCAGCGTATTAGTCAGCCTACTCCAATCATGTCCTTTCAAGGTGGTTTTTAGTGAAATTCCCCTCAAAAGGCACTTGTGTAGAGTTCCTATTGTTCTTATAGTTCTTACTAAATACCCTGCACTGTTTTGCAAAAAAATAACAATAAGAACTAGCCCTCTGGCACAGTGGTCAAGCACTGTGCATTGACAGCTAGATCTCACAAGGCTGACTACAGCTGAAAGCCCAGTTCCAGCTTGAAAAACATGCCAGGCATGTGTGTGTGCCCAAAATTACGACGGGAAGGAGAAATTGAGGGAAAAGAATGCAGTGTGACCATGCTCTATTGGGGTTCTCTCTCTCTCTCTCTCTTTCTCTTTCTTCCTGGTGAGCACATTGATTATCTCACAATTAAAACAAACAAAACAACAACAAAAACACAATGCTGAATTAAAAGTAGTTTCAAAAAACAACAAATAATCCCATGGTATTGACTATATATGCTCGGCACTGCTGTAAGACCCTTATATATTAACTCATTTAAACCTCATAAAAATCCTGTAACGAAAGTATTGCTGTTATCTCATACTACAGATGGGGAATTGAGGAGCAAAGAGTAAGTAATTCGGAACATGTCAGCAGTTATCAAGTGAAAAGTAGTCAGTCTGGCTCCATAAACTAAGCTTTTTGCCTCTATACCAGGCCTTTTCAACCTTGGCAGCATTGGCATTCTCGACTGGATAATTCTTTGTTATTGGGGGCTGGTATACACTGTAGGATGGTTAGCAGCACCCTGGCTTTCACCTAGTAGATGCCAGTAGCAACAATATTACCCCCTCACCCAAACCCTGCACTGGCAACCAAAAATGTGCCCTGGTGGGCAAAATCGCCTCCTTTTGCTATTTACTAGGATTCATCGCCATACACCATACTTTTATTGCATTTTTTATAAAAAGCTTTTTATCTTAAAAACAAAGGACAGCTATATTTACAGTTGTAGGGGGAAAAAAAAAGTTAAGAGGCTAATTCCTGAAATTTAAGGAATAATATTCATCATTAATCAAATGGATCCTTACACTTCATGTTGACCCTAATTCTACAGTACCTTCCTTGTTCTTTCTTCTCTTTTCTCTTACTAAGTTGGAAAATTGCTCATCTAAGGCATACAGCCTGCTTAGCTGGTGATTTTACTCTTTCTTTCAAGTCTGTGACTTTAAAAGAGATACGTAGTCTCTTAGGCAGTAACTGAGGTTAATCTCAAAAAAATGCCACAAAGTACCTTAAAATCTTTTCATGACCTTGTAGATCTAAAGGAGTCAAGTACAAATAGAACTCCATTCCCTTTCAGAAAGGAGTTATTCCCTCTTTCCAGACTCAGTAGGATGCTGCTGCCTTGTTCCCTAGGTAGGAAGGCAAAATGTTGAGTACTTCATAGGATCTAAAGGTTTATACACTTAGGTAGTGCCACACAGGTTTTTCCTGAATGCTATACATAGAAAAGTGCTGAGAACCTGACACTTTTCACAGCTCCTTGATGTGGTATGTGCCTAAAACGTTGGGTTGAAAATAGGAAAGTATTTTTCTCAGCTTGTCAAATCTTTATAACCAGGAGGATGCCTATGGTAATCTCAGAAGCTGCTAAAGCATGGCCAATATCTGGTGAGTAGGTAAGAGACTATGCCTGATCCAGAAACGATGGCGGAGTTGTTTTCATGGGCATGTTTTCCATGGACTCAACCCAAGCAAATCACACCATACATAAACCACCAGCCAGTGTGCTATGTTTAAGAAATCAAACTATGCTCACATGGGATAAAAATTTCCAAGTGTGTGTCATTGAGCTTTTGAAAGCTCTTATACTGCTAGAACTTTTTCCTCAAGGTAATGGTTTTCTTCATTATTGTTGTAATAAGCATTATGGACTATCTGCCATGTGCTTGGAGCTATTATGCTTGCTCTCCCATCACCCACAAGGTCTCTGGCAGCTACTACAGTAAAAATTTCAGGGACCAGCAGTTGGTGTAATGGCTATGTCGCTGGATTCCCATGTAGTTGACTGTGGTTCGAGTTCCGGGCCCAGTGGCTGAAACTCATGCCAGGTGCGTGTGTGTGCATGCCCAAGATCCCGAGAGGAGAATGGAGGAGAAGGGATTGTGGTGTGGCCATCCCCCCGGGGGATGATTTCTCGCTTTCTGTCTCTCTGTTTGTCTCTGTCTTTCTGGTGAGCACACAGGCCCTACAGCAAAAACCTTCAAAAAAAAAAATTTAGTGAGGTAGACATCAGGAGATCTTAAGTTCCACCGTTCGTCCTGCTAACAATAAACTCCAACCTTGAGGAAGCTACTTAACTTCCATGAGAACCACATCTCTCAACCCTAAAGAAAAGAGGAGGTTGAATTGTTACATAAACTGTAAGGTATCCTACAACTACACAGTTCTATAAGTCTTTAAATTATTTTTTAGCTAACATTTATTGATTTCATACATGAGCTATTTACTGTTCTAAACACTTTTTGTATATTAGAATACTTAAATTTCATAATTTCATAAATTTTCATAATTCCAAAAGCAGTTAATGTGATCTCCACGTTAAAGACAAACAGGAAGTTTATAATTCAGTTCAATGCCCTGCTTTGCCTAGAAGAGGTCTACCATTCAGGCAGTGATCAACCTAAATGCAGGTGCCACTCACTGACCTCTCCCAGCATGTATCAGAGATACCAGCACATAATAGCAAGCCAATAAATACTGATTAAACACATAAAAATAAAGTATAATTTTATGAATTATATGAGAAATGATAGTAAGCTATCTTTTGCAAGTTTAGAACTCACTCAAAAGCCTGTATTCTGAGTTTTGTCAAAATTGAGGCTTTAGTTATCATATTAGTTTTTTACGTATCAAGATTACCTTCCCTGGGACCAGCAGTTAGCATAATGGCTATGTTTCTGGACTCCCATGTAGTCAACCACGGTTCGAGTCCTGGACCCAGTGGCTTAAACTCACACCGGGCACATGTGCGTGTGTGCCCAAGATCCTGAGAGGAGAATGGAGGAGAAGGGATTGTGGTGTGGTCATCCCCCACATCCCCCTCAGGGGGGTGATTTCTTGCTTTCTATCTCTCTGTCTCTCTCTATCTTTCTGGCGAATAAACAGGCCCAGTAGCAAAAAAAAAAAAACCTCTCAAAAAAAAAAAAAAAAAAAAAAAAAAAAAAGATTACCTTCCCTATTTTTTAAAAATAAATGTATTTAGGCCCAGCTGCAATAGCACACACTGGCAGACACTGTTACATGGCTGTTTGAGGCTATGTGAGGGGGCTAACATAGATTCTAAACCCTAAAAGCAGGGTTTGGTTAATGTACCTATGGTCCCAGCTGTTCAAGGAGGTTGAAGCAAAAGGATTGCAACATAGTGAAGGTCTGCCTTTAAAAAAAAAAAAAAAAAAATCTTCACATGATGGAAAAACTTTAAAATAAAATACTCACTATGGCTTCTCACTGATAATTCTAGAATATAATTCTAGAGTTTTCATTTTCTAACCCTGGTTCACATAATCAAGGAGTATATTTTTGAAGAACTTCATTTAACTGCAGTCTTATTTTGAAACTTATCATGAGCAGATAAAAATGTTGGTAACTATCTCAGAAATGATGCTTTCTGATAATTTTGGCAAACATTGAAAAGGAAAATGTGTTCCAGATGAAAAAACTAAGGCAATGTAATGGCTTATTTAAGTTCAAATGAAATGTTACACTGTCCATTTGATTTGCCCAAAATAATTCCTAAGAGTGAATAATCAAATGTATCAATGAAAATATTGAATGATGGCTCAAAATCCAGTAATTTACTGTTGTTTTTAATCTCATTGTTAATTTTTCTCCTATATTTCCATGTGTTAGTAATAATATAAAGAAATGTTGCAGGGTCTAAGCTAAAGTCAAAATTAACCACTGCAAAATGAGCATTTAAAAATAGGAAGAGGGGACAGCAGATGGCATGGTGGTCAAGGTGCTAGATCCCACTTGGTGACTGCATGATTTGAGTCTTAGACCTGGAGGCTTGAAAAACATGCTGAGCATGTATGCATGCATGCCCAAAATTCTGAGAGGAGAAAGGATAGCAGTGTAGTCATTCCAATGTCCACCCCCCCGGGGGGGGGGGGTGATTTCCCACTTTCCCTCTCTTTTTTTTTTGGAGAAGTTTTTGGTATAGGGCGCGTGCATTCACCAGGAAGACAGAGAGAGATAGACAGAAAGTGAGAAATCACTCCCTGGGGGGATGGCCCCACCACAATCCCTTCTCCTCCATTCTCCTCTCAGGATCTTGGGCACACACACACACATATGCCTGGCATGAGTTTTAAGTCACCGAGTCCAGGACTCAAACCACAGTCGACCACATGGGAGTCCAGCAACATAGCCATTACAGCTACTGCTGGTCCCACATTCCCTCTCTTTCTGTCTCCCTCTGGTGAACACACATGCCCTATGGCAAAAATCTAAAAAATTAAAAAAAAAAAAATTTAAAAAAGTAGGAAATTATAGGACTGAGTAATAAATATCCAGATCTTATTTAAGTTTATTTCTTTCCTTCATAAGAGTGAGGGACAGAGAGAGAGAAAAAAAAAAACAAGCATCTTCAACAGGCTCTCAAGCAGAAGCCTTCCCCCTCACCCTTTAGCCTTCTTAGCCATCCAGGACCATGGGCTATGTGCCTGGTGCGTACAGGTTAGCCATGAGAACCAAACCCATGATTTTCCATATGAATCCAGTATCACTTGAGCAATGCATTACCACTAAACCACTAAGCTAGCCCCAGATCAAAAATCCATCTCAAGTATTTTTTAAAATGTAGAATGATTCTGTGATTCTGTATTTCCAGGTCTTATAAACATTATAAGCCATCAAAATAATGAAGTCTGCTGCATTTAAAAACATGTATCTCTAGTCTATAAATACTTGTGCAGACATATTTCTGTATGTCACTGATATAGCATGTAGAAGAGTGATTAAAATATTCACTGGGCCCAGGGACTGGCAGATGGCATGGTGGTTAAGGGTACTGGACTCCCACATGGCCAACTACGGTTCTAATCCTAGACTTAGTGGTATGTTTTCTCTCTCTCTCTCTCTTTCTCTCTCTCTCTCTCTCTCTCTCTGTTCCTCTAATAAAAATAAGATATTCACTGCGCTCAATTCCCTCATGGTAAGGCTTTCATTCCCTTTAGTTTTGAGATAACTATAGAGTCTATAGGCAATGATCAGATATAAAAATAAGTTGAGATTCGAAGTTGACCAAGGTACCCTCTGGGGAAAAATATACCTCTAATGACTATATTCTTCCACATAATACTTAAGATTTATTTGATTGACTCTTCAAAGGTTCAAGCCTTAATAAAGTATTTTTATGGCCACAATTAACCCTTATATATTTTAAGAAACTCTAAAGTAGATTTTCCATATAGAAAACATTTATTAAAGGATTTAGTTTTAGTTTAAGTAAGGCATGAAAATAGCTGTTTTCAGGACCTGCAGATGGCATAATTGCTGGATTCCCATAAAGTCCGCCACGGTCCAAGTCCCAGACCTGGCAACCTAAAACTCACGCCGGGCACGTATGTGTGCCCAAAATCCCAACAGAAGAATGGAAGAGAATGAATTGTGGCATGGCCATCTCCCCGGGGGGGGGGGGGGGGGGGGGGGTTATTTCTTATTTTCTTTCTCTCTGTCTCTCTGTTGAGTACATGTACCCTATAGCAAAATATCTCTCTCTTTAAAAAAAAAAAAAAAAAGAAAAGAAAATGTTATTTTCTACTATCCCACTTATTCAGTCATCTATTCCTTCAACGACTATTTGTTGGCTACCTTCTACTGGGTCTTTGGAAAAGTCATGATGTATTTTTTTCTATGCAGAAATGCATCATGAATTTTCCAATGACCCAATATATTTCAGGCACTTCATCTAGGTGTTGTGGATAAAATAATGAACAAAAACAGTACCTAGTATTAACATGACAGAAAAGATAAATAAAGATACACCAATGACCATATTCTGTGGCAAGTACTATAGCCTATACTAGCACCTCACCCAGTCTCAAGAGATCAGACAAAATTTCCCAAAGGAAATGACATATAGGTTGAAATCTGAAGGATGTAATAGTAATCCTGGGGAAAATAGTGCAGCAGGGAGTAGGAGAGATTCAGACAGAGAAGTTATTCTTTTTATAGAAAACAAAATTGACAAATGAATCATGATGCATTCCAGAAACTACAAATTGTTACTACAGGGCAAGTAGACTTTTGTTCCCATTGCTATATCTTATTTACAACCTCTTTTGATGTAGGCAGGATAGTTAAGATAACTTCTATGAGCTTATACCACATCTGGACAAAGTTTTTTCTCAACTCAAATCCAGTGACATCCTATTTCCTCTTACCTTTTTTCCACTTCATGCCATGTTATCCTCAGCAGTCTGGCTCCTTCAAAGTTTCCAGCTGCCTTCTGACTACGTCATTAGCACCATTGCAGAGCTAATGAGTCTGGACAGTTGGACTGGTGTCTACCATACTGAAGCTTAAAATTCAGCTCCCAGCTGCCTACATTTCTCTGACCCACAGAATTCCACTGTTCTCTTATTAGGAAGAAAAGGATTATAGGATTAGACTCATAATACCACTTCCAGCCTACCATATATAGTAAGAGGAAGCAATTGAAAGTGACTTCTATGACAACCTTTCACTCCTCACTAAAACATATGCCTAGAGAGAGGGAACAGAGAGCTCAGCTATGTAGGTGAGATCAAGGAGTATATTATAGCTAGCTGAGAGGTACAGAGTCTAATGTCCCTGTAGCCTCCTGCCATAAACAGCAACCACAGGGTGGACTTTAGGTAAGAAATAGTTGCTCAAGTTGGAGAGACTACAGTGTGGAAATTCTGAAAGTCTAACTTCCAGGGCTAGTTCAGAGTCCTTGAAGTAAACAGTATTAAACAGCTTTAGGAAACAATCTTAACTGTGCCCCTGACTAGCCTTGATTTTAGTTACATGAGAAAATTAAGGGAAACACATTTCTCAAAATCCTATCCTTTATCAAGGCTCAACTGGTCCAAAAAACCTTCCTAAGAGCGGCCCCATTGCATAGCACTAAGTACTGCAGAGAGGAAGCTAGATCTCATTTTGTCAATCATGGCTCAAGTACTGGCCCCAACAGCTTGAGAAACACACCAGGCACACACATGTCCAACATCCTGACAGGATAGCAAATTGAAGAAAAAAGGAGCCCTTAAGACAGGCAGATGGTATAATGTCATTGGACTCCCACATGGTCAACTCTGGTTCGAGTCCCAGACCCAGAGGCTTGAAACTCACTCCAGGTGCGCACATGTATGTGTGCTCAAAATTACTGTAAGAGAATGGAAAGGGAATGCAGTATGGCCATCCCCTCAGGAGGTGATTTCTCTCTTTCTGTCTCTATGTCTTTCTGGTGAGCACACACATCCTATAGCAAAAATCTCTCTCTCTTAAAAGAAAAAGTATATATATACACACACATACATACATACATACACACACATATATACAGACACACACACACATACACACACACACACACACACACACAGAGAGCGCTGTGTTCAAGGCTCCTCACTAGGGGGTGCTTTTTTTTTTCATGTTTTCTCATGCTCTCACGCACACATGCTCTGGCAAAAAAAAAAAAAATAGAGGTAAAACTGGCTGTCATTAACACTAAATAACAGATTTCTTGGGTATCAGAAGGAAAAAAATGTTCTTTTAAACTATTACTTTCTCAAGGATGAGAGGTCTATAAAAGGAAGACTAAAAGCTCCACTGGCCTTCTGAACGCATAAATGGATGACCAGTATTTTAACTAGGCAAACATTTTCAGATTTGTGTTTGCAATAGAAGGCTTACAGTAAAGTTTGGAGGGAGGTGACTTTTTTCTGCACAATAAAGCAAAGAGAACTTGGCATCCCTGGAAACTATGAAATATGAAAGGAAAACTGAGTCTTGGAGTTGAGGCAAAATCTCCATCTTCAGAAAACTATTATAGCTGGAAGGAAGCTTTGGTCCAGTGCTTAGAGTCCTTATCTCTCTGAGAGGACGTAAGTCTTTTGGGCTTAGAGAAGAAAGGCGGCAAGAACCTGGAGACAAGAGCATGGTTCTACCTGATGCAACGCAAAGCCCTGGAAAACTAGGACTTAGAAAGGGCAGAGGTGAATGGAGAAAGGGAAAAGGGAAAGGAAGAGTCAGGAAAATGATGAGTGAGGTTATAGAGAGTGACCTGACAGCAGGGAAAATCAATGTTGAGCCAGGATGGTCCAAAGAACTTTTGGAAATAGGAATGCTAATGTTCAATTTTAAATAGCTTGCTTTTCTGTAATGTAAACCCCTCCTAAAGACTTCAGTAAAATCTGCTACACAAAGAGAGGCTTTGATTGAGTGGCTATTTCTGAGAAACCAAGGAAAGATGCTCAATTCCATGTCTGCATTCATGTGGAACAAAACAAAAATAGTGGTCAGGAGACCAAAATATCTCTAACATAAGCACAACCTAGGAGTCAGAGATGAGGCCGTGAGAAATAAACCCTTCAGAAATGTACATATTTCTGTGTCACGAATCTTACTTTTCTCAGTTCTATTAGGTCACCAGAAAAATCATGTTGTATTTTTCTATATTTTTCTATGCAAAAATGTGTCATGACTTTTCTGATGACCCAGTAGAATGGAGTACAGAGAAGGTGATCTTATCAAGATACCAGTGGCAGGTGACCCAGCTATCACTTGGGTGACACAATGATGCTGCTGAGGCCTATGTCATATGATTTGTAGGATACAACAAGAATCTCCTAACCAAAATATCTAATATCTCCCCTTGGATTATGCCAGAACCTGGAATCAATACCACTGCCATTTCTTTGAGTTGAAGCATTAAAATATTCTGCTCAAATGCATTCTTAATATTACATCTATATCAAAAACAACAACAATGAAAAGCAAAACAGTTGTCAGCAGGGATACGGAGAAGTTGGAACTCTTATGCACTGTTTGTAGGATTGCAAAACAATGCAACCTCTATGGAAAACAGTGGGACATTTCCTCAAAAAATTAAAACTAGAATGACTACATGATCTAGCAATCCCATTTCTGGGTATATAACCAAAAGAATTGAAACCAGAACATCAATAAGATACTGGGATATATGTTCATAGCAGAACAATTTACAATAGCCAAGAGGGAAAAGTAACCCAAATGTCCATGAACAGATGAATAGATAAACAAAATGTGGTTTAGATATACAATGGAGTAATATGCTACTTTAAAAAGGAAGGAAAGGTCATCATATTTCAACTTGGATAAACTTGAAAGACATTAAGCTAAGTAAAAGAATAAATAAGGTATGGTTTCACTTATATGAAGTATTTGAAGTAGTCAAATTCTCCTGAATTTGATTGAAAATCCTGAATAGATATGAGAGGTAGGATGGTAGTTCTCAAGGGTGGGAGGTGGCGGGGGGGATAAAGAACTGTTGTTTAATGAGTATGAAGTTTCAACTCTACAATATGAATAGGTCCTGGGGATCTGTTTCACAGCAAGGTAGGTATTCATAATACTACTGAACCATACAATGGGCAGACAGTAATATTGTTATGGTTGCAGCAAAACACTACACACTGAAAGTTCATTTTCTTCATGTGGCCCCTAAAGCTACCATCCTTGGGTGACCTCAATAATGTACAGGCAGTGAATTGGCCTCTATGAAGGCTGCCCTGAAACACACTAAGAATAGAATGACTAGAAGGGAACTTCTGGCAAGCACAGCACAGTGAAATTTCCAGAATCACAGAGGCAGACTTCAAACTTTCCCCATTAGCTTCACATGCACCCTGCTGAACTTTGTGGGCCCACTTGGCAGTTCTTTAGCACTTTCCTCTTTCCATGACTGACGGAATCGTGAAGTGTGGAAGAAAAAGGTCTAGGAGCCAAGGGAGAGTCTCCAGACTCAGGAAACCATTACAACTGGGGGAAGTTTGGCTCTGCAGTCTTCCGGGTGCTTCTCTCTCTGTTAAGAGGACAAGAATCTGTTGTACTGAGGCAGAAAAGAGAGCAGGAACTTGAGGTTGAGGAAGCCCTGAAAACCCATCAGTCCCAAACGGCTTCCATGGTGTGCCAGGAACCCTGGCTAATGAAGTGTTGCTGACTGTTTGCCCCATGCTGCCCAATAGGGAGAATCCTCACTGATGGGCTTTCAGAGCCCTGCCTGGGCCTGCCTGGGCCACTCTCCCACCCAAATCCCACATGGCTCATCTCCCTCTGTGCTCTAGGCCTTGCCCACACTACCTCAAGGCCAGCCTGGACTAGCATAAACCTCTGGTGTCCTCAGAAGGCACCTGGCAGAAAAATCAGTTCTGTACAGAAAGAAGTACAAGGTTTCTGAGTGATTTCCCTTAGTCAGTAATACATATATATATCAAACATGAAGCTCACAGTCTATTTACCTGGGTATGAGAAAAAGTGTGCATTATCAACTTCTATTCTTTTTATTATCTTTCTTTGTTTTTAAATTTGCTATAGGGTACAAAACTTTCTGGAGAAAAACAGAGAGAGAGAGACACAGAGGGCAAGTGAGAAAGCACCTTCCTGGGTGGGAGGGGTGGCCATGCCACTTTCTATTCTCTTCCGTTCTCCTCCTGGGATTTTAAGCATGCACTTATAAGAACCTAGTGTATTTTTCAAGCCACTGGGTCCAGGACTTGAACCGTGTAGTCAGCCATATGGGCTCCAGCAGCCTTAACCACCAGGTCACTGGCTGGCCCTATTTTTATTTTCTATAAATCAGTGTAATTCTCACCCAAACTTCATTCTTACTAGACTGTGAAGAAATTAAACATTATACCTCTTAGGGCTCACCCAGTAAAGGTGTGAAGACCTGGGGTCTTATCTAGCTTGAAGGTAGAAAATCCCTCAGGTGGTCAGACAGGGGCCACACTGGCTATGGAGACATCTTGTCCCAGACAAAGCTGCTTTTTTGCCAAGGATGGATATCTCAAGTGAGGCGGGGACATGAGTGGTAGAACCCAAACCTCCTGAGGAAGTCCTTACCAAGGCCTGCCACTTCCTGAGTAGGGTACAAGTTCTGAAGGCAGGATCCCCCTCTCACTCCCATTCACCAGAAATCTCTCATATCAGCCTTCTTGCCTGTCAGGAGCCCTGTCTTATTCTTGCTTTCACCTGGGCAACCTGGGAAATTAGGACAGAACCTTGAATTTCTGCTATTTCTGCTTTCAACCCAGATAAATTCCTGAGCTAAAGAAATTGCAAAGCTTGGCCAACATTCGAGGTTAGGATCTCCATTTGAAGTAAGCACAGAGAGACTGAGGTGCAGAGCATATTGGATTCAAATCCCAGACAAGACACCAGGCCTGTTGATTATAGTTAAGTGTTCTTTCTATAACACTACAAAATGGTAAGTCAGAGACCATGCAGCAAATGCTGATTTTGGAACCAGCAGGCAAAAAACTGAAGGCTCACTTGTGTTTTATTATCAACAATAGGAAAGCTGACTAAAACCAGTGCGTGGTGGGCAGGCAGCCAGAACTGACCTGATTAGATCTTCATTCTTGTGGTTACCAGCTAGTACTATCCAGGGAGAGCCTGAATCTGGAAGAGAGGCCAACTGCCGCTACAGCCAGCACCTGTGTTTGCCTCTTTTTACCACCACTTCAAGCAAACAAGCAGCGACACAGGGAGGCAGGAAAGAGGACTCTGAACCACGTATCTGGAGAGACCAAGTTGTACTGAACACACGCATTCCTCGGCATCTATCCGGGGAGGAACCACTTGCTTCTATCAGAAGCTCTCTAAACCAGAAGATTCCTATTTTGGAGATAAAAGCTCGATAATGGGTTGAGTTCTCAATGTTTATTTTTCTGATGTCAGTTCTATATAGCTTGGGGCTGGGATAAATTAGGGGCAAAGCGATTTGAAGCTACATCAGGAAGGTGGCCCTATTTCCTTAGATAACAGTCTTACTTCCCATTCAGCACATTTCACATGCTTCTGGACACCTTGACTCTCATGTGCCCAGCATTGTCATCCTGCCTGAGTCCCTTTCTCAGCACACCACCCAGAACTGAACTGTCCAGGCACTGTCTCAAGCACAAAAAATGATATTACCTTCCTGTCCTCAACAAAACCACCATTTTCTGGGTGTCATGCTGTCAAAAATGGGAAGATGGTGAAGAATAGGCTTACATAAATAAAATGTGGGTCCTACCCATATTTTTATGTAAAAGAAACACACTAGTGAAGTATAAACTTTACTATGAACTTGAGAATTTTTATCAACTTTGTACATCATGATAACTTCATAAAATTTTTTTCCCAGTGAAACAAAATAAAACAGGCCAGTAATAATAATATGATTTAAAATGAGCCTCAAGAGAAATATTTAATAATGTTTGCCAAGCTGAAGACCTGGTAGGCTCCAATCCTAACTCCCACTCAGAGGCAGAAGCTCAGAGCACACAGGCCCATCTGAAAAGCAGAGGGGAGGGAAGAGGTAAGCTAGACAAACCCAGTTCAGAGAAGCCTGGAGTGCTGTATTTATTGATGTCCCACTCCAAGGAAACATGAAGCAGGTAGAAAGGAGGTTCCCCTCCACAATGGGTAGCAACATCAAGTACACTATACTTATTCTTTATGGCACTTACTGCAACTGGAATTAATGTCTGCCTCCCTCAACAGAATAAAAACTTCTTGAAGTTAGAGGCTACAATTTTTCTTAATACTATCATGTTACTAGCTTCTCGCACATTTTACATGCTCATTAAATATGTGCTGTATGAATAAGGCCTAATGTATCAATGCTGTCAACATACTTGAATGCCATGCCCCATTTCTGATATCAAGGTGTTGGATAATTGAGTCATATTTATTCAATGTACCCCCTCTTGAAGGTATCTAGAAAACTGCCTTCGCTAACTGTTGTAAGCAAAGAGAAAACTTGGCCTACTCAAGGAAAATAGCCATGAAAAAGGAAGAAATCCATTCCCATATGAAAGAACAAGAGCAAAGCTTCCTTCTGAAAAGTCCCCAAGAACTCAGTCAGGTTCTTAGAAGAGAGGCTTTCTCTTATGTGATCTCAAACAAACTCTTCTTTATAAGTAAATTGTAAATCACTTCTTTCCTTTTCTGTGAAAATAAAACAACAACAACAACAACAACAAAAAAAAAAACAGCTTTACTTATCAAGCTTGCCTTTTAATATGGCTGCTGTTTTCCAAATCCATAGGCTGATGAAGGAATCACAACACACACATCCACAAGGAGGAGATACTTAAATAACAGAGATCATGGCTCCATTCACAGGTTCATGTTCTTGAAGCCATCAGCTACTCATTACCAGCAGCAGCATGTTACGTCAAGTGGGACTACAATTGGGAGGATAAGAACAGCCCCCTGCCAAAAAGAAATCTCTCCTTTATTTAGCCCATATACTCCTTTGAGAGAAAGCTATGACAACTTCTATTTAGATTTGAATTAATTTGAGAGGATAAGTCTGTCTGACCTTCACATCACACTATTTGTAGACTTGGAGCCCATCAATAGGGTTATTGTTACCTTAAACAGAATTAATCTTACCCTCTCTATACAAAAGGACAATGTTTTAACAATGACAGTAGGTACAGTTATTTCCAATAGAAAAACACTAGACAAAAAAAAAAGAAAAAAAAAACACTAGACTGAATGATAAACTCAAAATTAAAGATAGCATTTAAGTCTAGGGATGGAGCATACAGTGGAGAAAAAAGGGTCTGGTTACTCAGGAAAGGTCAGAGGTAACAAGTGGGTACATAAGTTTCATTTTATTTTTATTCTTTTTTTCTTTTCTTGCCTTCTTATGATCCTCTTTCAACAGCCTCCTGAGTAGCTAATACCACAGGCACACACAACCATGCCTGGCATTTTAGGCTGGCCCAGAATTTGGACCCTGGCCTTCCGTGTGGTTTCAGCCTACTGAGAAGCAGCATCAACCAGCACATACTACTACGGCTGGGTCTTATTTTATACTTTATATTTTTAGTTATTGAGTTATTATCTGCATTTTTAAAAATTACACTTCAAATTCAAATAGATCAGTAGGTTCAGAGCATACAACAAAGACATAGTCTATGAACCCAAATCTCATTGATAAACTTCAGCTGTTCATTCATTCCTTATACATCCTGAGTACCTATTATACATGCAAGCCGCCATGATAGGTTTTGACAGTACAAGGCTGACTGAGAAACAGTCCCTCTATACGAACATTTTTTAGTCTAGTTATGTAAAGACTGAAACCAACTAAGAAACATATACCTATACATGAACCAATCTGATAAAATTTAAAACACAAAATTAATTTAGCACAGCAGGATTTCTCTTGAGTCCTTTATCCTATATAATTGACCTGAAGAATTTTGTACAGACAAAAGGGTGAGATCAAAATCATAATCTGATAGCTCTAAAAGTCTCTTAAGCAAGACATCCAATTTTCTAAGGTGTGTCTGTAGTTACAGGGAACCCCTCTGAGCCATGTTCTCTTTTTGACAAGTGATAAACTGTTGATAAATTCAGAAATTCTAGAAATAGCTAAGAAATTATGCTAGGAAATGCTGGCCAGCTCATTGGAAAAATTGTCCTTCTAAGGTCATTTTTTCAAAATACACCGATTGCCTATAGGCTCATGAAAATGACAGTCATTTGAAAACAGAAAGGTGCTTAGTATGTACATGCCAGCTCATCTCTACCGATCTGGAAAGTCATTTTCTTTCCTTCGAACTAGCTTTATTTGATTTGCGTAAGGGCTTCGGTTCCTTTCTTTCACCTTCATTTTAGAGCCACTGTGAAATTCAGCCCTCAACCCACACAGAGGTTCCAGATCATTTTACCTCCTTGTTCAGGCATACCACATTCTGTGTTATACAAGTCATTTTTATTTCCAATCTGTCTCTGTTTTTCAAAGAAATGCTGAATGCATTACAAAGTAAGGAAGATAATTAATGTGCTAATTTTTTCCCAGGAAATTGAAATTTATTAAATGTTGTAATTAAATCCCTACAACATGGGATTTAACATCAGGAACACCTCTTTTAAATTCCAGTTCTTCTCTTTGTTAGTCACATGACCATGTGCAGATTCTCCACTTTTAAAATAGGAATAAAAGAATTATACCCTTGAGAATTAGGTGATACAGTAAAATCCCATGAGCCACTAACAGATGGTAGGTGCTTAGTAACACACTCTTAGATATTTTCATGATATGATACTTATGTAGAGGTTAAGTTTACATTCATGTAAACTTCAAGAAAAGTAATTTTTTAGGATTATTTTTACTTTTTTCCTAAGAAAGAGTGTGAGAATGTACACATGAGTAAGAGAGAAGAAAGAGAGAGGGTCACGCTGCAATCTCTTTCTTCCAGCCCTTCATTAGGAAGAATTTTAAATATGCAAATACCTGCATGTTATAGGTTGACTTGGGATCCGAACCCCTCAGTCAGAAATATGGCTTTCAGTATGCTACCACCTTTGCCACTGCAGGTGGGCCAGAAAGTGATTATTACCAGGTGAAATTTTTGTTGCTTCATTTAAGATTCTCAAAATTTGTTTCACAACTCAATATTCAGTATGCAAGTACTGAATTATGTCAATTGTAGAATACTATATTGCAGTGATTGTTTTTTGTTTTAGTTTTTACATTTATACTAATAACCTGGGAGTAAGTAAAAAATATAAGGTCCTGGGTTCTCCTTCTGAAGAAGGTGGTTTAATAAGCCTAGCATGGTCTAGTAATTTGTAGCTTAATGAACCTTCCAGATAATTTTGAATAAGTTGCTCTTGACCATATTTTGATCAATTCAGCCTTATTCAAAATGTACCTGTGCATTTTTTAAAGGAATAGTTCAGATCAGCTATCATCTTCCACACTAAAAATTATCACTGTTAGTATGTAAGTGGGAACAGTATAAAGAGGGCCTCCAAAAATCTGCTCTTCTATAAAATCAATGAGAATATGGGCAAAATTTATCAAAATCAACGTTTTTATTAACTCTAAAAATTATCTACAGTATTATTGTCATCCACCTTTTGTAGCCTCCTTAACAACTTTGGAAACTAATAGAATCATAATAACAGTAGCCATGAAGAACAGAACAGCTAGATTGAAGACCATGAAAATGGAAGACTTTGACAACACTACAAGCTTACTAGGTCTAACAGATAACTATAGCTCATTGCCACTCAGTAACAACAGAACACACATTCTCAAATGCACATGAAACCCTCTCCAGGATGGGACAATATTAGGTCATAAAATAAATCTTAATAAATTTTGAAAACTGAAAATATACAAAGTATGTTCTCTGACCGCAAGGAAATGAAATTAAAAATCAGTAACAGAAGGGGGTCAAATGGTTGCACAGCAGTTAAATGCTACACTCTGTGAGGCTGACCCACATGGGAGGGTTCTAGGTTTGCATCCATTAAACCTCTTTGAGTACACCAAACATGTGCATGCCCATGATCAATTATGGCTGAGGGTGGATGACTGCTTCTTTCCTTGTCTCTCTACCTGTCTCTCTTGTATTCACAGAAGAAATAAACAACACAAAAAATCAGTAATAAGTAACAGGAAATTTGGGAAATACACAAATATGCAAAACTAAACAACTTACTTCTAAATAATTAAAAAAAAGAAAAATTAAAGGGAAATTAGAAAATACTTTGAAATGAATGAAAAGGAGTGCACACATACTAAAACTTGATGGATGTCACTAAGCAGTGCTTAGGGGGAAATTCATGTTGGTAAATGCTTATTTGAAAAAAAAGAAAGATATCAAATTAATAACCTAAACTTTGACTTAAAGCGACTAGAAGAAATAGAGCAAACTAAATCCAAATCAAACACAAAGAAAGAAATAATAGCTATCATGGTGGAAAATAAATAATATAGAGAACAGGAAAGTAAGAAAGAATAGTAATTAAGTAAAAAATGGTTCTTTAAACATAAAAAAAAATTGACAAATCTTTATTTAACTAGACTGACCAAGGAAAAACATGACAGAAGATTCTAAAGTCTAGCTGGCTTTTCTAGTAAATTCTACCAAGCATTTAAAAACCACTTATTCTTCATAAACTCTTATAAAAGACATATGAGAAAGGAACATGTTCCAACTCATTCCATAAGGACAATATTACCCTGATACCAAAACCAGATAAAGACATCACAAGACAACTTCAGACTAATATCCTTTATGGATGTATTCATGAAAATACTTAACAAAATAATAGCAAGCTGAATCCAGAAACATATAAAAAAGAGTACACACCATGACCAAGTGGGATTTGCTTGAGGAATGCAGGTGAGTTCACTATAGAAAAAAAAATTCATCAATATACTATATTAATAGAATAATTGACAGGAACTACATGATTATATCAAAAGAAACAAAAAACATTTGATAAAATCCAATGTTCTGTCATGATAAAAACATAGAACATGCTAGGAATAAATGAGAACTTCCTCAACCTCATAAAGAATATCCATTAAAAATCCACATACAGCACCATACTTAAAGGTGAAAGATAGAAAACTTTTCCCCTAAATCAGAACAAAACATGGGTACCTGCTCTTATCACTTCTGTTCAACATTGTACTGGAGGTTTTAGCCATGGCAATCAGACAAGAAGAAAAAAAGGGTATTCAAATGGAACAAAATAGATAATAGTGTCTTTATCCCCAAATCACATGATCTGGTATGTTTAAAATTCTAAGGAATCTACATAAAAGGCTATTGAAAGTACTAAGCAAGTTCACTAAGATTGAAGGATATAAAATCAACATGCAAAAGCAACTGTATTTCTAATACTAGCAATAAACAATCTATATATGAAATTAAGAAAAAATCTCATTTATGAAAGCACCTATGATACTAAAATATTTAAAACAAATTTATTAAAGGAGGTATAAGACTCGTATACTGAAAACTACAAAATACCATTAAAAGAACTTTTAAAAGACCTTTTAAAATGGAGATACATTTGTTCATGAATTGGAAGGGTTTGTATTGTTAAGATGGCAATACTCCCCAAGTTTTTCTACAAATTTAGTGTAATTTTTATCAAAATCTCAGCTGCCATTTTTATAGACATTGATAAACCTATTCTAAACCTATTCTAAAATTCATATGAAGGCCAAAGAAATCAGAAAAACCAAAAGAGATGTTGAGAAAGAAAAATAAAGTTGGAGGCTCACATATCCAGATTTCAGAACTACTACATAGCAATAATAATTGAAATTGTGGTACTCTCACAAGGATAGGCACTTGGATCAACAGAATAGAAAATCTGTATATAAACAAGCATATTTAGGGTCAATTGATTTTTAACAATGGTACGAAGATCATTTAATGAGGGAATTAACAGTCTTTTCCAAAATGGTATTGGAATAACTGGCAATCTAGATGAAAAAGAATAAATTTGGACCACTATGTCAAATCATATACAAAAATTAACTCAAAAGGAATCAAAGATCTAAATGTTAAGAGCTAAAATTGTAAAACTCAGAAAACATAGGTGTAAATCTTCATGACTTTGAGTTTAGCAATGGTTTCTTAAATATACACCAAAAGCACAAACAATAAATAAAAAATTGGGATACATTAAAATTTAAACCTTTTGTGCTTCTAAGGACACCACCAAGAAAGTTAAAAAAAAACCCACAGAAATATTCACAAGTCATATATTTGATAAGGGCCTATATTGAGAAAATATTTTAAAAACTCTTATGACTCAGCTATAAAAAGATAGATAACCCTGGGTCCAGCAGTTAGCATAATGGCTATGTCGCTGAACTCCCATGTAGTCGACCGCGGTTCGAGTCCCGGACCCGGTGGCTTAAACTCACGCAGAGCACGTGTGCGTGCATGCCCAAGATCCCAAGAGGAGAATGGAGAAGGGATTGCGGCATGGCCATCCCCCCCAGGGGGTGATTTCTCGCTTTCTGTCTCTCTGTCTCTCTCTGTCTGGCGGGCGCACACGCCCTATAGCAAAAAAAGAAAAAAAAAAAGGATAGATAACCCTATTGTTTTTAAATGGGCAAAGGATATAAAATAATTTCTCTGAAGAAGACAGTCAAGAGTCCACTAAGCACATAAAAAGAAAAGATGTTTAATTTATTAGGTAAATTGAAGCCATGAGCTATCACTTCTCACCCACTAGAATGGCTATAGTTATAAAGCCACATAACAAAAATTGTTCAAGAATGTGGAAAAATCTGGACTCTCATATGTCACCGATAGAAATATAAAATATGTGAGCTGATTCAGAAAACTGTTTAGCAATTTCTCAAAAATTTCAGCATAGTTATTATGTGTGCATTAATTACATTCCTAGGTATATACCCAGGAGAATTAGAAAGATGTCCGTATAAAAACTTGTTCACAGATGTTTATAGCAGCATTATTCATAGCAGCCAAAACTAGAAACTAAAAAGACAAATTATCAGTACATCACTACTTAAAAGTCTGGACAGGCTTTGGAATTAAAAAGATCTGGGATCCAATCCCATTTCTACTTATTTATTACTGTGACCTTATGCAAATACTTGAACCTCTTTAAGTCCCAGGCTCCTCCTCTATAAACACAGCTACTGACTTTATCTACCTCAGAGGACTGTTGCAAAGGTGAAATGAGATAACTCATGTCACGTTTTTAGCACAGTGTGTGACATGTAGTAAGTAAATAAGCAAGTACCTTGGGAAATTGCTGTGTTTGGTAGTTTTTTAAAGCAAATATACAGAACATTACCAAGTTGCATATATATTGCCATATCTCTTTAAAGTTAGAAACCTAAGGTATTTTTTAATAACAAGATTTCTCTATGCTCTTGGAGACTTTTATTGCAAAGGAGTGAAGAATTTTCCCTGCAGTGATCTTCCCTGCTGTGTTAGGGAGAGGGCCACTTAAAATAATATCCAGGTTAGTCTTTGGTAAAAACAACCAGAGAAAATTTCATTGCTAGGAGCATTTGCAGTAGCATTTTAAAGCAAAGAACAGTAATTCTGAAATACAGGAAGAATTTTATTATTTATCTCAATTTTATAAGCCAATGCTACTGTCACAAGAGGTTAAATCACTTACCTAATTGATAGAACTTACATTGCATTCTTTATTTATTATTATTATTATTATTATTATTATTTTTTTTTTTTTTTTTTTTTTGGAGAGGTTTTTGCCATAGGGGCATGTGCTCGCCGGAGAGACAAAGAGAGACAGAGAGACAGAAAGCGAGAAATCACCCCCCAGGGGGGATGGCCACGCTGCAATCCCTTCTCCTCCATTCTCCTCTCGGGATCTTAGGCACGCACGCACACGCACATGCACACGCACACGCACCCGGCGTGAGTTTAAGCCACTGGGTCCAGGACGCGAACCTCGGTCGACTACGTGGGAGTCCAGCGACATAGCCATTATGCTAACTGCTGGTCCCGAACCTACATTGCATTCTTAATCCAGAGTTCTTTTCTTACACATTCTGTCTCTTTTGATTTTTTTATGTCATGACAGATGGGACTGACCTGATTTCCTTTTCATTTCAATGACTTAACACTAGCACTCTTTAAAATATCAAAATTTTCCTTGTCATGGTCATGGCAAATACTAGGACTATTGAAAATAATCTTCAAAAATCCAAGAAGAAGCTCAGCCACTTTGGCACAGGTGATAGTACACTGCTATACAGTGCTGGAAGCTACATAGCCAGCCACAGGTTTGAATCCCAAGCAGACCTGAAACATGCTAGTCACAAGTGCCAAGATCCTGACTGACTGGAGAACTCAGAGAAAGGGATTACAGCGTTATGAGACCCTGCTGAGGGTGTCTCCCCTTTTCTCTCTCATGTTTTTAAAAAGGGAAAAAAAAATAATAATAAAATAAAATTAGTAGGCACCTAATAGTTATTTTTTAAGGCTAGGTTGGACAAACAATATATCTTATCTTTTTGTCATCCATGTAAATCTCACATCATTTTAGCTAAAATGTGAAATTAGTTATTGGAAAATATAGTGCTTTTTATCCCAAAGGAGATAACTCTATGCTGAAAATATGTCTCCCTCATGTATCATATCTTCACTGAAAATGTTCTGGGATAATATGCCCCAGGTATCATGGGGAAACAAATGAGTTCATTTCCACTAGAAATGATGCTTAAATATTCCAACTATCAGATTCCAACTATTTCATCAAAAATTCTGAATAAAAAAATGATAAGGTGTTAAAATCTACAATGATTATCACTAAAGGATTATGATCCAGATAGCAAGTATTTGACGATACAAATGTCTAAATTTTGTCAATTAATCCATTTGTAGATATGCTGCGAGGTCTGTATTCCTTTTAATGCTTTTAACAATTATGATCTCTTACACTACTTATCAGTAATAAAAGGTAACATGAGTAAATTTCAAAAGTATTATTTATGCTAAGTGAAAGAAGCCATATACAAAAGACTACCCACTGTGTGATTTCATTCATATGATATTTTAGAAAAGGCAATGGTACAGAAAGAGAATACAGATTAGTGGTTGCCTGTAGCTAGGGGTAAAAGTGAAGTGGAGGATTGAGTGCAGGGGGACAGGAGGAAATTTGGGAGAGTGATGCAATTGTTCCTTATCTTGATTTTGCTAAAGATTTCATGATTCCATACGTTTGTCAGACACATGAAAGTATACACCTCAAAGTATAAATTGTACTGTACATAAATTATTTGTTCAATTTAATTAGGAGGTCCCTAAGCTTTAGCATTCCACTAACACACATACCAAATTATAAGAGCCTACCATATGTCAGAGCAGTACTTAATGCTGTCAATGAAGTGTGAACAAGATAGACACAGTCCCTGATTTCAGGAGCTTGTATCTACACTGGGAGACAGATCTTTCAAAAACAATCACAGGTTGACTGTTTAAAAATAATAATAATAATAATAATTAGAATAATAATAATAATGACTGGGAAAAACATTGAAAAGATACTGAATGATGAAGTGGGGAGATTAATGTCTCTGTATTGACTGACATGCATGGCATTCCCTTTTGAAAATGGGAAAGTTATATGCAATCCAATGTAATATAAACAAGATTATGATGATAATAAAAAAAAAGAAGAGGAAGAGACACCAGGACTATGTGCACACAGAGGAAAAGCCATATGAGGACACAGGAGAAGGCTTTATCTGCAAGCCAAAGACAGAGGCCTCAGGAGAAACTGAACCTACTGACACCTTGATCTTGGACTTCTAACCTCCAGAACTGTGAGAAATTAAATTGTTAAGCCAAAAAAATTTTTTTTAAATAATCATAGGAAAAAAACATATACTCACAAATCTGGGAAAGTACAATGAAGGGAGCAATGAGAATGGACAACACAGAGACCTTTACCTTTGTGTGTACGTGGGTTTTCATCTGAAACACTTTTTTGTTAATGGTATAACTTATCTCTAAGATCACAGGTTCATCTGGATTTGAAGTAAAAAAATGTATCCTTCATTAAGTCACTTGGGTTCTAAAAAAACTAGGAGAAGCTACAGTGAGAGACTGTAAAAAATGAGAGAATAAGGAGAAAAATCAAGGAAGCAACATTCACCTTATATTAAAACTCCAGGACATTTCCATCCCCTCTGGAGCTCCTGGATTAGTGAATCTGGATCTGAAATTGTACTCATGGAAAATGCAGTTAATGAAGATCATTTGTATGCTATTAATAAAAATGTGTAATATTTATGAGCTTGCTCATGCCTGCTCCTTGCTTCTCGTTCTATTTAATTAGCTGTGTGTAGGAGGTGCTGAATTGCAAGAGCCCCTTTGTGTTATAGTGATATTCTGTTCCAGCTTGGGATGCATTTGGAGCATAACAAAGAGAAAATTAAACTGCTCCTTTGCCTCTAATACAAAGGGAACTCTGTGGACTCCTACCTTTACTGAAAATTCTCCTACATTCAGATTACATTCTAACCCTGGTCATTAAGATGAGAAAGAACCTGCCCCATGATAGAAGATTTCCAGCATTACAGAAAAAGAAAACTCAATCTATTATTGAGTAATAAAGAAATTGAGTACATACTTTTAAAATCACCATATACATGTACATGTATGTATACACGTACACATTGTTCTGAGAAGAAAATCCAAATTTCAATCTCTTTAAAAGTAATTAACAATGAAATCTTCACCCTAAAGCACCTTAAACATGAACTTACTGCAGAATAGACCACAGAAGGATAATAATAATAACAACAACTAACATTTACTTGGTACTGGGTGCCAGCCATTCTTCTACAGCTTTACACACATTAACTCATTTAAAACTTTCAATACCTTTTTTCCTATAAGGCAACTACTATGATCACCAGCTTCATTTAACAGAAGGAGAAACTGAGACTCAAACAGGCTAAATAACTTGCCAAGATTACTCATAGAGTAGAGGTGGGGACAGAACCCAAACTATTTGGCTCCAGACGTATTCACACTGTAGTCTATTGGCTATATGTCCATTTCACTAACTGTATAGATATGTACATGTTTTGACACTTGGAGTAGTTTTGCTTAATATTAGAGTAATTGTAGAAGTGACACTTCTGTATTTCTACCCTGGACTGATTTTATTCCTAACCAGAGATATCTTTTCTCTTTCTAAAAAAAGAAAAAGAAATTGTTGGACTACATAGATAACCAAAAACTTCAAAGATATCAAGTAGTTGGGTTTTTTTTGTTGGTATTGTTTTTAGAGAGATTTTTGCTATAGGGCATGTGCTCTCCCCGGAGAGACAGCAAGTAAGAAATCACCCTCCAGAAAGGATGACCAGGCCACAATCCTTTCTCCTCCAGTCTCCTCAGGATTTTGAGTATGCACACACACACGCCCAGTGGGAGTTTTAAGCCACCAGGTCCAAGACTTGAACCACAGTCGGCTATGTGGGAGTCCAGTAACATAACCATTATGCCATCTGCCAGTGCTCAAGTAGTTATTCTGAACATATGCATATATTCAAATTCTGAAAAGTCAATGTTTGCTGATTGCCACATGATAGTAAATATGAAAAAAATATGAGTGGAGTGAGGCTGAAACAGGGATGAGTCATAAAGACATGTATTGGATATGTTACTATCTTATTTTATTGAACTAAAAAATTTATATAACACAGACACTGAGTTCAGTTAATACCTGCAAAATTTAGTCCTCATTCTTTGATCCATCTATCCACCTCCTTCTCGTGTGTTGTGTGCTTTTAAATCATGGTTGGACCTGAGTGTCGTGACCCAAGTTGTCACTTATTTTTCTACTCTCAGTAAGACCCACTCAGTAGGTGTGAACCCTTTTCTTATATTCTGTTCTCCCCTGACTGTTCAGATTCTAACTGTAGCTCTCACTACCCACTTAAGACCACCTGCAGCACCCACTATTCCACACAAGGCCATGCCAGTCTCCCTGGGTAAAGCAGTGCCAGTGTGATGCCATCTTCGGTTCAGTTTCTAACGTCCCCACATACAGTTTTCCCTCTGGATTATACAATAGAAAAACAGAGCGTGAAATGTAAAGATTAAATTTTCTCATGTCAAATGAAATCTAAACAATGTTTTCGAATGGGGTTTTCATCTGAGTGTCATGCCCAGATCCACACAACAAACAGTGGGTACTGAACATTGGATAGATTCAATAGGAAAGTGAAAAAAGGGCATAATCAAAATAGAAATGGCAATGCAGTCATCATAAGCCCTTTAGCAATGTTTGCGGGATAAACAATAGATTTTAGGCTGCCAAGAAATATATTTGTTGAGTATTAAATAGGCACTGTGGAAAAGAGAGGACAGGCAGTGAGAAAATCATGAAACAAAGTAACTAACTTTCAAGTATGTGTTCTAACAGGGAAGAGAACACACATGTACAAATGACGGAATATGACAATATGGACATGAGGCTAACCAGGCTTCCAAGAAAGGTTGAAGTTGGGTTTTTTTCCTTTGTTTTTGTTTTTTGTTTGTTTGTTTGTTTGTTTTTTGAGATATTTTTGCTGTAGGGCATGTGGGCTCACAGAGAAACAGAGAGAGATGGAAAGAGAAAAAGTGAGAAATCACTTCCCGGAGAAATGGCTACACCACAATCCCTTCGCCTCCATTCTCCTCTCAGGATTTTTGGGCATGCATGCATATGTACCTGGCATGAGTTTCAAGCCAGTGGGTCCAGGACTTGAACTATGGTGAGCCATGTGGGAGTGCCAGCACAGTACCTTAACCACTATGCCACCAGCTGCCCCCTAAAGGCTGAGTTTTAAAAATGGTAATGGAAGGCAATTAATAGTGAGGAAGAGGAGGAAATTCTATGGATTACCACGTGAGGAGGTGTTCAATGAATTCACTCAATAAAAATTGAAATTCCGATGGTTGACTGGTATGAGAGATGGTTCAATGCAAACAACAGGCTTTTTGTTTGTTTTTAATCTAGCTGGAGAGAAAGTATCACACTGGGTCGAGCACTCTTTTTGTCTTAGAAAAAATGTTCTCACTTGGAACATTTTAATTTATGTAAAAATAAAGCTCAGAGGCAAATCTGGAATGGAAAACATAAGACTATGGAAAGTAAACTCTGTATGATTTGACCCAAGTGTAAACTGAAGGGTCTCTGTGAGAAGAAAGAATTTTCTTGACTCTTTAGGGCCAATGAAGATCTAGTAGCCAGGGGTGGAGGTAGTTGACACTTGTAAACTGGTTCCTGCAATATGGTGAGAGGATGGATTTGGAGTAAAGTTGAAAGAGAATGAAATAATAGGAGACCTCTACTTGAGAACTTTGACAATTACTTCTAGAGATAGGTAATATCAAGATTACTTTTTCCCTTCTGCAGAATAATTCTCTTTTGTTATCCTCAAACCATTTATGGCATCTTATTAACAATATAGTCTGGTTTTAGAAGTACTTGTAAAATTGAAACCAGCAGCTGATGTAATGGTTATGTGGCTGGACTCCCATGTAGTTGACCGTGGTTTGAGTCCCGAACCTGGTAGCTTAAAATTCACACCAGGCATGTGTGCGTGCATGCCCAAAATCCCAAGGAGAATGGAGGAGAAGGGATTGCAGTGTGGCCATTCTCTCGGGGCGGGGCGGGGGGGGGGAGGTGATTTCTTGCATTCTGTCTGTCTCTCTGATGAGTACACTTACCCTATAGTAAAATATCTGTCTCACAAAAAAAAAAAAAAAGTGCTTATAAAATTAACTGTATCCACATTGAGACTTCTGAGACTTAAGCAAGGTAAGCAGATCTGAAGTGCCTTGGGAAACAGTTTGAAACTGCTAGTAACTACCCGTAGAGAAATCTCAAACATTAAGCCAAACAAGGAGCAAGAAGAAGCCCATTAAAGGCTTGACTTCTCATTGATTTAGAGTGTGAAGGGAGAACTAAAGTTGTTCTTGGCCATTAAACTGACAGTACTCTCAAGAGCCTGGAATACTTGGGATACCCAGTATTGATCATATATGAGACCATGAAAGTACATGTTTAGGGCTTTATACATTAAAAATGCAAAGATGTACCAATCGCTCGAAATTCATAAAGATGAGAGCAAGCTATTTGTAATTAGCTGTCACTAGCTGTAAAATCCTGAACAATGTAGGTAACTCTGAGCCTCAATTTCATCACCTACAAAGTGACAGTAATTAGATGAGATCATCTCTAAAATAATTATCAAAAGTTAGATCAAAAGTTCTGCAATTCTTTTTTTTTCCCTTGATGTCCTACATAACAGGAACCCTAGAAAAAAAAGAAAAGAAAAAAATGAAAGTAAAAAGGAAGTCATTATAATAGATATCAGGTGTCTAGATGGTCAACAACTATACAGTATACTAGGGTGCTTTATCTGATTATCTTATCTTATTATGGTTGTTGTACTATCTACCTACTATTTTAGGAATTCTCATTTGTTTTAGTGACTAATCACTCTCACCCACAGTATTCACCTCCTTTCTCAATATTATTTTTCTCCATTTAATTAATGTCTGTCTTCCTAATTAAAATAAAGTGTCATGAAAGTTTGTTTTGATTTTTTTTTTTTTTTTTTTTTTTTTTGGTCAGAGGCTGCATGTGCTTGCCAGAGTCAAAAACAGAGAGAAAGAAAAGAGAAAATACCACTCCCAAAGGTAGAGTGGTCACATTACAATCACTTCTGTTTTTCCAACTTGTCAAGATTTGGGATGTGCACACACACACACACTTCCAACATGTTTTTCAAGTCACCCAGGTCAGAATTCAAACTACAGACAGCCCTATGGTATTCAGCTCCCTTAACACTAGGCTATGGGGCAAGCCCTAAGTTTGTTTCCTCTATTGATATATTTCCACCACCTAACACAATATCTACCACATGGTAGATACTCAATAATTACTATGTACTAAATAATTTTTTTTTTTTTTTTTGAGAGGTTTTAGCTATAGGGCGCGTGCGCTCGCCAGACAGACAGAGACAGAGAGACAGAAAGCGAGAAATCACCCCCCAGGGGGGATGGCCACGCCGCAATCCCTTCTCCTCCATTATCCTCTTGGTATCTTGGGAATGCGCGCACATGCGCCCAGCGTGAGTTTTTTAAGCCGCCGGGTCCGGGACGCGAACCGCAGTCGGCTACATGGGAGTCCAGCGACATAGCCATTACGCTAACTGCTGGTCCCAATAATTTTTTCATAATACATATTTTCCATGAACTTTTTGAAGACCCCTTGTAAAAGGAAATAGATATATTGTTTTCAATAGCATAAACGTCATAGAAATAACAAAAATGTAAAGATTAAGAAAAAAGAATAAATGGATGATACTCTATTTCTTATCCCTTTTAGATCAGACATTGATGTGATTGAATTTTTTATGTTGTGTTAGATAATAACCCCAAAGCCAGGTGTTAAGATTACCTTGCAGTTCTTTTGATCACCAAGAATGTAAACATTAACTGTATTCAGTGAACATATCTGGTCAAATGAAATATAATGCCAAAATTATAAAAATAGTTACTTTATGAATTAAGATTCCTTATCATTTCCAGTGAGAATTTTGTTTTTTTATTTTGTGTTTCAAGACCTTGATAGTATGGAAAATACCAGGAGAAAGTCATGCTGGATTGAGTAGGAATGAGGAACTGAAGTTAAAACCTGTTAAGGCCACCTGGTCTCATGAAACTACATTACCACCATCACCTCCATTAATAATTAATAGCAGTAAAGTTGTTAACTGTAATCAAAGCACAATAGCATGAATTCAAAAGACAAAGGCAATATTTTTGCCCAAATTAAATACAAATTTATAAACCCTGTACCCACAGAGCAAAAACCCAGCATTCTCCTGTTTAAGCCTATTTTGAGGTTCTAAGAGATTTCTAAGGTCCAATTAAAACTTTCAAATTAGAGGCTCCTAATGGTTTTAATTCTTCTGAGATCCACAAAATGATTTAATCTTATCAGTAATACAGGAAAAGTTTACCCATCAAGGTCCCATTTTTAGCAGTAGAAACTAAACCCAACTCCACACACACACACACACACACACATACACACACACACACACACACATCTTTTAAGAGAGAAATGGGCCAGAATTAGTGTTGGAAAAAAACCTAAAGGGAGGGGAGAAAGTTGGATAATGTCAGTTTTTCCAACTAGACATAACACATTGAACTAAAACCTATGGGATAGAAACTTCATTATTTACAGAGATAACTTAAAAAAATTTCTAACATCAGCTCTGAAAACATTCTAGAATGCTACAGGTCCAATAGAATACTCTGAAACATTAACCGAACAGGCACTAGAGACCGCTTAACAGCTAGAGAGTTATGTTGCTAGTGTACACATTTTCATGAACTGGGCCCAAAGGCTACATTGCTAGTTTCACCAAAGACCTTTTGTCCTTTCCATAGCTAAAATAGTTTTTTTATATATATATATACATATATATATATGTATATATATATGTATATATGTATATATATATACACACACGCATATATATACACATATATATGTATGTATGTATATATATATACACACATACATATATATACACACACACATACATATACATATATACATATACATATATATATATATATATATATATATAAAGTTGTCTTCTAGCCCTTGAATTTGTCACAAATAACTTGTTTAAATAAAAGCAGTAAAATTCAGTACACTATAAAAAGAGGAACAAATATCCTTACATGTATAATTTGTATTCACATTCAAAAACAACTTGACTCTCTGCTCCATCTTGTGTGGACATCTTTCTATGGCTTGCTTCTCTCTCTCCCTGCGCATGCACACACATGCATATGCATACCCCCCCACATACACACACACACACACCAAGTGCTTTAGTGACAGTGAGTACTTTTTTAGGACCTGAATCTCCTAAGGACAGGACCAATATGCTCTGTGTCTAGACTGAGCACTCACCCCCTGTAATGCATACCACACACCAATTTGTTATTCACAGCCTTCGTCCTGCCCTATTCCCAGCTATGGACCTTTGCTTTTCTTTTCTCATTTTCACTTTACTCTTTAACTCCACCATCTGGTGTACTTTCGTCCTCTAACAATGATTTGAATTCTAATCTTACTCTCAAATCACAATTATTTTTAAAGAACTATTTCTTCGATTTATTATTATTACTAGGTTGTTAGGAAAGTCATGATGTATTTTTCTGTCTTTCTATGCAAAAATTAATCATGACTTTTCTGATGACTCAATATTATTTTTTAAAGAATTATTTTATTTATTTATTTATTTTTAATTTGACCAGAGAGGGACAGAGCAAGAGAGAGAGAGGGAAAGTGAGAAAGCAAGCTGCCAGGTTCGGGACTCAAACCATGGTCAGCCATGTGGGAGTCCAGCACCCTTAACCACCACCCCACCTGCTAGCCCTATATCCAATATTATTTTTAATTTGCTATAGGACTTATGCACTTACCAGAGAGAGAGAGAGAAAGTGAGAAAGCAAGCCACCAGGTCTGGGACTTGAACCACAATTGGCCGTGTGGGAGTCCAGCACCTTAACCACTACACCACCTGCTGACACCCTCAAGTCACTTCTGATTCCACATCTATTACATCAATTCTGTTCCCACAATATCTTCCTATAAACACTTAACCAACAAAAAAGATCTGATTTTTGTTTTGTTTTCTTTTTTTTTCTAATAAACCCAATATTCTCCTTTCTTCTAACAGATCATTTAAAAAGATTTTTGATACAGGCAAACACCAAGCTGTAACCAATCCAGCTGCTTCTCTACCTCCTTTCTCTAACTTCCATCATGTTCCTTCTTCTGTCCATAAAACTTACTGGATCATCAGGCACCTCGAAGTTCCTTGGAAGCCATTCTAGAGGCTGCCCAATTTGCAAATTGTATTTTGCTTAAGTAAAGTCTGCTAAAATAAAACAAAAAAGCTATTGTGGAACTTAAAAGTGGGGTGAAATTATTGGGGGAGATTTCTGTGTCATATGGTAGTTCTTTTAAAAATTTTAAGAAACCTACATGTTTCTACAATGACTGCACCAATTTACATTCACACTAGCAGTGTCTAGAAGTTCCCTTTTCTCTAAATCCTCACCGATACTTAGTATGATACAGTCTCATCTGCTTACTTTTGCTTTTGTTGTCTGTGTTTTGGGTGAGATATCAAAAAGTCCTTGCCAAGAGCAATTAAGGACCATTTAAGTGTTTAGAAACTGTAAAAGCTTCAGGTCTTATATTTAGGAGTTTAGTTCACTTTGAATTTATTTTTGTGTATGGTGTATAACTGTCCAATTTCTTTCTCTCACATGTGGATATCCAGTTTTACCAGCATCATTTACTGATGAGACTATCCTTTCCACATTGCATATTCTTGGTGACTTGGCCAATAGCTGTTTATGCTTGGATTTATTTCTGGACTTCTATTTTGTTCCTTTGGTCTGTTTGTTTGTTTCTATGCCATATTGCAACCTATTGTTTTATAATATAATTTGAAGTCAGGAAATGTGATGTCTTGAACTTTGTTTTTTATTCTTTGATTATTATAACTAAGGCTATTTTGTGGCTCCAGAAAAATTTTAGAATATTTTCCCTGGGGAAAAAATGCATTCAAATTTTAATAGGATTGCATTAAATCTGTATATTACTTTAAGTAAAATGGACATTTTAATAATATTATTTATTCCATCTATAACAGGGACTATCTTTCCATTTATTTGTGTCTTCTTCAATTTCTTTTTTTAAAAAATTCCATTTGTTATTATTATTATTTTTTAAATTTGACCAGACAGAGACAAAGAGAGAGAAAGAGAAAGTGAGAAAGCAAGCCACTGGCTCTGGGACTTGAACCACAGCCAGCCATGTGGGAATCCAGTGCCTTTAACTACCACATCATCTGGTGGTCCCATTTTCTTCAATTTCTTTCATCAATACTTTATAGCTTTCAGTATAGAGATCTTTCACTTCCTTGGTTTAATTTATTGCTAAGTATTTTATTATTTTTGATACTACTATAAGTGCTATTTTTATAAATTTCTTTCTTAGATCATTATTTTGAAAAGAAATGCAACTGGGGTCAGCAGATGGCATAGCAGTTGTGTCACTGGACTACCACATGTATGACTGTGGCTCAAGTCCTGGACTTGCTGGCTTGAAACTCATGCCAGGCATATGTGCATGCACCCCCAAGATCCCAGGAGGAGAATGGAGGAGAAGGGATTGCAGCTGTCCTCCGGGGGGGTGGTTTCTCACTTTCCATCTCACTGTCTCTGTCTCTCTCCAGCAAGCACACGTGACCTATGGCAAAAACCTCTAAAAAAATATATAACTAATTTTTGAATATTGATTTTGGGTCCTACGACTTTTCTGAATTCATTTATTAGTTCTAATATTTTTAATGGAATATTTAGAGTTTTCCACAAATAAAATCATGTCATCTGAAAACAAGAACAATATCAGCTTTTCCTTTCTGATTTAAATGCTTTTTTTTTCTTTTTTTTTTCTGGTCTGATTTCTCTTGCTAATACTTACATAACTGTGTTCAATAGAAGTGATGTATACGTCCTTGCCGTATAACAGATCTTAGAGGAAAATCTTTATTTCTCACCATTGATTATGACATTAGCTGTGGGTTTTTTGTAAATGGCTTTTATTATACAGAGGAAATTTCCTTCTATATTATAGAAAATAAAATAACCACTTCATAAAGGTACCTACATACTCATGTTTATCACAGCATTATTCACAATAGCCAACATATGGAAACAACCCAGATGTCAATTGATAGATTAAATGATAAAGAAATTGTAATGTTGCTCGGCCTTTAAAAAAGAGAGCCTGCTGGGGAACCAGCGGTTAGCATAATGGCTATGTCGCTGGACTCCCACATAGTCGACCGCGGTTCGCGTCCCGGACCCGGTGGCTTAAAACTCATGCCGGGCACGTGTGCGTGCGTGCCCAAGATCCTGAGAGGAGAATGGAGGAGAAGGGGTTGTGGCGTGACCATCCCCCCTGGGGGGTGATTTCTCGCTTTCTGTCTCTATGTCTCTCTCTGTCTGCCTGGCGAGCACACGCACCCTATAGCGAAAACCTCCCCAAAAAAAAAAAAAAAAAAGAGAGAGAGAGAGCCTGCTGTTTGTGAAACATGGATAAACCTAGAAGACATTATGCTAAGTGAAATAAACCAGATGCTAAGGGGAAAAAAATACTGCATAATCTCACTTATAGATGGACTCAAAACAAAAGCAGAAACAAAAATCCCATATTCCTGGATTGGAAGAATTAATAAAATCAAAATGTCAATCCTACCCAAATTAATTCACAAATTCAATGCTATTCTGATCAAACTACCAGAGATATTCCTCACAGAAATAGAAAAAACAATCCAAAAATTTGTCTGGAATCATACAAAGTTTCATATCACCAAAAAAATACTATGCAAAAACATAAAATAGGAGGCATCTCATTTCCTGACCTCAAAATATTACAAAGCTCTGATAATCAGAATAGCATGGTACTGTTCCAAAAACAGGCAGGTAGACCAATGAAACAAAATTGAGAACCCCAAAATAAACCCAGAACATACAGCCAACTGATCTTCAATAAAAGGCACGAGACAATCCAGCAGAGAAAAGAAAATATCTTCAGGAAATGGTGTGGAAAAACTGAATATCCACTTGCATAAAAATGGAACTAGACACCCTACCTCTCACCATTAACAAAAATCAACTTGAAATGAATCAAGAGTCTAAACATAAAACCTCAAACTATAAAACTACTGGTTGAAAACACAGGGGAAACTCTTGAAGAGACTGAAATAGATAAAGACTTCTTAAAGAAGACCACCCCCAAAGCAAAGGCAATAGCCCCCAAAATAGTCTAGTGGGACTACATTAGGCTAAAAAGCTTCTGCACAGCAAAAGAAAATAATTAGAGTGAGGAGACAATCCTCGAAGGGGAGAATATATTTGCAAACTATGCCTCAGTTAAGAGACTGACATTAAAAATAAACAGGGTACTCAAGCAGCATACCCCTCCTCCAAAAAAAAAATCAATTTAATTAAAAGATGGGCAAATTATTTGAATAGACAACTCCCCAAGGAAGACATCCTAATGGTTAAAAGGCATATAAAACATGCTCAACATATCTTATCATAAAGAAAATGCAAGTCAAAACCACAATGAGAAACCACTTAACCCCAATCAGAATGCCTAATGTTAAATAATGAATGATAAGTGCTGGTAAGCCTGTGGTGAAAATTGAATACTACTACACCAGTGGTGGGAATTTAAATTAGTAGAGTCACTCTGGAGAATGATATGGAAGTTCCTCTGAAACATGCAAATAGAACTGCAATATGACCCAGTAATTCTATTCTTTGGTATCCACCCAGAGAATAGGAAAATCTTCAGTCAGAAAAACACTTATACATCCATGTTTATTGCAGCACTATTTACAACTGCTTGGACATGGAATCAACCCAAATATCCAAGAACGGATGAGTGGATTGAAAAAAATGCGGCACATGTACAGCATTGAATATTACTTAGCCATAAAAAATGAGACTGACTTTTGTTACAAATGGATGAATATAGAAGATTTAATGCTAAGTAAAACAAATCAGACTATGAAAGATAGGCACTGTATGTCCCTGCTCAACATATAATGAATATCTGCACTCTATTACAGAAACTGAAAGATTGGAAGGTATAATAGCAGGGAAGCAAACTGTAGATACTAGAGACAGTATGGGGGGGATAAAAGGGAGTGGATAATAAGGGGTAGGAAGGAGGGGATGAGGGATAAAACAACACAACACATTTTATAGACACAAAAATGAAAAGTTATCTATTTATGATAATGGATATGGTAACGTCTTTGACTTGACTAATACGCACTATTTTCATGCTGGGAAAACCCATGTAGTACACTGTAAAGATGTACAGTGATTTAAATGTAAATAATTTTAAAAAAAACAGAAGATATTCATAAACATAGAAGAGAGAAAAGGTAGTTGAGGGGGAAGGGGAGATGAAGAACAGAAGGTACAAAGTTTCAGTTACGTAGTATAATAAGAATAGAGAACTAGGGACCAGCAGTTAGTGTAATGACTATGTTGCTGGACTTCCATATAGTCGACCGCAGTTTGAGCCCCGGACCCGGTGGCTTCAACTCATGCCAGGCGCATGTGCATGTGTGCCCAAGATCCCGAGAGGAGAATAGAGGAGAAGGGATTTTAACATGGCTATCCCCCCTGGGGGGGGGGGGTGATTTCTCACTTTCTGTTTCCCTGTCTCTCTCTGTCTTTCTGGCAAGCTCACGTGCTCTATAGCAAAAACCTCTCCAAAAAATAAAAGGAAAAAAATAATAGAGATCTAATGTACAGCATGAGAACTACAATTAATATTGTATGCAGTAAATTTGCCAAGTGATAGATATTGGGCATTTTTACCACACACACAAAAGAAGGTAATTATATCAGATGATAGAGATTTCAACCTGCTTTATGATAGTAATCATTTCACTATATATCTGCATTAATATATCAAAACATATTGTATACTTTAAATATTTACAATTACAAACTTTTTTGGTTATTGGAGAACAGAAAACATAACATTTGAAATCATTTTATTGTTAATAATAAAAATTGGCAAGCATGACTACTCTTAAAAGTCAGTCATGACTAGTCATATGGCTATGCTAGTACTACATGTTGATTTTAAATGTGTAATGGGTGCTGATTTTGTGCTTCCAGAAGCCATAGCATTTTGAAGAAAATGTTAATTGATTAAAAAGCCACAGTGGGAAAAGGAAGACCTCTTTAGCAAATGGTGCTGAAAAAAATGCATATCCACCCGCAGAAAGATGAATCTGAACCCCTATCTGTCACCATTAACAAAAATCAACTACAAGTGGATCAAAGATCTAAACCTAAGACCACAAACTATAAAACTAGTGTTGGAAAACACTGGAGAAATTCTGGGAGACTTTAGGGTAGGCAAAGGCTTCTTAAGATCCCCAAAGCACAGGCAATAATCCCCAAAATAGACAGATGGGATTACATCAGATTAAGAAGTTTCTGCACACCAAAGGACACAGTAATTAGTGTGAATCGACAACCCTCAGAATGGGAGAGAATTTTTGTTAACTATGCCTCTGATAAGAATACACAGTGAACTCAAGCAGCTTACCCAGAAGAAAATGATCAACCCAATTAAAAGATGGGAAAATGGGCTGAATAAACAACTCTCTAAGGAAGACATACGAATAGCCAAAAAGCATATGAAAAAATGCTCAACATGCCTCATCATAAGGGAGATGTAGATCAAAACTACAATGACATACCACTTAACCCCAGTCAGAATGGTGAAGATTAAAATAATAATAATAATAATAATTAATAATAATAAAGGACTGGCAGATAAGTGGTGAAAGGGGAACTCCCCTACATTGTTAGTGAGAATATAAATTGGTCCAGCCACTGTGAAGAACAATATGGAGATTCCTCAAAGACCTTCAAATAGAACTACCATATTATCCAGTAATTCCACTCCTGAATATCTACCCAAAGAGCAAGAGAACGCTCAGTCAGAAAAGCGCTTGCACAACTATATTTATTGTGGCATTATTCACGATTGTTAAGACATAGAACCAACCCAAATGTCCACAAACAGATGAATGGATTGAAAATGTGTGGTACATATACTCAATGGAATACTATTCAGCCATAAAAAAAAAACCAAGACCCTGGCATTTGATAGAAAGTGTGCAAACATGAAAGATTTATTGCTGAATGAAGCTATGAAACAGAGACATTTTATGTCTCCACTTAACATATAGAGACTGTCTGTACTCTATGGTAGAGACTGGAGGACATAAAAGCATTGAAAATTTCTATGGACACTAGGGACAAAGTGGAAGGAGAGTGGAAGAGGGGAAGAGTGCAGGAAAGAAAATTAGGGGGGAAAATGGAGAGAGAAGATATTTGTGGCACACATATAGTTTGTTATCTGCTGATGAAGATGTGTATAGTATCCTTAACTGGATTGAGATGTGTATCATGCTAGGTAAAATCTCTTTACAATCTAAAGGGTGTATAGAGATTGAATATATAAATAATAATAATAATAATAAAGAAAAAAAATCAATCAAATTTGTATTTTTGTATTTTGATAAAAAGTATGTGGGCTTTGCAGGCAGACAGTTTGAGTTTCAATCAACCTCGCCTTGATCAAGTTTCTTAACCTCTTTTCATCTGTAAAATGGATATGACATTAGTACCTATCTCAGAAGGCTTCTTTGAGGAGTAATTTTGATAACACAAGCAAACTACTCACTTATCATAGTGACAAGGCAGTGATTCGTTTTGTTACCAGACAGCTACACAGCTGCTTGTAATAGCAGCTGCATTAGCTGTTCTGTCCCTGTAGCTCCCCTGCTGCTACCTGAATGAGAGGAAGATCCTATTCTCTTTTGTCCTGTTCCCTTGGAATCAGACTAATTGGATAAAAATAGAAATCTGTAAATTATCGTTTCACACATGATGCCCTGGCAACATTATCTCCCATTCTTCTGATTGCATGTACACATGTCCTTAGGGCCTTAATAGAAATGTAATAGTGATGTGCGAGGACTCTGCTACACTAGGCTGATCAATTGTTCTCGTCCGCTGTGGCTGAAACAGAAGTAACTGAGTTGGGGGAATTTATAAGAACAGGGGTCTATTTAGCTCACAGTTTTTGAAGTCCAAAGTCAAGAGGATCCTCATCAGAGTCACCTGGTGGATAACCTGGTAAAGAGCATCACATGACAAGACAGCAAGCACTAGGCATGTGTGTCTACATTCATGTCTTTGGTTCATTACCTCTCCCTATAAACCCATCAGGATTCAATGGTGGAGTCCCATCTGGAGGCCTTAATTATCCCTCAAAAACTCTACCTCTTAATTCCATAATTTAGATTAAGTCTCCAATCTCTCAACACTATTACAATGGCTCACCAAATTTTAACACATGAATGGTGGAAAAGGCACAAAAACCATAGCACCTGCTGTTCCAGTATACCCAGACTGAGGGTGCCTAGGGATATGGGACTTTCAGTGCTAAAGCCAGGATAGTTCCGGGGGGGGGGGGGGAGCAGGGATCAAACAATTGTTCACCCTAAGTTAGACTGATTCTGTTCTACCTTTGTGACCTCAAGTAAAAGAACTTTTCTGTGTGTCAGTTTCTTCACCTGAATCTAGATTATAACATCCCTCCTTCACACCTAGGTACTACTGTACCTACAACATATTGAGTACACAATAAATGTTGGTTATTATTGTAATTGTTAATTGACATAGAGAATTGATGCAATAAAACTAACATGGCAAAGGACATAGTAAAGGATCCAGAATCTTATAAAGTTCTCACAGCCCAAGAGTGGAGCAACTAGAATTTTTTTTTTTTTTTTTTTTTTTTGGCCTCACCATTATCACATTAGGAGTCTTCTCTATGAGATCACAAAACCAAAGAAGAATAAAAATATACTAATATCTCAAGAAAGAATAATAAAAGATATACAAACAAAATTACCCTGAGCTTGAACAAAAATGAAGAAACAAATATATAACAACAACAAATCAGAAGTTTGACGATGCTTAGTTACTAAAGCTGCAGAGAAACATATACTCTCATACTCTACTGGAGAAAATGCAAACTGATCAGCCCGTATGATAGGGTATTTGGCAACATATACAAAAACTGCATATGTATTGAAACCACAGTGCCATTTCTGGGAATATATCCTACAGTCAGTTACTCTTGCACTTTCATCACAAGATAGATGTATAAATATATCTGCTAGAAGACTGCTATAGCAAACAAACTGGAAATAACCCAAGTGTCCAAAAATAGGGTACTGGTCAAAAGAAATATGACTTGCATATAATGGAATATCATGCAAAAGTAAAAAAGAATGAAGCTCTCTGTTAGTATGGAAAGATCTCTAAAATACATTGTACAATGACTAAAAAGGCATGATGCTAAATAATGTATATAATACACACTATGTTTTCTGGAGTGAAAAAGGGAACTAAAAAAATGTTTATATATTTATACACACACATTCACAGGGACTTCAAAAAGTTCATGGAAAATAGAAGGAAAGTACAAGTTTAATGTGGTGCTAAAACTTTAAGGATCTCTTTGTGTGTGTGTATACTTGTATATGCACAAGAAACAGAAAAATAGCAAAAGACTAATTAAAATGATTACTTATTAAGGGCAGAAAGAAACAGGGTAGACAGGAATGGAAGTAATATCTCAACCTAGATTTTTTTTCATTTCATTTTTATTTTAATCTTTTAAAGTATAACTCCTATCCAAAAAAAGAAAAAATAAAAGTAGGTCTCTGTGTGTGTGTGTGTGTGTGTGTGTGTGTGTCTGATAAGCACATGAGCCATACAGCAAATTTTTTACAAAGAATGAAATTAATAATTACTTTTAAAAAGTAAAAATAAACTAAGAGTTCTTTATATAATCCACATAAAAATTCAAGCTGCTTACTTCTATAAAATAAGACTGATCTGAGAGGACAGGAAATTGTGGAAAACAACCATGGTATGCTCCATCCACCCAAACAGATAAACAAAAGACGTCTGCCATGTGACTCGGGGGACCACTGCCTTCCAGCTAGGGAGAGAGGAACCAAGGCACAGGTGCTGTTCTGGGAGTTTGAGTCTCACAGGCTCTGGTTTATTTTCCCCTTTCATACGTGTACAGACCCCAGCAACCTGACAGTGTGGCTAACATTTAGAGGGACAAAGGAAACAGGGCGTTTGCCTTTTTCAGCTAAGATGTAACTTCATTCTCCCATCATTTTACACTTGCAAGTCAGGAGATCTGCTCTGCCTTTTATGTTAATTGGAATCGGCTGCTTTGGGCTCTGACACAGGCATTTAGCACTAACAGTCAATTGCTCTTTCCTCAGCCATCTGGCAAAGAGTTGAAACCAGCAATTTTCTAAGTCAGAATTAGACTTCTTGAAAATGAATGTGCATATAGGCAAACCCCTTAGAAGTGCAGAATGAAGGAAAAGAGCAGGTAGTGGGATGCTAAAGACTCCATTCTGGAATGCTGTGATCTCAAATAGGGAATTCAAAATGGCGCTTTGGCTTCCCGACAGCTTCTCCATTCTTCCCTGTGTGCAGCACAAGCTCTTAAAATTGACCACTTCTCCCTCCCTTACCTTTTATCCTAAATGCCAGCAGCAATCCTAGCTTTGCCCCCCTCAACCTCCTTCCCAGGAAAGTGTACTTACTTAGATATTTTACCTGTAGCACAGCAATCTATAAGGTAATTATGCTTCTCAAACAGATCAAATGAGCCACTTTTTCCTACTGAAGCTTAGGCACTAAATTTCATTAGTTAATATCCAGACGAGTTCCCTGTGGAGTAACATGGCAGAGAGGGTGGCAGTCAAATTTGCACATTTAGGAGTCTCTTCTTTCAGAAACTGCCCATTCACTCTCTGTCCCCTCACTGCCCGCTCTACTCAGGTGTTTATGATTTATCTGCAGAGCCAAGACTAGTCTAAAACAGTGGACTGGCTCAGTGTTGGGTTCTTGGCCTAATGCAATTCAGGTTGAAAATAGCAAGATAGGAGAACTGTGGGAAGTGGCCTTGGGAAAACTGACAAGCACTTAGAAAATGCTACTGGAGACAAACTGCAATGTGTGTCACTCTGGACCCCACTTTTAAACAAGCTGTGTAGCTTGTCTTCCTTCCGTTCATATATTCTCAAGCCAAATCAAGTCATGCTTCCCTGAGGTCCAAATCCAGGTCAACTTGATTGAATATGGAGTGCTATGTCTCATGGTCAATGTACATGTCATTATACAGAATCTCAGTTTGCCAACATCTCCTATTTCCATTCTCAAAAGGTAACCATAATTTCAGGGGATGTAAAAATGGCATTCCATGCCATGTCAACATTAAACAATTAAGATATTTTACATTTTAGAAAATTAAGAGGTTGTGTTTCCCTTGACAAATGAGAGCTCTAGATCTGCAATCTCCCATGGCAACAACAGGCTGCCCTCCTTGCACAGGCTGTGCCCTCTCCAGGTCTTCAAAGCACCCAGCCACTCTCAATCAATTCACTCATTTATGAATACATCTGTACAGCCATCCTGGGCTGTTCCCCTAGTTACGGCATTCCTGGTGTTCAGTATGTCTTCCCAAAGTGCTGTCTCCCAGTTGTCTATTCTCTTTGTTTGATTTGCAATATTCGTGTGATCCAGGCTATTCCTCCTGACACATTCCCACTCACCAAGCACAATCACTTGTACTCACTTTGCTGCATGTGTCTTCCATACCCTACTTTCTTGTGTAAGCAAACTTCCCCACTATTGTTCTCTGCTTGATTTCTCAGGCCCCTGTCCAAACTTGGCCAGTCTTCTTACTCTTTCCTTAAACCAATAATATGACCTGACATCAAAAGCTGCTGGGTGCCCAGGGGATCCTCTTTTGATGTCCTGATGTTCACTTTCAGCATTTCAACATAGGGGTCATCCTTCCAACCTTGCAAACACTGTTGGGACTCTAGAATCTTCTTTAAAAATTAGTCAAGTGTTCCAGGATCCTAATGCTAACTTCCTCAGGCCAGTGACCTATTCATTCAGTTAGTACTAAATACCTCCTGAGGTTAAACAAAGCATGGAAATTACAGTAAGATGAAATGCCTTGACCTTCAGGTGTAAGATCTCTCCTTTCCTTCCAAGACTGGAGCTAGTTCGGATTATTTTTATCATTTTTCAAAGCAGCAACATTTATTTCCTCTGCTTCAGTGAGCTGTGCAGATGCAAGGTCTAGGAGGAATATTTAGTGGTAGCCATGGTTACCATTAGTCATATGAAGTTATAGCTCAAGTGCTGATTCCTCCCTTTGCAGCTGTAAAAAGAAAGCACACTTCAAAAAGCAGGCTTTCTGGGTCTCTGAAGACTTTAATTCTATAATGCATCCAGCTCCTTGGGTAATTTATCTTGATCTACAGTTTTAATTCACACTTTAAAGATTTTACCCAGAGAAGGTTTCCTAGAACATGAAAGTTATAAGGGAGTTCAGAGGTAATTTATCCTCAGCATCTTATCTTATAAATAAGGAAACTGAGGCCCAGAAAGAAGGAACTTAGAACTACACAGTCAATTAAAGTCTTCAAAAGAAATATAGTAGTGAGTACCATAGCCTGGGAACTCTATCTCGCATCCTAAATAACCAGGAGATGAAGTCTTGTAAAGCTCTAAGGATGGGCAAGGACTCTCTGAGGTCAGTGTCTGGCAGGGCAATCTGATCCCACACAGATGGGTTGGTCTCCTTGAAACAGAGCTTGAGCGAAAATCTGCAAATCGTCTTCAAGACCATAATAGGCTTAGAATATCAACTGAGATTATAATTGTTAATACCATCTGGATGTTGTAAACAGTCACCAATTCACAATGAGACTACTTGTCTACTGGTTCTGACCAGTTTTCTAAAAATTGGGTACCCAACGAATGCCTTACCTTTTCTGGAGTCTTGACTGATAATCACCTTGCAATTACTCCACTCTCCTGGCTCAGCATTCAACAGAGCATTACTTCCATTAAGCCCATGACTATGGCTCTTATTTGAATTGCTTTCGATTGACCGGAAGTGATTAACTGTTAAGGACACATTGCTGTCAAGGTATACTTACCAAAAATACATGTGAACCTAACTAACAGAAAACCTTAGGCAAATTCAAATCAAGGGACGTTTCTACGAAACACCTGGCCTATATACTTCAGAAATGTCAATATCATAAAGATAAAGCTGAGGAACTGTTTCAAATTAAAGGAGCCTAAAGAGACATGACAACTAAATACACTCCATGATCCTGGATTGGAAGCTGGTTCAGGGACAAAATAAACTGCTATAAAAACATTATTAGCACAATTATTAAAATTTTAATATGGTCTAAATAGTAAATAATAACTGTATCAATGTTAAAGTTCCTGAATTTGATGATGATATTATGATTCTGTAAGTGGTAAAGGGACATGATGTCTGAAATAATACTCAAATGGAGTGGAGGAGGCAATATGAGATAGGCTGGCTCTGTGGCCTGGTGGTAAAGGCAGCAAGATCCTACATAGCTGACTCCATGGTTCAAGTCCCACACCTAGTAGCTTAAGAAACACATCAGGCACATATGTTTACATACCCAAAATCCCAAAAGGAGGAAGAGATGGAGGAGAAGGAATTGCAGCATGACCATTCCTCATGGGAGCTACTTTCTCCTCTCCCTCTCTCTGTCTCTCTGTCTCTCTCTCCCTGATGAGCTCACATACCCTCTGGTAAAATTAAAAGGAAAAAAGAAATAAAATGTGGCAAAATGTGAATTCGAATGGGTTTAGAAGTTTGTTATTTAGGGGCAAGCAGGAGGGCATGGTGGTTAAGGTACTGGGCATGCTCACATGACCAACCATGGTTCGAGTCCTGGACTTGGTGGCTTGCTTTCTCGCTTTCCCTCTCTCTGTGTGTGTCTCTCTCTAGTCAAATCAAAATAAATGAATGAATACAATTAAATAAATAATTCTTTTTAAATGCTTCTTATTTGTACTACTCTTAAGTTTCTACCTTTCCCCCCAGTGTCTGCTGCTTGCCCAATGGAGAGGAGTTTGCATCTCCTGGGTGAGGTCCCTGAGGTGCATCCTGCCTGTCTGTGTAGATAGACTGCAGGTAGATGAGTGGGGGTGGAGGCCAGGGATTGTTCCTGCTGTGGGAAACACTCGCCTCTTATAGATCCAGCCTTAATATTTTTCTGATGTCCTAGAACTAGCAGACTCTGCGCAAAGTGAGTATCAGAGTTAATACTGTGAGGAGACAAGAGGATGAGGATAGTTTTACCAAAGATAATGAAATATCACATAATGTCTGCATTTACCATTGATTTGAATGCATCCTTAGAAACTGAATGTAACAAAAACCCAGGACATTTTTGGAAATTGTATGCTCTCTAGTAATTTTGTGTGAATTTTTATACAAGCACTGTTTTATGAGTTATATAAAATGTTATAAAAATAAAAAATAATCTATAAATTTGAAATTGCTTCAAATTTAAAAGTGAAATTTTAACTTTTTAAATTTCAAGGAATTATATGCAGGTAAAAGATAGGTGCAGACAAAACAAGAACCGACAATTCGAAATAAGCAAATACAAAATAAGTAAATAATCATTTGACTACAGCTTGAAGATCTCACCAAAGGGAGATATATCAATATATTCTTTAAAAAAATTCATTGAGTAATATTATTAATAATTAATGTTTGTGAACACTTCCTGTGGTTGCATGATTTCTATATGGTTGCAGATTTCATTTTCTAAATATGACCATATTGACATACGCTCAGCCCTACATGTTCTTCTTAAAATGTGATGTTAACACCCTCTGTCAAGATGTGGGCTGTGTTTTCCTTTTCTTTTGAAAGGGCCTTTAACTACCTTGATCGATAGAGCCATAGTCATGGGCTTGCTCGATATAATGCCATAGAAGAGATAGTGTATGACTTCTGAGGCTAAGTCATAATAGGTACTGAAACTTTTACCTTCCCTCTTGGATTATTAATTTTGGTGATGATTTGGTGATGATAAGAAATGCAATGGTAGCACACTGGTGAGAGAAGACTTAATCTATCTGAGGAGAGCTTCAAGAAGAGATTTCTGAGACTCTCTGCCAGCTCAGTCAGTTTGGAAGGTAGACTACTGCAGACCTACAGGACACTGACAAATAAGCAGATACCTCTACCTCACCTCTCCCTACACATAATTATAATCTATCACTGTATTTTGTTCAAGAAAATATTATTACATATTGCCTCGATAATGCGATGGGTTGACACACTACTAGTCATTACCAAGAATTTAAACTCGAACATTTACAAACACCATAGAAAACCAAATTTGATGCACTCAGTCCATCATCCTAAAGTCTGCCAGTTCTGCGCTTTTCTTGATGTTTTCAGCCGCCCCTTCCTTTTATACCTTGTTCACCACTGGGTAACACTCAGTATGTAATAAATAATAACAGCTTTTTTCCTTGGCACTTCATTTCCTTCTGAGAAAGGAGGCCTCAATCCCTGGGTTGTGGATCAGTACTGGTCCATGGCCTGTTATGAATAGGAGGGCACAGCAGGAGGTAAGCAGTGGGCAAATGAGAGAAGCTTCATCTGTATTTACAGCCATTCTCCATCGCTCACATTACCACCTCAGTTCCATCTCCTACCAGATCAGCAGCAGCACTAGAGTATCATAGAAGTATGAACCTTATAGTAAACTACACATGCCAGGGATCTAGATTGGCTGCTCCTCTTGAGAATCTAATGCCTGATGATCTGAGGTGGAGCTGAGGCAGTGATACTACCAGGGAGTGGCTGCGAATACTGATAAACATTAGCAGAGAGGTTCTACTGCACAGAGACCAAAATAAATCAATTGCTTGCAGACTCATATCAAAACCCTATCAGGACTAGCAGTTGACATAACGGCTATGTCACTGGACTCCCATGTAGTTGACAGCGGTTCAAGCCCCAGACCCAGTGGCTTAAACTCACACCAGGCACATGTGTGTGCATGCCCAAGATCCCGAGAGGAGAATGGAGGAGAAGGGATTGTGGCTTGGCCATCCCCCTGGTGGGGGGGGGGGGGGATTTCTCATTTTCTGTCTCTCTGTCTCTCTCTGTCTTTCTGGCGAGTGCACACGCCCTATAGCAGAAACCTCTAAAAAATCCTATCAGTGAGTGGCAAGTGGCAATTAAGCTGCATGTGGTGGCAGGCTTTATAGTGGCAAGTGAGTTGATGTAATTCAATTGTACAGTTACATCTGGTGGCAGGCTTTAAGTCAGAACCCAACACTTATTTTAGTCTGTGCATGACCTGCCTATGATTTTATTTACCACTTTCCCCCACACCTCTTTCCTGCACTTTGCACTTGTCTCAGTCACAGTTTTGGTAAGCCCACAAGCTAATCCTAGCCAAAATGACTGAAGACAAACATCACTGGAGAGCTTGTTTGAGAAGGAGTAAAGACCCAGTCATAGGCAGCAGAAGACTCTAATATTGCCATCCAAAAGAAAGTTGCATTTAAAAGAAATACCAAGAGTCCTTCTTAAATTATGAGTTCATTGCAATAGGTGATTTATATGATCCAAGCCCACTTTGTATAACATGTGATTACTGGCTATTCAATAAAGCTATGAAACCTTCAAGATTGCCTTCCCTTAATAGAGACCTGCATTAAGAGATAAGCTTTTGGAAATTTTCAAAAGATAAAAAAAAAGGGGGGGGGAGAGGAACACAAAGAACAGCAGCAGTTATTGAGGGCCATGGTGTCACCAAATGGGTCTGCACTGAGTGTATCATTCCTAGTGGATAACCTCATTGATAAAACTAAGAACCCCTTTACTACTGGTGAAGAATTGACCCTGCCTGCTACTGAGAACATTTGTCATGAACTTTTAAGAGAGGCTGCAGTTCAAAAGGTGGTATGTATTCCTCTTTTGGCTAGCACCATAACTAGACAAATTGATGAAATAACAGAGGATATTGAAACACAATTTTTAGAGAGGACTAATGAGTCACTGTGGTATACAATCTAAGTTGACAAGTCTACCGATGTTGACGAGGCAACGATGCTTGATTTTGTGTGCTATAGTTTTCAGTAGGGTGTGCACGAGGATATGTTATGTGCAATTTTGTTACCAACCAACACCACTGCTGCAGAACTATCCAAGTTGTTGAATTATTACATATCCGGAAAACTGAATTGGTCATTTTGTGTTGGTATATGCATAGACTGAGCAGCTGCCATGACTGGATAGCTGTCTGATTTTGTCTCTTAGGTCAAATAGGTCACTTCTGAATGTAAGTCTACATACTGTGTCATCCATAAATAAATGCTGTCTGTCTCAGAAATGTCACCTGAACTTAACATTTTGTAGGATGTGATTTAAATTACTAGCCACATTAAAGTACATGCCCTTACCTCATGTCTGTTCACATAATTCTGTGAGGAGATGGAGGGGGAGCACACACATGTTCTCTATACCCAGAAATGAGACGACTTTCTAAAAGTAAATTGCTGGCCAGAGTTTTTTAGTTATGAGAACCATGCCAGAGATTTCTTTCAGAAAAATAGCCACTAATGGCAGAATTATTTCAGTGACACAGAATGGGTCACAAAACTTGTTTACTTGTATGACATACTCAACCTGCTTAGTGAACTCAATCTGTCACTTCAGGGGAGAACAATTGTGTTCATCTCGGCAGATAAAGTGGCTGCATTCAAAGCCAAACTGGAATTACGGGTGACAAGTGAACACTGGGATGCTTGACATTGTGTCAGACAATAGCAGAGATCTTTGAAAGAGGCTGAGCCAGGTCCTTTTTCTCCTAGTTGGAGCATGATTACCTACCTCAGCTTTGAAAAGGCTTTGAGCATTACTTCCCAACCATAACAGGCCCCCAAACTAAAAAGTGGATATGTGACCTATTTGTGAACAGGCAGGTGAGTCAACTTTGTCCGTACTAGAAAAGGACCAACTGCTTGAGATTGCAAATGACAGTGAACTTAAAAGTACAATTGAGACAAGTATAGATCTCCGTATATTTTGGATTCAAGTCAAGGCAGAAGGTCCTGGGATAGTCACAAAAGCCCTGAAAAGCCTGCTTCCATTTCCACCATTCTATCATTGTCAAACAGGGTTTTCTGCAGTGACAGCATCCAGAATAAGATTACAGAGTAGTCTGGACAAAAAGGAACACTTTCAGGTGTCACTGTTTCCCAGACGGTACCATCTAGTTGGATAACAAGCTCAGGGCGACCACTGATTCTGCATAATAGTGAGTTGTATAATTATTTCATTATGTTAGGTTGTCGGGAATGTCATGACATATTTTTCTGTGTTTTTCTCTGCAAAAATGCATCATGACTTTCTAGACAAGCCAATATATACAATGTAATGATAATAGAAATAAAGTACACAAGAAATGTAATGTGCTTGACTACTCCCAAAACCATCCCACCTCCTGACCCTGGTCTATAGGAAAGCTGTCTTCCACAAAACTAGTTTCTGGTGCCAAAAAGATTGGGTACTGCTACTCTAAGACAGTCTAAGTTCCCTGAGACATTTCTGCATTCTTCCAATGGCAGACTAGAGACCCATACAACCTATCCCCTTCCTTGAGTATCAATAGCATTCAGAATCACAGCAATTAGCACTTAGATATATGTCTTGACCCTTAATATGTCCATGTCACATGCTGGAAGTTATAAGTTCTTTGTCAAGGGTCTAAATGTGTCACTGAAACACCACCCCTAAGTCCCATGTGCCTCATGCAACCTAAGTACCCCATATGATATTAATAAATACTAGGATGTCAAAAAATTCATGATGTTTTTGTATATTTTTCTACGCAAAAACACATCATGACTTTTCCAATAACCCAATACTTGCCAATCAATTGATCCTAAAATATGAAAGTGCTCTCTTTTATAACCCTATTATACTGATAATTTTTCCTTATTCCTCTACAAATAACATTCAAAGAAAGTATAAGTTTCCTATGCCCTAGTGAAAGAGGCTGGCTTAGGGAGTGATAGATGGCCAGAGAGATGCCCCATGTCCCTTTACTGACCCAGAGCTACCTTACCATGTTATACCAACTGGACAAGCACCAGACTCCACAGGAGCACAGGACTGACATCCTCAGGCAAGAATGTAGACAGCACTGGACACGCTTTTCCACTCTACCCACGGGACCTTGGGTGCTTTAACTTCTTTAACTTTGGTGTATTCGAAATGGGTATATTATTCTACTTAGCACATAAGGTTGTGGAGAGGATTAAATGAATCTCGTAAATCTTGTATTACAAGTACCTAGTTAGAGCGAGGGAAGTGTTTGTTATTATTCTTACCCTTTACACACAGTCTGTGGGTCTGGGGAAATGAAATAAAGAATCATGTTTGTCCTTGGGCATCTGTTCTTCTCCTGCAGGTGAGAGGGATTTCTTTTGCTTATTTTGTGTTTCCTTCTGACATAGCTGAAAAGGTACAACCATACACAAATAAAGCATGAAAATTCAAACCACAGGGTTAAACCAGTTGCTGCCAGATCCTTGGCCACTTTTCCTCCAGCTACTCATTTCTCTCTCCCTCAGCTAACCTCACTTCCAGATACATTCTGTACTTCTTTCTCTCCTCTTTTTTAATTATCATAAAATTTGGGAGATATAGTCTAGTTTATATTCTCAGACTACTCTCTATAAACTTGTTAGTTCCAACAGTGTATGTTCAGTTAGACAAGTAAATCTTCTTAAACTACAAAAGGGTTCCAGGGTTAGCATCGCTGTTTGGGGGAATTCCAACCTGAAAGTTATTTCACACTATGTACCACTGCCAATCTAACAAGGGACAACAGCGTGAACTTCCTGAGGACTCAATTAACTGTGGCATCTGCTAAAGATGAAAAAGATGTCACAGACTAAAGGTTATACCTCTATCTCCTAAAAAGAAAAAAATGAGATGGTCAACTGTTACCTTTGTTAAAGGTAACAAAACAAAACACTTATGGTATACAATAATGGAAAGTTGTCTTTTGATGATAATGTGTATGGTAAATTACTTCGAGCTAATATGCTACAAAGATTCATTCTGTATGCTCTGGAGATGTACAGTGATACATTTTTTTAAATAAGAAAATAAAGTACAAAATAAAGAGAAAAATTATATAAAAATAATATAAAAATTATATAAAAATAAATCTCTCTGGAGGTGTACAGTGATACATTTTTTTAAATAAGAAAATAAAGTACAAAATAAAGAGAAAAATTATATAAAAATAAAAGAAAAAGAAAGAAAGAAAGAAAGAAAGAAAGGAATGTAAATTGGTCCAGCCACTATGGAGAACAATTTGGAGATTCCTCAAAAATCTACACATAGAACTACCATATGATCCAGTAATCCCACTCATTGCTATCTACCCAAAGGACAGAAGAATACTTAATCAAAAAAGTGCTTGCATCTCGATGTTTATTGTGGCACTATTCATCATGGAACCAACCCAAATGCCCACGAACAGATGAATGGATAGAAAAACTGTGGCACATATACTCAATGGAATACTATACCACCATAAAAAACTACAAACCCCTGGCTTTTGACAGGAAGTGGATGAATATGGAAGATTTACTGCTGAGTGAAGCAAGCCACGCTATGAAGGAGAGACACTGTATGTCCCCACTTAATATATACTGAGTATCTGCACTCTATGACTGAAACTAATTGACTAAAGGATATAGAAACACAATATATAGATGCAAATACCAGATACAGTGTGTGTGAAAGAGGAGGGTCTGAGGAAGGACATTTAGAAGAAAAATAGGGAGGTAAAGCATTAATGGCACAAATAAATGTGGTATTATCTGTTGAAGATATTTTGTAGTTTTATCAACTATACTAGGGAGAAATGTTCACCTGTTGAAATATCCGTTTTGTAAGTCAAATATTAATGTGAGTGAATGTATAAAAGAAAATGAAATTTTAAAAAAAACTGTGGCATATATACACTATGGAATACTACTCAGCCATGGAAAACAATGAGTCCCTGGCATTTGATAGAATGTAGATGAATATGGAAGATTTAACGCTAAGTGAAGCAAGCCAGATTATGAAAGAGAGAAATCATATGTCCCCACTTAATATATACCAACAGTCTGTATTCTATAGCAAGAAACTAAAAGATTCAATGATATAAAAGTGAATACTAGAAATGGTCTGGGAGGAAGGTGGACAATGTGGGGTTATAAGGGAGTAATCAAAGGTAACAAAGCAAAACACTTATGGTATACAATAATGGAAAGTTGTCTTTTGATGATAATGTGTATGGTAAATTACTTTGAGCTAATATGCTACAAAGATTCATTCTGTATGCTCTGGAGATGTACAGTGATTACATTTTTTTAAATAAGAAAATAAAGTACAAAATAAAGAGAAAAATTATATAAAAATAAAAGAAAGAAAGAGAAGTGTCTGAGGAAGGACATTTAGAAGAAAAATAGGGAGGTAAAGCATTAATGAGAAAAGAAATGTGGTATTATCTGTTGAAGATATTTTACAGTTTTATCAACTGTACTAGGGAGAAATGTTCACCTGTTGAAATATCCATTTTGTAAGCCAAATAATGTGATTGAATGTATAAAAGAAAATTAAATTTAAAAAATTATTTATGCAAAAAAATTATGCCGCATTACAACTTATAGCATGTTCTGGAAGTGACTCATGTGGACATTTGGAAAATAAGTTCATCACTCAGCTTCTTTGTCACTTGAAGGTAGAAAAGGAGAAAAGGCAGATGGCCCCAGAATGAAAAATATGACCCTTTATTCTACCCTTAGCTCGCAATTTTGAATCTCATGCTGAAATTACCTTTAGAATAACAGGAAAAGAGTAACTGGGTAGAGAGAGATGCAAAAAGGGTTGTGAAGAGAGAACAAGGTACATAATTTTGGTCACTCCCAGAGAGCAAACTCATATGCCAGGCATGGGCTTCACTTTAATTCTATACAAACGCCAGAGTTCTGACACCAAATATCTCCAGATAATTACTTGACCAGTAATCCATGCCAAATCCCCACACTCAATTATTCATTTGATTCATTTTGTGAAGTCTAAACAAGCACCAGTTTGGTGATCTTCCATCCTGATTCTCTTGGATTGAGAAAAGAAAATGCTCTCAAACTCTACCACTGGGCAGAACTTGGGCTGAGGTCATGTTTGGAAACAGAAGGTGAACCTATAGCAAAGATTAATAGGACTTTGGAAAAGCAAGCTAAAACAATGCGCTCATGAATTTGGAGTAATTATAAACCAAATGAAAAGGAGGAAAAGATGTAGCTGTCTTTACCCTTAGATACTTGGCTGCCTTATAGAACAACTCCATCTTACTGCTTTACACATTTTTAGTTGCCTAAAATCTCCCACTATGGGGATCACTAAAACTACTGCCATTTTGAATAAAGAAAAAGTTAATCTGTAAATTTTTTGACACAGGCAAAGTAGGGTATTTTGTAATGGTTTATCAGGTTTACAGCCTTGTATACTTATTGGGGAGAACATCATAAAAAGCCCTTTGTATTGGATACTTGGTATTTAGGAGAACTTTTGTCATATCTTAAGGTCAACAGTATGAAAATAATTATTTTACCCCAGCAGCTGATGGTCTAAGAACAAATCCAAAGCATTAGAAAGGGGTACAAAGGAAGCACATTTCTTCCAATCCAAGCCACCTTGTCAGATCAAGAGGTGATCTCATTTATGTAATCATGCAGGTAAAGCCTCAGAACCACCCCATAAGGATGCATTGAGTGTCAATCACCAAATGTAGTACTCTAGACTCTCTCTATTAAAGCCAGTTTCTGAAGAAGAGGCAAGACCCTGCCTCAGGCCCCATTCCGTTGTCTAGGACTGGGAAGACAGGAACAGAGCAGGGATCAGAACCCAGCCAGGGTACCGAAATGGATTCTCACAGGACATCAACTTCTATCTCTTAAGAAGAAAACCCCAGGTACCCATACAATCCAAGTAGATGGGAACCTGATCAACTCATATTCTTCTGAATAACAGAATAACTTATTGCAGGAACATATGATCATGAAATTCCACATTCCTCTCACACTGTGTTTCCAGGCATCTAGTTCTATCTGGACCCAAGAGAGATGAAGAAAAACCTGTGGGCATTTGAGGGCACATTTAGAACTACTAGGGTTGCTCAGCAATTACTCTGGATGGACCCCTCTGGGACTAGAGAAATGACTGGCTCAAGTTCAATCAGAGTTATGGCACTAGCCAAAGAGTATGGGATACAAGACAGACTGGAATTTGTAACAACATGGATGAACTTGGAGGGCATGATATTATGTGAAATAAGCCAGACATGGAAAGACATGGTTCATTCATATGTGGAATCTAAAGAGAGATGATCTCATAGAAGTTGGGAGTAGAATAGTGGTAACCAGAGGCTGAGGAGGGGAGGGAGAGGCGATGATGGGAAGAGATTGGCCAACAGGTACGATGTCACAATTAGATAGGAGGAACAATTTCTGGTGTTCTCTTGCATAGTAGGTTGACTGTAGTTAATGATAACACATTATCATTATATATTTCAAAATTTCTAGGAGTTAGAATTTTGTATGTTCTCACCACAAAGGAATGGTAGATGTTTAAGGTGACAGATCTGCTAATTATCCTGATTTGATTACTACACAATGTATATAAGTACCAAAGCAACACATTGTGACCCATAATATGTAAGAATATTTTATGTCAGTCAAAATTAAATAAAAACTTAAAAAAAGATATGGCCTCTGATTTTAATCTTTCCAGTGTTAATCTATTATCAGATCATGTAATATCAGAGAAGTTATTAAGCATCTTAAGGTCCTTCCTGGTTTTTTTTGGGGGGGTTGTTTTTTTGGTTTTTGTTTTTGATTTATACCAGGAAGAGACAGATTGTCAAGATCACCTCTGAAACTGGGGGAACCAGTTCAGAACTATGTTTCTCAAGGTGATATTAGAAATACAAATACTTCAGGCTTAGGATAGGAATGAGTAGTTACTACTGAACTGTGGATTATTAAAAAATCATTCCCAGACAACATAAAGCTCACCATGCTCAATGATTAAATGAATGGGGGAGTTTGCATATCCAGCAAAAACCCTATCCTGTTCTGCAATAAAATATCCACCCAAGAGGGAAAATGAAATGAGATGATGTATAAATAGCCAAAAATGGCATTCCTCTCATGTTTTTATAGTGTATCCCGGCGTTATAATTAAGGAACTCAGTGGAGAGCCTCTGCTCACTGCTAACTAAATGAATTCTGATGTGCTTGGATCAGGAAAAGTGTGATTGTATGAGATTTCTGATTTTTAGTGTTCCTGTTCTTCCCTCTGCTTACTTCAGACCTACTGTGGCTTCCCTCAGGTTAGCTTTGATTACCTAATTTGAGTCTAATTGTTGAGCTCTTTATGAATAACCAGCCAACTGCTCTGAGTGTGATGTTTCTTACTTAGAAATTATCTTTCATATAGATATCTCTCTTTGTGCCCTGTAAAACTGAGTAAGAGGAAAATACACACAATTCTGCTTAAGGAGCTTGAGACTGTCCCCCAAATTATCTGATTACAGGTGTTACAATAAGCCATGGCAAAAATGGAACATTGTGAAATTTTCTTCTCTAAATTCTAAATAATTTTCCAAGAATGATATAACTTTATTGGAAAGAACATTGGGTTTAGAATCAAATAGACCTGAGGCCAACTCTTAGCTCTGAAATTTACTAGGATTTGACGTGGGGTGATCTTTAGACTCTCGCTAAACCTCACTTTAATTGTCCACAAGTGTAATCATTAATAGTCCTTTCACATAATTGTCATGAAGATTCAATGAGTTCACTTGTGTTAAACCCTATCATGATTCTAGCATGCTTTTCCTAATAAAAGTAACATCTACGATTTATTAAATATCCCTTTATGTCAGGTTCTGGGCTACGAACTTCACATACATTAATTTTAGAGGTTACATTAACCCTGCAAGGTGAATTCTGTATTATCAACTGTGTCTCACTGAAGAGGTACAAAAAGGCAAAACTATTGGCGTAAGGTCCTCTTGTCATGTAAATATCCCAAGTTGGCTATTGTATCTTGTTATTTTCATATACATCAGAATATATGTGAATCATAAATGTGCCATCTTTATTCTTCTAGGAAAACAGCAAACCCAAATCAGAGAAAAAGGTCTCATTGATGAAGTGTTTCTAAGTGTACACATCAGGGAAGGAAGGAGTAAGACTCTCTTACATACTCACATTCAATGCTTTCTTCTGCAGGTTGGAGGAGTCCGACCCGGCGAGGCCCCAGGATCTGTCTGAGCCCCCCAGACCTTTGAGCTCCGCTTCCGGTCAGATCAATATGCTGGCAAAACCACTGTTGTGCACCCCCTGACCTTGGAACAAAGCTTGGGTCAATTAGCATGTCAGCAAGGCTGCTTGCTATTTGCTCCAGAAAACTGGTAGCCTTGCTGGGAAGCGACCCCCCTCTGACTCCCCAATTTACTACTATAAAAGAATCGCATAGCTCTCTTATACATCCTGAGTATATGATAAAATTTTCCAGGAACTCCCCCCCCCCCACTGCTCCCCTTTGCTATAATCACCTACTATTAATTACAATGCTTTATCTCCATGGTCACAGTAGAGGGTGGGCTGAAGTTCTATCTATCTATCTAGGCGGAAATGGTCTTTGGAAGGCCCTTCAAAATACATTTAAGGTAAACTTAATCCTTTCTTTATGTAAAATAGGATTAGGCCAAAACTGACCCAGGACCACCCCCCTGCCTTCACCAAGCGAAATAGATAAATATTTTAGGACTCCTCAAATCAAGTTTTAGATCCGTATAAAACTATGTAAGTATCATTCTTAAGATCCATAGGAACTAATATCTATTCTTGAGATTTTCTTTTCTCAGAGCCATTCCTAGTAATCACAAGATGGCTGCTGTGCTGCTGCTTACCGGAACCACCTTCCTGAAACTGCATTCTATGGAGACCCACCTACAATTGCGGAAATGCCCGACACCCACCCTTAATCCAATCCTGAATAGAATCTATGTTCCCTTTTGTTAAAACCTTTATGAGCTGATAATTGAAAGCAGGAAGCCCCTCTCCCATTTACTTGCATGTAACACATTTTCAATAAAAAGGCACGATGATTCCTAGCAGTTGTCACTCCTCAGAGAGCGATCTTTGAGGAGTGTCCGGCATAGGACGTGCGTGAAAAGGCATAGAGGCCTGTGTCTTCTGTTTACCTGCGCCCCCTCCGTCGAGATAACCCACCCCCGCCGAGGCTGGTCCCCGGCAGCAGGTAGCTTTGGTAGGGAGACATTTAGACAGATAAAAAGAGGTGGTCTGCAAGCCTGTTGTCACAGGCACTCAGCTGGGGTCCCATGGTTGCCTACATTTCCCCAGATACTTGTTTTCTTCGATTATCATAGGGCAGGTAGACCATACTTAACTCTTGTGGGATGTTTAGGGACCCATGAGACAACTTCTTTTTTCTTTTCTTTTCTTTTTTTTTTTTTTTTTTTGGAGAGGTTTTTCGCTATAGGGCACGTGCGCTCACCAGACAGACAGAGAGAGACATAGAGAGACAGAAAGCGAGAAATCACCCCCCAGGGGGGATGGTCACGCCGCAAGCCCTTCTCCTCCATTCTCCTCTCAGGATCTTGGGCACGCACGTACACGTGCCCGGCGTGAGTTTTAAGCCACCGGGTCCGGGAAGCGAACCGCGATCGACTACGTGGGAGTCCAGTGACATAGCCATTATGCTCACTGCTGGTTCCCTCCATGAGACAACTTCTAAAGATAATTTAGTCATCAGGAAGAAAAAACACTTTACTGGGGACCAGCAGGTGTGTGGTGATTAAAGCACTGGACACTCCCACATGGCCAACTATGGTTTGAGTCCCAGATCTGGTGGCTTACTTTCTCACTCTCTCTCTCTCTCTCTTTCTGTCTGTGTGTGTCTCTCTCTGGTCAAATTAAAATAAATGAATGAACAAATAAAATTAAATAAATAATTCTTTTTAAAAATTAAAAGAAAGGAAAGACATTTTACTTAATGATATTTGAAATGGAATATGCTACACTGCCCTAAATTGAAAAAGATCTTAAGCTGGAAAGTTCATGAATTGCTAGAGTTACCAGGCTTCCAGGATCTTTTAAAATATTAGATTCAACACTAAGGCAACCTCACATCAAAATTTCTTTGGGAAACTTGAGGTCTCTCAACTCTACCAAACTTCACATCTTTAATCACTGTCCCAAAGATAAGCCGATAAACTTAATCCTTAATCCCTCACACTAAACTAATACTTTGATTAGGGAAGAAATAATGTCCTCATCCCTAGTCACTCCCCAATCTTTCTGCTGTCTCCTCTAGAATCCCATTTTCTATTACCAATGTTGAATGCATGTTCAATCTTCAAAAGTGAATCTTCACCACTTCTTTGCTGAACTCAAACTTGGACCTCCTTCTGGCTACTTGACCCATCTAAGGTCTTTAAGAACATATTTTGGTCTTCCAAGCCACACTCAACATGGGCTTAGAAATGAGTCAATATCCCCCAGCTCTTTGGTGCCCTATCAAATTCTTCCCTTAAAAAGCAATCCTGTACTCTGCAAGCTTGTGCTTTCTAAATGACTTTCTCTTATTGTCATTAACCAACTCCCTCACATTTATCCTCATATGTCAAACAGCACCTGATTCTCAGTGTCCTCTCCACCTCTACTCTTCCCATCATCCTGGGTGATTTCAGAGTTCATGTGTATGCCCATAAAATGCCTTACTCCATAATTTCTGGATCTCCCCTTTCCAATAACCTTCATTTTTACTGCTAATTTTGTTGCCCATGTGCATAACCATACTGTGAAACTTGTCCTCCCACAAAACTGCTTTAGCAATGAAAAATTAATCTCTAATATTCCATAGCCTGACCACACAACCGTACTTAAACTTCCTGTTCTGTCAATTCCTTTAAACTGGTTTTTCAACTTCACTAAAAAAGCTAGTCTTTTGACACACTGTCCCATGCACTTATTATCCCTTACCAATCAGTTGCTGCCTGTCTTCAATTCTCTTCCTATTAGCCTCAACCATCTCTTTAATCATTCTCTTATCAATAACTCCAATTTTCTCACTCATTGTGTTTTCTCCAAATAACGCTACCAAAATCCTGAACTTGAATCACTTCTACATCTGTCTTTTCCCTCTGTTCTATAATCAGGAAGCTAGGAAAAGCAGAAAAATTAAACCCATGATCTTCATTTATAGATATTACCTCTCTGATTTTTCTTTGTGTCCATAGTTCTTCCTCACTCTCAATCCCCACAAAGCCTACTTCAAATTCTTACTTCACTCAAGTTACCTATTTCCTTATTCACAATACATGCTCTTACCTCTGTCTTCACCAAAACAAACAAAGAAACAAATAAAGAAAGAAAAGGGATCAGGCAAAAATTCTCTTATAATCTGTTTCCTCTCTCCACTCATACAACCATGTCTTCCCAACATCTTTCATTACCTCTTTCTACCCACCCCAAAGAGTATCCTTTCTTTTTTCTAAAACTAAACCTCTAGCCTTAAATCCTCTGCTCTTTTTCTACTTTTCCAGAAGCCAAGGATTAAAGAATAAACTGAAAAAGAAACTATAAAGTATTTTGAACTGAGTAAGAATGTAAATAGCATATATTAAAATCTATGAGATTCCACTAAAGTGTTACTTAGAGGGAAATTTCAAAAATCTTAAAATCAATGACCTTAACATCAACCTTATGAAACTAGCTTAAAAAAGTACAGATTATACCTAAAGCAGAAGGTAAGTAATAAAGATCAGAGAATGAATTAATGAAATAGAAAACAAATCAACAAAAAACAGTAGAGCAAAATCAATGAAATAAAAAAATGCCTCTTGAGAAGAAAAATGAAATAGGCAAATTTTACTTTTTCAATAGAAATTATTTATCTACACAGACTCATCAAAAGGGAAAAAAAGACAATGAGAGAAGACACTGTTATCCATCTCAGGAACTCTATAGACAGCATTATTGCAGATTTTACAGATTTTTGAAAGATTTAAAACAATGTAATGAAGAACTTTAGACCAATAATTTTGACATTGTGTGTGTGTGTGTGTGTGTGTACATGTGTGTGCGCACACATTCATGCACTTGTGGTTTTATTTTAGATAGGATTTCACTATGTCATAATTGTCTGTCTCAATCTCCCAAGTAGCTGTAACTACCTAGGTGGGCATCAAAGTGCCTGGATTTTTAGGTCACCAAGAATCAAAACAAGGCCTCTCAAGTAGCCTCAGCCTGCTAAACAGCAGCATTCAGTACACACAATAAATTATTGTTGTTATAGTACACTATAACTTATTCCTCTTATCTAACTGTAATTTTTTATCCAGAAACCAATTTATCTCTATTCCTCCCACCCTACCCTTTCCAGGCTCTAGTAATCACTATTCTACTCACCACTTCAGTGAAATTAACTTTTTTAGTTTCCACATATAACTTGAGAACATGTGATTTCTCTCTTTTTACCTAGTTTATTTCATTTAACATAATGTCCTCCATCCTCATCCATATGACCTCAAACAGAATTTCATTCCTTTTAGTGACTGAATAGTATCCCACCGTGTATACATGAGAGAATTCCAAAGGTTCATGGGAAACTTGAATTAAGTACAAGTTTATATGGTGCAAAATATTGAAACTTAGGCATAGTTTTTTCATAAAACCCATTTCAATGAACTTTTGGAGACCATTAAGTATACCACATAGTCTTTATCTATCAATCTGTTGATAGACACTTACATTGATTCCATATCTCAGCTATTTAAATAGTACTACAATAAGCATTAGCAGATATCTTTAGGACCTACTGATTTCCTTATCTCTGGCTTTATGGCTAGTAATGGGATTACTCAATCATATTCTATTTTTAGTTTTTTGAGGGAACTCCATACTGTTTTCTATAATGGCTTTACTAATATACATTCCCACCAATAGTGTGAAAGAGTTTCTCTTTTCCTACATCCTAGTCAGCATTATCTATGTTTTGTCTTTTTAAAAAATAGCCATTCTAACTGGGGTGAAATGATATCTAACTGCAGTTTCTTTGCAAAATAATTACTTTTCTTTTTAAAGATTATTACCATAGAGTGCATGTGATCACCAGGAGACAGAGAGAAAGTGAAAAATCACCCTCAAGAGGGTATGGCCATGCTGCAATCCCTTCTCCTCCATTCTTTTCTCCAGATTTTGGGCATGCATGCATATGGCAATCGGTGTGATTTTCAAGCCTCTGGGTCCAGAGCTCCAACCCTTTCAGCCAAGTGGGAGCCCAGTGCTTTAACCGCACACCACCTACTGGCCCCTAATAATTTTAAAGCACATGACTTGTTTTAGCTACCAAACGCTTTAGTTACTTCTACTGCTTTTATTTTTTTTTTTTTTGAGAGTTGTTTTGCTATAGGATGTGTGCACTCACCAGAAAGAGAGAGACAGAGAGACAGAAAGTGAGAAATCACCCCCCAGGGGGGTTGGCCATGCTGCAATCCCTTCTCCTCCATTCTCCTCTCGGGATCTTGGGCATGCACACACACGCGCCCAGCGTGAGTTTAAGCCACTGGGTCCAGGACTCAAACCACGGTTGACTACATGGGAGTCTAGTGACATAGCCATTACGCTAACTGCTGGTCGCTCTATTGCTATTTTTATTGTCTTATCCCAACTGGACTGATATCACACCTTCCTGTAAACATTTGTAACTATATATCATGATTTCATTGATTGTGATAGTTTTACAATTACCCAACTCAACCTGGTCCTGAATGATTTTCTTAAAGCACCAAACAAAATATGGAAAACATGCTAAACTGCTAAAAACAAAAATAGAGGTAATTTCCCTAAATCCTCACCCTTTAATTTTAGTTGTTCTTATAAATAAAAGTACAGAAAAGTCTCACAGCTTATCCTGCATTATAATGAGACAAACATGAATTGTGTGTGGGGCTAGCAGGTGGCATGGTGGCTAAAGGCCCTGGACTCCCACATGGCCAACTGTGGTTCAAGTGCCTGACCTGGAGGCTTGCTTTCATTCTCTCTCTCTCTCTCTCTCTCTCCCCCCCTCCCTCCCTCCCTCCCTCCCTCTCTGGCCAAATTAAAGTAAATGAATAAATAAAGTGAAATATGACAATTATTTTTAAAAAACATGAATTGTGTGTAAATTCTTATAATTATATTCCTGGCTTTACAGAATTCCACAGATTTTATAAGCAGAGTGAAGTGTCCTTATTAAAAAAGATACATAGGGACTAGCAGATGGCATACTGGTTACGTCACTGGACTCCATCTTAGTTGACAGCAGTTTAAGTCCCGGACCTGGAAGCTTAAACTCATGCCAGGCACGTGTGTGTGTATACCCAAAATCCCAAGAGGAGAATGGAAGAAAAGGGATTGTGGAGTGCCCATCCACCATGAGTGGTGATTTCTCACTTTCTGTCTCTCTGTCTCTCTCTCTCTCTGGTGAATGCACATGCACTGTAGCAAAAGTCTCTCTTAAAAATGTATAATCTTTCTTTAGAACATTTAGTAATCTTTGCATTGATTCATGAAATTTTGATGTTCCTTCATACACTTAAACCTCTTCATCCAAATCCAAATATCAGTAAGAGCTTAGCACTCTTAAACTTTCCATGCAAAATAATATTAATTAGAGGTATCATTCATTACTTGCTGATCATTATTAAACAGTATGTTAAAAGTCATATCTATTCTTCTAATAACTATATGAGAAGATTTTATTATTCTATTTTTACAGAACAGGAAACTGAAGCTTAAAAAGATCAAATAACTTATTTAAATTCACATAGTTAGTAAGCAGTGGTGCTGAACTTGAACCAAATCCTGTCTAATTCTAGAGGTGAAGTTTGAGTTTTTAATAACAATGCATATTTTGCCTTCTGAAATAAATCTATTTTACATATAAGTGAGTATTTAGTCCATACTTTATTACTCCTTTCACTACATGAAGATGCTTAAAAAGTCTTTCTGCTGCCTATGTAATAAATATTTAATCTAATTCTTTCAGGTGCAAAAAATAAGTTAAATTCTTAAATCTATTTCAAGTTCATGTATATTTAATTCAATAGATTTAACTCTTCCTCAATTTGTAAAATACTTAGGTTGATCACTATTTGCGTTGCCTTTAGATATTTCTAAAACTTAGTTTCAGTATCTTTGAAGCACATAGTAAAATGCCTTTGAATAAACAAAGATAATGGTTATTCTTTGTAAATTGAATGGATTTCCTAATGTTATTGACAGTAGCAGCAACAATAATAAAAATTTTATTAAATCTCACACCTAATGTATCATATATTTTATGAGTTCACTGGTTGGCAGTGAAAACAAAATAATATGATGCATAATAAACTGTAAGATAGGTATTTGTCTACTAATTCCAATAGCTGGCAAATTACCCAATAATCATCAGAATGCTTAATTCACTTTTAAATCAAGCTCTATTGCCACTGGTGTAACTTCAGTTTTGTTAATAACATTAAAAATTAAATAATTAAAAATAAGATATATGTTAAAATTAAAAATATAGTGTTAATATCACCTATAAAAGATGTAGTAATTAAACATATAATTGCTTTTATAGGGCCAACTAATATTTTAGAAACACATTATTGGCTACACATACTTTTTTTATACTTCAAGCCAAAGTTCTCATCAAATAAACCCAGAGAAGTAAAGAAAAAGAGTGATATATTCAAGTTAGGAGCCTGATAAAGGGATAAATAGATCCTTTCATCAATATACAATTAAGTCACAGAGTTTTAAGCTTTTTCTTCAAATGTTCTATCTTTTGGCTCCTCTCACATTACACTCTATTGCCACTGGCAGCCCGACATTCTCTCTCTCAAGAGGAGAAATGTGATATAGTTGGCATACCAACTCACGCCATGGATTTTCTAAATTCCAGTTGAGCCCTGCTATCTATGCTGAGCTGTGGCATTGTGAACTGTTATCAAAGAGGAAGTAAGAAAAACTCTGGGTTAAGTTCATTTTAGGCCGCTGACTTACCTAAATCCTACTCTCAAAAAGGCATAACAAAGCAGCCCTAGTCTTCATTTTTCTCAGGAGTCTTACTAAAGTTTGTCACATAATTCCTTCTGAAGCAATATGAAATCAACAAAATCTCCTGCAGTGTCTTCAACAACATACGCGTACACTTCCTGTGCCTATACGTCTGTTTCGTTGAAGCACCTTGGACAAGGAAGACATGGAATTGCTGGATCATATTCTATTCCATATGAAATCTGGTTTCTAAAATGAAATGGCATTTTCCTGAACAAAATGGTGAAAGTAATAACAGCAACCATTTATGGTGGGGCTTGCTACTTGTCAGGCACCGACCTAAGCGTTGCATGTCCATTAACGACGATATGAGGTGGTCACTAACATTATCCCTATTTCACAGCCAAGAGACTGGGGCTCAGACATAGTAGTTGGTTCCTCTCCCCGCTTAGTGACTGATTCAAGCTTCCTGGGAAGCCTTCTGTCCATGATCTCACCCTTTTCAGGTTTTCTCAACTGCTCCTCCTTAGAAGCTGCACCACCTAGCACATTCCTTCCCTGTGGAAACCATTGCATGCTGTTTTGATTATCTGTCTGTGTATCTGTTTCCCCAACATTATGGAGAGGGCAGACATCATGGATCCTCATCACCTGTTACACTGCTAGATATTTATAACAGAGACTCAAGAATTGTTCATGAATGAATGAGTACATAAACAAATCAATAAAGAAACTAAACTTTTAGAAAGAGAAATCACATAAGAAAAGGGAAGGAATTTTTAAATGATGTGAGGAAACATATCCAAATGTTATTGATTACTTTTTGTTTCTTTTGCATTAGGGCACATGAGCTAGCTAGAGAAAGAGAGAGATAGAGAGGGAGAAAGTGAAAAATCAATCTCTAAGGGAAATAGCCATGCCATGGTCCCTTCTCCTCCATTCTACTCTTGGGATTTTGGACATGGATCCAAACATGCCCAATGTGCTTTTCAAGTCACCAGGTCCAAGACTCAAATAGCACAGTTGACCATGTGGGATCCAATGCCTTTACCATCATGACCTTTCCATTTCTCTGTCTCTCTCTCTCTCTATCTTTAGAGAGATTTTTGCTTTGGGTGTGTGTACTCACCAGAGAGACACAGAAAGACAGAAAGTGATAAATCACCCCCTAAGGGGAATGGCCACACCGCAATTCTTTTTCCTCCAATCTCCTCCAACTTCCATGTCGCCCGCTGGCCCTCCAAAAGTTATTCTAACATTTGTTCTGGATTTTTCATGTGTATACTGCCAGGTTTCAGTTTTCCTATCTATCAGAATAGCTAGTAAATATCACCATGTGTCTCACACAGATGATGAGACAATTCTGGATTTAGAGACCAAAATAAGTTTGAGACCTAATTCTACAAACCTTGGGCAAGTAATCAACCATCTGAGGCACATTTGTTCATCTATGAGATAAGACCACCCCACCCATGTACCTACCTCACGTGCTCACTTGGTGATTGAAAGAGATCGAACTGTACATATAATGCATTCAGTTAGTGTAAATACTGAAAATGTTAATGACTATAACAGACGGACATTATGAGAGACTTAGAATCTCTGGCTAACTCAGAGTCACATAGCATGGTGAAGGCAGAAGGGAATTAACTTTTATTGAGTACCTGTTATGTCGCAGCACTTCATGTACATGATCTCACTTGCCCAAAGCTACTAGAGTAACATACCCACAACTATTTGTAAAGAGTCAAGTGGGGAACTGGTGTCATGTCATATTTATTTTGAAACTTAATCTTTTTGTCATCATTTTGCTGCCTTCATGGAATATCAGTTATCATTGTATGAAATTATCTAGAATTTTAAGCTTATGATTAATAGTTCTGACTTTCAGGGTTCAGAAATACTCCTAATATCTGTTATGTTAAGATTTATTGGGGCCAGCAGTTAGCGTAATGGCTATGACGCTGGACTCCCATGTAGTCGACTGTGGTTTGAGTCCCGGACCCGGTGGCTTAAACACACGCTGGGCACATGTGCGTGCATGCCCAAGATCCCAAGAGGAGAATGGAGGAGAAGGGATTGCGGCGTGGCCATCCCCCTGGGGGGTAATTTCTCGCTTTCTGTCTCTCTGTCTCTCTCTGTCTTTCTGGCAAGCGCACACGCCCTATAACAAAAACCTCTCCAAAAAAAGATTTATTGATGGACCAGCAGGTGCTGTGAACTCCCATGTTAAGGTACTGAGCTCCCACATGGCCAGCTATGGTTTGAGTCTGGATCTGGTGGCTTGTTTCTCACTACCCCACTCCTGTATGTGTTTGTGTGTGTGTGTGTCTGGTGAACACACATACCCTATAGCAAATTTAACATAATAATTAATGAAATTAAATAAATAATTCTTTAAAAAGTTATGACAACTTTCACATTGAAATTTATGACACTGAGTCAGTCCTACTACTTGGAGTTTAAGAGAAGTCCATAAGTAACAGTGTTCTGCCCTGCCCAAGCTTGGAACTAACAGACACAAACCTCAGCCCAATCAAGAGTATCACACATTTAATACCGAGACACTTCAGACCAAAGGGTGTGTTTTGGCTATGTCACCACAGTGAGCTTCCTTCTGTGCCATCCCATTGTAGCCCCTAGTCACTGGCATTATTCCATATCCACAGGCATTGCCCAGAGCAGACAGCTTGTCTTGTGGCAGGGAACAGATGAGAGCACACCCTATTAGTGGTAAGAGAAAGAGGCAGAAGAGAGACTACAGGAGCTTAGCTGAACATGCTCTTAATCAAACTCGTTAATCATTCAAGTCCTGCTCAGTGAGCATGAATGAAGAGCAAAGAGAACCCTGAAGTATTCCTACCCAAGTCTGCCTTCCTAGGACATGGAGTGAATGTCTTATCCCTCAGTGGAGATATGATGAGTGGAAAATGGGGTCATGTTTGTGTTTTATATATTCTATTTTTAAAATGGGAATAGGGGTGTCCGTTCTAGAAATCTGAGCCAATGAATATTAACTTACTCTTATATTTATATTAGTGAGAAACAATTAGAAATCTTCTAACATGATGCACAGATGCTTAAAGACCCTATGCAATGTATCAGCCTGTTTTAAAGACAGCTATTCTCAAAAGTCAAAGGCAAGTTTCTTAAAGAAGAACTAAGAGTTCAGACCAATTATTTCCCTGTCTATACCCATAAGGTATGTGAGTAAAATTTTTCTGAACCAGTCAACTTCCCTCTAGCTACTTCCTTTTAGCCAGCCAAGCCTTGTGGTCAGAATGTGGCTGAGTCTGACCGTGTTGTGGAAATGTCAGCTAAGCACCACATGTGTATTTATTAAACATCTACTATTTGCCAGGCACTGAGAAAATAGTTTCTGGGAGAGAAGGACAGTAAGTGTCTAAGTAAAGAAGATTTAAGACTGATAAGCACTCTAAGTAAGAGAAATGGGATATTAAAAAAAGAGGAGGTTTTAATTAAGATGTGAATGATGAGGAAGTGGTAGCAATATGAAGAGCTGGGGACGAGCAGGGCAAGCAGAGGAATTAGCACAGAGGCCTTGAGATGGCCTTGTGCTTGATGTCTATTCATGGGGCAGAGAAAAGGCCAGGGTTGACTGGAGAGGCAGGGATGAGATATAATGTAGAAAATAAAGCCAGCGAGGGAGCCAGACATTGAATATTTTAAGTCTTATGGGTGATGTGAAGGGGTCCAGATTTTATTCGTGGTCCAGTGGGAGGCCATTGGAAACTGGACCAGGGATGGCTTAGCATGATGTATGCGCAACCACCCTTGATGCTGTGAAAAGCATGGAGTATAAGTGAGCAAGGAAGAGACAAGAGCTTGGACTAGAGTTGATGACAAGTGAACAGCATGCAGGTTATATTTAAGAGATGGTACTTATGGGAGATACTAATAGATTTGGTATATGAGGAAAATGAAAATTTCATGAGGATGATTCTAGATGTAGGTAATCTTGAGTGCTCAATGGTGCCATCGACCACTATGGGGAAGATCTGAAAGGTGTAGACCAGAGGAGGAGCTTTGTGCCATATTAAATGTGAGCTGCCTATTAGATATTCAAGAAGATGTTAACAAGATAATTGGCCATATGAATCAGGCTTAAGGAAGAGGTCTGGGCTGGAAGTATACATTTGAGAGCCATTGGATCCTGTTGAAACAAGCTAGGGAGAGAATAAGGAAAAGAAGGAGAACCCTAGAAACTCTACTACTTACAGAGAGCAGCCTGTAAAAGAGACAAATGGGGGGACCAGTGGATGATGTAGTGGTTGTGTCACTGGACTCCCACATAGTCAACCATAGTTCGAGTCCCATATCCAGTGGCTTAAACTCACTCCAGGCATATGTGCATGCATGCCCAAGATCCTGAGAGGAGAATGGAGGAAAAAGAAATGTGGCATGGCCATTCCCTTTAGGGGGTGATTTCTCACTTTGTCTCTCTGTGTCTCTCTTGTGAGTACACACACCCAAAGCAAAAACCTCTCTAAAAAGAGAAAGAGAGAGAGAGAGAGAGAGAGAGAGAGAGAAACAAATGGAAAGGTCATTATGGTAAAGTATGATGATAAGGAAGCCAAGACCAGACTTTCAAAGGGTAGATAGTGAAGGAATCAGATGCTGCTAAATAAGAGGAAGGCAGATAACTAAACACTGGGTTGTCAATATATAGTCCCCATGACTACAATATGATGTGTTGCAGTAAAATATGAGGACCTAGGTGATTGGGCTTTTAAAGTCTTGTCCCATCTTGTAGTTCCATGATTTAATGACTTGCACCAAGTTATAAGTATCTCCTCCTCCACTTATCCCTACAGCACCTCTTGAGGGCCTTTTCTGCTGTCCTCACTTCCTCCACTAATTCCAAACAAATAGAAATTTGCTTGAAGGAGAAGTAAATAAAATGAAATAGGTCACTCCACTGAACTTATTCCTATGTCTTCTAAAGCCCCAACAATAATTCTTCTTAGTAGGGATGCCTTGATGGAACAAGTGTTTGTGTTGTTTTCTCAGATTTCACTCAATGAGTTGCCTCACTCAACAGAGAAGACCTTGCAGGTCTGGTTTCACAACATCTCTTCAACTCCAATTAGAATCTGCCATTGGTCATTTGTGCTGTAACGCCATTCTTTGACATGAATCAGGTTTTTAAGTGGAAGAGAGGAAGCAACTTTATCAAATGAGTTAACAGAGTTGACATTTTATTATGCAAAGCTCACACATACAAGAGATTGCTAGTAATTCTATGTATTAGAAGGAAAAATGGTATATGTGTCTTACTTCATTATGGCTGCTTCTATAAAACACTATAAACTAAGAATAAACAACAGAAGTTGGAGGCTAACTGGAGGCTTGGTGGTAGAGGCAGCTGGATCTCAAGTGGCCAACTATGCATTCAAGTCCCAGAGCTGGTGGTTTGTAAAACATGCTAGATGCATGTGCATGCATGCCCAAAATACTGAAAAGAGAAAGAACTGGAGAAGAGATTATAGTGTGATCATCTTCCAAGAGGGTGCTTTCCCACTTTCTTCCTCTTTCTCTCTGTCTGTCTCTCTGGAGAGCATACACATCCCCTGGCAAAAATTTAAAAAAAAAAAAAAATCAATAAGAAAGCAGTATAAGTTGGGAGGCAGATGGTGGCACAGGAGTAAAACATGACACTCTGTGTGACTGTCCCACACGGGAAGGTCTGTGTTAGTGTCTGGAGACCTTCTTAAGTACGCCAGGTACCCACATGCCCATGACACAGGCCTGGCTGAAGTGGGGTGAGTATCACAGCATCAAGATTCTATTAGGGGTACTCTCTCTCTCCATCTCTCTATCCCTCTGTCTCTCACTCACTCACTCATGGAAGAAAGAAAGAAAGAAAGAAAGAAAGAAAGAAAGAAAGAAAGAAAGAAAGAAAGAAAGAAAGAAAGAAAGAAAGAAAGAAAGAAAGAAAGAAACTTTAAATTGAAAAAAAATTATTTCGCATAGTTCTGAAGGTCCATGATTAAATGGCAGCAGATTCGGTACTTGTTAAAAACTGTTTCCCAGCTCATAGATGACACCTTCTCTCTGTGTTCTCATGAAGGATGAGGCAAATGAGCTCCATCAGACCCCTTTCATAAGAGTGCTAATCCCCGGGACCAGCAGTTGGCATAATGGTTATGTGGCTGGACTTCCATGTAGCCTACTGTGGTTTGAGTCCCGGACCCGGTAGCTTAAACTCAGGCCAGGCGCGTGTGCAAGCATGCCCAAGATCTCCAGAGGAGAATGGAGGAGAAGGGATTCCGGCATGGCCATCCCCCCTGGGGCGGGGGTGATTTCTCACTTTCTGTCTCACTGTCTGTCATTCTGGCAAGCGCACGTGCCCTATAGCAAAAACCTCTCAAAAAAAAAAAAAAAAAAAAGAGAGTGCTAATCCCATGCATAAAGGCTCCACCTTCATGTCCTAATCACCCCCCCAAAGGCCCCACTTCCTAATATTATCACATTGGTGATTAGATTTCAACATATTAATATCTCAGGGATCACAAACATTCAGATCATAGCAGTGTGTTTATGTATGTGTGTGTGTACATACTGGTATGTACTGTATGTCAGTGTAAATTTGACACAGTGTTCCTGATAGGGAAGAGGGTAATTTTGCTCACCAGGGACATTTGGTACTGTCTGGAGACATTTATGGTGGTCATAATGGGAAATATACTGGTATCTAGTGGATAGAGCCAGCTGCAAAACATCTACCATGCCACTTTCCCACAACAGACTTTCCTGACCCAAACTGTCAAGAGTATTGTGATCGGGAACCAGCAGTTAGCGTAATAGCTATGTCGCTGGACTCCCACGTAGTCGACCGCGGTTCGCATCCCGGACCTGGTGGCTTAAAACTCACGCCGGGTGCGTGTGCGTGCATGCCCAAGATCCCGAGAGGAGAATGGAGGAGAAGGGATTGCGGCATGACCATCCCCCCTGGGGGGTGATTTCTCGCTTTCTGTCTCTATGTCTCTTTCTGTCTGTCTGGCGAGCGCACGCACCCTATAGCAAAAAACCTCTCAAAAAAAAAAAAGAGTATTGTGATCATGATGGAATGATAGAAGGTCAGAGAACACCCACATAAACTGAATATTCCGTAGACAGTGTATGCGGCACAGCAACTTTATTGACCTGGCCAGATGTCTGTATAACTGATCTATGCTATAATCACAGCCACAATATGAACTGTGGGTGTGAGACACCAACAATGATATACTTCACTAATTTACACTGTGCCAGCTGCTGTCCACAGAAAACCATCATCTAAATCTAAAATGTCAAGTTAACCTATATCGCTCTGGTCTGACTTCACTAAAACCACACTAATTGTAGACACTGGCCTCACCTCCTGGGCTCAATTTTCTATTCCACTTTAAATGTGCTTCTTGGATCACTTGCTTGCCTCAGAGCTGCAAGCAGGCTTTATGTAATACTGACTAGGTACTAAAGAACTTGTCACCAATTCAATCCCTCCATTCCTCCCTGCAGGCCCTAAGGAGTCTTCTGTCCTCCCCATGCCAGGCACGAGAGGGGCTAACCTAATAATGCCAGCTGAGAGAACAAGTGACCAAAGTGACATTATCAACAAATACACAAAATGGTTGGCACCATATAGGAGCCATAATACTCTCTTCTTTCCTGGACCCAAAAATGGCAGCATTTGATAATATTCACAAGCTTTCTTTAAAAAAATAAATAAATAAGTAGAAGTTTCTTGAGAATCAACTCCCAGTTGAAACTTTAGCTGGCAATTAGAAGCCTATACGCTAACCTCAACATCAACTAAAATATCTAGTCTCCTTTTCACAGCCTGATCAAGTTTTTCATCCTGCACTTGGCAGGGAGCACCTTATTTAAACAATATTTATATTATATTCTTAAAATAAACCTAAGCTGAGAGAAAAAAAATGTAGCTCAATGTCCATAGTGAAACACCCACTACTGGGTGGAGAAGCTTACCACAATCAGAGACATGGCTTGAGTTTCAATTTAATTCTTATTTGTTCGAATGCCAAAGTAATTTTTCCATGAGGAAAATGAGGTCATGCTTCACAGAAAGGGATCACTGTCTTGAAATTCATATGACCAGGAAACACAAGACCAATATAATGAGATTTCAGAAATGTGGACAAGTAGACTTAAGATGACAAATCTGTACATGTGACTTAAGCCTCAGAGATATAGATGAACAGTGTATCATGAATCCTTTGCCTTTTTTCTAGGGAAGGGGATTCTCTTGCACCTAGCACAGGCCATCCCCACGTGCCACCCACTGTTACACTTCAACAGGCTCTTCTGATCAAGAAACCCCCCCACAGGCTGGCTCCCCAGGGTTTATTTGGTGCCATGGGAGAGTCATGTCTTCAGTTAGTGTGGTAGTATCCTGAAATGGATGAGGGCATGTGTCCTGAGTTCCTACAAATATAGACACACTGACAATAGCAGGAGGGAAGAGGAAACCAAGGTGCCACAACCTGTTTATTTATGGTTTTTGTTGTTGTTTCAATTTGCCCGAGGGTATCTGTGCTCACTGGAAAGAGAAAGAAAGCAAGAAAGCACCCACCCCACCCCACCCCCATGAAAACAAAAACACTGCAATCCCTTCTCCTGCTCATCTCCCTTCTTTCAAAATTTCAGGCATGTAAGTACAGGTCCCCAGCATGTTTATCAAGCCGCTGGGTTCGAGACTCAACTGCATAGCTACCTTAACCAGCAGGCTATGGGGTGGCCTCTGTCTGTTACCACTAGCCCACAGGCTGGCCCTATTTACTTATATCTTGATGCTGTAAAGACGTGCCTACTATTCCAACTTACCCAGGTTTAGAGTATAGCATGAAGATAAGGAACATGGGCCAGTTCAAATCCCAACTTTGTTCGTTCCAGATGTTTGACTTTAGGAAAGTGATATGATTGCCTGTTACTTAGTTACCCCCTCTTTGAAATAGTGAATAATAATGATCATGGTCACTTAGGGCCACCATGCTCATTAAATAAGAAAATTAATTAGCATGGGCTTAGAATAAAACTTGGCAAGTTCATGAATATCCGATCAGCATTTCACTTTTTTGTTGTTGTTCACTATTTGGATTCAAAGATTCAGAAAAGCAAAAACTAGATGACCTCAAAGATGATCTAACTCAGACCCTTTTGGAAAATGGAAGCACAGAGCACTTCTATCATGCATCTATGGTTACACAGCTTGTTAGCAAGAAGATGAGATTAAAATTCAGGGTTCCTAACCTCTAAGCCAATGCCCTTGGGGAGGAAACGGGCAAATTTTTTGAAGAAATATATTAGTCAGTTCTCCAGTCAGACAAACTGTGATTATTTCAATGTAGTGAAAGTACATCTCCTAGAGTTTATTGCCTGCATTCACCAGCCAGACCAGGCGCTCGTTGCAAGTAAAACAGCTGGTCCAACCAGCACTTGTCACACAGTCACCCCGGGCTTCTAAACAAGCTATTATATGGCAACAGCAGATTGAGACCATCTGTCACTGCAGGACACATATGGCCCCACTAGATTGTAAGAATAAGGTTGTCACAAAAGTCATTAACTGTGAGCCACTTTTCTGTGATGAGCTTAAAGCAGACACAATGATCTTCCCATTTCATTGCAAATCCTTTTTCTCCAGGACTTAGGGAAACTGAGGCCAAATAGATCATGAGTATTCCTGCCACGGTCCCTGGTAAATCTCAGGAAGAGTTCCATTCATCTGCTTTCTTTCTCTTAGGAGAGTGTAAGACATGTTTTACACTCTTCATAAAGAATCCCGGAAGAAGTGAAGGTTTGTAAACAGTGCCTAATGTAATACCAAGTTTGAGTTTGCTTTAAACATACCTGAGAAAAGTATAAAAGCCAAGTGTTTAGAGTGGATAGAAAGGATCATATACCAAAAGATAACAAGTATTTGTGAGGTTATGGAGAAAAGGGAACCCTTGCACACTGTCAGTGGAAATATAAATTAGTACAGTCATTATAGAATCAGTACCAAGTTTCCTTAAAAAATTCAAAAACAGGGGGCTGGCAGGTGGCATGGTAGTCAAGGTGCTAGACTCCCACATGACCGACTGTATTTCGAGTCCTGGACCTGGCCTGGACCTGGGGGCTTGATTTCTCATTTTCCCTCCCTTCCTCTCTCTTTGTCTCTCTCTGGTCAAATTAAAAAATATTAATAATAAATAAAATTAAACAAATATTTTTTAAATCAAAAATAGAACTACCATTTGATCCATAAATCTCACTTCTGGGCATATATCTAAAGGCACTAAAAATCAATATGTCAAAGAGATATCTGCACTCCTATGTTTACTGCAGCATTGTCTATAGTAGCTAAGATACAGCATCAACCTAAGTGTCTGTTAGATAAATGAATAAAGAAAATGTGTTCTATTTACATATGGAGTATCATTCAGCCTTTAAAAAGAAGGTAATCCTGTCATTTATGAAACCAATGATGAACCAATAGGACATTACGTTAAGCAAAATACATCCTGAAAATCACTAAGAGAGATTTTAAATATTCCCATCTCAAAAAGTGAGGTGATACATATGTTAATTAGCTCAATTTAGCCAGTCTACAATATATACATATTCTGAAATATCATGATATACAAAATAAATAACACAATTTTTATGTGTCAATTTAAATAATTAATTAATTTTTTAAAATATCCTTCTTGTTCAGTTTCTGCAAACAAGGACAATTATTTAAAGACTACAAAAGAGTTAATCAAGTGTTTAAAAGAAATGTGGGAGAACATTCAAATAAATAGGCAGTGATTTTTAAATATGGCTACAGATGGGGTCAGCAGGTGATGTGGTAGTTAAGGCGCTGGACTCCCCTATGGCCAACTGTGGTTCGAGTCCTGGACCCAGTAGCTTAAAACTCATACCGGGCACATGTGTGTGCATGCCCAAATTCCAAGAGGAGAAGGGAAAAGAAGGGATTGCGGTGTGGCCATCTTCCCTAGGTGGGTAAATTCTCACTTTCCCTCTCACAGTCTGTCTTTCCAGCAAGCTTACATGTCCTATGGCAGAAACTTTTAAAAAATAAAAATAAATACGTGTGCAGATTCTTTGACATTTATTCTGGTAAGAGGTAAGGTTTATCCATTGTCACCTTGAATGGGTATAGACTTGTGATTGCTCTAATAAAGTACAACAGAACAAACAAACTGTAACATCAGAAGTTCCACAGTTTCCACTTTATTCCTACATACACTTACTCTTAAGTCCTGTCCCATATGTAGGTCCAAATATCCTGAAACCTCCATGCTGTGAGGAAGCCCAAGTGACATGAAGAGGCCCTAAGTGGATACTGCAGCTGACAATTCTATATGAACCCAGCCTTCGAGTCATCCCATCCAGGGCGATCTAGATAGTTCCAGCCTCCAGTCATTTAGCCTTCCCAGCTGAGGTGCCAGATATTATAGACAGAGACAAAGCCATCACTGCTCTGCACTGCTTAAATTCCTGACCCCCAGTATCGACAAGCATAACAAAATGGCTATTGTTTTATACTTCTAAGTTTGATGTGAGTTGTCATACAGCAAGAGATCATCAGAACAGAATTAATGAGATCATGAAAGTATCCCTGTCATATTTTTCATTGCGCATGAGCTCACCAGAGAAAGAGAGAGAAAAGACACTTTCTAATGGAGCACAGTCATGCTGTAATCATTTTCCTCCATTTCTCTGCCTTTCAGAGTTTGGGACACACATGGATACATACGTACCCAGCACGTTTTTCAAGGAGCCAGGGCCAGCATTCAAACAGCCATATGGGATCAGGCTCCATTTGACAGCACTTAACTGCTATGCTGCTGGGCCAACGCAACCCTAGCTATTTTTAATGAATATAATGGAAAAAAGAGGAAAAAACTAGTCCTCTGCTTGCCATGCATTATGTACATATGTTATTTAATTTAATCCTCACAGAAGTCCTGTGGATTACAAGTTATTGCTCCCACCTCTGAGGTGAGGAAATGGAGGCTCTGAGAGGTTTGAAACAACTCACCAGGGACAAAGGTGAAATTGTCACCTGGAACTATTTAACTATTTTTGAGCACCTCTCTGTAGCAGGCATTGTGCTCAGTGCTCATAACAGTGAACAAAATAAATCCTTATTAGTTCCCTTCCTCCAACCTCATATCCTCGTTCACCCTCCCTTTTGTGCATCACCAGTAGGTTTTTAAATCTACAGGTGTCAGATGGTTCCCTGTTTAAACCCTTTTAGGAATTTTTCTCTCACCCATTTCATGGTGATTTGCAAACCTGGTCCAGGGACCCATGACAAAACTGGCTACATGAAAATCAACTACAATGTGCTATGAAAATACAGATTCCTAGGCTTCTCCTCCAGAGATTCAGATTCAGTAAGCTGTCCAGCGATCCTGGTATGAAGCCGTGTTGGGAAACATTGGTCAAACTGACATCCAGCCGCCTTCACCTGGCACATGAAGTCCAGAATACTGTGGCTCTTGCCAACCTCTCCACCTCACTTTCTGGCACTCTTGCCCTAAGCTTCATTCAGCAGGCATGTCCTCTAAGCCTTCCAGTCTCTATATGCTGTACCGTATACCGGGAAAGCATTTCCCCACGGGGTAATCTGAACAAAGCTCCTCCTCTTCCATGAGCACTCCCTGACTCTCCCCCTTACAAACATAATTGGTGTTCTTTCCCTGTGCTCCTATGGCCCCTCATACCTACCTCCACTCACTTAACTCATGGCTAAGTAATGTGCTGAAGCCAGGGACTCAGGCCTTAGCATCCCTAGTATTATTAGCACAGTACCCCATTTATCAGAGATACTCAACAAATGTTTGCTGAATGAATAACCCAATGTGTTTCCTTTCAGCTTTAACTGCCAAGAAACACAGAGCCAAATTCAGTTACCAAGTGTAGTAATTAGCTCATCCCAGGTGCCTGGTAACATCTGCTCCCTGTTCCTTTGAGATGGTCTCTGTTCTCTTTTTAGCCATAATTGTCCTATTTAACATTAGGTTTAATTTGGTATTCTCTTTCAAATCCTTTGGAAAGAAGGTGGGATACAAATTCTGAACAAGTCAATAGATACATTAGTTCCTCAAAAGACACCTGTGTTGGGATAGCACAGAAATAAGGGAAAACATTCCTGAAAAATACGCTACACTTCTCAAATCAAATGACTGATACTTCCTCATGTTTTCTTGCATGGATAAAAACAGGGAACTATAAGGATAGACTATGATTAGCATTTATTCATTCAATAAATCATCATCAAATACCTACTTTGTACAAGACACTCTGGCTGACATGGGTAATAAAGATATGATTAAGATCCTGGCACTCAAAGAACTTACTGAGTTGCAGGCTAGATGAGGCCTATGTATAAATACAATTTTGCAAATCACAAAGTGTTAATGCTTATTCTAAGGGTACAATTAGGGTAATTTTACATGATAGGTTAGAGATGGCTTCTCAGAGGCCTGGACCTTAAATGATGAATCAGATTTAGACATGTAAATAGTGAGACCGAGGCAGGCATTCCAGGGCAAAGAAGTAGCATGAGAATGCAGGGCAGACTGTGGTTGGCTGGATAATAAGATCTAACATTTATCAGGCTCTTACCATGTACTAACCATGACAGTACATGGTTTATGTTGTTTTATTACCTTTTAATAACCCTATGGGCTAAACAGATAAAGAAACTGAGGCTTAAAAGTAACACGATTTACCCAAAGTCATGCAACCAGTATGTGACAGAGCTGAGATGCAGACTCTAGATCTCTATGCATAAGTCCTCACAGACATGGATTCAAAGAGCAAAGATTTATACCTGGGACTAGTAGAGAAAGAAACCAGAAAGATAGAACAGTGCTGGATACGAAAGGGCTACGAAGCTTAGACAAGGAGTGTGACTTGATTCTGTTAGAAATGCAGAGGAACTGGTGACTTTTTTTTTTTAAGGTTTTTGCCATAGGGCACATGCACTCACCAGAGACAGACAGACAGAGAGACACAGAGAGAGTAAAAGTGAAAAATCATCCCCTATGAAGGAATGCCATCTTGCAGTCTCTTCTCCATTTTCCTTTTGGGATTTTGGTCACACACACACATGCACCTGGCATGATTTTCACCAGGTCCAGGACTCAAACCATGGTCAACTGTGAGGGAATTCAATGCCTTAACCACCACATCACCTGTTGGCCCTCTGGAACTCATGACTTTTAAAATTTTATTTATTTATTTATTTAAATTTGACCAGAGAGGGACAGTGCAAGAGAGAGAGAGAGACACAGAGAGAGAGAGAGAGAGAGAGAGAGAGAGAGAGAGAAAAGGAAAGTGAGAAAGCAAGCTGCCAGGTTTGGGACTCGAAGCGCAGTCAGCCATGTGGGAGTCCAGTGTCCTTAACCACCATGCCATCTGCTGGCCCCTGAACTGGTGACTTTTTTTTTTTTTTTTTTGAGAAGTTTTTGCTATAGGGCGCATGCGCTTGCCAGAAAGACAGAGAGACAGAGAGACAGCAAGAAATCACCCCCCAGGGAGGATGTCCATGCCGCAATCCCTTCTCCTCCAACCTCCTCTCGGGATCTTGGGCACGCATGCACACGCACCCAGTGTGAGTTAAAGCCACCAGGTCTGGGACTTGAATGATGGTTGACTACATGGGAGTTCAGCAACATAGCCATTACACTAACTGCTGGTCCCTGAACTGGTGACTTTTTAAGAGGAGAAAAAATTATAAATTTTTCAGGAATTAAGAGCTTGCTGAATAAATGAATACATGAATCAGTGAACACATTGTTTAGGGTGGATTAGTCAAGCAACATATATAATAAATTGAAAAAAAGAAGTACTGAAAGAATGGAACCAATAATGAAGGGACTTTAAAAAGTTCATAAAAATTGAATCAAAGTGTGAGTTTATTTTGATACAAAAAATTGAAATTCATGCATAGTTTTTTCATATTATATATTTTACATGAACTTTTTGAAGATCCCTCATATACATGATGTGTGTGTGTGTACATACATATGTATCTATATACACACATATATGTGTGGGGGTGTTTGTATGGGGTGTATGTGTGTGTGTGTGTGTGTGTGTGTACACAGCAGTAGCCTGAATAGGACAGTGGGAGAGAAAAGAAAGAACGAACAAGGAGACTGATCAGACATGGAATCAAGCAATACTCCTGAACAACTGGAATGGCAGTGATGTGGGAAAGCAGCAATGAAACACATGTGATAGGAAAGGAGATTTGGGGATCCAGCAAGATCCCCCATGGAGCTGTTCATCAGGATGAGGATTCAAGAGCAAGGTCAGGGAGGAAAGGATGGAATTAGTAGTCATTCATGTAGAGGAAATTTTCAAAACCATGACATGAAGAAAAATGCCAAAATCAAGGATATAAAGATAAAAGAGCCTTGCACATGACATTGAGAAACACAGTGTAGGTTGTGAGGAAGAGAAGAGGAGGAATCAGAAAATGCCAGGTGGTATAAATAAAGTCAAGAAGAAAGGCACATTGAGATGAAGAAGAAAAAGGAGGGAGGGCAGGCAGAGAAGGCTTTGAGAAAAACAACTGATAAAAAGCCATTCGATCTATTAAATGAGAAGTGACTATTAAGACAGGTAATGATGAGTAAAAAGAAAAAAAGCCCACTAGTAAGGAGTTAAAGAATGGTTGGGAACCAGCAGTTAGCGTAATGGCTATGTCGCTGGACTCCCACGTAGTCGACCGTGGTTCACGTCCCGGACCCGGTGGCTTAAAACTCACGCCGGGCGCGTGTGCGTGCATGCCCAAGATCCCGAGAGGAGAATGAAGGAGAAGGGATTGCGGCGTGACCATCCCCCCTGGGGGGTGATTTCTCTCTTTCTGTCTCTATGTCTCTCTCTATCTGTCTGGCGAGCGCACGCGCCTATAGTGAAAACCTCTCCAAAAAAAAAAAAAAAGAATGGTGAAGATTGGGACCAACAGTTGGCATAACGGCTATGTCGCTGGACTCCCATGTGGTCGATTGGGGTTTGAGTCCTGGACCCGGTGGCTTAAACTCACACCAGGCATGTGTGTGCATGTCCAAGATTCCAAGAGGAGAATGGAGGAGAAGGGATTGTGGCGTGGCCATTCTCCCTCAGAGGTGACTTCTTGCTTTCTGTCTCTCTGTCTCTCTCTGTCTTCCTGGCAAATGCGCATGCCCTATAGCAAAAACCACTCCAAAAAAAAAAAAAAAAAAGAATGATGAAGATTGACAACATATAACACAGTTGAGGACTTATGAAGTCAGATGCCAAGAGTCAAAGAGATACAAAACAATGATAAAACAGGATGATGCAGCCCTCTGGGCCCATCTCTCATGTCCCACATTTGATAACAGCATTGGTATAAAGAAATATTTTTGTATCTAAGAAAGACAAGTGTGCAAGCCAATGAAAAATGGCAACACACACTTCACTTAGTGATGGAGATAATAGGGAATGGTGAACTATGAAGGTACATCCCACCTAAAGGCAAAAAGCAGAAAACTCACCTGCAAGAGATTATTGTCATGTAAGAATGTGGGCTCAGTTTGCAAGGGCCTCAACATGTCAAGAGAAAGAGAAATTCAAATTTTCACTTAAATCCTTTTTATTTTTAAGAGAGATTTTTTGCTATAGGGCATGTGCACTTGCTGGAGAGACAGAGAGAGACAGCAAGTGAGAAATCACCCGCAAGAGGTTTGGCCATGCCACAATCCCTTCTCCTTCATTCTCCTCTCAGGATCTTGGCATGCATGCTCACACACCTGGCGTGAGTTTTAAACCACCAGGTTCATGATTTGAACCATGGAAGTTTAGCACCATAACCATTATGCCATCTGCTGGTCCCCAAATCCCCTGTTTTTTTTTTTTTTTTTTTTAATGTTAGGAAAAAATATGGCATAGGTCAATAAAATAGGCTTGCAGGCATAACCCAGTACACTGTCCAACATTTGGAGAGGGTGTGAATCCCCCCATCTTCATTAAGACTGGCAGTGAAAGAATGAGAAATGTACAATGATGATTCGACAGAATAGCAGAATTGAGGGAAGGATTTTTTTTCTGTTTGAGCATTATGAAGAATTGAGCATTTTTTTTGGCCAATAGGAAAATAATATATCTGATCAACAAGAAGACAGTTGAAGTAGCATAAAAGGAGATACAGACTAAAACAATAAATATTTATTTTGTTGGGCTTTAGTATGCATTTTTATAAATAATGACCAAGAAGAGAAAGATTTAAGTTCAGCACAATTCAGAATTAACTGATGAACAGGAAGTGATCATTGTATGAAGTATGTTTTTCTTACCTCATTTCAAAAAGAAGCAGTTCCTACAGGAGGGTTGACAACCCTGCAGTTATGACAAGCTCCAATGGCAGCCAAGGCACTTTTATTATTCAAGAAAGTCCCTGTGCTTGTGCTATGCCAATGGGGATGGTCATGCTGGATAAAGACCTGTCACTGGGCAATTAAATTTTGAAGATGAAGAATATGTTTATATCACTAATTTGATTATTACACATTATTTGCACACTTTAAAAAACCATACTGTACATACCCCACAAAGGCATACAATTATTATATATAAACTAGAAATTAAAATTTTTAAAAAGCCAACATTTTTCAAATTGTTTTGGTAAAGTTGCCAATGCTGTTTTCTGGCTTGGTTCAGTGAAGGAAAGGGAAGGCAAAGAGAGCTACGGATGGTCTCTGGGTTTCCAAAGCCATAGCATGTGTGATATGACTCTCGGGCTGTTGGCTGCTACTGATTCTGCAAAGTCTATCAATATCTCCACTTTCCAGAAGAAACAGGCACATTCAAATTGGGTAGATAGATTATCAAATTCATTGTATGTGTTTTCAAAACTAGTATCACAGAAAGACTGAGATCGGATTAAAGGGAAAGAAAAGTATAAAGACACATTTCTTAAATGTTTTTGCAAACCATCTAAAGCACTGGTCCCCAACCTTCCCCACACCAGGAACTGGCCTCATGAAGACAATCCTTCCATAGATGGAGGAGAGAGGGTTGGTCACAGGATGAACAGAGCACACCACATCCACTGTGCACCTCATCTCCACCACTACCAGACTGCAATGTACAATGAAAAATCACACAATAAAGTTCAGGCTCCCATGAGAATCCAATACTGTTGCTGATTCATTAAATAGGGAGCCCAGGCGGCAATGTGAGAGATGGGGAGCAGCTACAACAGACCAAGACTTGCTTGCTTGCTACAGCCCATCCTGAACCATGTGGGCTGGACGGGAAGAGGACAGAAGTTAGGGACCCCTGATATAAAGAAATAACTCTTTTTGGGACCAGTAGTTAGCATAATGGCTATGTTGCTGGACTCCCATGTAGCCGGCTGTGGTTCGAGTCCCGGACCCAGTGGCTTAAACACACAGGGCACGTGTGTGCGCGTACCCAAGATCCTGAAAGGAGAATGGAGGAGAAGGGATTGTGCCATGACCATCCCCCCTGGGGGGTGATTTCTCGCTTTCTGTCTCTCTGTCTCTCTCTGTCTTTCTGGTGGGTGCATGCACCCTATAGCAAAAACCTTTAAAAAAAAAAAAAAAAAAAAAAAAAAAAAAAAAACACTCTTCTTCTCTAACATATTGGTGCTGTAATACATTGGCTTCCTTCTCCCTGGCTTTCAAATGTCCCCTTTACATACCCAAACTGATTCCCCACTATTTCCAAAGCAAATCCTTAGTTTCTATAGGCCAGCTGCCCTAGAATGATGATATCCTATAAAGATATCATCTGTTTATTAAATATTTATAGAATACAAATTATTTGTCTGGTACTATATGAGGGGACTTCAAAAAGCTTATGGGAAAAATGGTATTAAAATACAAGTTTACTTGGGGGCAAAAAAAATTTTTTAAGGTCTATGCTCCATTTTTTTCATAATATACATTTTCCATGAACTTTTGAAGACCCTTTGGATAGGTGGGGATCAATAGTGAATGATATGATCATAGTCTCTACCCCAATAATGCCTCCAAGTTTGGTTCTACTTCTACCATCACTTATAATGTCCTCTGCAGGAATGCCCACCCTCTGCTCTCTGTCTCTGTGTGTGATGAATCAATCGTGTGTGTGTGTGTGTGTGTGTGTGTGTGTAATTGATTCATCAGCCTCTTCTCTAAACCTCATCAGCTCTTATGAGCCTACACAAATAATGCAGCACTTAATAAATGATATGCCACCGTGATCACTTGCTCTTGTCTCAAGAATGCTAACCTCATCTCCTGAGCTAGGCCTTAGACCTTAAAGACCCTGAGGGGAAGGACCATGTCTTTTTTTTTTTGGAGAGGTTTTTACTATAGGGCGCGTGCGCTCGCCAGACAGACAGAGAGATAGAAAGCGAGAAATCACCCCCCCCAGGGGGGATGGCCATGCCACAATCCCTTCTCCTCCATTCTCCTCTCGGGATCTTGGGCACGCACCCACATGCACCCGGCGTGAGTTTAAGCCACCGGGTCCGGGACGTGAACCACGGTCGACTACGTGGGAGTCCAGCGACATAGCCATTACGCTAACTGCTGGTCCCAAAGACCATGTCTTTTATCTTCTCTGCCTTCTTGTGGTCTAGCATAGAACTCAGTGCTTTTAAGTGTACTGTAAGACCAGTTTTATGGTGCAATGATAATACACTGCTCAAGAGAAACCAAATCCCACATGGCAAATAGACTCAGTCCCTAGTTAGGTCACATGAAGCACACCATGCACATGACAGTACCCAGGATCTGATGGGCTGAAGGACTGGAAGAAGGGGCTCATGGTGTGATCAGATTCTGTGGAGAGTGCTCCTCTGTCTCTGTCTCTCACTCTCATGTGCAGGTACACACTCTCATGAATAAATAAAGGGGGGAGGGAAGAAAAGGAAAGATTTAACTGCATATGGCTGATTATTTTCTAATTCAAAATGGAGAGGAGGGCTGACTCTGTGGCCTAGTGATTAAGAGAGCCAGATCCCATATGGCCAAAATCACATGGTTTGAGTCCTGGAAATGGAAGCTAAGAAACATGCAGGGCAATTGTGCAAACATGCCCAAAATTTTGAAAGGAGGAAGAGATAGAGAAGGGATTATGGCATGATCATTTTTTTTTTTTCGGAGAGGTTTTTGCTATAGGGCACGTGTGTTCACCAGACAGACAGAGAGAGACATAGAGACAGAAAGCGAGAAATCACCCCCTAGGGGGGATGGTCACGCCGCAATCCCTTCTCCTCCATTCTCCTCTCGGGATCTTGTGCACGCACACACGCGCGCCCGGTGTGAGTTTTAAGTCACCGGGTCCGGGACACAAACCGCGGTCGACTATGTGGGAGTCCAGCGACATAGCCATTATGCTAACTGCTGGTTCCCAGCATGACCATTTCTCATAGGGGTACTTTCTCCTCTCTCTCTCTCTGTCTTTCTCTAATAAGTATATTCACCTTCTAGCCAAAAAAAAAAAAAACTTAAAATCAAAATTGGAGAGTAGTTCACTGGCCCTTTGTATTATTTTCTTGTGGCTGCTGTAACAAGCTTATTTACTTTAAACAACAGAAACATTATCTTCTTTTAATTGTAGAGGTCAAAAGTTTGAAGAAATTATCATTGGGCCAAAATCAAACTATTAACAGGGCCATAATTCTTAGGGCAGCTCTAAAGGAGAATTTGTTTCTTGCCTCTTCCAGATTTTGGAGGCTGTCAGCACTCTTTAGCATGGCCACATCATTCAACCTTGACTTCTCTGGGCAAGTGGGTTATCCTCTGTCTGCATATATACATATATATATATATATCCTCCTGCCTCTTTTAATAAAGACTCTGTTGACTGCATTTAGAGCCCACTCAGATAATCCAGTAAAATTTTAAATAATTCACATGTTCAAATACCCTTTTCCACTTAAAGTATAGTTTACATGCTTCTGGGATTAGATCTTGATGTTGCTACGAGTCATAATTCAGTCTATTACACCATTAGAGGTAGGCCTTTTGATCTAATATACCTGTACCAAGTAAATAAATAAGGTTACTTACTTAAGTAACTAAATAAGGTTACTTGCTTAAAACTACTACTTAAAACAATGAAGATACTATCTTATCCAGAAATTCCTTATCCAGGAAATTTAAATATACAACCAATAGCCAAGAATCAGAAAATAATACAAAATAGGTAACATAGAGGCACTGTTTACTAGTCTTGGAGCTTAAAAACTAAACATCCTTCACAGAGGCAGATTTGTTTGTGACAATCCTGTCCCCCAGAAAAGTTATGATCACAAAATAGGTAACACTGGATAAGACATCATAGGATTAAAGATTGTCAAAATAGGACCAGCTGGTGTCGTAGTAGTTAAGGTAGCTGGATCCCACAGGGCTGACTGCATGGTTTGGGTCCTGGACTGGCAACTTGAAAACATGCCAGGCACGTGTACCACATGCCCCAGCTCCTAAGAGGACAGTAGAGATGGGACTGTAGCATGGTCATCCCCCCAGGGGTTACTTTCTCATCTTCTCTCTCTCTCTTTACCTCTCTCTCTCCCTGTTTGTGTCTCTCTCTAACAAAAGCACATGCCCCTTAGCAAAATTACAATTAAAAACATTGTACAAACTGTGCTTTGGGAAAGCAATAGTTTGAAATAAGTCAATTATTAGCATTCTTTGTTTAATATGTCCCACAGGATTAAAAGCAGATTATTTCAAAGTAGAATACCTGGAAAGACCATAAATTCATGCTAATTTTTATGTTAGACAATAGAGTCTTTCTAGTGGCATTCAACCGCAAACTCAATCTTTTCTAAAATGAAACTGCAGGTGGAGATAATTTTCATTCCCTTTTTGAAAACAGTAAGAAATTGAAGTCATTTAGACCATAAACACACTACATTCAGTGTAAACTGAACCCTTACATGATGAGAGAATGACTTGCCATTGAGATTACTTAATGTCTATTTGGGAAGTTAGGATGAATCTCTAAGAAGGTGGAAGTTTCATCCTTAAGAAGGTATAATCCTAGGGCCAGTCAGTGCCATGGTGGTTAAGGTTCTAGATCCCACATGGACAACCAGACAGTTCAAGTCCCAGACTGGTGACTTTAAAAACACACAGGGTGCATGAAAATGCATTTGCATGCCTAAAATCTTCAAAAGAGAAATGGAGAAGAGATTGTGGCATGACCATCCCCAATAAGAGTGCTTTCTCACTTTCTCTCTCTCTCCTTCTGTCTCTCTCCAACAACCACACATGACCTAGAGCAAATTTAAAAAGTTTTTTAAAGGTGCAATTCTGGTGGAGACTGCACAGTTTTAAAAGAGACAAATGATCATTTGGTGAGTAGAGTCTAAAAAGACAGCAAAGTTCTAATTTTTAGAATTTGAGTTGTATTGGACTGGATTACATTACAATAACTAAGCGTTATGCAAACACAGAGATGGTTTTTAAAGCCCTTGCCACGTGTGTACGAAGTGACAGGGAAAAACAGCAAGCAACATGCAACCCTGAAGTCTAAGAACAGCTCTCCTGGGACCAACAGTTAGCGTAATGGCTATGTCACTAGACTCCCATGTGGTCCACCATGGTACGTGTCCCGGACACGGTGGCTTAAAACTCACGCTGGGCACATGTGTGTGCGTGCCCAAGATCCCGAGAGGAGAACGGAGGAGAAGGGATTGCAGGGTGGCCATCCCCCCTGGGGGTGATTTCTTGCTTTCTGTCTCTCTGTGTCTTTCTCTCTGTCTTGTGAGCGCACACGCCCTATAGCAAAAAAACCTCTCCCAAAAAAAAAAAAAAAAAGAACAGCTCTCCTGGTACTGCTGATCAAACCAACCCGGTCAAACTATAATTAGTCGAAATGTTAACTTAATTGGCTTAGTAAGTCTGATTATCAACCTTCTGTAGTAGGATTTGGGTAAAACAGCTACTTTTATTTCTAAGAGTCTAATAAGAGAATTCCATTCAAGGTCTAGAATAAAAATATAAATTCTAGAGGCTCCTAGCCATCAATCATTCACTCTGCAATTTCCCTCAGTGAAATGGTGTAGGAACAGAAATCTTGAGAGCTCACAGATATCACTATTTAATACTGATGGAGGTAATAGTAATGACTACCTTGAATCAGCAAGGAAAGGGCATATTAGGTTCTACACTTTTATTGACAAAACAGGAGAGTGAATAATACATTTTAAAATGGGGCGGCTCTGTGGCACATCAGTAATGTGCTGCTCAAGACAAGCCAAATCCCAGATGGCCACAGCGGTTTAAATCCCTGGGATGGGTAGCCTGAAACACACCAGGCATGTGCATGAGTGCCCAAGAGCAGACAGGCTGGGAACTGGAGGAAGGATGTCATGCCATGACCAGACCCTACGGAGGATGCTTCCCTCTCTCTCTCTCTCTCTTTCTCTCTCTCTCTCTCGTGTGTGTGCACATGCTTTGCCATAAATAAAAAAGAAAAACATGTTTTTAAATGATATACAACACAACCATGTTTCTTTTTTAGGCCTTCTTAAAAGAATTTTTTTTTAATTATCTGGAAATTTCTCTTAGGAGAATTATCTCTTCTCCCAAAGAAACCAGACCAAAGAGGTAATACTTCAATATGACTCAAAGCAAATTTTAAGAAAAATCTCCTCAAGACGCCAGTTAGTTCCCCAAGATCTCAGTTTAAGTCTTATCTTAGTGTGGACTTTAAATCATTTTCACATCATAACATGTCAACTGTTTATCTACCCTCTTTAAGCTCAGTCTTGGAGCTAGAAACATAAACATCCTCCACAGAGGCAGCTTTGTTTGTCCAGACCCTGTCCCCTAGAAAAGTTATGATCAGCAGGAAATGAAAATGACTAGCACTGCTTTTGTTTTCATTGATTTCAGTGACATTTTAAAAATGGAGCACCTAAGCCAAACCAAACCCAGGGCTTCGTTCTGCCCAAAATCCAAAATAAGGAACTTCACGCGGAACATTAAAAACTCAATTGTCTCAGGCTACAGCTGAATGAAAAGCTCAGATTAAAACTGGCAACGATTTACTTCCTACAAACATGCTTTGTTCCTGGCTAACTTGTCAGCTCATAAAAAGAACGGCTCTGTACAAGCAGCTGTCTCATTCAAGACGCTGAATCCTTTCATAGTCACCAATACAAACGTGTTACACAGAACCCAGTCCAGGACCCTGGCCCAGAGTGTGGGTCTCCCTGCTTCCCTGGTATGCCTTTCTTCTAATCTGATGACTTGCATTTTCAGTAAATGGTTATAGAAAATGTTCTGCTCTTCATGGAATCCCCTCATCATTCCGTTTCCCAGAAGCCTGTCTGCGAAAAAAGTCAGCCCCAGAGGCGAAACAGAAGAGGTCTCTGAAGTTTTCAGTTCATGATCCTAGCTTTTGTTCTTAGCTGTTATGGGCTAATTCAATGTCTTTATATCTTTAAATGTTTCTTTAGGGTGTTGGGCAACTTGCGTTGACGACCCTGAACTAGTTTGCTAGAGAGAAATCAAAATTATGGCAAGCCATTTTGCAAATAGAAAGCAACTGATGAATAACCATTATGTCTTCCCCAATGAGCCAGTAAATAAATCGATGACACATCCAAGATGCCTCATTATTTCTTGGATTATTTAGAGAGGCACTGTCAACCCAATCTTAATATGAATGTAATATTCTATATATTATTGTACAGAGTGGAGAGTAGACAGCAGCAAAATATAAGGTACCCTTTATTTTGATTTCACCGCATGTTACTCCACTCATCTGGAATGACCTCTTTTCTCTTATCCTATTCTACAAGTCTTCTCTAATAACTGGGACACTCATCCATTCAAAGCCCAACTCTGTTGTAACTGCATTAACTCTGACCTAATGAAAAGATGGTTCCAGGTGCTCAGAATTCATGGACAAAATTCCAAGTTCTGACATGCATTAACTGTGTGACCTCGGATATGTCACTTAACATCTTTGAACTCCATTTCCCTCAACTATTAAAGTGAGATGAGAGTTGCCCTTTTCACGGTCACAGGAGCCTTCAGAAGTCTTTCCCATGCAGATTTATTTGGGTGTGAAGTTAGATCAGCAAAGGTTGAAACACTGCAGCTGCCCTGTTGCAGCGTCTGTTTACAGACCATCAGCATCTGTTTATACCATCGGAGCCTTGAATTCATTCCTGACAGAGCAGAATATATGTTTTTAAAAAATTGACTGAGGAAAAAGACATTCAAAATCACATTTTTTAAGTATATATTATACAGCAGAAATGATTCTAGAGCTGTTATGGACTGAACTGGTTCCCACCAAAATTTATATGTTGAAATTCTAATATCCAGTATCGCAGAATGTGAGATAGGATCTTCGAAGAGGTAATTAAAGTTAAATGAGGTCAATAGGATGGACCTTAATTTTATATGATAGGTATCTTCCTAAAAAGAGGAGATCATGATATAGACACATACAGAGAGAAAAGAGTATGAAGACATAGGGAAAGACAGCTATGCACAAGCCAAGGAGAAGTCAGCTTCACTGACAACTAAACCATGGGCTTCTAACTTCCAGAATTGTGAGAAAATAAACCCTGTCAAAAAAAAAAAAAAAAAAGAAGAAGAAGAACATACCTTCCAATCATGAAAATCATGAAGAGTAGAAAATTCATTTCTTGCTTATATCAGTCAGGACAGGTTAGGTTATGCTACAGTAACAAACAATCCTGAAATCTTAGTGGTTTCTCACAATTAAGTTGTATTTCTTATGTTAGCTGAACAGAGATTCTACTCTAGGTCTTCTCACTAGTTTCAGAGACTTTGCCAATTGAGACTTTGCCAACAGCAGTTGCTATGGCAAGTGGGAAAATCATGGAGACTCTCTCATTGGCCCTAGACTTTTTTCTGGAAGTGACACAAATGACTTTCTCTCATTCTCTATTATTGAAATCAGATAAGAAAAAGAAAAGACATTGGGTAAATCTGGAAAAGTATGGATTTTAGTTAATGATGTACCAAAACTGGTTCATTAATTGTGGCAAATGTACCATAATAATGTACAATATTAATAGATAATAGATAAAATTGGGTATGAAATATATGGAGATTCTCTGTACTATCATATCAAGTTATCTGTAAGTCTAAAACTACTTTCAAAATAAATCCTATTATATATAATTATATATGTATAATTATATTCATATTTATATTATAATCCTTGTAGGATTTTATATTTATATTATAATCACAAGGAGTGGGGCAGTAAAAACATACGTGACTGAAGAAGAACCAGAATATCAGTGAATAGGACTATCGGCTGCCACAGAGCTCTCAGGTAAGAATAGCCAAACTCTCACCACAACTGAAGCAGCAGTAATAAAGAAGTCCTACAGACTTAGAGGAACAAAAGTTCTGCTCACAGATGGCATACATTAGTTTGACTTTTTAAACTAAAAGAAAGAAAATGGGCTTTGGGGTCAAACCAGTCTCCTCCAGTTAAGCTAACAGCTTTAGGCTTCTCTGAATCTTTTTTTTTTTCTTTTCATTTACAACTTTTGTCATATATATGGACATTAAGCAAAATAATATTTGTAAAATACCCTACATAGTGCATAACATATAGTGACTAACTTTCCCTCTGCTACTTTCTTTGAAACTAAAATTCAGAGTGTTTTATTGTTCATTATTTTTAAAGTTCCAAGAGTTCATGTATTTATTTTTTTAAGTTCCAGGAGTTTTTTAATGTTTGTATCACAGAACAGATAGAACCAGGCAAAAATAAAACTCCAAGGAAATGATGATCTTATTTCACTATTTGTTTTGCTTCTTTTTTTGTCCTTTTTGTCTTCTAAAATCTTATTATATTTTCTTTTAATGATATTAGACATTTGTTTTTATCACAAATGCATTCCAAATGTGAATAATTAAATGTATCATCTTTTAATACCCCTCTGTGTTCCATTAAATAGAAAAATTTGCTAACTGTCTCTTCATAGCCTATTTGACCACAGTTGCCCCACCTATAGTTTAAAAAATAGACTGTAACTTGATTTTCCAGAAATCTTTCTTGAGCTCATCCTGCAGAAAAATTTGGGGAAAGAAGTCCTACTGATGATATCGATAGTCTCCCAAAGGTGAGGATGTCATCTGGGTTGAAGGCAACTGGAAGGGGTCTTCAGCAAACTGAGAACCACTAGAAAATTCTGCAGAAGCAAATCTTGTCAATAAAATACTCGCTCCTTCAATTAATCCTAAGAGAATGTCACCCATCGCAGCTGACTCAAACATAGCCACTGACCTATTTCTTGCTGCCAGTATGGCTCCTAGTAAGGCACCACTTATGGTGGAGTTCCAGGGATCTTCTTTACCTCTGACTTGAACCACACTACACTCAGTCATGAAAAACAGATCTCCCCAAACCGCAAAGGCTACCTCCAAACTGTGGAGCTCTTGTTTTTATAGCTGTCAAACTCCCTCAAAGTCTGTGGTTTACTCCCACTGAAAAATCACAAAAACTTTTTTTTGAAAAATACCACCACCTATAGTACTCATCATAAGGGCCCCTCCACAGTCATCCACAATTCGCCATGGGCAAGGCTCTTATGCATACTCTTCCATCTTGGCTATAGAGGGGCCAATGTTTATTTTTTTAACACCAGTTTTTTTTATTACTCCATGGTACTCAGTTGTTTCACCTGGAACTACATGTCTTACCTAACCACTAAGTGGTTACCTACTTCCCAGATGTTCTTCTTACCTCTAATACACCTATCCTACTTGGCCATGTATGTTTTTTCAGCATACTATGTGTGTGTGTATGTGTGTGTGTATATATATATATATGTGTACATATGTATACATATGTGTGTATATATGTATGTATACAACACACATTTATTTATTTATTATAGAGAAATATTTTTTGCTATAGGGCGCATGCGCTTGCCAGAGAGACGGAGACAGAAAGCAAGAAATCACCCCCCAGGGGAGATAGCCATGCCGCAATCCCTTCTCTTCCATTCTCCTCTTGGAATCTGGAGCACATATGCACATTCACCCAGTGTGAGTTTTAGGTTGCCAGATCCAGGACTTGAACCACAGTTGGCCATATGGGAGTCCAGCAACATAACTATTACACTATCTGCTGGTCCCCAGTATACTATATTTTCGACTACATATATTCACTCTGTCTTTCTCTCTCTGTCATCTACTTCTGTCATGTCTCTCTCTCTCCATATCTCTGTTTCTCTCCAAAATCCTGTGCTGATCTTAGGCATCCAAACCATAGGCTATAAAATGATAACAAATAAATTTGATATATAAAATGATAATGACGACTTGATTTTTTGTGTGTGCATATGAATCAGCATGTCTCCTCTAGGCATAGTGGAGCATAAAGTGCCTTTACAAATGACTCAAGCTACTTTCTGTTCTCTCCCTCCAACTTCCCTGGGTTGTAAGAGGAAGACAAGGAGTAGCAGTAGCAAGCCTCCCATCTACTTACCTCTCCTCTCACTGTAAAGTAAATGAAAGACACAGGAAAAATCTCTGAGATATTTGAATAGTTCATTAATTACCTCTAACATGTGGCATCATGGAAGGATTGACCAGGGCAGGAATTTAACAAGTGTCTCCTTTCTAAGTGAAACTGGTCCCATCCTTGATTTCTCTCTTGACTTTCCACTGTCAGCATTTGGCCTCAGGGAATTGTGGGGTGAAGGGCCACATGCCCACTTCTCCCTTGCTCTAATCTGGAAGCACTAAGTGATTTGATGGCTATGGAAAGGCTTGTGTGCCTTTGCTTTAATAAAGGAAGGTCAAGAGCTCTTCTGTTTTGTTAATATTTAGATAAGTGTCCTGGGGCCATTGAGCAAAGCTGAACTAAAACTAAGAAATATCATTAAGCTTTTAATTGTCACTTTCAACTGAAAGTCATTCCAATTATCACAATTGCCTCTATAGCATTTTTTGATAAATTTATATTATCCTTTATAGTTTAGAAAGCACTTTTGTATAAATTTTCATTTGATCTAATAACATAGGTAATTTTTCAAAATGTTACTGATGAAAAACTGAGGTTTGGGGGAAGTAGATGATATATAGGAATCTTCAAAAAGCTTTATGGAAAATGCATAATACAAAAAAAAACTGCATGGAATTCAAAATGTTTTTGCACCAAAATAAATCCATATTTCAGTTCCATTTTTCCATGAACTTTTCAAAGTCTCTTTATACGTGCTCAAAATTGTCATACATATTAGGTGACAAAAATAGCTCTATCACAGAACTGCACTTTGTAACCTATAACAGGCTTTGGAATTTAGATATAGAAATTCAAGAAACATTTATGCTATTAAGACATGGTAATTAGTTTTCACATATGCAACCTGATATAAATTCCAGTGCAACCCAGAGATGAACACAGGCCTGCAATGTATTTCCATTCATCCAGATCTGTGTGTATTGTACGAAGAGGGTTGGGCAAGAAGGTGGGCAGTGGTATTAATAAGTCCGTAGAGACAAAGATAATTAGATGAGTGTTTATTGTTCCCATTGAACATATAAGAAAAAGGAAGTTGAAAGAGGATATGTGAGTAGCTAACAGGGGAATTTTAGCTACCATCCAAAGTCAAATTGAATATTATTTCAAATAACACAGCAGACGACTGTATGGAAGGCAGGATAGAGGCTTCTTTCAAGCTTGCCAGGGTAATTTTCCCCTCCAAAAGTCATGATTCATTTCACCAATACCTGGCTGAGCTCTTTTAAAGAAAAACATCTGCACTTAGATTAAGAGGAGGCAATAAAAGGTAACCCAAGGAAAATGATTGAAGCACAAATGCAAAAATACCAGTGGGCACTGCCTCACACATAGACAGTGAGAGGAAAGTTGTCCAAGTGTGATGGGATTAACCTCATGCCAGCTAAGGAAATAGCTCAGAACGCCTCTTGTCAGAGATTATTTTCCAGATGAAAGAACTAAAGATGGGTCCAAGTCAGAAGAACAGTAAAGCAGGTAAAAACTTGTATTGAACAAAAACAGAGACCCATTCTTGCGATTGGCAAGCCATTGGTCACAGTTCAGCAACACAGTGAAATGGCCCCATTCCCTCTGTGACGCACATGATTCTCTTCAAGGAAGACTGTGCCGCCAGGATATGAGTAGCTAGCTCACATAATTGCAGGGTGCTCTCTGCCAGTGGGGCTCTCGTTTCCGTAGAGGTCACATCTCTCCCTAATCAGAGAAGCATTTTCATAGGACCCAGCCAAAGAGTTTAAGTCTTTGACATCTCAGGCAAATTAAGAGGGGATTTTGCTAAGTACAGAGAATTAAGATTCTGGTGGAAATGCCTGGATTTTCTGAGAGGAGAATATTAGTATAATAGCTAGCATGTCACCATTACAGTGTTGAATCTTTGCTTGTCTTATCTCAATTAATTCTTATAAAGATTCTCTGAGTAGGTACTATTATTGTCCATATTCTAAAAGGAAACTAAGAGACAGAGAGGTTAAGTAACTTGTCCAAGGCAACACAGCTAGTAATAGCAAAGCCAGAATTCAAACCCAGAAAACTAGAGTCTATCTTATTTTAGTTGCAACTCTATAAGTCCTGCCCTTAAAAAGACTAGAAAGACATGGGTATGGAGATACTTTTTCTAATGATATTTTATTATACAACATAAATTGGCATAATAATAAATAATCTTATATCCTAGAATCTATTTCACAAAGCATAAAAATTCTTCATCCAACAGGCCTTTCTGAAATATTTCCATCTCGCTTAAAAGGAGAAAAGACTTCAGTTTTCAGGTTGATTTGCTTAGTATTTGCATGCCAGCAAAAGCAATTCCTTCACTTCCACTGATAATAGGAGCCCACTCTGCATCCAACACCGTGTAGGGCGATAACAATACAAATACTTTCTTCCACCACTATGAATAAATGAATGACTAAAGGATTTTATCTACATAAAACCAACAAAAGCCAGTCCTCCAACAATTCTTAGTTTTTAGTTACTATGTAGCATTGAGAAGCTCTTCAAGATTCCAATTTAGGGAACCAGCAGTTAGCATAATGGCTATGTCGCTGGACTCCCACGTAGTCAACCGCGGTTCGCGTCCCGGACCCGGTGGCTTAGAACTCACGCCGGGCGCGTGTGCGTGCATGCCCGAGATCCTGAGAGGAGAATGGAGGAGAAGGGATTGTGGCGTGACCATCCCCCCTGGGGGGTGATTTCTCGCTTTCTGTCTCTATGTCTCTCTCTGTCTGGCGAGCGCACGCGCCCTATGGCAAAAAACTCTCAAAAAAAAAAAAAAAAAAAAAAAAAAAAGATTCAAATTTAGCTCTTGGCTTCATTCTGCCCAACCTGACACACTTCTCCCCTGGCTAACATGACTGTAGCTACAACAAAAGCATTTCATTTTTGCCCAAGGTGGGAAAGCATTCTCTATAAATTGCCAGCTAGTAAATAAGCTTTGTGGGTCACACACGGTCCGACACAACTCCCCATCTTGGCCATTGCTGCACAAAATAAGCCATTAACAATATGTAAACAAATGTGTATGCCTAGGTTCCAACAAAATTTAATTTACAAAAATAGGTGGCAGTCTGGATATGGACCACAGATTTGCTTGCCTACCTCCCAAATCCTGTCCTGACAAAAAATGATATCCACTCTCAGCCCAGTTAACAGTTCTCCAGGATCATGGAAGGCTTCTCTACAGTTGCAGCAGATGGTCCAGCTGTGCTGGCACGCTGCTAAAACACCATATTCCACCTGCTGTGACCACATAGGAGGGCCAGGCTCAATCCCTGGTCCAACCTGAAGACTGGGAGTGATGGCTTATGCCTGTAGTCCCAGCAATTGGGGGGATAGAAGCAGGAGAATAGGAGTTTTAAGCTGATCTGGGCAATAGATAGCAACAAATACAGAGCTATAGTCCCAGCTAAAAGATTAAGGCATGGAGAGCACAACATGTCAAGATCTTATCTTTAAAAATTATAACCACAGATCTGCAAATACTGGTCAATTACTATAGAACCATTAGCCACATCAAAAAATTAATAGCAAGGGGAACTGCTAGGAGACTAATTTGCTCAATGCAATAGCCACTGACTATAGACACTTAACTCTTCCCTTGTCCATCCCTCCCTTTCCATGTCACTTATCACAATAGGAAAATAAATATATATTTGAGTATTTTTTTAATTTTAGTTTGCATTTTACCCTAAATCTTGCCTTCTAAATTAAGAAATATTTTACACTGTCATTCAAGGAAAATAAAACCTTAATAGGGTACAGTAGGTGGTGTAGTGGTTAAGGCACTGGCCTACTGCAGTTCAAGTCCTAGACCTGGTGGCTTGCTTTCTCACTTTCCCTCTCTGTCTCTCTCTGCTCAAATCATTAAAAATAATAAATAAATAAAATTAGATAAATAATTCTCTTTAAAAAAAATTAAAAAAAAAAAACCTTAATGAGGCCAGCAGGTGACACAGGGGTTAAGGCACTGGACTCCCATATGGTTGACTGTGGTTCAAGTCCCAGACCCAGAAACTTGAAACTCAACGCCAGGCATGTGTGCATATGTGTCCAAGATCCTGAGAGAAGAAAAGAGGAGAAGGGATTGCAGTATGGCCACCACCATCCCCCTCCCCAGGAGGGTGATTTCTCACTTCCTGTCTTTCTGTCTCCCTGTCTCTCTAGTAAGCATATGCGCCATATAACAAAAATCTCCAAAAAAAGCTTAACGAAGGTGTTTTCATTTTGTTCTGTTTTTAGTTATTGATCATTAGGAGAGAAAGCAGACCCTGTTTTTTATAGTACTATTTGCCACCATCCTATGTTTAGGGTTTGTGGTGAAGGAGAGGGAAGAGACTGTGACCAGGCCTTTCTCCCACAGCAGCTGACCTCACCCCCTGAACCTTATGTGAGCTCCTTGGAAATGTAGACCAGAAAGAGAAAAAACTGGAAGTAGCAGGGGAAATGGGATACAGCAATCATATACAACTGTTCACTCTAAAAATTCATCTTCATTACTTTTCTCTTTTATTTTTTTGTTCTCCCATCTTTCTTGGTAACAGTCAAGAAAGTTCTGCTAGAAATCTTCAGTTTAAGCAAGAAGGAAGTAGAAACTGCATGTGTGGGGACCTCCACAACTCACCTGGCTACTCCCTTGATCTGCAAGACCCCTGGTACTTGCCCTTCAGGGTATCCTTTAACTCAGACCATGTAGATATGGCTGTTCCCAGGCTATTTCTATAAAATCTCTACTTATTTTTTTGCATTTATTTTGCCTTCTTATCAGTTTCAGTAAACATTTTAATTAATTATATATTTTAAAGTGCTAGATCATATGCCATAGAGAAAGAGTACAGTTTTTTTAAATAAATGAGGAGAAAAAAAATCATTTATAGAAATCATCAGCTAGAACATCTGGTGTTTCATAAAAGGAAAGAGAGAAAAGAAATACTCCAATATTCCAAACCAGGACTTCTACAATTTTGCCTAGAAAAGGTCCAGCCTTGCAGAGAGATTTGTTGCAAACACCTACAAAGGTGTAAGAATTACTACTTCAAGCATGGAGACCTCAGGACAAAAGAAGGGAGTGATAGACCCAAAAAGAAGGAAAACCAGGAATGCCAATCAAACATCAGCTCACCACCTGGGAAAATATATATATATATACATATATATATATGTATATATATATATGTATATATATATATTCTTTTTCCCTGGGTTATTGAAAGAAGCAAATTAGAAAAATGAAGAAAACATTTGTGTCAAGGTCACAGCTGACTTGATCAGTTTAGATTTCCTACACCCAGACAGATCTGAGTATCTGGTAGACTTAGGCTTCTGCTCTGAGGCAGGGAGAAGGGAAGATGTGGGCATTCCCCAGCTGCAAAAGAAAAAGCCTGTGGAAAGAAGAGTGGGTGAGCTATCCCAGCTGCTCAGTTCAACACCCTGCACATGGGTTTCTTGCCTAGTGATTGCACAGCAGCTATAGCACAAATAACAACAGTGGCAGGTGGCAAGCAGAGGATAAAAATAATAATAGCAATATTTACTATGGACAGGTCTCCTATGGGGCATTTTTACATGCATTAACATATATATTCCCCATACACTATCAGGAAAGTGGTGTTATCCTTATGATACAGTTGAAAAATAATTAAGAATACAAAAAATCTAGCTCAGGGTTGCGTAGTTAATAAAAGGAAGAGCGAAGATCAAAATTCAGGTCTTTGTGAATCTAAGATTTAGGGGAAATCTCACTAGTTCTCAAGTTTGCCAATGCTTTCAGAGAATCAAGAAGTTGTATTAATCACAAAATTGCTAGTATCAGTGATTGCAGCTGCTCCCAACACCACAGCAGGGGTCACCTCTGGGTTGCTGCCAAACCGGCAGACTCTGCAGAGCCTTTACATCTATTCTCCCCCCCACCCCAAACCCCATTGCTGGAGGAATCCCATGTATTGTCTCTGCTCTTCTTGTGCCTCCAGATTTCTCATAAGTGTCTCTCACTGACAGAATCAAACTGAGAAGACTATTGGAAAAAAATCTGGAAATGTAGTTCCCAGGCTTCTAGCCCTGTGATAGGAGGAGATTAAAGAACAAAGAAAGGATAATTCTGCATTATCCAAAGGCAGACTCAGGGGTGGTCACCACAACATCCCGGAATTTTAAAAATGTGTGGAACTAGTTATAATCCACTAACGAAATATTATCTGTGGGAGAAGAAATGTGGCTACTGTTTAGTGGAAACGGCTGGTGGAATCAAAGCCACAGAGTAAATGTTTTGGCCCCTGTTTTACACCCTGACTATATTCTCAAATTCACACAACCCAGTGAGATATTATTTTGCAGACTCAAAATTTCAACAACCCTGATAAGAAAAAGAACATGTTGCAAAAGTCTTTTTCCAGCCCTTCCTGTTTTACCGAGTCCCTTTTGAGAAGCCTGTGCACCAACAGCTTTAACTAATATAAGAACTCTGGGCTCTGTCTTCTGGAATTTTTACTTATTGGCTGCCTAACTACTTTTCCACTTACTCTAATTTCTTCAGAAAAGGCTTTAATTTTAATAACTGAATTAGCTGAAATGATGTAATAGAAATTTTGGTTGATTTTTAATTTAATTTAAATGATCAAAGTTACATTCTTTCCTATTTCCTGTGAACAATTATTTTCAGTTCTTGTAGGTTTTCTTAGATTCATATTTCACACTAGTAATGCTAACAACATATTGTTAGTTTTTGATTTTTCGATTAAAATATGTATAAATTCTCTGTTATTCAAAATGAGGAATTTGCTTTTTATAATTCAAAACTTCCAAACATATACAAAATGTCTAACTCTTGTTTTTCCATTTATCCTCCCAATAAAAGTTTTTTGGGTTAAGACAATAAGTAGTACTACATTATGATGACTATACAATATTTGTATTCACAGCCACTTCAAGTAGTTTTACATAATTATATTTCCCTTTTTTTTTTCTTTTTTTGGAGAGGTTAATGCTATAGGGCACGTGCGCTCGCCAGAAAGACAGAGAGGAACAGAGAGACAGAAAGCGAGAAATGACCCCCCGGGGGATAGCCACACCACAATCCCTTCTCCTCCATTCTCTTCTCAGGATCTTGGGCACGCACGCACATGTGCCCAGCATGAGTTCAAGCCATCAGGTCCGGGACTCGAACCGCAGTCTACTACATGGGAGTCCAGCGACATAGTCATTACACTAACTGCTGGTCTCTACATAATTATATTTCTTTTCTTATAAACTTTTTGGGTTTTTTTTAGAATTAGTCATTGTTTTTCTCCTTTTCTTGGCTTTTTGGTAATGGCTAATTCATCTGTGAACTCTCTACCATAAGGGATAATCTCAATAGGTTGAAACAAACCTTTCAGTTTTATATTTTCTTAGAGATAGCCCCATCTCTCCCAGAGCTCTCACTCTCTTGCTGCAGTGTAGAATGGTTGCTCTATGGACTTGCTGCCCAGATACCTTTCTCAGAACACCTGTCACCATCAACCAGGAAACTAGATACTATATCTCATAGATGTTCCCTGGCAGCTCCTTTGAATCTTCCCTCCCCCCATGATATGAGAATAAGGTGGTGGCGATAGTGGTGGTGGTGGTGGTAGTAGCAGTGATGGTTATATTCTTCCTCAGCTGTGCTAAAGGCTATTGGGTTCATGACTCTATATCACAACTACCCCCTGACTTTCCTAGATGACCCCACATGTGTCCCAGGCATGTGAAAGCAGGAGACTGTAGCATGCCAGAGTTGAGAGTTTTCAGTGTCCTTGTGGTCAGTCTGCCTGAGTGGGAAATAATGGAGAGATACCAAAAATACAAATGTGTGGGAAGGGTTTCCAAGAAGAACTTATCCAAGCCATTTCTGGAAATAGATGATAATGTTATTTCCTTAAATGCAGGCTGCCAGAAAAAGAGAGATTATAATAAATGGTGCAATGTGAATATTCTATTCAAAATGTCAGTGTTTTTCTCTTTTTTAAGCCAATTGCTTCATGCCAAATGATGTCACCAGGGGTCTATGAGTGAGATCTGTGTAGATACAGTGTCCAAAGCTTTTTTTCCAAAACCATTTTCTAAAATTCATTTATAAGGCCATTGCTCCCTGGGGTACAGACTTTGGCTTCCTCAAATTAAAATATTTCATAATAACCACCCTACCACATAAGTTTAGTCACCCAAGGCTCTTGGAAAATAGCGGGGGTGGGGGGGGCACAATTTTGCTATCCATTCCTTGAAGAATGCAAAACACTTTGACTTAGAGCTGGAGTGAGGGTCATTTCTTCTCATTGTATGCAGAACACAGGAGAGTCAATCTCTCTGTAAACATTTTATTTATATATATACATATAGAGAGAGAGACATATGCACACATATATATACATATATGTGTGTATATATACACATATGCATGCATGTGTGTGCAGTTCTATATGTATGTATATAAAAATCACTACATTATTACATATGTATGTAGTTCTAGACATATATAATGTAGGACAAATTGTAATATCAGAGTAACTAGCATTTTAATTACTAAAACACTCTAATACACTCTAATAAATGACATTTCTGCCCTATTAAAAGTAAAGTATGAGTAGATTTCTATTATCATGATGAGCCCTTTCCATCCTTGACAGAATAATATAAATGAGTAAAAATAGATTTTATGTTTGAAGACTTGAACTCTGTTCAGTGATGAGGGATCTGGCCTCTTCTAATCTCTCAGTATTAACCACTTTTCTTATGAAATGCAAATAGAAATCTTTCTGAATAATCCCTTACAGACGAGGAACATCAAGATCTGTTAGGAAGCTGAAACACTAAGTCAAAGAAAACAGGTTCATATCCTGAGTCCATATTTTCTGCCTGTGTGACATTGAACAAGTTTTTTTATCCCCTAAACTTTAATTCCTTCAACTGTTTTTAAGTGGTGTGTATATCTGTGCAAATGCATGTAACATTAGTTTAGAGAGTCATCGTGAGGATTAAATGTGACAGTACTCATGAAAATAGCTGGCATTGTACCTGGACTTAAGGCAAATACTCAGTAACTATCCAATTTAAAAGTGAGTCAAAATGCAAAAAGCATTAATGCAGTAGCGGTCTTCACGCTCCATGAATGTTTCTACATTAATCCTCCTGCCCAACCCCAAGCTCAGCAGTCAATGACAGATCACATAGAAGATTACATAGCTGAGTGTCAGATCTTCCAGATGTCAAGGACAAGAGCTAATTCTGGGCTTAATCTATTCTGGGGATTGTGGCTTGGAGTTGTCCTCCAGTTACAGAAACCAACGTAGAGGTCATGCAGCAAAAAGGTAGTATGTGAGAGAGTGGGTAGCATGAAAGGTGGGAGGAGTAGCGAGTGGCCCTCTTGCAGCATTATGGCTGGGTGGAAAGGGACTGGTTTTCCAAAAGACAGAACACCCCAGTGACTGGAATGGTCTTAGTGATGTTGACTCTGAAGAGAGCCAAGAGAAAGGGGACTAAGAGAAAAAGAATGCAAGAAGATGACTGCACAGATGGAGAGAAGGAACAAAGCTTCTGGGAAGACTGACCAAGCTCTGGAAACACTGCCAGTGAGTAAAGGAAAGGTTTTATTTAAACATCATTTTTAGATACCGAGGCTTAAAATACACACGAGAGGATGGTATTCTTGTGATTCCTGTGTTAATGACAAACAGCCTTAGTGGACTGAAATCATTACCTGTATCTAGGACCTGTTTGACCAAGGGAGAGAGTCCACCAAGCAGCAACTGAGGAAGCCCTCTCATTGCAGCATAATCTGGGAAGTCCTCACTCACAGCCCTGTCAGCAGCCATCTGGACAGCTCAGTGGCTCTGGCTCCATGTCCCACCGTAATCAAGACTCTTGGAGTGAGTCCTATAGTGAAGGGCTAAAGTACTGCACAGAGGAAGCCAGATCCCACAGGGTGGAACCGAGTTCAAGTCCTGGTCCCAGTAGCTTGGGAAAAAAAAACAAAAACAAAAACAACAACAAAAAAAAAAACTTTGGGTTCCAAGTGTCTGGCATCTCAGTGGATAGAGAATTGAAGGACCAAGCCTAATGGGGAAGGGGAAAGGTTTTCCTCTTCCTCTTTCTCTCTCTCACACATGCATGTATACTAGCATTAAAATAATAACTCTAGCTTCTAGGGGGCCAGCTCAGTGGCATAATGGTAAAACATAATGCTCTACAAGGCAGAGCCACATGGACCCACATGAGAAAGTTCCTAGTTCAAGTCCTGAAACCTCCCTGAATATGCAGGGCACACATGTGCCCATGATCTGGGCTGGCTGAGGCTAGAGGTAGATCAAGCATCAGGACCCTTTTGAAGGTGCTGTATTTCTTTCTTTCTCTCTCTCTCTCTCTCTCTCTCTCTCTCTCTCTCTCTCTCTGATTCTCTCACTCTTGGAATAAATAAATAAACTTAAGAAAAAAAGAACCTCATAACTTCTAGACAATTCTGATTTCTTAATTTTATTATTTTAGAGAGATTTTTTACTATAGGCAATGTGCGCTTGTTGGAGAGAAAGAATGGCAGACAGAAATCAATCCCCTGAGGGGAGGGCCATGCCCCAATCCCTTCTCCTACATTTACCTCTTGGGATTTGGGGCACGAACACACACATGCCTAGTGTGAGTTTTAAGCTGTTGGATCCTCCAGGACTCAAACCACTGTCAACTACATGGGAGTTCAGCGACTAAGCGATTACACCATCTGCTGGTCCCAACAATTCCAGTTTCAACAACCACCAGCTGTTAAGGACTTACAGGCATTGTCAAGTCAGCTACAATGAAACTTTAAACAAATTTAATAGAAACTCTTTTCATCAATCAACTTCTACTTCCACTTAACCAAACTAACTAGGTTAAAAAACACTAGGCAATCATATAATTTATCATCCAGGACTCCTTAGACAGTGAAAGGGTACGTTTATTTATTTATATATCTGTGTGTGTGTGTGTGTGTGTGTGTGTGTGTGTGTATATACATATATATTTAATTAGGTTCTTGGCAAAAAATTTAGAACACCAATTTGTGAGGATAAACTCCATTTGTAAGGGCAAACACGGATCACAGGTAGCCCTGGAGCTGAGGATCAGCTTTGATTTTTGGTAAAATTTGCGAGTCCACAGCTTTCTGATCAATCTTGCGCTGCTATGAAATCTCGTACTTCTTCTTTGTGTCGAAGATCTCACCTTCCTGGGTGTCTGGGCTTCCGCAGTTTCTTTCTCTTGAAGTAAGCATCGGTAAGGTGCTTTGGGATTTTTACTTTGCTAATATCAATTTTTGTGGAGGTAGCAATGACAAATTTCTGGTGTGTTCTATGCAGTAGAACTTGATTGAAAACCAGTGGTCCAGTTACAAGTAGCAAGTCACTGCTCAGCTGCTTCAGGAAAACCACTCTCTTGCCTCTGTGGCGTCCAGTGACGATGATCAGAATGGTCCCAGGAGTGATGCTAGCTCGCAGCTTTCTCACATGCTGACTGAAGGGTTTTTTGCCATGGCTCAACAGCTTTCAAGGTACATCCTCAGTAGGATAATACCCAGGCATTTGCACAGTTTAACCACCTGGGTACCGCCATTCCTGTCTCCACCAACTGGTTTTGTGACAGCTGCAAGAACCTTCTCCTTTTTCTTTTCAATCCTGGATTTAGTGGCTGAATATTTCCTCTTGTACCTGGCCTTCCTGGAATACATGGCAGACCGGCAGTATCTGCCAATGCCCCAGACTAGGACGGGGTTTCGGCTGCAATGGGGCTTCCCCTTCTTGGGCTTTTTAGCCTTGCCACTGGCATCAGCCTTCTTGGCTTCAGGTTTCTTCTCCTTCATATCCTGCTTTGCAGCTTTTTCACCTGCCATCTTGTATAGTGGGAAAGAGAACTAAACTCCGAAAGGGTACTTTTAATAATTTAGCCCGGACAATGGGCACAAACTGTGACACACAGTTATACCTAACACTCTCTTCACCCTCTTTGAAACCCACTGACCCAGTGACGAAGTATAAATTCTTCTCCAACAGCCTCTGCACTTCTCTGCCCACCAGCTGAATGGTATGGTATAAAGAGTCACTTGTGGGCCAGTCAGCCCTATAGTGCAATAGTTAAGCGCTTTGCATTAGAAGGTGGGTCTCACATAGCTGGCTATGGTGAAATCCCAGTCACAACAGCTTGAAAAACATGCCAGGTGAATGTGTGAGCAAATGTGCACAAAATCCTAATGGGACAAAGAAGTGGAGGAAAAAGATGGTGGTGTGACCATGCCCCATTAGAGGGTGCTTTCTCTTTCTCTGTCTTCCTCCTTCTCTCTCATGCATGTGTGCACGCATGTACATGCCCTCTGATATTAAGAAAAAAGAACCACTTGTCTTCATTTCCAGACCTGTTTATGTCCATTATATTTATTACTAGAATTCTTTAGTGGTAACTGAATTATGTAAACTGATTAAATATAAAAGTAAAAAGAAAAGGTTGCTTCTGTAAAAATGTAATTGTATGTCTCAAGAAACTTTAAAGTGAGTTACTTTTAAATTTCTATCCACATATGTGTGAGGCAACTATAAATAATTGGATGAAACATATATTAAAAGTCTAGTCTAGACACAGACTACATTCCGTTTACCTCACAAATGTTTTTAAGATCCTGCTCTACTTTAAAGAAATTTAAATTGGATGTTGTAAATGATACACTATGAGGGAGTTTACATAAGAATGAGGACATGGAACTTCAGACAGTGAATTCATAGCAAGGAAAAGTTGAGCCTTAGTGACTAGGCATCTTATGTCAAAGCTAACAAGTTTAAAGTTTATGCTATGCATAGGCTTTTTTTTTTCCAGTTCCCAGCTTTAGTAGACTTCATCAATTAACCAAGCAACCCCGGGTCTCTACTCTAACCCGAATTATAGCAGTTCCTCTGTCTTCATACCTAACCCAGGTCTTCTAAGAGGTCTCTTGCCAGCATAGGAAAAATTATTTCAAAGTAAACTCATTCATCACACCTTATTTATATGCTGATTCTCAAAGAAATTCTACTCGTAACAGATGAAAGACTTAGGAAGAATGAAACTGAAAACATCTGTTGTTTTACAAACAATGCTTCCAGGAAATGTAAGAGTTTGCATAAGTTTTTATTATAAACAAATTATGGCACAATAAGAAACTTTAATAGAAAATGAAATGAGAAATCAATTCCTGTCATACATAATTTTTTAAATTACTTATTTTATTTATTCATTCATTTATTTTAATTTGATCAGAGAGAGACACACACAAAGAGAGAGAGAGAGAGAGACAGAGAGAGATAGAGAGAGAAAGAGGGAAAGGGAGAAAGGAAGCCACCAGGTCTGGGACTCAAACCATAGTCAGCCATGTGGGAATGTCTAGCACCTTAACCACCACAACATCTGCTGGTTCCTGTCATACATAATTTAACAAGAGGAAGAAGTATTCCTTCATGACAATTAAAGGAGAAAACATGGTGGTCACTGTCATTGAAAACAAATTCAAAGTCAGCAATTTATCCAAAGTTTACGAGGCTGAGGTTGAGAAGGGGAGGATGTCAGGGCAGAAAGAGGAAGCTCGTGTGTTCCTAGGGCATTAGGAGAAATGTGACAGTAATCTTACCTTGATACTTAGTAGGGAAATCTCTTATTTATTAGTGAAGTGAGTCTACCTCTTTTCAATTAAAAGGATGTAAAGAAAATAATAGAAATAGCTATAAATGTTTGCTCTATGTCAGGCACTGCTCAAAGTCCTTTAAATGTATTATTATATATATTAAAACAGTGAAAATTTAGAGATGAGTGAAAGAGAAGTAACAGAAAACTGGTCCTATGAGGACTTTGGTTCTCAAATGACCATATAAGAAAATATTGTTCTAAATTACGATCAAAAAAAAAACTCAGATAAACATAAAGGAGAACTTCCTACACTGCCGAGCTGATCAAATACTGGAAAAGAGTGATTTCTAAAGGCTATTTGCCTAAGAAAGCCAGTGGACAAGGAGGCTGATTGGTAGAGACTGGCCCAGATGAGCACCCTGCTCTAAAAGAAAAGTCACAACCAAAATGTCAGTCCAAGGGGCCACCATGAGCCAGGTCACAAAAACTGAGTCATGAGCCAAGGATGGGCACAACACACTGAAAGAGTATACCAGAGGCAAGAAGGCAGGGTCTGAACAAGTCAGCTGGATGACGTGTTGATCTCAGCAGATTGTCAATTGCTCTGCTCTGCATCTTCTCTAGCCATCCGGTTCATCATAAATTTAAGGTCTTACTTATAAATTGTTGCCTGACCAAGACTCTTCCAGGAAAGTTTGTTGGGCTAAATAAGTAAATGATTTCTCAAAATGGTTTAGTTACGTATTCTCTCAAAAACACAGTTTGGATAAGTTGATCACAACATAGCTACACATTTTGGGATCCTGTGGAAAATGTGGAAGAGATGAAAGAAAGAAGGGTGAAACAAAGGAAGGGAATAAGAATTCTAAATGCCACTGTTACAGGCATTAAACTGAGTATTTAACCTTCATTTCTTTTTTTTTTTTTTTTTTTTTTTGGAGAGATTTTTGCCATAGGGCTCGTGTGCTCGCCAGACAGACAGAGAGAGACAGAGAGTCAGAAAGTGAGAAATCACCCCCCAGGGGGGATGGCCATGCTGTAATCCCTTCTCCTCCATCCTCCTTTCGGGATCTTGGGCACGCACGCACACGCGCCAAGTGTGAGTTTTAAGCCACCGGGTTCAGGACGCGAACCGCGGTCGACTACGTGGGAGTCCAGCGACATAGCCATTACGCTAAGTGCTGGTCCCTTAACCTTCATTTCTATACTGCATGTATCACAATATAGTATAAATGGTTCCCTGATCTTGCATTTATCACGGGCACTATAAATTTGTGTGTAACTGTTTATTCCTACCATGGTTTATAGAAGATCTAAGAGATAGGGAGAATCTGGATTGTCCATTTGCTGAATCACCTATACCTAACTTGGTGACTGGCTCACATAAATGCTTCATAAATATTTGTTTAATTAATGAATAGATGGATGAATGGATGGATGAACAATTGTTTCTTCCTGTTCTTACCACAAAATATCTCCTACAAGGATACTACCTGCCCTTTGAACCCCCAGAGAACAGACATGGTATCACATTCACTCGTGTGTGTCCTTAGTACTATGTCCAATGTCTGGTACACAGTAGTTATGTAGCAAATGTTCGATGAATGACAGAATAACCTAAGGCACGGTTGGCCAAGCCATGTGATTCACTGTTTTGTTATTCGATACCTTTTACAAAAGAGTTGCCTAAGCTTTTATATATCTGATCTGAATCAGAGGATTCAGCACACATTCTCTGAACATGAATAGTCTGGCCTGTGAAATTGTTGAATATCCAAACATTCCCAAATTTCCAAATTGTATATAGACTAAATAATTTGCCATCAGAAGTTGTTCTTGTTGGGGAGATTAGTGCTCCGAAAATCCCAACTCATACACTATTAAATCCAAGAAATAAATGATGTTCTTTTGCCACAGCCATGGTTTCCTTATGGCATCATCTGAGATGAGTCAGGACCAAAAGGTCAGCAGTGTCATAAGTGTAATCACTGATTTCCTGCACAGTTGAAAGCTGAGAAATGGGGTTTAGGAATTAAGATTTATAATTCAAATATTTCATCTTTCAGCTCATCTCCCAAACCCTCTTAAATATACCCAATCAAAGGAGGTTAAGTTACTCAGGCATACTAGGAAAAGCAAGATTTTCCTGTTTTCATTTTCAAATATAAAATAGTCACTTATAGGAAATAAAACATGATTCACAGTTAGGTAAACACTAGTGAGTCAATAAACATAGATCAGTTATGTATTTATAAAGACAACCTGGAAGACTCTAATGTGCAGAATAACAAAACAAAAATTAAAGCAATCTCTATTTGAGTATGTTGTTTTCCAAGCACTACGCTAACTATAGTGTGTTGTGGTTAATTTTAGGTGTCAGTTTAACTGGGTTACAAATACCCAGATTGCTGGCAAATCATTATTTCTGGGTGTGTCTGTGAGGGTGTTTCTAGAAGAGATACGTATTTGAGTCTGTAGACTAAAGATCCACCCCACCAATGTAGGTGGGTATAATCCAATCAATTGAAGGACTGGATAGAAAAAAAAAGTCATAAGAAGGGTGAATTTGCTCTCTTCTAGCGATGAGACATTCATCTTTTCCTGCCCTTAGACATCAGAACTCCAGTTTTCAGGTATTCAGCGTCAGAAGGAAAATTATACTGTCAACTCTTTTGGTTCTCAGGTCTTTGGACTCAGACTACAGGCTTCTCTCTTTCTCAAGATTTCAGACAGCATATCATAGGATTTTAGTCTCTATAACATTTATTCAATTACTTGAGACCAGTGGTTGTCGTAATGGCTACATCACTGGACTCCCATGTGGTCAACCATGGTTCGAGTCCCATACCCGGTGGCTTAAACTCATACCAGGCACATGTGTGTGCGTGCCCAAGATTCCGAGAGGAGAATGGAGGAGAAGGGATTGTGGAATGGCCATGCCCCCTGAGGGGGGGTGATTTCTCACTTCTGTCTCTCTCTCTTTCTGGCAAGTAAACGCGCCCTATAGCAAAAACCTCTCAAAAAAATTTATTTGAATACCAATAAATTCCCCTTATATCAATATGTATATATCCTATTGGTTCTGATTTTTTTTTTTTTTTTTTTTTTTTTTGGAGAGGTTTTTGCTATAGGGCACGTGCGCTCGCCAGACAGACAGAGACAGAAAGCAGGAAATCACCCCCCAGGGGGGATGGCCACGCCGCAATCCCTTCTCCTCCATTCTCCTCTCGGGATCTTGGGCACACACACACGTACCCAGCGTGAGTTTAAGCCACCGGATCCAAGACTCAAACCATGGTCGACTACGTGGGAGTCCAGCGACATAGCCATTATGCTAACTGCTGGTCCCGTATTGGTTCTGATTTTCAGAGTTCTGAAAACCCTGACTACTATAGACTTTATCTTACTAAATCTCCACAATAACTCAAAAGGTAGATTCTATTATTATCACCATTTTATAAATAAGAAAACGGAAATCCATAGAAGTTAAAAACTTGCCTAAGATTACATATTATGTAAAAGAGGTGCCAAGATACAATCTCAGAGAGATGAGAAGGTAAAAAATCTAAGCCAATCATTTAACATCTGAGTCAAGAGCAGAGAAAAATAAGGGAACACATTCGAGGCATGAGCCAATACCTTATAATAAATATCTTTCCCTCCTCTCTCTCTGTCTCTATCAATAGAGAAATGGATATAGATAGATGGACAAACACACACACACATCCTGTTGGTTCTGTTTCTCAATAGAAAACTGACTAATACATTTCCTTTATTCTTCAGCCTCTCACACCCATGACCTATGAACACACCTTGTTACCATTTGGATCTGAAATTCAGCACCCCACTTTAACCACAACTTCCTACCCTTCAGCTCCTCGACTCTTTTACACCCACCACACCCTCTCATGACTCACTGAGACCTCTAATTCTCGACCAACTTTTCCTAAATAAGCTAGTCCTACACCCACTTCCTGCCCTAAGCTGTTAGGGTCTCATTGTCTCTTTTCACTATCCTCTTGCCTATAGTTGGTTATTTTTGGTAAGCAAAATCTAAATTCTGGGTTATCCCCATTACCTGCCTACCTTTTCCACATTTCGAGCCCGGCTGCTCAATGCTGTTACAAAACCAAACAAATAAAGACCAAGCATACTGATGCCTCCACAAATTTTGGCTTCACTGACAACATTTTCTGGTTTCTCTCCCTTTCTCTCTGGCAATACTCTCTCATTCTCTGCTTGTGAATCTCCTGTCACCTGGCCCAAGAGTCTATCCTTCAGCTCTACTCTACATACACGTTTTCTATTGATGTATGTTCTCATTCACCACTATGCTTTTAACCTCCACCTACATTCTGCTTACTCACTTACCTACACTACCATTGTTAGTATCTCACTGAATCCCGGATCCAGTCACCTCCTAGGCAGCTACAGACACTTTGAACTCTATATGTGCAAAGTAAATTCTTACCCACCTTCATTTTAACTACCACTAGCAACCTATTCTCCTTTTATTTCCTATCTCAGTAAATAGTACCCACCTGGTTGTATAAAACAGAACCTGGGACTCACTCCCACATCAAAACAGTCACTAAATTCTGCATATTAATATCTCTTTAATATCTTCCAATTAGAATGCCCTTAACTTAATTTCCTTACTTCAAACTTGTATTGCTTTCCCATCCAGATTAATGCTTCAGCCTCATCTGTCCTCAAATCTAAAATGAGCTATCCAATCATTATTCAATAAACATTTGTGAGTGTGTACCATGTGTCAGGAGTAGTGTGGAGACATAAGGAGGAACAAGCACAGACATAGTCTTTACCTTCATGACACTTACATATATTCTTTTTTTAAAGAAATAATTTGGTATTCATTCCTTACAGACGTGGGTCTGGAGAAAGGCCCCTTTGGTTTAAAACCTGGTTCCTCCACTTGTATGTTTGGACAAATTAATAATTCTGTGTTTGGAGCTGGCAAATGGCATGGTGATTGATGCACTGGACTCCCACATGGCCTACTGCAGTTCAAGTCCCAGACCTGGCAGTTTGCTTTCTCATTTTCCTTCTCTTTCTTGGTCTCTGGTGACCTTGCATGTCCTATAGCAAGTTAAAAGAAAAAATAATAATAAATAACTAAATTTTTTTAAAACCCTGTGTTTTCACTTTCTCATCTGTAAAATAAGGATTAGAAGAGTACCACATTCTTTTTTTTTTTTTTTTTTTTTTTGCTATAGGACACATGCACTCACCAGAAAGTGAGAAATCACCCTCCAGGGGGGATGGTCATGCTGCAATACCTCCTCCTCTACTCTACTCTCAGGATTTTGGACATGCACGCACACACTACCAGCATGAGTTACAAGCCTCCAGGTCCAGGACTCAAACTACAGCTGGCCATGTGGGAGTCCATCAACGTAGTCCTGTAACCATTATACCACCTGCTGGTCTCTCTATGAACTTTTAAAGACACCTCCGCACATGTGAAATACACAAAACAGCTGGAAGTGAGAAGTACTTTGTATCCCTTGGTATACAAAGCTCTCTGTTTCTTGCTACCTGATCATCTTTTGTTCTAGCCATACCAAATGCCTTAGTTCCTGCAATAGGTCACTTTCTTTTTTTTCTTCCAGAGGTGAAACATTTTTATTTCACAGTTGCCTTTAAAACTGCAAAGACACTATTTTCTTCATATAACAACTTTAGTACAGAGAGCTATACTTTCTAGAAAATAATTATATAGACACTGTCAAAGAAAAATGCTATTAAATCTCTTTGGCAAAGCTGTTTGGGGGAAAAAAAAAAAATCTCAACTGAATCTTACAACACACCACTCCGTATCTTTTGGTTCAAAGTATAAAATACTGTGATCAGGATGTGCTCCTGCATTCTTATATATTTGATAATACACATATATACTGGTTTGTCACTAAATGTTCCATCAGTTAATCAGCCTTTTCTGCAGGTTCCTCAGCAGGCTGGGCAGGCTGTGCCTTTCTTTGTGGTCTTTCTCCAAGATCCTCCAGTAACAGAGACACATCATCATCACCATAGATCATAAACTCCAAATATCTACTAACAATTCTATTGGAAATATTATTTGTAGTTAGGTTCTGCTCTGCAGGAAGAGTCTCTCTGAAGGCGTACAGACCATGTTTAACCAGTTCAGTCAAATTACATTCCATATACTAAGACATATGTCTTTCCAAGTAAGTTCGAGCTGACTGAGAACAGACTCCAATAGGCACAGCTCTGCAGTCAAAATAGTTAGAAGATGGACATTTGGAAAATGTGAGGGTCCATATCATCATAACCAGCAATAAGCAGCCCAACACCATATGATCTCTGGCCACATCGTTGTGTTAGTATTTGGGTTTTGCTTCCAATTAGAGCCACAAGACAAGACACAGGAAGTGGTCTGTCACATACAAATCTGGAATCCAAACACTCCTGGCACAAAAAATTACATAACAGTCTAGCATCCACAGTAAGCCCCACAACTGAGATACCAATATGGCCATCAATGTGGAGAAACTTTTTCTGATGAGCTTCAAGCTCTAACTGTGCCCTCTTCAATGCAACCAACACTTGCATGGGCCTTTGATTTCAGGCAACTGTGTCCAAATCTTGTTTAACAGCTTCTAGTGTATATTCAATTTGATGAAGCTTGCCCTGAGGGCTCCAAACAGGGACATCATTATCATGCTGACATTGAAACATGGTTTTAGGCAGGGGCCTTTCTTTTTTCCCACCTCTGTAATTTTTACATAGAGGTGGGAAAAAAGGTGGTCCTTCTCCTGGACCACCCTCCTCTCTGGTGTCTGCATACACATATACACTTAACACCTGAAGAATATCTACTCTTTCTTCAGCACTAGCTCGCATTTTAAAAACTACTCAGGTTGGGTAATTCCTCCTTCAAGAAGCCATCCCTGACACCTGACTGTCCCCTCTTAGGTGAACTGTCTATGGCCATCCATTAGCAAATATTCATTGTTGTGGCCATTTTCAGCATCCTTTTCCTTAATAATAGCTTCATCTCTCTTTCCTTTGAGAAACAACTCTTCTCTCACCACCCATTCGGGAGGAGACTGCAGTGTCTTCATGCACACTTTACTGCCCCCTAGCCACATTACACAGATCCAACAAATCATAAAAGCTAAAGGTCCTGGCAATAGTGATTGGTTCAAGAGGTGGGCATATAACACAAGCCTAGCCAATAAGAGTCCTTGACTTCCCTTGAATTGTTCTAAATCAGGGTATTCCCCAACATGGAACTAAAGAATCCTGAATATAATTAGAGCACACTGGGTTTACCTATATCAAAACCTAGGGAACCAGCAGTTAGCGTAATGGCTATGTTGCTGGACTCCCACGTAGTCGACTGTGGTTCGCGTCCTGGACCCGGTGGCTTAAAACTCACATCGGGCACATGTGCGTGCATGCCCAAGATCCCGAGAGGAGAATGGAGGAGAAGGGATTGCGGTGTGACCATCCCCCCTGGGGGGGTGATTTCTCGCTTTCTGTCTCTCTGTCTCTGTCTATCTGGCGAGTGCACGCGCCCTATAGCGAAAATCTCTCAAAAAAACAAAAAACAAAAAACCTATTGCCTCACTGATTAGAATTATCTCTTTAGTGGGTCAATAAATGCTGTTGAATGTATCTGTTGCATTTGGGTATCCATAAATCTCTAAAGGACACACTAAAAATTGAGAACAGACAAAGTCCAACTCTGGCCACATTTGATATTATATCTCATCCTTGCTATTCTTGACAATGGGACAACAGAAACAGATTCATTTTAGTTATTCAAATATTTGAAAGAATGAACTGTCCTTCATACCATCTCGACGGGAGAATGTTTGAGTTTGTCCACAGCATACTCAGAGACTGAAAACTAAGCTATATTTGGCCAGCTCAAGTCTTTCCTTTAATGTGAAAAGCTTTTTGCATATGACCCTTTTAGAGCTAAAAGGATAGGAGACATTAAAAGAAGCCAAACAAGGATTTTTCTGTTTATTTATTAGAGAAAAGAAAGAAAACAATTTCATTAAGCTGGAAAATAATTCATCTGAAATGAAAAAAATGCAGGCTCTACGACTTGGTTTAGCCATTTAGTCGCCAGAAACACAGCAATTCTATTATGAACCCTGTCTTCCTCTACAGCCAGAACTATAAATTAGAAATAATATTATGTGTCCTGGCTAGTCTCACTACAGTTTAATGAGATTATTTCTAGGAAACCCTTTGACTTCAAAAAATGATAGAAAAATTCAAAGAACTTTTATTATAAAAGGTTTCAATTTGATTAAATAGCCCTCAATGCCTGCTTTGTGAATCATACAAATTTTCTTCTGAATTTCTATGTGTCTCTATTATAAGCATTAAATATTTATTTAAAATCTATTGAAGTAAAAAATTATTCACTCTCAGCCCAAGGTGATTTCTAATAACTATTTAGTTTTCATGATGATTTTTTTAGATTTGCATTAATAATATAAGAATCTAATGTTAAATGGAATGTTATTAATACTGGCTTTTTTCAAGTTTGCCGAACGTTGGAAAGGTCTTTTTTTTATCATATTTTTTCTTAATTGCATGAGAATAAAGTTATACTTAATTACTTAATTATATTTAGAATTTAGATAGCACATTTGTAGATGTAAAGACTTAAAGTTAAACCTTAATTGAAACACCTAAAATTTACCACCTTTTCAGCATCTATTTGGATGTCTGATAATCATCTGAAATTTAACATATCTTTTTTTCTTTCTTTCTTTCTTTTTTTTCTTTTTGAGAGATAGATTTTCGCTATAGGGCTGTTTGCTGGAGAGACAGAGAGATCCCCCTCCCCCAAGGGGAATAGTCAAGCCACAATCCCTTCTCCTCTCCAAATTTTGGACACACACAGACATGATGAGTTTAAAGCCACTGGATCCAGGACTCAAACCGCAGTTGGCTTTTTGGGAGTCCAGTGCCTTAACCACTACACCACCTGCTGGCCCAAACATACCCATTTTAAAAACAACTGATATTCACCTCTCCCTAACCTGTTCCTTCTACAGTTCAGTCTTCCCAAATCAGTTCATGGCAACTCCATTCTTTCATTTGAGTCCAAAACTTGGGATCATCCTTGACCCTTTTTCTCTTCTCATATTTCATATTCAATCCACCAACAAAGACTGTCAGCTCTACTCTCAAACATCCTTCAGATTTTTTTTGCTCTTGTCTTGCTTGGTCCATGTTAGATAGCCTCAGTCCTTTCCAATTTTTTCAGGATTTTCACGAATAGTGTCTGTCTTCCTGATCGAACTAGTAGAGGTCACAATTTATCACCATACATATTTTACTTCTACAAGCACTATTAGCCACACTCACACAAAGGCTTGTTAAATAATCTATAGTAAGCACAGCCTATAAACACAATTCTCTCCTCATGCACAGTCAGTCCTCCATATCACTGAGCTTTGCATTTGTGGTTTCAACCAACCGTAGTTAGAAAATGTTCCATGTTGCTGACACTCATTGTGTATTGTATTAATAGTACAGAGAGAGATTGCGTGTAAGTTATGGGCAAATACTGTACCACTTTATATTAGGAACTTGAGCATTTGTGGAGTCTGGTATCCGCAGAGGCCCTGGAATAGATACTGATGGGTGACTGTATATCCCAAAATGTGCCACAAAGAAAGGATGAATCTGAAAAGTCCTCTAGTATCACACAGATAATGCAAATCAACAAGGTCCTGGTAGCACAATGGAAAGAACATAGTCTTCACACCAGGCAACTACTACCAGCTGTCTTTTACCATGCCAATTACCAAATGTTCTGATTTTTCAATCAAGACAAGACAGACTTTAGATTTCATGTGAAGTCCCTCAAATGTAAAAAGTTGACCTCCAACTCAGATTTTAAAAACCATCACTATTACTCTACTCTGTGGGTCAAACAAAACAGCTTCTAATCATAACCAGTTGGGATTCAAGCTTTGCCTTAGAGGCTGGTAAAAACTGAACCCAATTCTGTAAAGAGCAAACAAATAAAGTCAAGCTTCTGACCTGTCTTAATCTTCTGTTAAATTCCTTCTTCTACAAAAGTCTTTATGGTCTTCCTGCCCAGCTCAGAAATCTAGACCACAAAGCAATGAGTACTCGTTTTAAAGCTCAGCATCCAGGTAAGTGTGCTCCATCTCTCGGCTTGTCAGACAGAGTAAGCAATCTGCTCTCCACTGCAGGTGATGTTCACGATCTCCTAGCAAGATCCTAGGTGTCTCTGGAGACTGTAATCATAGGAACTGAGAACAGTGAGAATGACGGAGAAATATGCAGCAATCACAAGGAAGGAAAAGGGAATTGTATGGCTGCCAGAGAAGAAGGGAGGGGAGCAGCCAATATGCACATAAGACACACAATCTGAACTAAGCAGCAAGGGATTCATCATTGCCTGTATTATTGTGTAGTAGACTGTGAGCCTTTCAAAAACTGGCCTATTTTTAATCGATCTTTGTATTCCTAGAACCAACCACAGTACCTGCCAGTAGGCACTCCACCAGTTATCAGATAAAAGCAGAGCAACCCATTTTTGTATCATGTGACAGAGTAAAGGAAAAATTCCCAGTCTGATCATAAACTGGTTGGTACCTTCAAAACTGTCCTGAGAAAATGCAATGTGAAATTTAACACTTCAGGGTGGTGGTGTGATTTGCAGTTTCAGAATCACAGTTCATGTTCTTGGTCTTTAAATGATCATAATGGAAGAAAGGGGGAAAGATTTAAAAAAATTAAAATCTAATGCCTATAGTTCTTCAATTTGAAGAAGCAGAAAAAATCTAATCCCAACAGGAACAAGTAAAACAACTGAGAACCCAGAGAAGTATGAATAGAACTGCCTTATCGTATTGTTCCCCCCAGACACATTTTTTTTCTCTAATGCAATGATTTTAGCAAGGTTTGAGAACTAGTATTTGTTAGATGAAGACTATGTAATTAACCCCACTGTTTTGAAAGAAAATGCTTTGTGACTTTTTCTTTTTAATCTTCCACTGGGCTGGTAATTTTTTCCTGTCTCGCACCTACTCAAAACCCAGGGGATTTGTCCTTGATGCCTGGCATGAATATAATTACAGTACAGTTCCCCGGTGCATAGTTCAGTCACAGCAGACAACTATTGATTTGTGTGTAAATAGGAATACACATAATTTTCTCTACTCCAGGAGTTGTTAAAATACATTACCAGCCTCAGGGTTTCATGTTTGGTATATGGCAAGGGGGGGGGGGGGGGGGCTGTTGGTTCTTGTACTTTACTTTGTATTTCTAATTTTCTTTTTTCTCCCCTCCCTGTATCACTCCCCCTCCCCCAAGAACTGAGATAAACCTTTTGTGAGCAGAAAAGCTCCACTGACTTGTCCTGACAAATTCTCATTCAATTTCACACTGGGCACACACAATCAAAAGAAAGACATAACTGAGACTTAGAGGACAGGGTACTGTCGAGGCTGATTGCACAGAAAAGCACCCTCTCTCCTTGCTTTTCCAGAGATTTTAAGTGATTCTTTCTTTTTATTTATTTAATTTTTTTTTTGAAGAGGTTTTTGCTATAGGGCACGTGCTCTCGCCAAACAGACAGAGAGAGACAGAGAGACAGAAAGCGAGAAATCACCCCCCAGGAGGGATGGCCATGCCATAATCCTTTCTCCTCCATTTTCCTCTCGGGATCTTGAGCACACACGTGCACGCACACACGCCTGGCGTGAGTTTTAAGCCACCGGGTCCGGGACGCGAACCGCGGTCGCCTACGTGGGAGTCCAGTGACATAGCCATTACGCTAACTGCTGGTCCCGCTTTTCCAGAGGTTTTAACTGAAACTCACTTTCTTCTCTCTTATCACTGAGATAACTTCCCAGTATAAAATCTTTATTTCTTTATCTCAAAAGATGTTTTTATGTGTTTTTCTTTGAGTAGCAATAGTAATAACCAATTGTTCATTCTTATCTATACTTATCTATACAAAACTCACTCTGATTGCCAAGAAAGCACGTAATAAAATGGACAAGAGTGAAAGTAGGCACAGGAGAAGACCTAGGTAAGGTACTGGCTCTACATGTCCTCGCATACCTTCTCTGGGCTCAGGTTTTCTACCTACAGAATGTACGTAGGGCATCAGTGGTTTTAAATTGTGCACCATGCAAGTTTGTGATGTAGATTTCAGGAATATCTAGGTCTCCCACAATGCCATTTCTATCACTGCACTTTAGCCACATCACTCAGTTCTTACCTGTTTTCATGTTGGATTTTCACATTAGATTTTTCTTACAGAAAGGGTTTCATGGCTTTATACGTTTGGAAAAACATCTCTGTTCTTTCCAATTCTCACCTTCCATGATTCTGTGACTTCTATGACTATAGACAACTTTGACTCTCTGCAGTGCCTGTGTTCAATAATGCAGACTACTGTATTAAATAGGAAACTGGTTTGCGCATGATTTTCTTCAATATAATCACTTCCACCATTAAAAACATTTTTTTTTTTCTATCAGGAGCTTGCACTCACCAGAGACTAAGAGACAGGAAAAGAGAAAGAGGAGAAGTACACACACACACACACACACACACACTCCCTGCCCACACCATGGGGAAGGTCACACCACAATCCCTTCTCTTCCTTTCTTCCTCCTTTGGGGATTTCAGGCACACATGTACATATGTTCAGCATGTTTCTCAAGCTGTCAGGTCCAGGACTCAAACTGCATGGTCAGCCATGTGGGATCTGGCTACCTTAACCACCAGGTCATTTTGCTCCCAAAACATTAATTTATTTAGCATTCATTTATGCACAGGGCCACGCAGGACACTTTTTAGCACAAGCAAAGTTTGCAAATTTTATTTTAAATCCGAGAGACAGAATGATTTTACAGATTTTAGAAAAGAGATATCCTGATAATTCTTTCAATGTGGTCTAACTTATAAGTAGCACAGTCAGAAAAAAAATGGAAATGCTTTTGTAACACAAACTATAATGATCAATAAGCAATTAAACAGTTTCACCTGCAACCACTGTTGTTAGATAACGTCAATGGCTCAAAATGGGAAAGTACTACAATTCTATGTAAATAACCAAATGTCAGCATTTATTCCATGTAGGAAGTGAATCTTCCCAGGTAAAGAGAGTCTAAACACCATCCATCCATTAACACAGGAACAGGAAAGAACAAAAACATATATATATACACACACACACACACACATATACATACACACATATAAACACATATATGTATGTGCATATATGTATATATACATACACATACACACATATATACACATACACAATATATACTATGTATATATACATATATATACACACACATATGTATAATATACATACAAATATATTTTTGATCCCCAAAAACATAGACTATATATTTCAAGGGGCTGGACTATAGGACAGTGCTGGGCCCACATGGGAAGGTTCCAACTCACATCTTGAGGCCTTCTTGTACACACCAGGCTGGCTGAGAAACAGATGGATTCCAATGTAAAGACCCATTAGGGGGTGGTTTGTTTGTCTGTTTTTCTCTCTCTTTTTCTGATGGAATATATAAATAAACGTCTAATAAATAAATTCCAAAGAGCAAAAAGCTCCTGGGAAGAAAGTAAAATACATAGTACAGACTGAGAAACTGAGAAAATGGAGATCTGCAGTGTTACATAGCCACAGTTAGATTTTTGCTACTCATATTGGAAGGGAACAAAGGCTACCAAGAAATTAATTGACAAGAGTCCAATATTCAAAATGTACTTTAAGCAATACTTAAGCAAAGACAAAGACTTAGTGAAAAATATTATAAAGCAAAATGGGGATCTCTAGGATCTGACCAAGAGGAATTAAAAGTATTCTACTTCCTGTTGGACTAGAATAGAAACTGTTACCTTAGCCATACTGGTTGATATTTTCATTAGGTTCTGTATGAGGACAAACCAGGGATCAACACTGGAGTCAAATTCAATATTTTCTGTGCCATTATCTGTCTACCTTGTTAAAGAAACATTGACACCAAGGATAGAATCAGTTTAAAGAATACATATTAATATTTCCCTACCTTTCCTTCCATCTATTTTTGCCTTATTTTTTCTACTTGGTGTGCTGGTTTGGCTAAAATATTGAGTGATTTGATTCTACTCTGAGTCTTCAGATTAAGCTCAGTTCCTTTTTATGTTCTAATTCCATGAGAGAGAGACAGGGAGAGATACAAGCACTCCTCACAGGACCCTCACACCATGATCCACCACCAGTCTCAGTCAACCCAGATCATGGCACACAAATGCTCTACATGTTCTTGGAGGCCCAAGGACATGAACCTCAGACCTTCCAAATAGGTTTGGTTGCATTACAGCTGTGCTATACCTAGCCCCAAATTCAGCACAATTCTGGTATGTTGACCTTTTCTAAAACAAAATGCCCAATGCTTCAAAACTAGTATAGTATATGAAAAGATGTGGGGACCAGTAATTAGTGTAATGGCTATGTCACTGGACTCCCATGTAGTCAACCGCGGTTCAAGTCCTGGACCTGGTGGCTTAAACTCACACCAGGCACATGTGCGTGCGTGCCCAAGATCCTGAGAGGAGAATGGAAGAGAAGGGATTGCAGCGTGGCCATACCCCTAGGGGGAGAAGGGATTGCGGCGTGGCCATCCCCCCTGGGGGGTGATTTCTTGTTTTCTGTCTCTCTGTCTGTCTGGTGAGCACACACATCCTATAGCAAAAACCTCTCAAAAAAAAAAAAAAAAAAAAAAAAAAAAAAAAGCCTTCTGCCGGAGAAAAACAGCCTACATACTCCACAGTTTGGATCATTTTAAGTGCTCTAATGGGGGGGAGGGGGTGTTTAGAATTCTAACTATCTTACAAATGATCACAAATGACATGGTGAATTTCTTCTCAAATGTCACAGAAATTCCTAATAGCCCTAAATTTATGTGAAATCTATTATCCATCAAAGGACTTAAATTTCACAAAATGTGTGCTAAGTACTATTCAGTACCATAATACAATCTTCTAAGAGAATATGATGTCAAAGAAAAATCACCTAAAATACAGGCAATTCATGGGCATCAGTCTGACTATACCAAGTGATGGTTCTGCGGCTCCTAGAACCAATGAAAGAGCATCTGATCAAGTCCCTTCAACTCCAAAGCCATTAGAGATAGTTGTTAGTGCATTTTGGCAAATATTTCTAGTTCTTACAATTTGAAGACACAGAATGTAGTTACTTTTTCGGGCTCCCAAATGGTGTATGAGATCATGCAATTAGTTGTGGCCAATAACTTTTAAGCAGAAGGGGAGTAGATCACTTCCAAGACGAAGCATGTTATTGATAATGTACAACCTTTAAGAGATTTCATCTCTCTGGCACAGTGACCAGAAGTGACAATGAAAATAACATTTCATCCATCTAGGTCCCAGAATGACTGTGATCAACAGAGCCCACCTCTCAAGTATAAACACACAGGGAACACACAGCACAAGAAAAGTAAACCTTTGTTTAGGCTGCTGAGATCTGAGTGTAGTTTGTTACTACAACATTACGTAGCTATCCTGACTGATACAACGCTCTAAATGTTTGGATTTCCTTGGTCCAAGTGGAATATATACAAGTGTGAGCTACCACAACAAACTCCAAAAATTGGCCCTATCTTTACTTGGTTTCCACCAAATAAGGATTATGCTGAATTTCTCAGAAGATCCCTGGCCCTAGCTTCTCAACACCACAACCCTAAGCACTATTCTTAAGCCAACGGAACATTCATGGTATGCAGGCTTTCGATCCACATTCCACCAACTAAATTGCTTCCATGGAATGGGTTACTCCCTGTCTTCTTTCCCCAAAATGTTGTAGACACCAGATCCAACAGCCAGAATAAAATATCATGCAAAGTGCCTCAAGGGAATTTCAAGTAAAAGTTCTTTGTAGCTGCCATCAGATAAAAAGTTTGACAGATTTATACCCATTTCAGTACTAATAACTTACACATCACATGAGAACATTTTGGCATGAGATAGTTTTGTTTTCCTCTCAAAGCATTTATTTCAGGCTATTCATAATTATTCAATAATTGCTTTGAAAAAATACTTCCTCAAGCTAATATTGAAGAGGAGGGAAATTCCTCTCCTTTTCTGTTAAATTCACTGTTAATTTTTCATAGCACTGAACTGTCCTCATAGCCACCTTGAAAAGCAGGTCTCCTTGATATTTTACCACAACCTTGGAAGATTGAGAGTATTTTCCCCCAAACATCTATGATTTCAAATTATTTCAAAGTGCTTTAAGTTAAGTGCATTTCTTTCAGGGAAAAAAAAATCTCTAACCATCCAACTAAAGACAGTTTGACAGAGACTACCATTAATACTGGGTCATCAGGAAAAGTCATAACACATTTTTGCATAGAAAAATTCATCATGACTTTTCCAATGACCCAATAGAAAGCTATAAGAAAAAAATAATAAAATGACAAATACTGAAATGCTTTTCTCTTTATCCTTTCTTTCTCATATTGAAGCTGACAAAGTCAATGAAAAAAACAACTTGAACAAGATAGTCAGGTAAACCTCTCACCCTCAGCCACTACAAGCTTCAGAAATAAAATCCTTTAAATATAGCACTTGGGATAGGGTTTTATATTTAGCTGTTTGTTTTCCTCTGCTTTCTTTTATGGCAGAGATATGTTTTTTAAATGTATCAAACTCTTCCTTGCACCTAAGAATTCCCTAGATTTCATGAATTATTACAAATGAGTAATCCAAGCGCAAATGAGGAATTCGTAACACAAGCACCCATCTGTGCACGTAATTAACTGCCTCCAGCAAGTAATTGCCTGTTTTTCACAAGAGCCAATTTATAAACCTTAATCTAAGTATGTATTTTTTGAATAATTCTACCATAAGACACGGCAAAACTTTTTCTTCGGACAAATACTTTAAAAACATTTTTTTAGGAGCCAGCAGGTGGCATGTGGTTAAAGGTACTGGACTCTCACAAGGCCAACTGCAGATCAAGTCCCAGGCCTGGTGGCTTGCTTTCTAATACCCTCTCTCTGATCAAAACAGAAAATAATAACAATAATAAAGTTAAATAATTCTTTTAAAAAAATTTATATATTCAATCACTGTATATCATTATAGATTGCAAAATGAATTTTTCCAACATGAATACATTGTATATTATTAGTTCAATTAAAAATATTATTATACAAGTTATCATCAACAGATAATTTTTCATTTTCGTGTCCCTTAAATGTTTAGGGACAAATACTTCTAAACAAACTGTCAAGAAATATACACATATAGAGAGAAGGATATAGATATATCTTTTGTTTGTTTGTTTGTTTGCTTAAATAAGAGAAAGAAAGAGCATGGGAAGGAGTGGGAAAGAGGGACAGGGAAAGAGAGAGGGTCTTGCCATTGTGATCCTCTGCCCCAGCCTCCCAGTTATTAATAGTTAGGATCACAGTCACTCACCAGTGCACTGCCCTATCCAGACTGATCCAGAAATATAACCCAGGTTTCCCATGTGGCCCCAGCCTGATGCAGCAGTGCTCTATCGTTTATGCCACCATGGCTGGGCCAATTTTAGTCATAAGTATCATACCTAAGAAGACAACCCCATAGTAACTGATGTCAAAGGAGTTTCACACTTCTAGATATGTTCAGAGCAATTTCCAAGCAGAGCAGGTCATTTGTCCGGGAGAGTCCAGCATGGCTAGTGCTTATGGGGCTTGCTCCTAAGAGATTTCTGAAGCTTTCTATAACACTTTTGTTAATTCATTCAACAAAAATTTTTAAACACCTGCCAGCTACAAAGCCTCTGTTCCAAGCTCCACACAGAATATAAAATATTAATTTGGACATGTAACATTGTCTTAAGAAATGTACAGTCAGTCATGAGATAGAAGACTTGAAGCTAATTGCCCAAAAAATATAAGTAGCTTTGCAATGCAAGACTTGTCAAGATATACCTGTTACCTTACCAGGCCACATCTCCCTAGCAAAACAGGCATGTGTTTGGGGTAAAAAAATCACAATCACAACAAAAAGTATCTTTGGACCTGAGCCTTCATCAAGCTATGCCACTTGTCCTTTACTCCCCCCAAATTGGTCTGCTTTCCTTCCCTTTGCAAGGTCACCCAATCTCCTTGATAGTCATTAGCATTTTTTTTTTTCTGGCTGCTATTGACTTTCTCTCTCCCATCTGTTGCCAAAGCCTTCATCCATAGCTATTTTTGATCCTGTGCCAAGATGCTACTTCCTTGCTATTGCCAAATGCCCTGTTGTCCCTCTCACCACTGCTCCTTTCTTTTAAATGCCACCTTTACACTGACAACTCCCAAATTAAGGCTTTCAGCCCTGACCTCTTCCCTGAAACCCACACTCTTCTGCTTAACTGTTTTGTCAGCCTCTCCTTTTAGGTATCGAATAATTACGTCAGACTGTTTCCTAAACCAGATCAAACCTGCGCCTCCAACCATTTCTCCATTTCAGCGATGAGCAGTCCCAAACTTTATAGTTAAAGTCATTCTTGCCTCCTGTCTCTCTCTAAAATCAAACATCTGACATATCAGAATGTCTTTTTGATTCTACTTTCAGAGAGATCCAGCCTCTTGCTATGTCTCACATCTTCACGAACATCACCCTACCCTGGTCCAAGCTACCATTACCTCTTGGCTAAAGTACCCCAAGCAAAAACTGGGCTAGCTTTTACCACCCTAGTCCTTCTAGAATTATTCTTGCATAGAGTCATCAGGGTGGTCCTCTTAAAAGTAATATTATGTCACTCTTCTGATCAAAAATCTTAAAGGGCTTCCCATATCATCCAAAGTCAAATCAGAATTCCTTACAAGTCCAGCCTGGTGGTATAGTTGGTAGCATACTGAGTTGTAGGGCTAGAAGCCACATGGCTGACTACCAGTTGGGATGCCTAGGTTGGCCTGAAAACATACCAGCTACATGTACAAGATCCCAATGAGCTGAGAAAAGAGGATCACAACACCTCACTGAGGGTGTTTCTCTCTCTCTCTCTCTCTCTCTCTCTCTCTCTCTCTCTCTCTCTCTCTCATGTGCATACACACACTCTGTATCATGAACAAAATTAATAAACTTTTTTTAAGTGCAGAATCTCTAACCGGAATCTTCAAGAGCCTTTATAATTGTCCCACAACTCTATATTTATTTTGTCATCTCTACCACCACCACCCCTGGTTGTTATGATTCAGCAAAACTGCTTCCTGGTTGCTCCTTTTACATGCCAAGCACATACCTGTTCTCACTTGCTGGGATTCTCTTCCCCAGGTGTCTAGATAGTTTATTCTCATACTCTTTCCAGTCATCTTTTCATATTAAATTTAAAGAACTGATTACACTGATGTCTCACACAATACAATGCCTAGTGTCCACTACCACACTTCCTGTCCCCAAACCTTGTTTTATTTTTGTCTACAATCCTTCTTAGTATATGATATACTTTTCTAAAGAATTCTTTTTTAATATTGTTTATTACTATAATTTCTTTTGAAATTTGCTTTAGGGCATGTGTGCTCAACAGAGAGAAAGAGAGAAAAAGAGAAAGTGTTAGGTCTGGGACTCAAACCACACACAGCCATGTGGGAGTCTTAACCAGCACCTTAACCACCACACCACCTGCTGGCTCCAACATACATTTTTTTTTTTTTTTTGCCTTCCTTATTAGAATGCAAGCTCCATTTGTTCTGCCAAGTTTTCAAGCATCTCAAACTGCCTGCCATATAGCTTTATGTGTGAATAAATAAACAGATGAACATTCCTAAGGTAAAAGAGATCCTTTCACCATGAGAGTTATGATTATTTTTTACAGTTCTACAAAAGGAAATCCTTGTTCTCTCCATTCTTATCCTGCTCTTAAGAAAAATTGGAACATCTCATTGCCACAGTTTGGAAAATTACTCCCAAAGACAGTACATCTCAGGATGTAATTTGGGTTCCTCAAATTTCTCATTTCAGGTTGAATTCCTTGTCTTTGAAGGATACTTCCTAAGAAGTAGAAGAATTCATTTTTCATTCTTCCTAGAACCCCACTGTTCTAGTACTCAAATTTCAGTCACCATCTTCACCCATTCTCTCCCAGGCTAATCATCAGCCATCAGATCTTCACTGTTATGAGGCTCCTGGTCAGTTCAAATCCCCTCCTTAGGAGCTCCCCGGAAAACTCATTAACAAACAATAAAACAGGACATTAAAAGTTATCTATTTTCTTAACCTCATAATTACCCATGAACAAATTCAGAAAGCAAATCTTGATAAACATTAAGCTCAGAATTTCAGATACTTAACTTTCTTACTAGGAAAATGAAGCATCATCCTCCTCATTAAGTAACTGAAGATGTTTAGAAGGTATCGCTAACTAGAAGAAATAAAAACAAAAAGGGGTAAAATCTCCAGAATTCAACTACTTAAAGAATACATATGAAAACACTCCCAGATACTAAGAGGAATTTATAAACAAATTATGCAAAAAGAGCTATGCAAAAAAAGAAATAAAACTCTTGCCAAAATTGGGGTACCATTCTTAAAATTCTAATTTAAGTTAGAATTGTCTAACTTAAAATTCTGACTTAAATAAAAAATGGTCTCTTTTCCTTTTATTTATGACAGAGCATGTGCACACACACACACACACACACGAGTGAAAAAGAGAGGGAGAAATGAGTACTCTCCACAGGTTCTGGTCATACCATGACCTCCTTTTTCCAGTCCTCCAGCCTAACAAATCTTGCATCCTTGCAGGCATACCTTGCATGTTCCAGGCTGACCAGGATTCACACCACAATCAACATGGATCTTAGTTTTCCCAAGCAACACATGACATTTGTGGATCACAGAGTCAGCACAGATTTATTCTATCATTTCTCAGCTGGGAAGTTTGAACCATTACCACACCTCATCAAATGCTGAATGAACTCTTTTCCAGTTACTATGGCGTGAAGCACCACAAACAGCAAAGTCTCTCACTTCACCTTCTGCAAGGCGGTGCCAGAAGTCCTGCACTGAAACCAGTGCAAGCACCAGAAGGTTTTGGAAATGGTGGAATTGTAGATCAGCTTCAAAAGGAAGGACAAACACTTCTCACACACCATCAGGCTTAAGTCCACTCCCTGTCCCAAGTTCTCCATGTGTGTCCTGGGGGCCCAGCAGCACTGCAACAAGGCCAAGGCTTTGGCTATTTCCAACATGGACATCAAGTGCTGAAGAAACTCAACAAAAGTAAGAAGCTGGTCAAGAAGCTGGCCAAGAAGCTGGCCAAAAAGTATGATGTCTTTTTGGCCTCAGAGTCTCTGATAAAGCAGATCTCACAAATCCTGGGCCCAGTTCTAAATATGGCTAACAAGTTCCCTTCCCTGCTGGCCCACAATGAGAACATGGTGACCAAAGTCGATGAGGTTAAATCCACAATGAAGTTCCAGACGAAGAAGGTCCTGTATCTAGCTGTGGCCATTGGCCATGTGAAGATGACAGATGATGATCTTGTGTACAACATGCACTGGGCCGTTAACTTCCCGGTATCATTACTTAAGAACTGGCAGAACATCTGGGCTTTGTACATCAAGAACACCATGGGAAAGCCCCAACACCTATATTAAAGTACATCTTGGGGAACCAGCAGTTAGCGTAATGGCTATGTCGCTGGACTCCCACGTAGTCGACCACGGTTCGCGTCCCGGACCCGGTGGCTTAAAACTCACACCGGGCACTTGTGCGTGCGTGCCCAAGATCCTGAGAGGAGAATAGAAGAGAAGGGATTGTGGCGTGACCATGCCCCCTGGGGGGTGATTTCTCGCTTTCTGTCTCTATGTCTTTCTCTGTCTGTCTGGCGAGCGCACGCACCCTATAGCGAAAACCTCTCAAAAAAAAAAAAAAAAAAAAAAAAAAAAAAAACACATCCTAATAACTTCTAGAGCCACCAAAAATAATACTGAATGAATTTCAATATAGGCCATTTGACAATGTCTCTTATATCCAAGTTATACCTTACTTTTCAAATTATCATTCAAAATTTGAATTGAATAAACATGTTATTGTGTATTTTCAAATTCTGTACCAACAACATAACTCTCTATATTTTTAAGATCCAGCAGAACATAGAGCACAATCCTATTGTTCAACAACAATAAGATTTAAGAAAGAAGGGAATAAAAACAGAAGAACAAATTATTAAAATACACAAAATTCTATGGCATAAAATGTTTCTTCTGTAGCTTAAACAGTAGCTCTTCTGTATGAAAAAAAAAAAAAAAAAAAGAAATTCTTTTGCCACAATTTGGGAAGTTACTCCCCAAAATACTAAAACTTTCTCAAAATGGCCAACCAAAGCTATACACAAATTAAAAACAGTAAGAAACATTAGGAGGCCCTTTTATAATAAATAGCCCTGTGGTTTCTGTTTCCATGCTAGAAAATCAGACAGCAGCAATAAAAGCACAATTACTTGGGAGAGCTCTGAGCACTCAAATCACAGATTTTCTTTTCCCCTTTGAGCTCTGGTTCTACAAAAAGGACATTAAATAAAGTGCCACATGTTCACATTTTACTTTTAATTACCTCTTTAAATGCTAAGATTTTTTAAGTCATGTGGGACTCCTGTACATTTTCAATCATACAGGACTCAATATTTTAAGTCATTAAATTCTCATTATACCTTCCAGTAGTTCATATACTGCCCTATCAATATTTACTATTATGAATTTAAATAAGTTGCCTAAGACATTTAACAAGTTCAAAGAAGAACAAAAATGAGAAGTGCAACAGTAATTCTGCATACTAGCTAAGTGGACTTAGATTAGAATCCAAACCTCTGTCGGCTCCCATAAAATGAAAAGGTTGGAACAGAAGCATCTATTCTAGCCCTAATAGTCAATAACTTGCTTCTTGATTTTAGGCTTGAACCTTTTATGTCTCTACTGTATTTGATTTCAAGATGCACAATTCAGGACCAGCAGTTAGTGTAATGGGTATGTCTCTGGACTCCCATGTAGCCGACCATGGTTCAAGTCTGGACCCAGTGGCTTAAAACTCACGCCAAGCGCGTGTGCATGCGTGTCCAAGATTCCGAGAGGAGAATAGAGGAAAAGGGACTGCAGCATGGCCATCCCTCCTGGGGGTGATTTTTCGCTTTCTGTCTCTCTGTCTCTCTCTGTCTTTCTGGCAAGCACATGTGCCCTATAGCGAAAACCTCTCAAAAAAAGAAAAAAAAAAAAAAAAGATGCACAATTCAACATCCTGAATTCGATTTCTGTATCAACCAAAACCCCACTTATATGAGTGCTTATTTTTTTTACGATTTCTTAGATGAAACTATTTTTGTTTTGTTTTGTTTTAAGTGATGGGGTCTTGCTATGTTGCCCAGGCTCAACTTGAACTTGCAATCCTCCTGCCTCAGTCTCCCAGGGTAAATGGAATTATAGGTACACACCCATTTTCTTTCACCTCTCAACTTCCTTTGCATTAAACAATCTTGATTTTTAAAAATTTTCTCCCATAGTTTATTTTTCTACATTTTTAACCCTTTTTTTTTCCTTTAATTGCCAGGAGGGGCATGTACCCCCCTGAATGAAACACAGCCAAGTCAGAGAGACAGAGAGAACATCCTCTAATGGGGCATGATCACTCCACAATCCTGAGAAGGGATTTCTCCCATTTCTCCAGCCTGTTGAGATTCTGAGCATGTATGCATGCACATGTACCTGATATGTTTTTCAAGCTGCCAGAGCTAGGATTCGAATCTCAGTCAGCCATACAGGATCCAGCTCCCCTTAATCACTGGGCTACAGAGCCAGCTGAAATGACCCATTTCCTACATGACACAATAATATGAAAGACTGACTCATTCTTAGTAGAAAATTTTCTTATGCTTCCTAAATGCTGGAAATCTCTTTTTCACCCCAATGTAGGGAAATGTGGTTGTTTTATTTTAATTGACTACACTGAGCTATAAATAATTACTGTATCATGGTCACTTCTCCATTTTAATATCTCTAGCCCTTCCTGATTGCTTTTGCCTATAATCAGTAATTATCTATTTTCTATTTTTATAGATTCATTCTATCCTTCATAGAATGTATGTAAGCAGAAATAACTTATATTCAATGACGAAACAAGGATCTGCCTGATATGATTGTTATGAGATGAATTATATTCTCCCAATATAATGTTTTAGTCTTAACCCCTAGTACCACAGAATTCAACTGTATTTGGAGATAAGGCCTTTAATATGGTAATTAAGATCACTAGGGTGGGCTCTATCTAATAGGACTGGTGTCCTTATAATAAGAGGAAACTTTGATACAGATGTGTACAAAAGACTATGTGAAGGGGAACCAGCAGTTAGCGTAATGGCTATGTCGCTGGACTCCCACATAGTCGACCGTGGTTCGCGTCCTGGACCCGGTGGCTTAAAACTCACGCCGGGCGCATGTGCGTGTGTGCCCAAGATCCCAAGAGGAGAAAGGAGGAGAAGGGATTGCAGCATGACCATCCCCCCTGGGGGGTGATTTCTCGCTTTCTGTCTCTATGTCTCTCTCTGTCTGTCTGGCGAGTGCACGCGCCCTATAGCAAAAACCTCTCAAAAAAAAAAAAAAAAAAAAAAAGACTATGTGAAGATACCAAGAAAGGACAGCCATCTGCAACTCAAGGAGAAAGGCCTGAGAAGAAACCAACCCCGCTAATGCTTGGATCTCAACTCTTGCTTCCGACTGAGAAAATAAAGTGTTATTTAAAAGTCCCAAAATCTGTGGTGCTTTGGGTTTCTTTTTTTAGAGAGATTTTTGCTATAGGGCACGTGCACTCACCAGAAAGACAGAGAGAGACGGAGAGGATGGAGAGACAGAAAGCAAGAAATCACCCCCCAGGAGGGATGGCCATGCTGCAATCCTTTCTCCTCCATTCTCCTCTCAGGATCTTGGGCACACACACACACACACACACACACACATGCGCGCCTGGTATGAGGTTAAGCCACTGGGTCCGGGACTCAAACCACGGTCAACTACATGAGAGTTCAGCAACATAGCCATTACGCTAACTGCTGGTCCCACCATGGTGCTTTGTTATCCCATCCCTAGAAAACTAACGCAAGTCTATTTGCTGGTATGACCTTGGAGGAAAAGCAGGAGTGAGGTGGTAAGTGAGCCTTGCCCTAGCATGCACACAATATTGGTGACTCACAGAATATTATGTCACTGACACCATCATGGCAGTTCTACTGACAGATGTGGACTTTCACAAGAAAAGAAGCATATTCTTTGGTAAATTAAACTAGACCTTTGATGTTTCCCTTTATCTTCTTCTTTATACTCAAAGAATCATTGACAATCTAGTAAATCTTGGGTAGAGAGTTAAATAGCTAAAAACTTTCCTGAGGCGAAGTAGAATCAAATTTACTCTGCCCATCTTTTCTCTAATCTTACCCCCAGTGACCACTGTACTGGATGTTTCCCCAAAGTTTATGTCCCAGGGATCAACTCAGTAACAGCCCGAGGGAAACCAGCCTCTTTTCAGAGAAGTCTAATACCTGAGCTGATACCAAGACTAGAATATGATTAAGGAGAAAGGCTTACTCACTGGATTTCAAAAACAGCCTAATATTTCACCCTCATCATTTCTTTATTCATCCACTTATTCAGAAAACATTTATAATGTATGCATATATATATGTATGTATTTATATTGTCAGAGGACATGTACTCTCAACAGAAAGAGACAGGGACAAGGGGGGTGGGGGGAAGAACCCTCAACTGAGTGTGGTCATGCTGCAATCCCATTTCTCCATCCCAACAGGATTTGGGGCACATATATTCAGCCTGGTTTTTAAGCCACTGGGGCTAGAATCCAAACCACAGTCTGCCATGTGGAATCCAGTTTCCACTGCACAGTGCTTAATCATTGCACTACCGGGCCAGCCCTCAGAAAACATTTACTGAGCATCTAATGTGTGCAAGGCTCTGCAGCAGGGAACCAGGCTACAAATGATAATAAAGTTTTAACATAGTAAAAACACATAAGAGTGCACCAAAAAGCTCTATGATGAGGATTTCTAAAAAAGTGAAAAAGTGAGAAATTACAGAAATCTGAATTTTAAGACGAGAGAGAAAAGTTTCCAATGACCAGATGTTCTACTTTTCCAGGACATTTTATAAGCTTAGGAAATCAAAACAAGCATATCACGTCCTTTGGACAGATATTCAGATGTATGTGCAGCCTGCAGTCATGTGACACCTTGCAAAAGGAGAAAATCTCTTTCTCTCTTTTCCTCCTTCCCACCCTGATAAAGATGCTGATCTGTTTCTTTGCAACTTCCCCCAACCTCTACACTCATAGAATGCTGCCAAATCATTTTACAAAGTGTATTTCAATATTCTGAACCTTCTAACACCAGGAAATCCCTGCTACCCTCTTTGAAAAAAGTTTCACTGGGCAGAGGGAATGAACACATTTGTGCTGTTAGCAATTTCTGTCATCTGAATGAAGGGAAATGGAGGTGGCAGCAGCAGCATGGATGATGATGGCGGGGGCTCAGCCCTAAGAGAACAGTGCTGCTTTTTCATGCAACTCTGTGAGAGAATCTCGAAGACTGCTCCAGGAAGGAGGAAGAGCCCAAACCCACTCAAGAGAGTGCCTCAAGGGCAGTGGTGTTCTCTCCGTGGGCACGTGATCAGGAACAAAGGAATCTTTATTCATCTCTTTCTGCTGCACTGGTTTGCTTTATATTCCTTATAAGCCGCCAAAAAAGGCTATGAGCAGCCCTTTCAATCAGCTGAAGAAGAGATGAAAGGTTTCAGAAGAGAGAAGCTGTCATTTCTGAGAATGGTTTATTCATATTATAGAATAATCTTTAAAGGAAAGAACTCTAAGGGACTGATCTTTTAATTATAGAGGGATGAATACATCTGTGAAATCCACCAATTTTACTTTGGATTAAATACTCTCATTAAAAGCCAGATATTCAGTAAACAAAGATCTCGATTTGGAAATGGCTTTTCTCCCTAATACATGTCTACTAGCTACCTCTCCTTCCCCATCCCACCCCAAATTCCAGTTGCTACTTGAGAAACAGAAATGGAAAAAACTGGCAACCTTTCAGGGTGGGCTTTAGGCCCTTAAATATATTCCATTTGCCAACAAGATAGCTCTGGACTCTCAAAAATGTTGATCAAAACTCTGCAAATAATTTTACAATCACAATATCTTACAGAGTGTGTTTTTATTTTATTTTTCCCAAAAATACTAACATATTTTGATGCCACTCATATCCCACCTCTGACTGTGGAATACAATACAAGCAAGAATCACATCTTAGTTTTTTGTGTACCTTCACAGTGTCGAGGACAAGTTGGGCACAGATATACTCTTAATAGATAAATAGTGAATTAAATGAAACCATTCATAGCCCTGTGAACTCCACCATCCAAACATTTTTAATTACAATTTCTTCTAGTTCCTTTCAGGTTTATAAGCATACAAACAGTGCCTGGCCCCTAGCTGTTTGTTATCCTTGTTGATTCCTTTCTTATGAAGTGCCTCTTACAAAGTCCAGAAGCAACTCTTCCATCTACATCTAAGTGGACCAATGGCTTTTTTAGGCCAATTCCCCTCTCTGATATTTAGGAATGAGTCAAATCCCTTGAGGATTATGAAGACTTTCAGTCCCTATTTTTAAAAATGCCATTTTTGTTTCAAGTTAATTATCTCAGGAAAGAAATGGAGGGAGGGAGGGAGGATACTTTCAGTCTTCTCAACTATTTTCTACTGATGTTTTTGGTTACTTTGCATTGAAATTCTTCGCTGATGTTACACAATATTTTAATCTCTATCTTTTGGGTTATTTCTTAACTTTGGAATGCATAGAGATACTTTCACAAATGACATTTAAATAGATGACATCTAAAGATAGTTTGGTTCCTTCTATTATTTAGTAAATGTTTATTCTTAAGCATTCTTATTTTTGTCTATTGGCATCAAGTAAACTATAGTTCCATAAGCTGGCGCCAAGCTTAGTTTTCTCATTTACAAAACCATCCTCTCTCCCTGTCAACCATTCCTGGGGTAGGAAGATCCAGGCACTCCAAACAACACTTCTGTGTCAGTGTACCCTGGGCTGTGTCTCTTCCATCCCTAGATCATTGTTCATTATTTTCAGATGCTTCCCTGAGCATTCAAGGCCCAGGCTTCAAAAATCACCTTTTTTTTTTTTTTTTTTTTTCAAAATAATCTCATAACTAGCTTCCGGACACTTTGTTTTTTAGAGGTTTTTGCTATAGGGCGCATGCGCTCGTCAGATAGACAGAGAGAGAGACAGAGAGACAGAAAGCAAGAAATCAGCCCCCAGGGGGGATGGCCACACCACAATCCCTTCTCCTCCGTTCTCCTCTTGAGATCTTGGTCATACACACACACACGCGTCCGGCGTGAGTTTTAAGCCACCGGGTCCGGGACGCGAACCGTGGTCAACTACGTGGGAGTCCAGCAACATAGCCATTACGCTAACTGCTGGTCCCGCTTCCAGACACTTTTGCCTTCACTTTCTTCTTAAATATTTTTTACAAAAGTTTTGAGACTAACCTACCTAATTTTAATCTAAATAAGGAAGTGACAAAGATTCTTTGCTTGGTCAAACGTTAGTCAGGTTTCTAAACTTTATCCTTCACCCATCTGTGTACTTTTTTTTAGAACCAGTTTCAACAAATGACCGTGCTGAGTCAGTTTAGGAAGAACCTGCCATGCTCCATATATATTGGGTTCCTCACCTTCTACCATCTCCCAGTGACGTCTTTATCAGGAATGTTACTTCCTTAAAGGAAGGACTATGTTTTAATTATCATGATTTTCCCAGGGTCTCACACACTGTAGATGCTCAATAAATAATTGTCTACTTTCACGTATTGTTGCCCCTTTACAGGGTCAGTAGGAAGTCACCAGGGGACTCGAGACAAAGGTAAGGAGCTTAACAAACCTCATTCACAGGAATAATATTTTATGAAATAAAAACACAACACCAGACTCCCCAGTGCCTTAGAGATGCAAAAGATAAAGAATAGACATTTAGCAAGAGTCAGCCTTCCTCATCACACTCCCCTAAATCGCTCCTCCCCAGAAGTTTGAGAGATACCAGCTGTCAGTCTCCTTCCTTCCTTCGTGTCTCAATGAGCCTGCTTCCCTTCCCTTCCTTTAAAACTCCCAGGATAATCATTCTTTGACTTTTTTCTCTTTCTTTTTCCTTTTTATAATACATTTAATTATTGTACCATTATAGTTTATTAAATGAATTTTCCCAGTGTGAACAGACTGTATATTGATCTAGTTGAAGATATTATCATACATATTATCATCAACAGATAATCTTCCATTTTTGTGTCACTGAAATGTTTTGCTTCTTTCTTTTCTCCTTGATACCATTTCTCTAACCCTTCTCCATTTTTCCATCCTTCTCCCGCACTGTCTCTAGTATCCAATTGCCAACCATTCTCCATGCTTTTATATCTTCCAACCTTTCCATTTCTGACATAGAGTGTGGACATTTGGTATATATTAAGTAGGGATATATAATGTCTCTTTCATAGTCTGGGCTTGTTTTGCTTAGCAGTAAATCTTCCATATTCATCAACTTCCTATCAAATGTTAGGGTCTCATTTTTTATGACTGAGTAATATTCTGTAGTGTATATATGCCACACTTTTTCAATTCATTCATCTGTTCATGGACATTCAAGTTGGTTCCATGTCTTAGCAATTGTGAATAACGCACAATAAACATGTATGTGCAAGTACTTTTCCAACTGAGTGTATTCCTATCCTTTGAGTACAAGAGTGAAATTGTTGGATCATATGGTAGTTCTATTTGTAGGTCTTTGAGGAATGACCATGTTCTCCACAGTGGCTGTATTAATTTACATTCACACCAACAGTGTAGGAGAATTTCCTTTTCACCACAGCTTTGCCAGCACTCATCATTTTTTATTTATTTTTTTTCATCTTAGCCCTACTGACTGGGGTTCAGTAGTATCTCATTGCAGTTTTGATTTGCATTCTCTTATGATAAGGAAGATTAAGCATTTTTTCATATAATTTTTGGCTCTTTGTCTTTCTTAGAGAGTTGTCTATTAAGCTCATTTGCTAATTTTTAATTGGGTTGATTTTTTTGGGGGGAGGGGTAGGTAAGCAGTTGAGTTCCCTGTATATTCTGGTTATCAGTCCCTTATTTGGGCATAGTTTGCAAATATATTGTCCCATTCCAAGGGTTATCAATTCACTCCAATTATTGTTTATTTTGCTGAGCAGAAGCTTTTTAGCCTGATATAATCCCACTTGTCTATTTTTGGGATTATTGCCTGTGCTTTAGGGGTCTTATTTAAGAAGTCTGCCTGCTCTGATGTCTCCGAGAGTTTCTTCTGCATTACCCATCAGTAGTTTTATAGTCTGAGGCCTTAGGTTTAGATCTTTGATCTTTGAAAAAAATCAACTCAAAATGAATCATTCTTTGATCTTTATAGGGTCTTATTTCATCCACTCCTACTGCCTTTGAAAAAAAAACAACAATTCAGAATGGCCTCTTTTTCTTTCTTCTGTTCATCATCTTACCACCACCTTTGTATCAGAAACTGAAGTCCACCCATCTTGTTCTACTTTCTGCTCACAGGTATTTAAGCAGACCCAATGCACTTTATCTTTACTGACCAGAGATGCATGAGTAACTGATTTGAATAACCTAGGTTTTAGTCTCTGACATACAAGAAACTTCATGGAAAACCCCCAGACTCTTGCTACTGGCTATTGTGATAATTAGCTATGCTTCTTTTTCTAGTGTCTCTGTCTGTATTTCTATTACATTGATGTGGGGTACTCTGGTATGTCTATCTCTATTACCTTGGTGCCTATGTTCTGGGAGTTAGGCAAATAAAAATATAACAGCAACAACAAAACCTCTATAGTATTCCTGAAGATATGTTAAAATGATAGCCCTTAGTGAAAGTACTGTAGCATAGAAGTATAGTGCTATGGCATCAGCCAGTCTCAGATTTCAATCTCGACTCCCCTATAAGACTTTAAGTAAGTTACTGAACCTTTCTGAGCCTCAGTGTTTTACCTGTAAAAGCAGATAATCATACCACCTTCCTCACAGGATTTCTTTTTTCTTTTCTTTTCTTTTTTTTTTTTTTTTTTTTTTTTTTTTTTGGAGAGGTTTTTGCTAGAGGGCACATGCGATCACCAGAAAGACAGAGAGAGACAGAGAGACAGAAAGCGAGAAATCACCCCCCAGGGGGGATGGCCACACCACAATCCCTTCTCCTCCATTCTCCTCTAGGGATCTTGGGCACACATGCACACATGTCCGGCGTGAGTTTAAGCTGCTGGGTCCAGGACTTGAACCGCTGTCGACTACATGGGAGTCCAGCGACGTAGCCATTACACTAACTGCTGGTCCCCCTCACAGGATTTCTGTGGGTTCTGCCCTCCACACTATTGAAATGTCCAAAATTGCCCTTGGTCCTTCCTTTACTTATCTCTATTAGATCCATGAGATCCTGCGTTTCATGGGGTGAATCAATCTCTTTAGCCTAAAAGAGGTAATACCAGTCTTTTTGGTTGTTTTGAACTATATTTAAGTGTATCCAACTCTTATCAACTGTAGACTGATTTTTTTTTTCATATTCAGTGGAATTTCTTTCAGGAAATGAAGCTATTCTGATTTTTATGACAGATACACAAAATGAGCATGAAGGTTTATGAAGCCGATGATTCTCAAACTGAGAGTTGCACCTATTCTGGAGGCCTCGATGACCACAAATTCATATACTCACTAGGTTTCATGTGAAGACTGAATGAACAATGCTGTCTATGTATATATGCACATATATATGCAAACACATAAATATGCCCACACATATTCATATATACTCAGTATGGCCATATTTCAAACATATACATACATACAGATTTTATATATATGGATATATATATACTATTGATTAATAAAATGTGAGTTTACTTAAAGGTATTGTTTTATTAATAAAAGCTTTGGTGCAGCCCCATAGACTAGTGGAAAGAGAGTTGGAACCCGTATCACTGACTGCAGTGTTGATCCCAGCCCTAGTAACTTGAAAAACATCCCAAGTATGAATGCATGTGGGCTCCAAATACCAATAGGAAGGACAAGGAGAGGAAAAAGGATTGTCGTGTGATCATACCCTGATGAGAGTTACTCTCTCCTCTCTCTGTTTCCCTGTCTCTCTCTGGTGAGCACAGATGCCCTCTGGCAATTTAAAAAAATAATTTATAAAAGTATTAATTGTTGTGTATTTTCTAAGTAAACATTTGCTAATATTACAACATGTAATGGTTCTACATTTTTATATTAATATTATTCATATTTAACTAAATTCTGACATTGATATTATTCATAATCTTTGTTAATATTAATAATAACAGCTAACCGTTATGTGTCAGGCACTGTCCTTACAACTTAAGATATATTAACTCATCCAATCCTTGCAATGACTCCATAAGGTAAAACTATTATTACTTTTAATTTATCTATTAGAAAACTGAGCCACAGAAAATTTAAGTAACTTGTCACAGAGCTTATCAATGGCAGAGCTAGGATTCAAACTTAAGCATCTATTTCCAAAGTCCAAGCTTTGTATTTTCACAATCACTTGAAAATTTAGCTATGTAGTACTACATGTTTCCACTGTTTTTTGACCAGAAAATTATTTGTGATCTTGAAATTGATTTCATTTTCTACGAAATGAGCATATTTCTACATAGGTATAGACTGAGATATATATGTGTGTGCTCTGGCATCCGTATGACCCAAGACATAACCAGGAACTCTGAAGTAACTATTTTACAAAAAAAAAAAATAAATAAATTCAAACAAAAAATAATGAAAACACTTTACACAGCCTGGCCTGTCTACATATCCTCCTGTCTAAGGTCACCTACACCAGCACAAGTTTCCATCAATAGCATTTCCTTTGATGCTCATTTTGTCATCAACATGCTGCTTTTACCTTTCTCTGCCTCCTTTAGGAAACTAACTTCCCAATATTGTGCTATTTCACCATTTGCTCAATTGAAAGGTAACAACCACAGTAGAAGCATCAACTGCTAAGGAAGTTAAACGCAACAGAAACAGAATAATATATTCTAACTTTCACCTCTACACCTGAGATATAGTCATACACACACCATGTTCCATGAGCTAACTCAAGGACATTCATTGACTCTCTGCCACGTACTAGAAATTATGTTTGGAGCTGTAAATATGTGAACAGAACTAAGAATGTACCATTCTCTTCAGAGCACCGTCTAAAAGATTTCAAGCAGACCACTTACTCAATTTACAGCTACCTTGCAAGAACAAATGTGATCAATACCATTTAAGAAACAAAATTCCATACATGTTCTAAACATGAAGAGATGACTCCAAGAAAATCAGCCATGTGATAGGAAGTCTTGTTTTCAATTCTCTTCCAAGGTTTCTCTAGCACTCCCATAGCCATCTGAAATCCAGGCACAGATCAGAAAGGCGACATCATGTTATGAACCTGGACCTCCTTCACCTTCTGAGGTCAATTCATTTCAGACTACAAATCCAACTTTTTTATTCCATGTTCTCTGCTACTCCCTTATCACTTTCCTCCAATTTCTTTCTTTGATTTATTCAACCTTTCTATCCCTCTCCTTTTTGTCATCATTGTCCTTCTTCCCATGAGGTATGCTACTTTCTAGGACTATTTCCCTAAATAATTAGTGTCATATTATCTTGATGCTTGTTAGTTACCATTTTAGAAAGTGGCATTTTCCAAATCATCCCCAAATCCTGAGAATTTATCACCCATGATATTGCCTATACTCATACCATACTTCGGCCCCTCCCTAATGGTATTATTCATTAAGTAAGAACCTACACTCCTGTGCATAACACTCCTCCACTAAGAACCAGCCTGAACTGGTAGGATTCAAAATGGCCACCATAATGATCTTTGGAAGCCTCCAGACGTCCAGCTAGTGTCACTTTCATACTAAATGACACACCTATTGGTACCAGCAGTTTATCTCTAGGAAATCCACCAAAACAACCCTTAAAAGAAGAAAAAGGGGGCAGATTTTGGAATTCCAAAAAGTTTCTGCCATTTCCAGGAAATGTTTTGAATATTTCTCCTCTCTTTTACCTTATCTTTTCCCCTTCTGATCCCATTTGCTATATGTAAAAGTCCCCAGCAAAATACAAGCGAGAAGTTGACATGTGAGCTTCTTCATTCCTTCACCACTAAATAGAACTTGTGCTTGTTGACACAGTTTCAGTTTCATAAATTGGCTCCATTATGCCAAATGGCAAACATCCCATCTTTGTGAGTGAATTAAAAATTGGACACAGACTTAGAAACTTATAGACCCTTACTCATTAAATATTCTGTATTTGAGGACCTTAACACATCCTTTCTTGTTCTGCTGAATCAAAATCTATGTCAGAAATGTTGAATAGGTTGAAGTCAAGAATGACTTTAGAAAAAGTAAGGAATCTAAAGAAAGGCTTAAAGAGATGAAAAGTACAAACAAGAAAATCACTTGTAGGAACGAACCCCTATTGCACAGACAGTAGGAGTTCTTTGGGAAAATACACTATAGAGTATCTATCAATACTTGCTAGCAATGAGCAGCTACAAAGGCACTGATCTGTATTCTTTCCTGCATAAAAAACTTAGACTTTTCACTTTCCTCTATAGCGCTCTAGTATTCCTATTTACTCATTTGCAAACCTTCCATTTTGATGGAGTCCCAGTCTTTCGAGCTAAAAATAGCATGGGCTAATTTTGCTTCCTGGGATATAAAAGTAAATGTTACATTTAAAGTTCAGACAAATTTCCCAGCTTAACTTTCTGTTTCATTTGAGAGGACAATGTTGATGCTGATTCTTTTATAACTTGGCAAAGTACACTCAGGAACTAATTCTAATTATCCTTTACATTATTTAAAAGTCAGTGCAATCAGATGAGAAGGTCATTTGGATCACAGAGGATTTCTGTGTTCCAAATTGAGCCTTCTCACCAACTAGTATTAAAATGATTGTTGGTTAAGTCATTTTCTCTCTTTTGTTTGTGTTTTCTCATCTGTACTTAGCACATAGAAGGTACTTTGCAAATATCTGTTAAGTTAAAGAATTAATAATGCATACTATCTTTAAGATCATAATAAAGAGTTAAATTTTAAGAGTCCATAGTTGTTGAGGATTAAATGGAACTGCCAAGCTAAAAAAAAAAAAAAAAAAAAAAAAAAAAAAGTCAAGTGGAGTAGGCCAGAGTTATGGTTGTCTTGCTTCTCATTGCATTCCCTAGCATAGTGCCAGGTACATAAGCAGAATCCCATAAAAAACATGGTAGATTAATGAAAAAATGCACAAATTAATAACTATCACAAAAGTTGTCCTATTTTACAAAATCATTGAGAATAATTTGATTTTGGTTTCCCTATGAAGTCAAATTATGCTGATTATAGTCACTGCTGTGTTTCCAATGCCTCACACTCTGGCATTTTGTAGGTATTCAATAAATGATTTTTAATGAATGATCATTAAAATTGGGTCTAAAATCATCTCAGAAAGTACAAATATGGACATAAAGCTTTAAAGAATCTCTTTCCCTTATGCCTATATCAACAGCCTCTGGAGAGATGACTGGTCAAAGTTAGGTATAATCTATGGCTACTAAAACAGTTTATGCCAAGGCGTATGAAGCCTAATGATTTAAAAGACAATGAAATAGAATCTGCTGACTCATGATTTGTTCTTAGGTTGGACACAGACATGTGGTAAAGGTCAATAGTCGAAGGATATGCAGTGACAGTAGTTACTTTTCTTTTTCTTTTTTTTAAGCTTATTCATTTATTTACAGAGAAAAAGACACTTGATAGAGTCTGCATGTCAAGTTTTCCCAGCCCCTCTGCAGATCTCTACTTCTGCCCACCCCCCAGCTTCACAACCAGCCATGACCACTGGTGCACCTGTGTGCTCAGGTAGACCCTTGATGAGACCCAAAGTTCCCCAATACAGCCTCTAGCATCTCACAGTAGTGCCCCTACTTCCCACACCACCATGGTTGAACCCAACAATAGTTATTTTATTGGAGAGATTTTTTTGCTTATAGGGCATGTATGCTTACTGGAGAGACAGAAAACTAGAAATCACTCCTTGGAGTGTTGGCTGTGCCTCAATTCCTTCTCCTCCATTCACCTCTTGGGATTTTGGGCACACACATGAACACATACATGCACCTGGCATGAGTTTCAAGCCTCCCGGTCTGGAACTTGAATCATGGTTGGCCATGTGGGAGTCCAGCAACATAACCATTACACCATCTGTTGGTTCCATCAGTAGTTATATTTCTAAGGAACATAATCCAGATAAAAATCTGGGTACATAAAACTAGGATACTTCTGCCTCTACGTAATAGAAAATTCTTATTTAGAATGCATGAAGAACATACACTACCTCAACTAGCAAGAAGTCCTAGAGAGTTAGCTTTAGGGTAGGTAAAGTTAGGGGCTCAATATCATTAAAAAAGACCCAAGTTATTGCTTTTTCAGCTCTGCCATCAGTTGGTGACTCTCAGAATTTTTTTAAAAAGTGTGTCACAGATCCAGATATTACTGGATAATACACCTAGTGAGAGAATAAGAAGGGGGAATTTTTTCCTATAACTTTAATCAGCAAGAAAACCATTTCCAAAAGGTGGTAGGTGAATTCACCTCACATTTCATTGGCTGAAATTATGTCAAAAAAAAGAAAAGAACTACTACGACTGTCTTAAATGAGTCAAGATTTATCCTGAAATTAAAGATAGGGGCAGTCTTCTCTGATTTTTATGGGACACAGAGGTGGCTATCAGGGTGAAGGAGATACAAGGGTCCAGAAATTAAGTGAGTAACATTGTGTGCTACGTAGAGAAAATACTGTGCTTTCAGAAGTGTTATTTAATGCATCTGACAAACATTTCATGGGTTTAGTACTTCAAAAGATTGAAATTGTGTCTTCAGTAAAAACGCAGAGGAAATAAACAGGAAACAAGAAATGGGAAGTTTTTGTTGACGAGAACACGTATGTTGATGTGCTTGATTGAGCTAATATACAGTGTGTTCTGAATGGGAAATCTCAATTTGTATGCTGTAATGATGTATAGTAAATGAATAAAATTTAAAAAAAGAAAAACAGAGGAAAATATCTGAAAAAGGTTACATTAAACTTTTCTAATAGATAAAACTGGTCAATAACAGAGGTTGCTTTCCACTTACAAGCCACACCTCCAAAGGCTCACTATTACCCTGATCCCTAGTAAAAGAAATAAATATATATCATACAGACACACACACATATTTCACAACCTTCAGTGAAACACCTGCTTTTGCTACTTATAAAAACATGCTTATGTTGTCCATTCCACTTTATTTCATTTATTTTAACTGTTTATCCCAATCTAGTAAATTGATTTCAGGACCCAATAATGGGTTAGAATACTAACTGTTTGCTAAACATTATTTAAGCTTCTGGCAAGTCTCATTATCACTTTTTATAAACAAAATGACATGGCATTTTTTATAAAATGTAGGCACAGTGCTGGCTTCATGGTGCAGTGGTAATGATAGGCTGAAAAACGCTGGATCTCTCAGGGAAACTGTAGTTCAAATCCCTGGCCCAGTTGGCCTGACACACACTAGTCAAACACACATGTGCCCAAGATCTGACAAGCTAGAAGCCTAGAAGAGGGAGATCACAGCACAACCAGACTCTGCAGAGGGTGCTTCTCCCTCTCTCTTTTTCTCTTTATCTTTCTCTATATATATAACTCAGGCATGTTTGTGCATAACTCCATCATTATAAAAATATTTTTTAAAGAAATACAATCAGACATTTTATTTAATCCTACAAGTATCATTTTTTAAATTCCATAATTTCTTATTTACATTAAATTATTGTACATCTTTGTGGGGATACAATATGATTTTCCAAAGTACGCATGCAGTTTGTGATAATCAAATCAAGAAAATTATCATATTCATCATTTTCAACAAAGAACATTACATTAAATTGTGTACCTTCACTTTTCATTCTACCAACTCTTATAAAGTATCATTATTAAACACATCGTAGAGTTGAGAAAACAGACTTAGTATGAAAGATTTGTCAGACTCACTCAACCCATGAGTGCTGGAAGTGAAGACAAGGAATATGGAAAACCTCAAAAGTCAGTGTTCTGACTTAAAATAGATGTTTTAAAAGAAAAAAAGATATAATATTTAGTTCAGTAAAATCTGTAGGTTTTTCCAAATAGCAGCTGTAAAATTAAAAGCATAATTCTCACACTAACATAATAAAAAAATGGCCAACTACAATTGTTCATGGCTAATTACCTCTGCCAGACCAAATGGAGAGTCGTACAGTTCATCAGACAATCCATTAGACCTAATTAAGAGAAATGATTTCGAGATGACTCTGAAGCCTATTAGAGAATGTTTGTGCTAAGATGTCTAAAAGGTTTTGGAGCAGATACAACTTACGAACCGTAAGTGAGTTTATAAAACTAGAACATTGATCTGGAGAAATTAAAACACTTGATCTGCTTCATTGCCTCTCCTAACTCAAAGGGTCAAGTTGGCCCTAAAGGTTTTCTGTCAGTCATCAAAGTGTCCTTTTTGCACAGCATTAAAGTTATTATTTGCACTCTTAAATACTAGGCAGAAAAATTCCTTTGTGCTTCATGTGTAACATTTATTCTTCTAGTCAAAGGACAAAAACTAGCTAAAGGGTTGTGAGCCCAAAGACACAAAGATGAACAATGAACTCTCTGCTTCTCAGTGTAGACAATTGGGGCACTGCAAGTCATACCCACATTGTGACACACCACACACAAATGTCCTTTCCAGTATCCTTGAAAAGAAAGTAGAACAGAAGCTTTACAGAGCCTTCTTTGACTAGGACAGACATCCAATAATGCTTTGCTCCACCCCTGTACTATCCAGTTTTCAAAGTGTCCCAGGTGAGGACGCTAACCAGTGGAGGAAGACTGAGCAGCTGTGGGAAGCAGAGGAGGCAGGAGCCAGGGATAAACAATTGCAGGATCACTCAGACTTTGTTCTTGGTCCTCTCTGACAGATGGAAAGGCTGACAGGCCAACAATTGTGGTACAGAGGTCACAATGCTGTGATTTCCTGTGCCAACAGCACTGTTAAACCCGAGATGTCCTGCATCAATAGAAAAGCATTGTCCGACCTCGACAGAGACTGTAAGATTCTCAAACTATCCTGGCTTCTTTTTCATAGTAGCACTGTTTTAAAAACCATGAAACTATAAGCACTCTGAATTTAAAGACCAGATTTTCAGAACCAAGTATCAGAATTTGAGGTCTATCAAAGGTGTTTTTTTTTTATTTACATGAGAAGTTGTATATAACTAATTCAGTAGCATTGGTTATGAATTTAATAAATCACTTCTATTAAACAGAATAAAATAACATGAAGTAGATGATTGTTATTTCAGAAAATCCAGGATATGCAATCTTCAAGAAAGCAAAAATGATAAAAACAGTGCAGATGTCCCTCTGTGAAACTTGGAAGATTATTTCTACTCCCCACAACTGTAGGTCAATTAAAACAGAACCATACACATTGAGAAAAACACCATTTATATATCTCTCTTAACTGCTTCACTAAGCATACAATCTACAAAGAAAAATAAAATTTCTACTTCTCTGATAACTTCCTCACACGAATTCTTTTTTTTTTTTCCTTTTAATTGCCAGAAGGCATATGCACTCACCAAGGAGAGAGGGGGAGAGAGAGAGGCAGAAAGCACCTCTGAGTGGGGTGTGGTCACGCTGTTATCTCTTCTCCATTTCTCTATCCCACAGGGATTTGGGGGCACACAAACACACGCATCCTGCATTGCCTCTCAAGATTTCTTAGTTACTTATGTTTCTTTGCTGCATTATTTGAAAACATGGCAGAATATTTACCAGAGAAAGAACAAGTTGTTCCATCAAATTTATATTTGAGTTACAACTCTAGAAACTTTCCTTCTGTATAAATGGAGATATACCTACCGTGATTCTGTGAGCTATCCTTGTCAACAGGTCTATACAGTCAGTTTCTTTGACTCATCTAGGAAATTGAGTAAGTCTGAAATTACAGAGAACAAGAATCCCAAGAAGAGTTAAGGTCTCCTGTTAGAAATCAGAGAATATATAGAGTCAATAAGTCTGTTAAATTATAGACCAGAAAAGATACTCTAAACTCCCAGATGGTCTGTGGTATTCAATCTCAGGACCTAGTAAAAATAGAAGGGACTAAGATAGAATCTTTTCCTCAGGGTAGTAGGTTAATTTAGGGATAACTGACAGGACTCCACTCCCTTGGGTACTCAAAGCTGTGAGAGTTCTATCTACTTCATGAGCTCCCTTGAGTAAGCCTGCTCACATAATGACCTAGCACCAGAGAAAATTGGGGGAATATGTACCCTAGGGAAGCTAGTGGTAGAAAGGCTGTAATATCCAAGGAAGACTTGATTCTAGTGACATGGGGAACATGCAAGAATTTCATATTCAGGGGATCTCTTATAAACCTCTAGCATGCAGAAAGTATTGATACTACCAGCAAACATGCACTACAGTCTGGGCAATATTATCATTGTACTAGCATTTAACCATCACAACTATTGTCTCTATGACGAAGACAATCATCATTATACCCATTTTGCAGATGAAAAAGCTAAAGTTCATCAAGGTTAAATAAATCACCCAAATTCACAAATCTATGGTGGAACCAGAAGTCCAACCCAGAAAATCTGTTCACAGATCCTATGCTTGTAATGATAACACTCAATTGCCTATTTATATATCTGTATATCAATGTCATCTTGGGACCAGCAGTTAGCGTAATGGCTATGTCGCTGGACTCCCATGTAGTCGACCACAGTTCGAGTCCCAGACCCAGTGGCTTAAACTCACTCCAGGCACGTGTGTGTGTGTGTGCCCAAGATCCAGAGAGGAGAATGGAGGAGAAGGGATTGTGGCATGGCCATCCCCCCTGGGGGGGTGATTTCTTACTTTCTGTCTCTCAGTCTCTCTCTGTCTTTCTGGCAAGCGCATGCACCCTAAAGCAAAAACCTCTCCAAAAAAAAATCATTGTGTGTGTGTGTGTGTGTGTGCACGTGCGCGTGTGTGTGTGTGCACGTGCGCATGTGTGTGCAGTACAATGATATTCGATCTATGTTCTGTCACAGAATCTTAACTGTTTCAGTATATTCTTTTAACAGCAATACTTTGGGGTCATAAAAAGAATGGCAAGCATGATAAGAAACAAAAAAATAAGGTCAAAGTCAAACATACAGTATGGATTAGAGAAATTCCCCTACAGATTCAGCAGGTCTCTGGATGATTCAACTTGTCCAATAAATAAAATACGTTCTTCCTAAGAAGCCATGTATAGTAATAACTATAAGCATGGAGGTTAATTTTACTTGACCAGACTTTGCCTATTGTATATGTTACTTAGTGATGTGGATCATTTTCATCCAAAAATGAATTTCAGCCTCATTGAAACCAGAACACCAATTTCCCTGATTGCCAACATTAAATAAGACACCTGTATCACCTTATTGAAAAAGTGGCACCCCTTATTACAATGCTGTGTGAGGACGTAGCAGTATCTTTCCTTTTGTGTACCAGTGTACCCTGCTTCAAACCCATAAAGAACTTGAGCAGAAGGGCTGATGCTGTTACTGTTACCTGAAACTGGTTTACATCTTCAGAGAGATAGGTGCTTACACCAACAAGATCAATCATTTTTAGCTACACCTTTTGCATTTTCAGGGACAAAGGTTTCATCTTGTCCTTGGGTGTCCCATTAAAGTGTTTTACAGCACCAACAGTAAAGAAATTCTATCTTCTACCCAAGCATAATGTTTAATTTAAATTAAATCTATTTCTTGGGTGAACCTGGAGGACATTATGTTAAGTGAAATAAGCTAGGCACAAAAAAAGAAATACTACATGTTCTCACCCATACGTAAAAACTAAAGAAATGACCTTGTAGAAGTAGAACTTTAAAAATTACCATTGCAGGTAGCTAATCTATATAGGTTTCTATAGTTTTGGTTTTCTAAGTTCTTGAGAATGATGACCATAGGCTGGGAAGGATAGGAAGTAAGAGGCCTTGAAGTATGTCAGTCAATGGAAATGAAACTACAGATAGATAAGAGGAATGATTTCTAATGTTATAAAATACAATAGGATGAATACAGTTTACAACAATTTACTGTACACCCCAGAGTCACTAAAAATGATGATTTTGAAAGGTCACAACATAAAGTAATGAAAAATGGCTGAGATAATGGAAATAATAATTGCCCTGATTTCATCAATACGCATTATATGGTTGTAATGAAAAAAATCACATTATACCCCACAGATATGTACAATTCTTATATGTCAATAAAAAATTAAATGCTTTTCACTTAAATATTGCAGGAGCATAGGAAACTCTCATGTGTCTTCCTCAATGCAGCGCTGCCACTATAGGCAAAGTAATACAATTTTTCTGCATACTTTTCATTTTGTACATTTTTTCACAGTTCTTAAAAGTCTTCTCTTATGTACTTACTCTGCATTGTTTGCCCATATTGAAGTAATTTTAAAAATCATATTGAAATAATACATTTTTACATTAGAAATTGAGAAATACTAAAAACTCCAAAAAAGAAAAAATGTTAAAATCCATAATCCCACTTCCAGAGCTAACAACTATTTTAGCATGTATCTTTCCAGCCTCACATGCTGATTGACATATGTGCTTTTGTGACTATTTTCCCATGTCACACATTATTACTCTTTACTACAGAGTAGGAGTCTCTGACCAAAATCTATGGATGGACTTTACTGAGTGCATGAACTCTCTGAAATGATATGCAAAATTATTTTTCAAACTTTATTGGTAAAATGAAAAAAATAAGAGACATTTGAGTCTTTCAATTTTTTGCTAGTTCAAGGGGCAATATGGTTTGTAGCACGACAGTAAGTGTTCAGTGTAAAGAGAACATGGCGGAAGAGCCAACATGTATCACTGGTTTTAGGTTTCTTCCCCACAATGACATGATATTGTTGATCCATATAATTAGCAGCTCTGATCATAGAACTTTTAAAATAATAATTGTGGCTAGCTAATCCTATAATGGTTTTTATGGTTTTGGTTTTCTAAGTTCTTACTCTCACCCTTGTAATTTATTTTATGCTCTTTGTCTAGGATCAAACTCCTCATTTAATGCTAACCCATTGGTCTGCGTCATGTTATGTCATCTATTAGTCAAATAAGCACAGCTTCAACATTTTAAATTTTTTATATTTTTGCTAGAGGACATGCAGCCTCACCAGAGACACAGAGCGAGGAGAAGAGAAAGTACCCCCTGCAGGGAATGGTCACACTGCAATTACTTCTCCATTTCTTACTCACTTTGAGATTTTGAACATGCATATGCATGCCCCTGGCACATTTCTCAAGGTCCTAGTCCTGGGATTCAAACATCATGGTCAGCCATATGGGATCCAGCTGCCTCAACAGTCAACTCATGGAGCCAGCCCTAGCTTCAACATCTGTAGCCATGATATCAATAAGACCATCTGACATTGGTATCAGGTCATGGAAACCATGCTTTTGGAAGGATCAGCGAGTACATTCTCTTCTTGCCTAGTCAAAGTAATTCTGGGACAAGACTAGTTGAATAGAACACAAAATCATGCTGAAATCAATACAGAGAAGGCTGAGCAAAAAGCCCTTGGATTGAGAGAGTGAGTACATTCAGTTAGACATCCATCTAAATTCCAACTCTTCCACTTGCTGTCTGTTCAACCTTGGGAAACTACTGCTATGTGTCTAAGCTTCATCATGCACAGAACAGACCAATAAAGTAACTTGTTTGGTAAGTATATCAAGAGTTTGTCTTGGGACCAGCAGTTAGCATAATGGCTATGTTGCTGGACTCCCATGTAGCTGACCGCGGTCCAAGTCCCGGACCTGGTGGCTTAAACTCATGCTGGGTGCGTATGCGTGCATGCCCAGGATCCCAAGAGGAGAATAGAGGAGAAGGGATTGTGGCGTGGCTAACCCCCCAGGGGATGATTTCTCGCTTTCTGTCTCTCTGTCTCTCTCTGTTTTTCTGGTGAGCACACGCGCCCTATAGCAAAAACCTCTCCAAAAAAAGAGAGTTTGTCTTCATTTTGGTTGTTGGGAAGTTGCAATAGTCTTCCTATAGAACATTTGCAGACTCCCCAATAGAAAACAGGAACCCCACACGACCCTCATCCACACTACCCTCCTTCACCATGCCTTACTTTTTCTCCATTACATGCTTCATCATATGACATATTCACTTACAGAGAGAATCAATTTTATAACATGACAGGATCTCACAAGTCACTATGATATAACCCTCATTCTGAGGAAACATGAACCAAACTTGCTACCACAACCCCATGCTTTGAATCTGAAAAATAACCCGAGAGAAAGAGGGGGTGGCTTGACAACAAAATCTTTGCAATTACTATGTTCTTACCCACTCTTTTTTTTTTCCCTCTGGCTTTTTTTTTTTTTTTTTTTTTTGAGAGGTTTTCGCTATAGGTTGCATACACTCGCCAGACAGACAGACAGAGAAAGACAGAAAGCGAGAAATCACCCCCCAGGGGGGATGGCCATGCTGCAATCCCTTCTCCTCCATTCTCCTCTCGGGATCTTGGGCACACACGCACACGTGCCCGGCGTGAGTTTAAGCCACCAGGTCCGGGACACGAACCGCAGTCGACTACATGGGAGTCCAGCGACATAGCCATTACGCTAGCTGCTGGTCCCCCTTACCCACTCTTTATAGGCAGGAAAGGAGAGGCCAAAAGGCAATTACTTATCCAAGGTCTTCACAATTAGATAAAGCAAAGGCTAGACTAGAATCCAGGCTTTCTTGTCCTAGACTCCTTTCTTGCTTTATATAATTCTATCCTCTTATGTTTATAATTATAATCATTGTTATTATGGACATATTTATAAACAGACTAATTATGGGAATCTTTTGCCTATAGATTGATCTAAGTAGAAAAAAATTGACTGGAAAAATTAACAGATATTTCTGGCTAAAATTATTTACTATATTTCATCTAAGATTATCTACAAAAGTTTTTTTTAAAAAATAACACTGTCAATTAATTGTGGCATACATTGATTATAAGGAAGAATTTTCCCAAAAAATTCTGAGACATGAAAATGTATATATTTCAAAAAGAATAAAACACAGTAACATGAACCACTTTAATTGGACCAAATCTTTCATTTTATAAATTGTCTTTGCTAGACTGGCTCAGTGTAATGTAGCTGATAGATAAAACTGAGTTTTTAAGACACACAGCTATGTTAACCTAGACCCCCCTCAAGCAACATAACACATCCTCCTGATGTTTCTACCAAACCAAGCATGCATTTTGTACCTCCAGGGAAAAGAAGTAACCAGCAGGAAAGAACATTTGAATCAAAAAGATGAGAGTTAAAAGGAGAGGAATATAGAGCAATTCTCTGCCAAAGCAAACATATATGGGCTGAGGGAAGCAGGAGAATGACATTTCCTTCATAGATTCTCTGAAGGAAAATTAAAAGAATTCATCAGCTGGTATCTGGAGCCCAAACAACAGTCGTAGCTTCATGATGAGCCCCATGCGAGGGCTAAGAACCTGCGAGATTTGCCCTTGCTGTCTGTAGCCTGGCAGAAGACCAGAGCCGCCTTTGGCTGGTGTTTACAAAGAACTGGTAAAGGGCCAGTTGGCTGCTGGAGGCATGTTTCTGTATCATTCATCACACACAAAGTGCTCTGCAGCTGGAAAAGAGTCATGCTTGCTGCAGCCAATCAAGCCCAGGCAATATGTCCAGACTTCCCTCCCTTTCTATCCTCAACACCTTCCTCAAAAGAAAACAGTTGGCAAAAAGCCAGCAGTGTTTAATGAGAATGGGACCAAGGAGGCCATGGGCGATGCTTAAGCTAATAGAAACAACCTGCCATAACAGTCAATCAGTATATATTCAACTCCAGCTATGTTTTAGGTCCTGGAGATGCAGTGCAAGACGGGACCGCACATTACATTCTGCTATTTTTTACTTGAAATAATTCTGTGCCCTCGGCTGTTCACATTGACTTCCAGTGGCAAGGGAAGGAGACTGCAACAGTTTGTCCCTTTGTTCAGTCTCTTCAACTGCTTTACATCCTCCTACTGGCTCATATTCTCCCACTCTCTCAGCTCTTCCACAGGATGGGTCACGGGAATGCTAGCTCAGCAGGCAGCTCAGGAAACTAACAGCCCCTCTGAATGAAGGAGTCAGTATTTCATCATAACCTTGGAAATTTGGGAAGTGGCTCACAGAAAGAGGAAGAAGGACAGATAAGAGGAATGTGATTGCGATGAACAAGAAAGAGTACAGCCTCAGCCTCCAACCATGTGCTGAATCAGTTGGTGCAATCATCTTGGGAGGATAAACACTGATGGCCATTGAAGCCTGCAGTGGGAGCTGGACAACTGACATTTACAACAATGCTCAATGCAAATTGGGGCACTTGCCCCCAGAAATGGAATTTCATAGATTTATTCTTTGAAAGGCCATTTTCCAGCTAGACTGGGTCAGCAGTTAAACTGAAAGAGAAATATTTCTGTTGTTTGGCAGATTTTTTTCCAAAGCATCAAGTTCATTAGGCAAGAGAGGCTTTAAAAAGCATGATTCTGGTGTGGTTGTCAGGCAAACAGAATGAGAAAATACCATAAAACAATTCCATTTCCAGAAACGATTAAAACAAATACTTCCTCTGAAGTCCCTGCTGCTTTGAGTGGTGGAGGAGGGAACCTCACAGCCCAGGTGTCCTGGCGCTAATCCAGTTTGCAAATAATCGTTTCAACATGTTCCGATAACCCTCATGCCTTCATCCCAAATAGCAAAACTTTCCATGCCACTGTGCCTGCTATAGCACAGAAATGGACTGAAACCTGGGGCTGCCCTGCACAAGCTGGGTGACCTTAACAAGCCTCAAAGCCTTGAGCAAAGCCTCAACACTGTTGCTGCTAACCCTTCCAGCTATATGATGGTTACCTCCTCCACAGTAATCAGTGTAATGTGTGTTTTCCTATTTATTTTCCTCATAGCATTCAATAATCTTTGAAATTATCTCATTATCAGTTTGCTCTTTTAATAAAGGTTCCTGAGAACAGCGACCATACCTGCCATATTCTTTTGTAAATCCTTGGCACTTAAAACAATTCCTGGTACCTAGTAGATGCTCAATAAATAATGGTAATGATGATAACACTGCCAATGATTACGGTGATGATAAAAGTTAATACCTGTCTTGTAGGATTGTTTTAAAGATCAATGGAATAATGTCAATAAAGGCAAACCTGGTACAATATAAGGTGATCAAGAAATAGTATAAATACATATACACAGAGAGATAGTTTTTAAATTACTTAGAATAGCGTACAGATCAACAAGGAACTCATTTTAATATATGTAACATAAATTTGACAAAACCTCAAGAAGTTAAGGTATAGATGGAAGTCAGACTAAGAGAAATTTATACAAATCCACTTGCTCTTGTTCCTATTTACATGTATAAGGACCCCAACCCCTTTCCAGGATTGCTATTTCCTTCAAATCATACTGTGAGTCACTAGAGAATGGCAGGACCTATCAAAAAACAGTCTCAAAGTGCCCACTCCATTTTCCCTCATCCCCTTTCCCCATGTTCAGATGTTCAAGGCCAAAAGCAGAGGTGAATGCCAATGGCTGTCCCAGGTGCTGCCTTGGGCTTACACGGCCACCACCCCTGAGGAACTGTGGAGGTCTTCCCTGGAGCCCTCGCAGTATAGCAGCCATGGCGTAACCCACACAGAAGTACAAGGATGCTCCCATGCTCACTTTGAAACCAGCCCAAGCCAAAGTGGCTATTTAAAACTCCCAGTGTCTATAGTTAAAAATAGATGAGTACTCAAGGTCTCTACCCCATCAACCTCTGTGACAGGTGGTATGACCAAATTCTGGCATACACACAAACATACATTTTTAGGGAAGCAGAAAACAGTCAGAGAGTTTGTTCTTAAACTCAGTGTACTCCTACCACCCTTTTTTTTTTTTTTTTTTTTTTTTTTTTGGAGAGGTTTTTTGCTATAGGGCGCGTGCGCTCGCCAGACAGACAGAGAGAGACATGGAGACAGAAAGCGAGAAATCACCCCCCAGGGGGGATGGTCACGCCGCAATCCCTTCTCCTACATTCTCCTCTCGGGATCTTGGGCACGCACGCACACGCGCCCGGCGTGAGTTGTAAGCCACCGGGTCCGAGACGCGAACCGCGGTCGACTACGTGGGAGTCCAGCGACATAGCCATTACGCTAACTGCTGGTTCCCCCTACCACCCTTTTGATTTAGGCTCTGAAAAGAATCTGGCACACAAGTTTCACAAGCAGTAGACAGGACAGTACTCTGGTAGCTGGAAGGTAGAACTCACTTCTGATTAGAATCAAAGGACAAAACGGTCAGACAGCGGTTTAGCAGAAAACACAACACTCTGTGAGGCTGATTCATATACAAAGGTTGTGGGTGCATGTCCGGAGACTTCCTACCCAGCATGTTTGGCCCATGATCTGGGGCTGGCTGATGCTGGGGGTGAATCATGGAGACAGAACTCTTTTGGGGATGCTCTTTGCTCTCTCTCTCTCCCTCTCTGTCTCTCTTTTTCATGGAAAACATAAATAAGTAAAAACTTAAAAAAAAAAAAAAAAAAAAAGAAAAGAAAAGAAAAGGCAAAGCCCTCTAGCCAGCTGTTATGACTTCACAGTAAACAACAACCCAGATGCTAAAGCTCTATGGGAAGTTCCTGCATCCTGAGGCCTCTCTATACATACCAGGTAAACCCACACCCATGAACCTGGTTGGCTGAGGCTGGGGGTGGATCATAGCATGAGGACCCTCTTGTAGCTACTGTCTCTCTTTCTCTCTAAGAAGAAATAAGAAATAAGAAATTAATTAATTAATTAAAATCCTTTAAGTACCTGATAAGAAACCCAAAACCCAATAGACCCTCAGTCCAGCACACCAGTCTAAAGAGTATCTGCAGCTTTTACTAGATTCTCCAATCTTGTTTATGTGACAATGAAGGTAACAGTACAATATTCTGCCCAACTCAAGTTTAGCAAACAGTTATCATTTCAGCAAAGGAAAAGGAATTCCTAACATCCCTCACTCTAATTACCATATCCTTCAGGGCTAATCAGAGACAAAATTAGCTAAAGTGCTCATAATAAGTAGATTCTTTATGCTTATTTTTATTTTATTTTGTTATACTTTGTAAAAAAACAAAGGTTGAATTCTGGAAATCTCAAGTATATTCTAAAGTTCATATTAGCATAATAACTGCTGGTGAACCCACCCATCACCCAGTTTCAGCAATTAACTCATAGCCAATCTTGTTTATCTCTACTCAACCATTCACCCACACACACAGATGCACATCCAAACAGTGATTAAATTTGAAGCAAATGCCAAACATTATATCATTCATCCACAGAGGCACTAGTATAAAGCCCTAAAAGATAACATAATCACATCTGAAAACCACTTTTATACCTTAAACATTAATATTTTTGTAATAAAAGATGCAAGTGCAAACTAATTGCCCATAGTATACTTCAGATGTTACCTGCCCCAAGCTATATATGAAAACAAAGTGACATAAGGATTACACTGTCCAAATAAAGTATTTTCAGGTAAGTTGCATTTTTCCAACTCTACCCTAGAGCAATACTATCTCTAAAGGTGACCTTTCTTATTTTTCAGAATCTCTCCAGAAAACAGCTCTTTCTGCACCTATTTATATGTGAGTCCTATCATACATATTCCCAAAGCCATGCAGACTACAAAACATCTTCCTTCTTTATCCATCACAAATCCTTCAGTTCAAACAAATCACCCCCGAGGGCCTTGCTATCAGCCTACCAGACATGCCTGGATGTGTTTGGATTTCAGGTTAGGCCCAGTGGAAGACCTCACCAGACTTAGGCACAGGTATTATTTAGATCAACCATATCAACCAAAGCAGATCAAATCTGCATATAAAGTCTGCATATAAATTATGTCCTCAATTATTTCTCATATTGATTGAATAATGTCATGCACCTATTCACTAAGACAACAGTCAACTAACACAGGTTCAATATTAGGGAAAAAATCATACAACTATATATTGGGTCATTGGAAAAGCCACGATGCATTTTTGCATAGAAAAAAATACATCATGATTTTTCTGACAACACAATAGTTTAGCCCTGGAGTCTTTGCCTATCTAACGGATGCATCACTCCGCATACTTGACCTTAACGGGGATCAGAATATGTTACTTCAGAATATGCCACTTTGGCATAAGCAGTACTTTGAGCTGGAAGTAACTGCAAATCAAAAGATGAAGGAAGAGATTGGTATCTTATCATCAATGACAGGGATCTGATACCAAGATGTATTTGCATAAACAGACCTAACTTAAATAATCTCATCTACTGTTAGTTTCCCCTTATAGGTCTGAGTCAGTTCCCCACAATTCATCATCCCTGAAAACCCAATTATTTTCCTTTTGTTACAAGGAAATATAAGCCCCAAGTCTAACAAACAGCCTCAGTTTTACTCCTTTTCTATAAAAACCTATGCGTGTAAATAATTATAAAAATTGTATGATTTCTCTACTATTAAACTGTCTTTTGTCAGTTTAATTTTCAAGCCCCCATTTACTGAACATAAGAGAGTAAAGGCAAAATTTTGCTTCCTCATCAGCTTCCTCAGCATCCATATTTTCTAATATTGTGTCATTTCTATCCCTTGCCCTTCCAGTATTCTGCAGTGCCCTTTTCTCAGGTAGCTTTCTAGGGACAAAATTCTAAAATAATTTATACTTGAACACGATTAAGTAATTTTTTTTTGGTTTTTTATTTTTAAAATAAAACTTTATTCTGTTCATTCCAAAAACATTGACAAAATAAGTTTCGGTTGCACTTTCAAAATTGCAATTTAAATAACAATTTAATATATCATATTTCCAATGTGTTACTGACAATACATTATAAACTTAGGAAAACATTGTTAAGAAAAAATACTATATTTATCACATACCAATTCAAAAAACCGTAGAAAAGTGAAACAATTTTTAAAAATGATACTATATTTCTCTTAAGAAAATAAAGCTATGTTTTAGCTGAATGAACAACTCTCTAATGGTATAATTTGGGGCAGTGTGAGTGGATGGTGAGAAAGATATTATGGAGGGCATTGTCCTAACACCTCAAGTCACCCCCTATGATGATACTTCCTGGCCCAAGTTTGGAGTGTGAACAATTGCTATTGCTTTCAGACCAGGAAGCAAGGAAAATAATGAGTAGACATATAATTAACTCTCAAGTAGGTTCAATGACTGGGGTCAGGAGATGCTTGCCTAGTTAAGCACACTGAGAAATCAGATTACTAGAGTGCAGTTACTGGTAAGTGGAAAACAGAGTAAGTGGAAAACAGAATAAGGGGACATCTTTTTACTATGTGAGGATAAGATTAAGCTAAAGTCTCTTTTATGAAGTAGAACCAGATTTGTATACCCTTTACTAGAAATGCTTACTTGTTTTAACTTTATGTCCTCATCTTTTCTGTATGCAATTCCTGGGCAGCTGGTTAGTTACAAAATAATAGGACAACAAGAAATCAAGGGGCCTCGGGACCAGCAGTTAGCGTAATGGCTATGTCGCTGGACTCCCATGTAGTTGACTGTGGTTCGAGTCCCGGACCCGGTGGCTTAAACTCATACCAGGCGTGTGTGCGTGCATGCCCAAGATCCTGAGAGGAGAATGGAGGAGAAGGGATTGCAGCATGGCCCTCCCCCCTGGGGGGTGATTTCTCGCTTTCTGTCTCTCTGTCTCTCTCTGTCTGACTGGTGAGCACACACGCCCTATAGCAAAAAAAAGAAAGAAAGAAAGAAAGAAAGAAAGAAAGAAAGAAAGAAAGAAAGAAAGAAAGAAACATCTTCTCCAAAAAAAAAAAAAAAAAAAAAAAAAAAAATCAAGGGGCCTAGATAGTCTGGCAACTCAGCAATCAAGACCTAACTGAGCCATCCCCTTTCCCCTCATGAATGTCCAGTGTCTTTCACTGAATGAAAAGCACTGTGGGCCCATCCATAGCATATAATGGGTCTCCTCTTTTTCACTTGCTCACTAACCATGACTGTCAGCAACAATGAGAGTTCAAAGGTCTTGGAATAAAGGCTCAGATCATCAAGAAAGAAGACAGGAGGTGTGCTCCTGTCAAAGCCCTGTCTCTGTTACCCGTACTTGAGGTGAATTCCTCCCACAGGGAGATGTCAACTTATTTTTCTCTTTAGGTCTGCACATGAAAACAGAGTCAGACTGACAGATAACATATTCAAGGCGTCTAGACAAAGTGAACAGGAACACCCTGTGGTTTGTGGAGGTGGGGCCTCACCAATATATTTTGCCTTTCCTCCTGCATTTCTTTGTTCCTGATATCTCAGTAACAGATTGGGAGGATAGAGGAGGAACTACAAGGGCAAAATTAAAAGGTCAATTTCCAAATGGGACATCAATCTACTTTCCTACGCCATCTGCTGACTCCTGAGTCTGGGGAACCATTACATTGCCTGAGGAGGATAATGGGCTAGTTCTTAGAAAGAATAAAAACCCAAGCAAGCTCCGAGTCAGATCCATGGGCTTGTGAGGAGACAGGTCCTTAGACAACAGGAGGAATTTCCAACGCTATGATTTTATATAAGAAACATGCTTTCCAAAAGAAGCAAAAGCTATAGCTTCGAATGGGAAAATGTGGCTTTCTGTGTTTTGTTTTGTTTTGTTTTGCTCTGCTTCGCTTTGTTTCACCTAAAAGGAGCCTATAAATAAATCACAGACTTCTTTGTATCTTCTGTACAATGGAGGGCAGATTGCTCAAAGGGAGGAAAAAAAAAACCTCCCTCCTTGTCAGACTAAGTAGTAGCTCAGGTCTAGGTATCGCACACCCAAAGAGTACAGGTGGTGTGTGGCCCTCAGACAGCCTTTCACAGCATTCCAGGGCCCATCCTCACCAACAATCTGAGCCGGGCTTCCTGGTGTTGCCGGGCTCACATTCTATAGCCGTCCACCTCTCTCGCTGAGAACACCAGCCCTGCATGCATTTCTATGACACAACCCCACTCCACAAGTTCTAGGAAGTCTAGAGAGCCCCTATTCAGATAACCAGCCTGACCAGATAAAGGTGTCAGGTGACCACCCATCCTGTGCCCAGCAATCAAGCCAGCTGAGTGGCTGCAAAAGAGACAGAGATCACCAGGAGGTTTAGTTGTGCTTTTAAATTTTATTCTGCTTCAGGCTGTGTATATCAGATGCAATTAAATACCCTGATCCAGATAAGACTTTGTCCCAGGGCTCTCTTGGGTGAGTAAAATGTCCCTTCTAAGTCCACTGACAAATGTTTTAGTATGCTCTCAAATCTGCCCGATGCCATATGCAGAGGAGTTTATTCGTGGTGTGTGTGTGTGTGTGTGTGTGTGTGTGTGTGTTCTTTTTGTTCTTTTTTAAATTTTGCACTGAAGGGAGAAAGAGAGATCAGGGGACGGGGGTTGAAAAACAACCCCCAGGGGGTATGACCACACAGCAATGCCTTTTCCTCTAGTCTCTTGAGATTTTTTTATGCATGCACACAATATATGGGAGGCATGTTTTCAAGCTGCCTCGTCCAGTACTAGAACCGCACCAGTCCACCTTGTGGGATCCAGTCACCTTAACTACTATGCCACTGGTTGGCCCCATAGATTTTTTAAATAAGCAGACAACCTCTTCACAAAGAGCAATTGGGTAAAAGTTAGTATGGAGCAGTGACTAATTGCATGTGCAATCTGGCTCAGGGTTAATATGACTTGTATAACAAGTTATTGAAACATGTTATTTCAACTCTATTTTCAAGTTTTTACTTCTGGTCAGGTAAGGTGATCTCTCTGTAAATGTAGGCTCATTGGTTAACTAAGTGACTTAAGATCTTATAAAGAGACAGCATATGCTGCTTTAAAATGAACCAAATAGGCATGAATGTCCTAACTCAATAGCTCCAGACTCTCTGGACCCACTGTCAGAAACACATGCACTTCATATCACACCTGATACACGCTCTTCTCGATGTGTCATTGAGATAAAAAGTTTTACAAGCCAGTGTTCGTCCTTGTTATTTTCTATTCAACTTTTTCTTTAAACAAAATGCTGCCACAAGTTGAAACCCACTATGTAAAATTGCTAACCCACTAATGGGTTGAGACTCACAGGTAATTTTTTAATTCTGCTTCAAGTTGTATTTTAAAATGACCCTTTCTATTTTTCCAATATCAAATGCCTTTCATTAAAAGCATGACTATCATATATGATCAGAAATATAGTGCTATGTTTTAGAGGTGAGAAAAGTGGTCTGGTGTGGGAAGATAAAAAATAATAGTATAAACTAGAAACTATCAGATGAAAACTTTTAGGGAAGGTGAGGAATGGCTCCAAAATGCCCTAAGAGCTGCTCATAACACCTCATTCAGCAAATGAATTTTAACAGTCTTTACACAGTTCTTCCCCATGGGGGATTTGGGGTAGGGGAGGCTGGAGAGAGAAGGAAGAGACTTTGTGCTGCCTACATATTCTGAATTTTGGACAGACCCTGTACACACAACTGGGACAGGAGGAAAAGCCAGTACCAGGATTGCCTCTCTGCTCTCATTTCCAGAGAGGGCTACCCAGGAATCCCAGTGCCAAACTCTAACCCAGGGAGAAACAGGTGTGAGCTCTCTTCCTTTGGGTTGTCATAGGAGAGGGACCCCTGCAGTAGAGAACCAGCCTGGCACAGCTAGAAGTTTCTCTTGCCAATCCCTATTAACTCATCTCTAAAACAGTGCTAATAGGCTTGGCCTGTGACATGCGATGGGCGCTGTGCATTGGGAGTCATGTTCTAAATGGCCAACCACTGTAGGAGTACTTGCCCTAGTGGCTTAAGAAATATGCCAGGCACATGTGTGTGCATTGCCAGAATCCCTACAGGAGGGAGAGATGAAAGAAGAGGGGTTGCAGCATCACCACAGCCCACTGGGGGATGCTTGCTCACTCACTCTCCTGTCTCTCTCTCCCTCTGTCTCTCTCTCACACACACAATATATATATACTGTCACTTGAATACATACATACTTGTGTGCACACACACATACACACACACACATACACACACATATATGAATACATACCAAAAGCAAAGTAGAGATGGGAAATTGTTACAATTTGAGGGTCTATATTTATTATTGATAAATTATAATAAACTTTACATCCTAGCAGGGATAAAGAGTTTATAAAGCACATTCCCTAGGTCCATCATTGTTTTTCCATTTTTCTTCTTGACAGAAAAGAAGAAAGGGGCAGGAGTGAGAGAGAAGGAAGATGAGGAAGAAGAGAAAAGAATGCAAGGAAGGAGTAAAGAAAGAAGGAGAGACTGTACCAAAGCCAGCATCTAATCAGATCTCAATTCAGTTAAACCCAGAAAAAAATTTTGGCACCTTTACAGAAGATCTTTTATACACATGGAGCCAAAAATATTTAGTGTTAATGGGTTCTTTTTTAAAATGCAAAGAAAAAAAATAGGGTGAAAGTAATGCATTAATTAATGCTAAAGTGTAAAACATGTATCTAATAGGCCGTCAGGAAAGTCATGACATATCTTTTCTGTCTTTTTATGCAAAAATGTATCATGTCTTTCCCATCCACCCAGTAGTATGTCTAGAAATGACAAGGAGTAGTCAGTGAAAGGTGTGGCCCTGCGGGGTTCCTGCTTCTTAAAGCATTTCATCACCCCCATCCCACCCTATTGGCTCAGTTTCTCCCTCGTCAATCAAACCAAATGTCTGAACATGCCCGTAGCTAGCATTAGAGTTAGTGATTCCCTTTCCAAAATGACCCTTGTGGTATTGGAGATAAAGGCAGGCAGGCCAGAGGACGGCCAGGAATGCAGTAATTCAGAAGGGGTGGCAGGCAAAGACTTCAAATATTTTTGGAGAATTAAACATAAAATGAACTCAGCCTCTCTCCATTTAATTCCAAATGCCTTCAAGCCCTCTCTTAATACATCTTGATGCTCTCGAAGGCATCACTTCAACTGATTGCCTGCTCTGTTCCTATTGCCAGTTCACGTGGTAGCAGACCGTTTCACCAGCAGGCGGGCGATGTTTCAAAGCCACTCGTAAAGGAAAGTGCTTAACTTGAGATGAGTCTCACGTAAGTGTACTCATTTCCCATTTTGATCTTTTAGCTATAACTTCATGTTTTTAGGTTATCAGCAGGGCCATTTTATTGAATTTTCCTCTCCCAACAGGAATCCAAATTTACATAAACTCACACTCAGAATTTCCTGACATCATAAAGTGAGTGTGTGTGTGTGTGTGTATGTATGTATATATGCACACTTGATAGCCTAAGATTTATATATATGTATGTATATATACACACATGTATGCATAGTCTAAGATTATATATATATGTGTGTTACACATACACACACACATATACATAAAATGTTAGAAGTTAATTGAAAACTTTTGACAAATGGTGGCACAGCAGTAAAATACAATGTTCTGCGGGACCAGCAGTTGGCATAATGGCTATGTCACTGGACTCCCATGAAGTTGACTGAAGTAACGAACCCAGTGACTTAAACTCACACCGGGCACGTGTGTGTGCGTGCCCAAGATCCCGAGAGGAGAATGGAGGAGAAGGGACTGCGGCATGGCCATCCCCCCAGGGGGTGATTTCTCACTTTCTATCTCTCTGTCTCTCTCTTTCTGGCGAGCACACACGCCCTATAACAAAATCCTCTTAAAAAAAAATACAATGTTCTGCAAAAAAGCTGACCCACATGGGACAGTTCTAAGTGTGCTTCCAAAGACTCTCTGCAGACACAAGTCATGCATGTGCCCAGGCTCTGGGGCTGGCTAAGACAGAGGGCGGATCACAGTGTCAGACCCTATTGGCAATGCTCTCTCTCTTTCTCATCCACTCTGGAAGAAATAAACTCTAAGGGAGGAAAAAAAGAGAGAAGTATGCATAAACATATAAATACCTATAATTTAAAAAGAAAAGAAAAGCTTCAGCTCAGAGTCAAAATAAAGTTACACAGCCTTCCTCAGAAGGAATACAATTCTTCATAGCAGATGTTAACTTGATGATAAGGATAATGTACAAGTTATATTCATGTACCCATAGAGAGAAGGCATCACCAGCATGGCATTTGTCACCTCTGAGAGCACCTCCTAGGGAGGCTCTCTCTGAGAATAGCCATGTCATAAATGTGCTAGTAGGAGAACTGGCCTTAAAATACCAACTCTACCCTTGACTAGCTTTGTGACTTTGAATACATCGGTAAACCTCTTTTGATTTCTGTTTTCTCAAACAGACAGGGGTACACACACACAAATTCTCATCTGGAAATTGCCAGTACTTGATTAGATGATCTCTAAGCCCATTTTCTATTTTTAACATCTTATTCTAAAAATTACATTGCAATCATTTTAACCTGTAACACATACACATGGGTTAAAAATCCCCAAATTGTGATAGGGTCAGTAGGAGGCATAGCAGTTGGGTCACTGAACTCCCACATGGCCAACCATGGTTCAAGTCCCAGACCTGGTGACTTGAAACTCACGCCATGTGCATATGTGTGCGTGCCCAAGATCCCAGGACAAGAATGGAAAAGAAGGGATTGCAACATGGCCATCCCCCTGGGGGTGATTTCTCTCTTTCTGTCTCTCTGGTGAGTGCATGTGCCCTATAGCAAAAATCTCTCAAAAACAAAAATAAAAACAAACAAACAAAAAAATCCCCAAATTATGAGAGTTCCTCTAACACCTAACAAATGACCCCTGAATTTGGAATGGAGGTTAATTTCACACCAAGGCTCCCGACTTCCAAGTCAGGGTCATTTATTTCTCCCTTTGTTCAGACAGGAAGTCAATACTAGGTGTCGAATATCTGATGTGTACCAGGTCCTGTCTTGTGACTAAATGAACCTCAGAGAGACGACAAGAGATTTCAAAACCAGCAGCTCTATAAAGAAGTGGGAGATGGTGCCGAAATTAGAGAAGAAAGAAAAACGGAATATGTCAACCTACTCTTTCTAGCACAGGGTCTCAATTTTGTTTTCACCATAAATACCTATGAAGTTACAGGACACTTCACTGTAAAAGGAAAACGTGCACTTTTTTTAATAGACTTTATTTGTTAGCAGATTTAGGTTCACTGAAAAATTTAATGGGATGTACAGAGATTTCCCAGGTGCTCTCTGCCTCCTGTGTGCTCACATCCTCCCCGTCCTCCTGCCCCACGTTGGTACATGTGTTGTAACTGATGAATTTACATTCTACTTACCTTTCCAACAGATGAAATCCACATTAACAGTGACTGTCAAAATTTAAAACTAGGCCAGCCTGTAGCCTGGTGGTTAAGACAGTTGGATCCCAAATGGCCAACTACACAGTTTGAGTCTCAGACCCAGTGGCTTGAGAAACATACTGTGTGCATGTGTGTGCAATCCCAAAATCACAAAAGGAGAGAAAAATGGAGGAGAACAGATTGCAGCATGACTATAACCTATAGAGTGAGTGCTTTCGTGCGTGCGCACGCACTCTCTCTCTCTCTCTCTCTCTCTCTCTCTCTAATGAGCACACATGACTCTGGCAAAATTTTTCAAAACAAAATTATATATATATATATATATAGGGACCAGCAGGTGGCATGGTGCTGGGCACTCCCACATGGCCAACCGGGGTGGGTGCAAGTCCTGAATCTGGTGGCTTGCTTTCTCACTTCCTCTCTCTCTCTCTCACTCTCACCCTCTGTCACTCTCTGGTCAAATTTTAAAAAAAATAATAAATGAATGAATAAATAAAAAATAAAATAAATAATTATATACATATATATATATATATATATATATATATTCATATGAATCACCCTAAAGATTATATATATGTATTATACATATTTATATAAATTGACTAATCCTTTTCTTCCTTTCACCCCAATCTCTCAATGCTTAAGAGACCAGAGAGGAAATTAATATGACCTAAATTGCTTCCAAAAGTCTGGAAATGGACTGGTAAACCATGGTGGTGCACACTGAAGAGCCCCTTCAGCTACCCGAAAATGGTAAGATGATTGCTCTAGGGGACCATGGCCACTTTTGGGAATTCTTCCCTCCAACTCTTCACTCTCCTAACCCACTCTCCAATAGATGCATGCACATATGTGTGCACAAGAGTATCCCCCCAACATACACGAGCATACACACAGACACACACAATATTCAAAATCAGAGAATCTGCATATGATCTTCCTTTATTCAGGAGGTTGGGGACCATTTTTTAAGAATACTTTTTTTTTTTTTGGAGAGGTTTTCACTATAGGGCGCGTGTGCTCGCCAGACAGACAGAGAGAGACATAGAGACAGAAAGCGAGAAATCACCCCCCAGAGGGAATGGTCACGCCGCAATCCCTTCTCCTCCATTCTCTTCTCGAGATCTTGGGCACACACACACACACGCCCGGCGTGAGTTTTAAGCCACCAGGTCCGGGATGCGAACCGCGGTTGACTACGTGTGAGTCCAGCGACATAGCCATTATGCTAACTGCTGGTTCCCAAGAATACTTTTAGACTCTTAATAATCTTAATTTAGCCATGACCCCAAGATGAGAACCAACAGTGTAGGAATTCTTTGAGATAGGAGTTAAAACACCTCCCACAAAATGTCATAAGCTCTTCAAAAGGTGCTTTTCAAACTACATAAGATGACTACCGAACTCACCAAAAAATCAGATTTGGATGTACCTCTAAGGTGTGCACCACCTTATTCCCTTGAGAATGACCTCCCTAGTGAAGCACAGAAGCTAAGTACAATGTGCTGAGATGGAAAGACAGGTAAATAATCTCTCTGCTGGAAGATCACAATGCAAATATAAAGAATTAAAAAAAAAAAAGCAGTATTTCCCCACTTATCTTGATACCTATTCTAACCAAAATACCTTGATTAAATCTAAGCCTAGGAGCTAGATGGTGGTGCAGTGGTAACAAAACTAAGCCCATATGAGAAAGTCCCTGGTTCATTTCTCCAGACCTCCCTGTATACACTAGGCATGAGCACATGACATGATCCAGGCTGGCAGGGGTGGGGATGGATCACAGCAGGAAGACCCTGTTGAGGATGTCTCTCTCTCTCTCTCTTTCTTTCTGGATAAATAAATAGTTAAACTTAAAATATATCTATCATGCTCTGATGTGATGAATAAACTCTGTGTAGGTCCTTAAGTGTAGGGATAAATGGAATTTATTCAATAAACTAAGAAACTTAGCATGAATTTATATGAAGAATAAATAAAAATACCTTATTAGTAGACTCTGTCTCAATATCAGAACTTTGATTTATTCATCATGAATAATTCCAGCAAGGATTCCCATTTGAGGACATCACTAAGAAAGAGGAAAGGAAGGGCAGGATAAATATGCCCAGTCTTCACTGGAAGGCTAGGAGTTTTGAATTAGAACTCTTCCTCTGTGTTCTGTCTCACTTTTCTCTCTACTGAGTGGGTAGGTTGGGATACTAAGAACGGTAACTATTATACTTCCAGGATTTGAGCTCAGAGATCAGGGCTGGGTCCAAGGTAGTAGCCTAAATTCTAATCACAGATGGATTATGAGTTTTGTGATGCTGGTTAAATCTTTATCCCTCTGGGGCCAGAATCTTCAGTTGTGTAAAAAAAAAAAAAAAAAAAAAGGAGGTACTATCGGGTTGTTGAAAAAGTCATGATGTATTTTTGCATAGAAAAAAAAAAAAAAACAGAAAAAAATATGTCACTTTTCCAACAACCCAATATATTGCATGATCTCTAAGATTCCACCCAGCCTTATAACCTGGGGCTTTGAGAGGTAACCAGTCCAGCTGACACATCAATCTGATTCTCTCAATACTAAAGAACCTTCTAGAGAATTACTTAGTCAGCAGACATTTAAATATACTATCCTAAACAACTAATTACAGGTCTACTCTGCCTACAAGTCTAGCTCTCCTTAAGAGCAAATAAATGCTCACTATTCAATTTGAGATAATCAGCTCCTCAATCCTCTCCTTTCTATTTCCTGGTTCCCTTTCAGCCACTTTCTTGTGTATCTTAAAGGGCACTCAGTGACTCTTTCTGTCTTCTTCAGTATCTTCCTGAAAGGGCTCTATGATACTGGCTGAAAATTTTTAACCTCTTTGCCTTTTTCCTATGCTTTTCTTTGTCTTTCTTTATTCCTCTGCATGTTTCCCTTAAATTTGTGCATTAAGCTTGCTGCTGCTGCTATTCCTGCACACATTCTCTTCTAGGGGGCTTTCATGCAATAGTCTTGGGTTCGAGACACTGCATTGACAGTCACTAAGACATTGTCTCTCTGAATTGCCTACCTAATCCCACTCACCATGCACACACAACTCTCCTGGGTCTTCCTAAGCCATAAGTGAAGATCTCAGACCATTTGCTATTAATGTCACTGATTACTTTCTAATTTAGCTCAGGTATCAGGAATTGGAGGACAGTAAGTCTGGCCCATAGACATGTGATATCTGTCTTTGTGCCACAAAGATATTCAGACATCTGTTCTTGACACTCTGGACCCAAGTTTATTGCAGAAAACAACTGGAGATGAGCATGCCCTCCAACTCATAACACCCACTCCAGGGATAGGTACCTTTATTATCTCATCGCCTTCCCATAACCAGCCTTCTTTTCACTTTGCTGGTCCCCAGAGGCATTTTGAGTTGCCACCCAAGGTCTCCATAACTGTAAATTTATCCCAGAAAACTACTGGGTCTGAAAAAGTCATGACATTTTTCTATGTTGTTCTATGCAAAAAATGCATCATGACTTTCCTAACGACCTAGGATGTAGCCTAGGCAGAGCAAGAATGTCTTCTTGAGAAAGTGTTGCCAGAAAAATCACAGGGAACTTGGAACCCTAAGTTTTCAGGTTCTTCATTATTTGAATCACTTTCATAGACAGAACTACTTTTTATCTAGAATGTGGGTTCATTGAGCCAGAAGTTATACACACAGAAGTTAAGGAAGGGTATAGCAGCAAAGGAAGAAGAAGGGGACAAGAAAAAGAAACAGTATTTATAAAGGACAAGGACTAATTCCCTTGTTCATTATCTCAAAAATGAAGATTCAGGCTCTTTCCTCCATCTTTCTGTGCCACCATAATGGTGCACATGAATGTCCTGGCTGATGCCCTCAGGAGCATCAATAATGCTGAAAAAAGAGGAAAATGCCAGGTTCTTATTAGGCCATGCTCCAAAGTCATTGTCCAGTTTCTAACTGTGATGATGAAGCATGGTTACATTGGCGAATTTGAAATCATTGATGACCACAGAGCTGGAAAAGTTGTTGTGAACCTCACTGGCCGGTTAAACAAGTGTGGAGTGATCAGCCCCAGATTTGCTGTGCAACTCAAAGATCTAGAGAATTGGCAGAATAATCTGTTCCCATCGCGTCAGTTTGGTTTCATTGTACTGACAACCTCAGCTGGCATCATTGACCATGAAGAAGCAAGGCGGAAACATACAGGAGGGAAAATCCTGGGATTCTTTTCCTAGGGATGTAATACACATCCCTAGAAAATACAAATAAAGTGCCTCATTGAGAAAAAAAAAAAAAAAATGAAGATTCAGGGGCCAGCAGATGATGTGGTGGTTAAGGGGCTAGATTCCTACATGGCCAACCACTCTTTGAGTCCCGGAACCAGCAGCTTGAAAATCAAGCCAGGTGCATGTGCATACATGCCCAAAATCCTGAGTGGAGACTGGAGGAGAAGGGATTGTGGCACGGCCTACCCTGGGGTTGAGGGGAGGTGGGCAGTGATTTCTCACTTTCTCTCTGTCTCTCTGTCTTTCTCTAGCAAGCATATATACCCTATGGCAAAAATAAATAAATAAATAAATAAATAACAAGCAACGACCAAAAAAAGATTCATTATACTTGCCAAAATGACATGAAAATATTAGTAAAACACTAAAAATATGGCCTCTGCCCTTCAGCTTTAACACACCAAAAGTAAATCCCGGGGCAGATTGAGCCAACTTACCTTGTTTTTCTGATTTCCAAATCAATTTTAAATAAGTATTTACATTCACTAGGAACAGAATCAGCATATTTGTCTATCCCCTCCCCCTGAGCCTATGGAAGACATCACCAATAGATTGGATACCATTCTATGCTGAGCCTGATAAGCTTTTAACTTTTACTCAAGTCTATGCTGAGCCTGATAAGCGTTTAACTTTTACTCAAATTCTATGCTGAGCTTGATAAGCTTTTAACTTTTACTCAGTCTGAAATGCTGAGCAGTCCAATCCCTGGAGCTGGCTGGCAAGGTGAAGCTGCTTCTTCATCCAGCCTAAAGAGACTTTTGACACCTTCTGATCTCTAAGGAATGGTTCTCTAATATATATCATAGAGAGGCCATGGTGGGATGGAACATGGGGGGAAACCAGCAAGAAACAGGCTGTAGAAGATGAAGACAGGTTTTCCCTGTACCTTTTTTATAAGGAAATCTAGATGCCTCCAAAACCCAGAAAGAGCAAACCTTTTATTCACTTGCCATTCCTGGTTATTGGAAATAACTGGGTTTATGATTGGCTATATTAAGAAAAGTAGCTGTCTCAGGTGTCTGGTAGAAGGCTGAAGGTAAGCTCTGGTCATAAGTGATCTCTAAAGGGGTAGACTATGGGACCGAGGAGCAGAAGGTCACAGAGGTATAATAGCTACATCTACACAGTTTACACAGTGTCCAACACCTCACACTCCCATGCCCTCTTATCCTTGGTGGGGTCATTTCTATTTAAGTACCTATAGCTGCAAAGATTAATCTCAAATCTTTCCAATACGTAAGAGACTTGGGGAAGGAAGCCACTGTTAAATCATATAATACAGATAACCACTTAATCCTTCTAAGCTTGCCACGAATGTGGACATGAAAAAGACCAATCCAGTGCTCAGTACTATGTGAGGGCCAGTGTTTATTGAGCCTTATTATCTGTTTCTCATTGTAGAAGAAACTTTTATATAAACTGTCTTATTTAACTTTCAGAACAACCTTGAGGTCTGAAGTCTGAAGTCTGGCTATGTCTTCTTAGAGACATTTTCTAGATCAAGATTTTGAGGTTCTCCAGTTAATAAGTAGCACAATTCTCAGCAATATAGCATGTAATTCTAAAATCAGCTTTGAATAGAGATGACCAGTTGATAGCAAAAGGGTCCCATCAGCCCACAGACACAGTCAGTTTGGTTCACACACTTGTCTTTAACATGGAACTACATTTAAAATCTGACATACTTCCTATAAAATGGCAGATTTGCCATTTCTTTTAAAAAGTGAGAAGATCCAGTGACATGGGATCCACATGGCAACATTTAACTGAAGCTGAAAAAGAAAGCAGCTGACTTAATTGAATGGAGAACATCCTCTACCTGGTCTACCTCAACTTTTCGTTCCCTACATACACACGTGTGTGCACACACACACCCTTACACTCCGTGAATGCACACACAGTAAATGGAATGACCTCACTCACTATGCAACCAGAGTGGCTACTCACCTATGTTCTTCCCTTGGTCTGGATCTTATTTTAGTTCATTACGCACTGACTTCCTGGAATCAATTGTTAAGAGTATTCTCTTTTCTTTTCAAAGTCTTTGTCTAATACTATTGCCAGTTCAAATTGATGCTCACCCATGGTCCTTTCTATATTGTTAACATAGGAGCGGATGCCTCACCCCTCTTCTAGCCCTGGAGCCATTGTTCCAAAAAAGATTAGGATATTTTGAAAGTGGCTAAGGCCAAGAGACATCAAATTCCTGTGAAACTAAAGCAAGGCATATTGACTGATGATAAGAGTTTAATACTTTTATAGCGCTCTTCACTTTCTATTTTTCCACAATCACATTCATTGTTATTTAGCTATTTTATCAGTCTCTTTGTGCTCTCAAGACCCAGAAAATAGCAAAGAAAATAACCTATACTAAAGAAAAATTAGGAGAATATTTTTCTTCTAAATTAGCAGACATAATATATTAATTTTTTTTTTTTTTTTTTTTTTTTTTTTTTTTTTTTGGAGAGGTTTTTTGCTATAGGGCGCGTGCGCTCGCCAGACAGACAGAGAGAGACAGAGAGACAGAAAGCGAGAAATCACCCCCCAGGGGGGATGGTCACGCCGCAATCCCTTCTCCTCCATTCTCCTCTCGGGATCTTGGGCACGCACGCACACGCGCCCGGCGTGAGTTGTAAGCCACCGGGTCCGAGACGCGAACCGCGGTCGACTACGTGGGAGTCCAGCGACATAGCCATTACGCTAACTGCTGGTTCCCATATATTAAATATTAACAACCACCCAAAAACAAAGCAGTGTTCAATAATAATCTCAGAAGGATGATCTAAAACATTGCACAGAAATGTTAAATTGGAGGCACAATCCTTGCATAAGCTTTAAAGGCATTGTTTGATATGCAAACATACTAAAAAAGAAAACTGAAAAACAAGTGCTATATTAAATGACAAGCAAAAAGTGTGATTACTGTACGTTAATTAGGTGTTATTCCAAAGAAATACAAGAACAAAGGCTATAACTGAAAAAGTCGAGTTAGCAGAATTGCTTATTGCTAAATTCCCTGTGAAGCAGTCTTATAAATTATCCTTTCAGAAAATTAATTATCTATTTTTAGTTTAAATTTGCCTTCAAGAAATTCTGCTCATTGGCTAATAATGCTAGCAACAACCTCAACAACCTAACATGTGTTTACTCATATACATTCATTAACTCAAGATGTCATTAGTGAGGCCCAGCCTTAGTGGCCACAGGGAGGCCTAGGTTCAGGTCCCAGGTTGACCTGAACATGCTGGGAGCACCCATGATCCTGACTGTCTGGAAGGCTGAGGGTAGGATCACAGTGTCAAAGGCCAGTCTCCTCTCTCGCTTTCTTACTCACATAACAGAAATAAATAAAACTAAATCTTGAGAGTAAGTCAGGTGGCTTGTTGGTTAAGACTGGATCCCACATGGCCAATTGCATAGTTCAAGTCCTGAACTTGGCAGCTTGAAAAGACACCAAGTGCATGTGTGTCCATGTCCAAAATTCTGAGAGGAGAGTAAAGAAGAAAGAATTGCAACATAATCATCCCCTTAGGGAGTGCTTTCTCATTTTCTCTGTCTCTCTCTGGTAAGCATATATACACTATAACAAACTAATAAATAAATAACCTTTTTTAAAAAGTAATTAACAAGCCCTAAAAAATCTGGTCCTGGGAGTTATACTGATGTGTAATTTAACCATCTCATATTTTCCATGTTAAGAAGCTTTTTTCCATTGCACCTGGTTAGTGATATTGCCTATTCTAATGTTTGTGACTCATGCAGTGGAAGCAATACCATTGCTGAAACAAGCTCCAATGGGTGAAACATAAGCCATCAAGCCCTGGGCCTCCCAGAAGCTTTAATCATCTCACTGTGCCTCTGCCTTGGGATGTCATAAAATGCTGCTCACCAGCCTTCTTCTCCTTTAACTATTACTGCTCTAAACTTACTTAAAAATGCTGCCTAAAAATTAGCTATGTATAGCATTTTAGACAGCAACATAAAACATGAATGAAATAGGGAAGTGAATGCATGACTCTATCAATAAATCAGAAAAGGCAAAGAAAACTGGAACTTACTAACATTTTGAAAATAATCCTCCCATAATAAAAATGTTACTGAATGCTCTCTCACCTGGTTCACATAAGGATTCTAGATCAGACAAGAGGTGTGTGTGATTATTAACCACTCTTCCATATTACTGGAAATAAGTCAAACTAAACCTTTAGGTAACATGAAAGCTACTTTTTCCATCTTTGGGAATATATAAAATGCCAATTTGTGGTGGAAGGGCAGGGAAGGGCGGGGATGAGGAAAAAGATGGCAAACCCACAGGTAATGGAGAAAGAAATCCCATTCAGGATTTGAGATTGCACTAAGTAACTCACAATGCAGATAATCTATACAAAAAGGAAGGCTAAATTACAGAAAATGGCTAACTTCAGATTTGAGTGAGCTACATGAGACCCTGTGCTATGCCAAAGAGTTTGCTAAAAGTATTTTATCAATCCTTATATTTTTGCCCAAAGTATTTGGGAAGGAAATTAGCAATGCTGAAAACAAAATTCACTAAAATATTTTGACTTCAGTTGGAACAAAAACAACATTCTCTTTTAAGGAATTGATATTGTGGTGAGTTGATGATATTCTAGGAAATGAAGTGAGATAATGTTTTCAAAATAGCCTCACGATAATGTCAATGAGTAATTTCAATTCTTATCACCATATTACGTGGTTCATGAGCAGTACTGACACTGAACAATGAAAGGTGTCAGGATGTTTAAAAAAAAAAAAAAATCAGTGCCTCCCTCTTTAAGGAAAACAGCTGATGAATAGCCACAGCTGCTGGATGAAAGCCTAACACTTCTCAGTCATGGGGAACAACTGTCTAAAAACAGGTTTCCTTGTTTCTTAGCAAAGGCTGACCTAACAGTCTTGGTCCAGCATCCATCCACACACATATGTCCGATTTCATTAGCAGAGTTAGGTTAGAAGCCTTTGTTTGTTTGTTTAGAGAGAGATTGTTGTTACAAGGCACGTGCACTCACTGGAGAGACAAAAAGACAGAAAGTGAGAAATCACCCTCCTCCCCAGCCAGGGAGATGGCCTTGCCACAATCCCTTCTCCACCATTCTCTAATCAGGATTTTGAGCACTCAATGCACACATGCCCATCGTGAATTTTAAGCCACCAGGTCCGGGACTCGAACCACAGTCAACTACATGAGAGTCCAATAATGTAACCATTATGCCATCTGCTGGTTTTAAGGTCCTCTGGCTCATCCAAATGGTCAGATGCCCAGAGATATTCTATTTTTGTATAGAAAAATCCATTATGACTTTCCCAACAACCCTGTTAAGTAACTCCTCTCAGTTATGCAGCAAACAAATTGCAGAGTAGGACCAGGTCTTCTTTATCCTCTTTCTTGTTCTATTTTTTTCTTTGTTCTATTTCTTCTTTAAAAAAAATATATATATAGATCAGTAAAAACATTGCCAAAGCACAGCTACAAATCTGCAAAAGTAGGAAAAGCTACCTACATTGGTACTATTCTCCCACTTCCCATTCACTTTTCACATGTTATGGCTATCTCTGGGATACTTTTCCACTCCTGCCTGCTTCTGAGGCTCCACATTTTCATTGATAGTTCCTCCCACCTGTCCAAGCCAGAGTTTGGGGTTCCCTTGGCTTAGCTCCTATGGTAATTTATTCATACCCATGCCACAGTATTCATTACCCTGTTGTTTCTTTAACCAGTTGATAACCTTTCTATCTCTTACCACACTCACAGCACTGTGATTTCTTCAAAGTAGTGATTTTGTCTTAATTATCTTTGTCTATTCCATTATACCCAGCCCTTTAGTGAAGATCAACTAACCCTAACCATTTACTAAATAAATAAATAAATAGTTATATCTCACTGTTACAAAAAAAAGACAACCACAGTAACATGATACAGGATAATATATCTATGCTACCTAAATACTTTTTGAATAGCAAAAGACTGAGATTTGGTACTATTTAGTTGCTTTAATTCAAAAAAGGAAGGAAGGAAGGAAGGAAGGAAGGAAGGAAGGAAGGAAGGAAGGAAGGAGAAAGAAAGACAAAGAAAGAAAAGAAAAAGGAGGGAGGACATGCAAAGGTCTGTTTGGTTATTTTTGGGTATTTTTTTTGTTTGAGAGGTTTTTGCTATAAGGCTCGTGCACTCGCCAGAAAGACAGAAAGAGACAGAGAGACAGAAAGCGAGAAATCACCCCCCAGGGGGGATGGCCATGCCGCAATCCCTTCTCCTCTATTCTCCTCCCGGGATCTTGGGCACGCACGCACGCACAGGTACCCAGCATGAGTTTAAGCCACCGGGTCCGGGACTTGAACTGCAATCGACTACATGGGAGTCCAGCGACATAGCCATTACGCCAACTGCTGTTCCTGAAAAGGCCTGTTAACTCTCAAACAGATATATAGCAAATTATGTCCATAGTTTAGAAATCAGCTTATTCTCTGCCTTTCCTCTCATGAGCCTCTGTGCTTGCTGCAAGTTCCCTTCCATCTTCATCCCACTCCCTATTTCCTGCTTGACTCCCTTATCACACCCTCCTATGAGACCCTACAGCAATTTATGGTTACCCCTCTTATGCTGTACACCTCTTTATTGGTTGTATTCTATTTATTTACTAGATATTCAGTTATTCACTAAGCAATTTTAGGGGAAACTTTTTCTTTGTACCCCGAAGATGCCTAAAATAGTGACTTGTCCATGGCAGTTCCTCGGTAAATGGTTTTTGAATTGCTAAAACAGGAAGTTTAGATTTCTTCCTCGGAGGGACCAGAAGTTAGCGTAATGGCTATGTTGTTGGACTCCCACATAGTCGACCACGATTCGCGTCCCAGACCCAGTGGCTTAAAACTCACACTGGGCACGTGTGCGTGCGTGCCCAAGATCCCGAGAGGAGAATGGAGGAAAAGGGATTGCGGCATGGCCATCCCCCCTGGGGGGTGATTTCTTGCTTTCTGTCTCTCTGTCTCTCTCTGTCTGTCTGGCGAGCACACGCGCCCTATAGCAAAAAAAAACTCTCAAAGAAAAAAAAAAAAAAAAGAAAAAGATTTCTTCCTCAGAGACAGTAAGCCATAAACAAATTTTCATCTACAACATGAAGAGACGCTCCTTCAAGCTGGGACATTCCATAACCTAAGCAATCTCCTGTGAGTACCAGCCAGGATCTCAGTTATCTCAGCTAGATCAAGAGGTGGAGGAGGGGATCAGCAGGTGGTGTGGTGGTTAAAGCGCTGGACACTCCCACATGGCCGACCATGGTTCAAGTCCTGGACCTGGTGGCTTACTAACGCTCTCTCTCTCTCTCTCTCTCTTCTCTCTGGTCAAATGAAAATAAATGAATGAATAAATAAATAAAATTAAAATTAAATAATTATTTAAAAAAAAAAAAGAGGTGGAGGAGGACAGAGTGCAGGAGGGTAGCAGTGAGAATGGCCTATCATAAGGGCGGTTCCCAGGCAGATAGATAAGGAGAGTACCTACCTTGGGTTGAAGATCAGAGAAGATTTCCTAGAAGAGGTGACCCCTGACCTGAGATTCAAAGGTTACATTAAACAAAGGGAAGGAAGGATATTATAATTGGAGGGGGAAGCATGGGCACAGGCTTAGAGATGAAAAGAAATAAAAATAAACTAAAATAAAAGACTCTATTTTGGAATGAAAAGGGAAATAGCCAAAGAGGAAACTGAAGACATAAGAGTCAGAGTCAATGAAGCTTTATATACTTACTTCATTACAAATGTCTTTCTCTTCCTAGAGGGATGGAGAGCTATTGAAGGCTCTCATGCAGCACAATAACATGATTTCTCAGGTAGCAGTGCAGGAATGGATTGGAGGGCTCTGGAGAGGGGACAGACAGCCCTATGGCTATTGCAGTAACCTATGTAAAATGGGAGGAGCTTCAAGAGTACATGGAAAGAAAGTAATAACAATATCACTTAGTGATTCATTAGAAATGGGAGCAGGGAGAGCAGTGAGAGAAAAGAGGTATCATGGATAATTACCAAGTTTCTGGCTTGAATAACTAGGGAAGTGGTGACATTATTAACAGAGGTGCAGAAAGTAGTGAAAGTTAAGTGGGAAAATAATGGATCTGTTTTAAGCTACATGGAGTCTGAGTTGTCTAAAGGACATCAGAGTGTCTTCTCAATAAGCATTTGGTTACATAGGTTCAAATCTCAAGAAAAAGATGTCAGATCCAGAAATACGTACTGGGAGCCTTCACAAAGGTGATGATTGGATTCACAGGACTAAAGAGCACATACAGAGAAAGTGTGATGAATTTGCAAAGTGCTTACAATTAAGGACAGAGAAGAAGAAAAACCTTCAGAGAACTTGCAAAGTTGTGATGAGAGAGGTAGGAGGAAAACTAAGACAGACCAATGGAAACTAAAGAGTGGTTCAAGAAACAGTGAGTGGCTGATACTGTAAAATACTACAAAGATATCAAATGAGATAAGGACTTGAGCAATGACCATTGCATCTGGCCAGTGGAGGTGTTTCCTGACTTTGGAAAACAAAGCATTATTTCTAAGGAGTGACAAAAACTAAAGCCAGACAAAGGTTTACAGAACACATGGAAGTTAAGAAAAAGGGGGGAAAAATGAATGTAGAGAATTTAGAAGCATGGCTTTTTCATCTCTTAGAAGGTAAGAGATGAAACCAAAATGAGACTCAAGGTTAAACTGAGAGCTAGAATCAGAGACATAAGGTTGAAAGACTTGGTGTATGTGTATATAATTCGGTTGATTTTTTGTATAGTTAAAAGAGTATTGAAATGTTTACATTCTGAGAGAAAAAAGTCAGGGAGAGGCTGAAGACACAGGAGAGAAAGAGATCAAAATAGAGGGTATTCCCTAAGAGAGCAAGATGGGAGGGACCAAAGCACAGATGACAGAATTGACTTTAGATAGGAGGAAGAAGAGAATTTCTGTCAGAGACTACCAGATGAGGAAGGATGGATGCCGATACAATTACAGACAGGAGGGCAGGTAGTTAAGGACTCATCAATAAAACCTGACCAGCCATCAGGAATGAGAGAGCTTTGTCATGGTAATGTGATAATGTTTCCAAAAAGTAACCATGGAACCTGGTTTCTTCAACCACAAGGGAAAAAAGCAAGAATAAAGAAAAAAGGGACCCACAGTCACAGTGGCAATTCAGTACTGCAGTATGCGCCTATGATCTTAGCTAACTAGAAGACAGGAAGTAGAATAATAGCATGAAGAGGCCCTGTCAAAATATACCTCATACTCTTTCTTGAACAAAGAGAAAAGGGGTAGGAGGGATTTTACATTAAAAAAGACTTGACGGTGTGGGATCTGCAGTGTAGTTATTAAGCACTACGTGAAGGGAACCAGATCTCACATGGCTGAGCAAAGTTCAAATCCTAGCCCAGCCCAGGTGAATTGAAATACACACCAGGTCCATGTGCTAGTGATATGGAGAGATCCTGATTTCATGAATAACACAGGGCTGATAGCTGTCTAAGGCTTCTGCCCTCTGGCAAACTTACTATTCCTCCCTGGAGCTACAGGGTAATGTGAAAACCTTGAATAGATTAGTACTTGAACAGATTAGTACTCCTGCTTCTCTACCTCTTCCCTTTGATGCTGCGTAGGGCAGGTTCTGAGTCCAAGACCTCCCTTTCCTAATTCCTCCATAGAAAACTGTATACAACTCCCAGTGGGGGCCAGAGATTCAGAGTGCTAACTCCTCCGTGCCCACCAACATAATAAACAGTTTTCCTAATCTCTCTGAGTGCGACTTTCCATTCCTCGGTGTCTGGTTTTCTGCAATATTTTCGTGCATTGGCTGGGAAATGGAATCAGACTGGACCTTTCAGCCACCGATCCCAGGGCATTTCTCCCTGGGACAGGCACTACAGTGTGGAGAGATAGGTGTGCCCCCATCTCATTTGAGGGGATCCCTCAGCCAAGGGGCCCACCCCAAGGCTGAGTGTTCCTGGACAATAGGACTCCAATTGGAGAGAAGGACCAACTCCTGGAAGCTGATGCATCAAACATGGTCAACTCTGGTAAGCCCCTGGGGCTCTGTAGAGCCCTAGTAGACCCACTCAATTTGAGTGGAAGAGGAGACTCATACACTCTCCTTCGGTTGCAGGACTAATAGTCAGGACTCATCTGGTAATTGGTTGAAGTCCTCAGGGATCTTTAGAGCCCTAGTTAGACCCACTCAATTTGAGTGGAAGAGGAGACCTGTATACTCTCCTTCAGTTGCAGGAACGGTAGTCAGGGCTCATCTTGTAATTGGTGTGGGGAGGGAATGTATAACCTCTGAAGGAATGTGAGTGTTTGTGACAACCGAATGTGTCTGTGGTTCCACGGCTTCTCGCTATGAAGCATGACTGGGTCTGTTTAGCTGCATTTCTGTGGTAGTTCCGTAAAGTCTAAATGGCAAAATAGGTGCTGAAGAACCCCCTTCCTTCGCTACACATTCAATTCGGCAGATGTTCTATGTTCAATTATTTATTGCCAAGGAACTACACAAAGCCTGTGAGGGACATGGCCAGACAGATGACTGATTGGTCTCCTCTGGGGAGCACCCACTCTTTGTTGTGACACCATTCACGAGAGGTGGGACACAGAGGCGAATGGGAAAGTTTTCCCTGTAGAGGTGGATAGGCAGAGCAGCAAATGTCAGGTAACTGATTCTGTTCTCAGAGGCAAGGACATGAGTTCTTCCCAAATGTGATGAAAAACGTCCCCCCAGAACCCATCCTGACCCTCCTACAAAGACTTCCACCATGGAGTGAAACCTGCCCACTCTGGGAAAGGAAAGGGCAGGAATCACCCACTACCTAAACAACCTTCTCTCATCAATTAGCTCGACAGATTTCCATTCCCTTGTCCTCCTCCATTCCACCTGCTATGCACCACAGAAATATGCCTCTCCAGCACCAGGGTATCCATCATTGGAATACCAAGAGGACAGACTCAAGAGAAACCTCTGTGGTCCTTCTGATTGCAGCCATTGGCCAAGACCCTTCTACAAACTTGAACAAACGTATCGCCTGTACTGCCTGGCCTATTCAGCAGCGCACAACCTAGGAGGCTGCACAACTTCTGAGCCTCTGGGCTAAGGCCCACCCCCAGGAGCTGCCATCCCTCCAGAGTTTCTTCATCGATCACTTCCTCCAAACAGTGATCTCCCGAGCCTTCTGCGAAGTGCAGGCTTTTAATAACTAGATTTTAATAACTAGAGGGGTCAGAAATATTTGAGATACGATAGGAAAACCTCAATCCAAGTCATCCATGCCCACTATGCTGGACTGTATGCTGACTAATTTTAAAAAGGGTTTCTCTGGTAATTATGGAGTTAAAATGAAACCAGAAAAGTTGAGAGCCCTCTGTGAGGTTGAATGGCTCTCTTTCAAGGTCAGGTGACCACCACAGGAAACCTTACATCTCTGTACCATGTAGGCTATGTACAACATTGTTATTGGCATCCCCAGCCACCCCAAGCAATTTCCCTATGCAGACTCCTGGCTACAGATAGCCCAAGTCATTCCAGCCTGGGCGCAAATCTACATAAGAGGGAAAAACCAACGCACTATTTTGGTCACCCGTGTCATGCCCCCAGTGCCAAACTCTGACCAAAAGAAACCCACAGCTCCAATCCTGCAGGGCCCCCTAGAAGAAGAGCCATTAGCAGCTCAACCCCCATATGTCCTGGTTGAGCCAGTAATCAAAACGCTGCCCCCATCTCTTTCCCTGGTGCCTGAAGAGCAGCCCAAGGAGACAGCACCAGCTCTGCCAGCTGGCGGGGTGGGAGAGGCTGCCAACTACCCTGAATTCTACATCTAGATTCTGCCTCACCCGCTGTCATTCAGTGAGCTGCTGCAGCTAGGGCAACCTCACTCTTCAGATGCCCCTTCTGGAGACCCAAGGACCCCCCAGATAGGCACAAATGGGGCTATGAAAGGCAGAACAACTCACTACTACCAGCCTTTCTTGCAGGCAAAAAGCTGCCAATTAGGGGGATACTTAGTTACCCATAAGTAAACTTAGAGCGCAAATCAGCTTTGACTCATCAGGCTCAGCTGCTTTAACCTTCAGCTCTACCAAAATCCTAACTGTGACAATGCCCCAGGAGGAGGAATGGCAAATGTTCACCCCCCAAGACAACCAGCAAAAATGATGAGTTAAGGTTGCAGGGCTAGCTCCATGAATCCACCACTCGCAAGTGAAGCAAGTCCTGGCACCAGAGGACCCCAGGACCTGGATGATAAAAAACTAGCCGACTAAAATAACTTCCTAGAGGACTAAGACCTGTCATTGAGACTGCAGCCCTACTGCAGCCACTCCTGGGCTCTCTGCTCTACACAAAGTAAGGTGGCTAGATTACACATGGCTGACTCTGTGGTTTGAGTCCCAGATCCAGTGGCTTGAGAAGCATGTCAGGTGTGTATAAGTGCATGGCCCAAATCCCAAGAGGCGAATAGAGAGAGACTGGTGGAATGGCGTCCCCCATGGGGAGTGATTTCTCTCTTTTGTCTCTCTTTCTCTCTTCTCTCTCCAATGAGCACACGTACCCTATACCAAAAATCTCTGTTAAAAGAAAGAAAGAAAAAAGAGTGTTGCATTGCATTGCTCCAGGGTAATGGTCTTGAAGTATTTAACAGCAGAAGGTGAAAGGGGTATATTGGTACTGGCTGTAGAAAACTGGAGCATTAAGTACTATACTGTTCAGACTAGATAAGAAGAAAAGGGCAAACAAAGAAGTGACTGACAGACTGGGATAAAAAGTAACTGGAGGTCTCAAACAAAATGTGTGGCTACAAAATGGGGATGACAAAGCTGGAAGAACGGGATGCTGTGGTTAGTAAGCCAGTCTTTGGAGTTTTACAACTTCAGGTCTGGGCCAGCCCGTTGCATGGTGGTTAAGGCAGCTGAATCCCACAGGGTAGACTACATGATTTGAAAACCACAACAGGCACATGTGCATGTTTGTCCAATCTCTTAGGAGGAGAATGGGATAAAAAGGATTGTGTCATGGCTAATCCCTTCAGGGGAGGTGCTTTCTCACTTCTGTTTCTGTCTCTCTCCGGGAAGCATATGTGCTCTATACCAAAAAAAAAAAAAAAAAAAAAAAAAAAAAAAAAAAAAAAAAATTAGGTCTGGGTGATGTAAGGTCAAGTGTTAACTGTAAATGTCTATGAAGTACCTATGTAAAAGGATAGCAGATGTAGAATGGAGATGAATGTCAAATAGAATAAAGAATGTTGGGACCAGCAGATGGCTCAATGGTTACATCACTGGACTCCCACATGGCCAACCACAGTTCAAGGCCTGGATCTGGCAGCTTAAAACTCACACTGGGTAAGTGTGCATGTATGCGAAAATCCCGAGAAGAGAAGGAGAAGGCACTGAGGCATGGCTGTCCCTCTGGGGGAGGTTATTTCTGGCTTTCTGTCTCTCTATCTATCTCTGTCTCTCTATAAGTGCATGTGTCTTGTAGCAAAAAAAAAAAAAATCTCAAAAAAAAAGAAAGAAAAGAAGAGAAGAGAAGAGAAGAGAAGAGAAGAGAAGAAAAAGAATGTTATGAAATTGTGAGACTCAGGTTCTGGATGGGTCCCATAGGGTCCCCCAAGTCTCCCATAATGATGAGCTGGGTTATAAGTTCCATAAAGACAAGGATGATATCTCTCTCTCTTACTCTCTCATTCTCTTTTTTATTAATTAATATACACCCAGCATTTCATATAGTACTTGGTATAGAGAAGATGCTTTCAAAATGAGTGTTGCATGCATAGAATGAATGAAGGTGTTGAGGTTTAAAAAGGATACCCCAAAATACAGCACTTCTGCACACTGAGTGCTTTGAACAAAGGAAATGGAAGGCATTAGCATCAAGGTCTCCTTAACCCTCCCTTGTACCTTCCTTCCCCCACACAGGAAGGGGCTTTCCATGGAATTCCCTTATGGACTAAGGAAAGTGCATCCAAAAGAAGTGCAATTACTTAGAACTTCCTCCCTGGAATTTACATTAACCAGAGATTCACTTCTATGTCAGGAAAGAAGACTGAGGAATATAACTCCACCTGGTCAGACTTTGTCACAAGATATTATCTGTCCCTTGGGCTCATTCAAATACCAAAGAAAATCTTTACAACTCAATTTCTACCTCCTGAGTCCATTCATCTTCCCTAAAACTCATTTACTTCCCCTCTAAATTTTCTACACCTAGTTCTCTCTCCCCTATGAAGAAGGTACTTAAGCAACCACCTGGTGCTTCTCTGAGTCTCATACCTTGTGTATGATTCCCATGCTTATGCACATTAATAAATTTGTTGTTTCTCCTACCCATTTATTTCAGTAGACTTGAGCTTTCAAAGGGGAAGAAAATTTTCCTTTTGGTTTTACAAAGGACTATGTCACTAATTCTTTAACTTTGAGCCTTCATTTTTCCACTCCCCACTGGTTAGTCAAGTCATTTGAGAGTCGGAGGATAGAGAGAACAAACGAATGAATATGCACCAAAGCTGGGTTCAGAGAGCATAAAATATTAAAGGAATAGAAAACAGAATCTATGAAAAACACTCTAATGAAGTCACTTTAATAGCCATTTGCACCTAACTAATGTACAAGCTGTAACTATATTAATAACTGTCTTTGAGTATGAGAGGACAAAACAAGAGAAGATTGTTTGCCTCGTGCCCTGCCTAACACCTAACTGTTGTTTGGCTAGAAAGACGGGGCTAGGTCTAAGTGGGAGTTGTTCTGAATCACTCTGGCCTGAGGTTATCTCCAGTTCAGAAACCAGTGGACAGGTCAAGGAATCTTGACTTCAAGGAACTCCTTGACTCTTTAGTTGAATAGGATAAATTCTCCACCCTACTACTGGTCTGCCCACCCAAGAGTCTCTGGAACTAATTTGAATTTTTGAGATATAGTAGGCTCTTATAATTAGAAACATAAACCACCACCATTCATTCACTGTTACCTCATTTCTTCAACAAATGCTGGATAGAAGCATTCTCCATCTATCTGGATTAATTCTCTTTTAGAGAAAGATTTTGCTAGAGGGTGCATGAACTTGCCAGAGATACAGAGAGACAGAAAGCAAGAAATCAACCTCCCCCCCCCCCAGAGGAAATGGCCATGCTGCAATCTCTTCCCCTCCATTCTCCTCTCAGGACTTTGGGCATGAACCACACATAACCGGCATGAGTTTTAAGCCACCAGGTCCGGGACTCAAACCGTGGTCGACTACATGGGAGTCCAGCAATGCAACCAATACCCCTTCTGCTCGCCCCTATCCAGATGAATTTCTCATCAATCCAAAAAATAGTAAGAGAAGAGAAAATAGTTTAAATTGAAGAAATGACTTAAGAAAGTCAGAAAACACATTTTAAAATCAGAAAAGAATTAAACACGTTAAAGTACATTGGCTTCAGAAAGCCTCCGTACTTCTGTTTTGGCTTCCATAAGCAAACTGCAACCTCACTTGGAAAGCTGCTTTGGTTCCCATAAGCAAACTGAGACCTCACTTAGAAGATGCTTTCTTGACTAGCTTGCTAAGTTATAGCCAATCACAGCAGCTAGGCATCAATCAATCACAGGCACCCCACCTTTTACATTGTTAACACAGACAAACTCCAAGATGTAACCAATCCAATTATTTCTCTACCTCATTCTTTCACTTCCGTTTTTGTATGCCACTTTCCCATTCTGGAACATAAGTACGCTCAACCATAAGGCTATCTGGAATCCCCTTGAAAGCCATTCCAGGGTCTCTGGTTCGAATTGTTTTTATTTTTGCTCAGTTAAATTCCACTAAATTAAATTGTCTAAAATTTTTCTTTAACAGACACTAAGTCACATTACAAATAAAATGTTTATTAATGATAATCTTCAATATTGAAGAGTTTATGGTTTATATATATTCTCATGTCATCATCATGGCAGCCCTGGGATCCAGGTATTATAATAATTCCTATTAACAAGTGTAGAAATAGGCTAAGAAATGTAATGACTTGCCCAAGACTACACAGCTAGGAAGAAACCTAGCCAGGTCTAGCAGACACTACAACACAGGCTCCCAATCTACTCTAAACTGATTCATTAAACCGTGTGAAGGACACCAAATATAAATATAGCTCTATCTAGACAGACAAGATATGAGATGCTCATGGTAGAAGTCTAAGACCGAGGAGTTAGGAATGTAAGATACAGAAATCTCTTCCTGGTATCTGCATTTACATTCATGAAATTCCTGTTTTCAATAGAGAAAGGAAAGGTTGAGTGAGGGGCATGTTATGGGCAGATAAAATCCTCCCAAGATCATTTAGGTCACAGCCTATCAAAAACAGGCATAAAAAGGGAGGAACTCCAGAGCCAAAGTCCTTGAGTCCCTGTTGCTTTGTGAATGAGAGAGAGCAGTATGTAAATAAGAGCTTTGCATAAGCCAGACATTCTTTCAAGTCCAGTTTATCTACAGTGTGAGTCACTTCCTTTTTAAGCAAGAATTAAAAGAGAGAGAGGTACATAATCATTACCCAGCACATGCCTTCTTAACAGACCTTTGCTTCTCATTCAAATAGCAAGAAGGTAAAGGGCTCCTCCCTTCACAGAAGGGCAACATCATTTGTATGTATGAACTGTTTGACCAGGTAATGCTCTCATTCAGCCTAGAGAAATGAACAAATGAGATCAACAGGCAGATACAAAATGAGAAGGAAACCCTGGGTCCAAACAGGGTTAACCTGATACCCACAACAGAATCTGAGTAACCCTTGAATGACTCAGTGAGATTTATCTCCTCCAAAAGGAAATTAGTCTCAGTTATCCACAGCAGCAAAGATACTCATAAACCTTTGAAGGATGTCTCCAAGTAAACTACAACCAGAAGATGGAAAATGAAACTAGCACCAGGCTTGTCTACAGATGAGGATTCTGCACAGGGATCTGGACTTCCTTTTATTTTTTTAATAAATAATTATGCTATTTAACTTTATTTATTTTAATTTGACCAGAGATGGAGAGAGAGAAAGTAAGAAAGCAAGCCATCAGGTCTGGGACTCGAACCACAGTCGGCCATGTGAGACTCCGGCACCCTTAACCACCATACCACCTGCTGGCCCCAAGAACTTTTTTTTTTTTTTTTTGAGAGGTTTTTTTGCTATAGGGCGCATGCGCTCGCCAGACAGACAAAGAGAGACATAGAGACAGAAAGCGAGAAATCACCTCCCAGAGGGGACAGTCACGCCGCAATCCCCTCTCCTCCATTCTCTTCTCAGGATCTTGGGCATACATGCACATGCACCCGGCATGAGTTTTAAGCCACCGGGTCCGGGACGCGAACCGCAGTCGACTACGTGGGAGTCCAGCGACATAGCCATTACGCTAACTGCTGGTTCCCCTGGCCCCAAGAACTTTTAATCAACAATTAATGCAGTAGTATTCTAGAATGGCACAAAAAATAAATCAAAGCCAGCCCCAGGGCACAATGGTTAAGGGACTCAATCCCACATGGCTAACCACTGTTCAAATTCCAGCTGCACCAACTTGAAAAATAGGACAGGTACAAGGTGTGTGCATGTCCAAAATTCTGACTAGATGGAGAAATAGAGGAGGAGGGATTGTTGACATGACCACTCCCCATTGGGGGATGCTTTCTCCCTTTCTCTCTTACTGTCTCTGGAGAGTACACATGCCCTCTGGCAATTAAAACAGAAAGAAAAAATGAAAAAGAAAAAAAAAGTAATTATTGGCCTTTTCCCTATTTTAATGCCTTACTGTAGGTCTTTTCCACATCCTGTGAAAAATTTATCTAGGTGGATTCAGTATCAGAAGTTAAAAACTGGATTCAATGAATGAAGCTGAGAGGGAAAGTAAAGCATATTTCCATTGCCTTGAGAACTCTAGAGGCCTAATTCATCCTTTCCACAATATATACTCTGCAATGAGAATCTGTCCAGCAAAGTCTCAGACTCATTCAGCTCCACCAGTATCTGCATTTAGTAATTCTCAAAGATAATAGAAGCCACCAGCACCAAAGTTTAAAGACTTTTGGGATGCTGTGTTACAGCAAAATTTTACTGAGCTCCTACTATGCTAAGCACAATGCTAGGTAAAACAGATCATTTCTCATGGAACAGTGATCCAATGAGACAGACCAAACAGTTAAGGGGTGATTCTAACACAGATGCTATGTGCTATAACTGGTGTGGGAGGTAGAACCAGTTTTTTATGGGAGCTCAAAGACGGGGGTGAGCCTTCTCAGGGGAAATAATGTCCAAGTTGAGACCTAAAGAATAAGTAGGAGTGGGACCAGCAGTTAGTGTAATGGCTATGTCGTTGGACTCCCACATAGTCGACTGCGGTTCAAGTCCCAGACCCGATGGCTTAAACTCACGCTGGGCGCGTGTGTGTGCGTGCCCAAGATCCTGGGGGGAGAGAATGGAGGAGAAGGGATTGCAGCGTGGCCATCCCCCCTGGGGCCTGATTTCTCGCTTTCTATCTCTCTGTCTTTGTCTTTCTGGTGAGCGCATGCGCCCTATAGCGAAAACCTCTCCAAAAAAAAAAAAATAATGAATGAGTAGGAGTCAAGAAAGGACTACAAGGAAGGACTCACACAAAAGAAAAAATGTAGATTTGACTCAGTATACAGAGAAATTGCAATGCCTCAGATCCACCCCCCCCATGAAAATAAATAAAATCTGTGTCACTTAAGAATGGAGTATTTTTCTCTTTTTAGTGTTTTATCACTTAAGCCTCCTCATGCCTTATAAGGAAGAGCCTAGCCAAGGAAACCACAGTCTTTTGCACTCTAACAGGAATTTTTACTCACTTTGCTTATCTGGTAATTCGTGAACCTGAAGTAGACAGCACTTATGTGATAAGATTTCAGAGCATGGGGAGGGCCCTCCATTCCTAAAATTCTTCTTGACATACTCATAAATATTCTTGAATGTTTTCTAAAGACTAGACATGCAATTATCACATACACAAAACAAACTTAAAAACACACATACACAGAAACAACTGAAACAAAGATAAAAGAGAGTTCTAGGACACCAGAGGCAGAATTATGAAAATTTTAAAACCTTTATTAAATGTTTGTCCTTTACTAGGCACTTTTTCTAAGTTTTTATGCTTGTTATGTAAATTAATTCACATAGAGGTAGGTTCTACCGAATTTTAAAAATGGGTTAACCAAGGCATAGAGTTTAAGCGACTTGCCAAATGTCATGAAGTTAGCAAGGGGAGTCAGAATCCAAACTCAGAGTTCATTAGCTTATCTACAATGGTAGCCAATCAAGGCAAAGACAGGAACACATTTTGTTTCTTAATTATTTTTTCTTTTAAGTTTTTTATATCTTCCATGAGAGGGGGAGAGAGAGAGAGAGAAGCACCCCAGTAGGGTCTTCACACTGCTATCTACCCCCAGCCTCAACTGCCTAGATCACAGCCACGGCTGCATGCATACACACCTGGTGTGCTCAGGGAAGTTCCAGGACATGAACCTAGGACCATACGCATGTGGGTCCAGTTGTACCACCACCTGGTTCCTGCCTCATAGTTTTGACTCTGGTAGTACTTTTTTTTAGATTTTTGCCATACGGTATGTACATTTGCCAGAGAAAGAGAGACAGAAAGAGAAAGTAAGAAATCACCCCCAAGGAGGATGACTACACCACAAATTCTTCTCCTCCATTCTCCTCCTGGGATTTTGGGAATGCACGCACATATACCGGTATGATTTTCAAAATGCCAGGTGTGGGACTCAAAACATGATCAATCATTACACCATGTGCTGGCTCCGACTAGCAGTTCTAAGTGGGTTGGAGCTGAATAAAAACCTTACTACTAGGTAGAAAGCAAAACAATCTGTTCTGCAATCTGCCTGTTCAATTCCTGAAAGGTGATCACTCTTGGAATGCCCAGAGCCCTCATCAAGTTTCTTGAGTTGTGTTATTTCCTTTGGAGGTCCCTGCATTCTTTCATAGAAAGGAACAATTTTTGGTCATTGGTATGGTTTCTTCAGGATGGCTACAATTATGTCAGATTCGTTGGGTTCCTGACACAGAATTCACTAAGGTAGTTTTTCTGAGGAAATTCTAAATAATATCAAATCATTTCTAAGTCTTTACTTAGAGAAATTAAGGTGGCTAGTATTGTGGAAAAGTCATCTTTAAGTAATTTGTGTCCTACTCTCAAGAATTATTACAAGGGGGGTGGCCCTATGGTCTAGTGATTAAAGGAGCCAGATCCTATAAGGCCAACCATACAGTGGCCCTGGTAGCTTGAAAAACACACCAGACACATGTGTATGTGTGCCCAAAATCCCAACAGATTGGAGAAATGGAGAAGGGATTGGTGGCCACGAACCAATGGAGGGTGTTTTCTCCTCACTCACTATTTCTGTCTCTCCCTAGTGAACACACATGCCCTCTGGCAAGAGAAAAAAGAATGACTTAAAAAAAAGATTAAAATATTTTTCTCCTTTGGCAAAAACTGTTCTAAATTGAAGACTGATCTGCCCACCCACAGTAAAATGGAACCAGCTACTTTTTTCTGAAGTACCAGTTACAGGCTGTATGCTGCTACATGAACAGAATACTGAAATGTCTAATAGTCTAACATGATAAGAATCAGAATTTATCTCTACCATTATCTTATTAAATTTAATACCACTTTATTAATTAAAAAAAAAAAGAATCTGGGGGAAAGTTTTTGATTTTAGCAAGAAATCCATTCTTCAAAGGGGCTGAACAAAGAGAAAAGCTTCTGACTGATGGTAGTATCTAATCTTGAGGACTGACTTTGAGCCCTGATGGGCTTTTATTCTTTTCCATATATTCAGTCAGAAGTGCATATTGCTGCTATAACTGTTTTAAAAATAATGTTTGTTTTTAAAAATGTAACCAAGTTTCTTATTTTAAATATTGGTAGATATCAGATCATCATTTCCATTTTTGCCAAATAGATCAAAGCTGGAGGAGGAGTGCTCAGTAAAGGGCTATGTAAACAGTACTTATTTAAATAACCGCTGCAGGGAACCAGCAGTTAGCGTAATGGCTATGTCGCTGGACTCCCACGTAGTCGACCGCAGTTCACGTCCCGGACCCAGTGGCTTAAAACTCACGCCGGGCGCGTGTGCGTGCGTGCCCAGGATCCCGAGAGGAGAATGGAGGAGAAGGGATTGCGGCGTGACCATCCCCCCTGGGGGGTGATTTCTCGCTTTCTGTCTCTATGTCTCTCTCTGTCTGTCTGGCGAGCGCACGCGCCCTATAGCAAAAACCTCTCCAAAAATAAATAAATAAATAAATAAATAAATAAATAACCGCTGCAGAACTAGAAGGAACTGCATGCTCAGATAAGCAGCTGTGAAAGTTGGTGGAGAAGCTACACAATTGCCCAGTATGAGTCAGTTTTATGTAGTCCATACTCCGAAGACCAAGAAAACACTAAAGTCTGGGAATAGGAGTGGTTCTAGAAACAGTAGGAACTGGCTTCTTTCTTTTTTTTTCTTTCTCTTTTTTTTAGCTTTTGCTATAGGGCATATGTATTTGTCAGAGAGAGAGAAAGACACACAGAGGGAGGGGGAAAGTGAGAAATCAATCTCATTAGAGGGGTTGGCTGCACTATAATTCCTGATTCGGACTCATAATGCATAGCTGGCCTGTGGAAACCAGCCGCCTTACTCTATCCACTGGCCTGAAACTGGTTTCAATAATTTCCAGCCCCAATCTTTTTTCATTTGGAGATTCTTCATTAAAAACAAAAGTTTTTTATATTTATTTATAATTCCTTATTATTCAAAGGGAAACAATAATTAAAATCTTAATCTCTATTTTTTTAAGAAGTTTTGCCTTAGAGCATGTGCACTCTCCAGAAAAAGAGTAAGATGGAGATAAGTGAGCAAAAGTAAGGAATCATCCCCTGGGAGGATGGCCACACTGTAGTCCCTTCTCCTCCATGTACCTCCTGGGACCTTGGGTACACATGCATGCATACTCAGTGTGACTTTCAAGCCACTGGGTCTGGGACTCAAACCATGGTCAGCCATGTGGGAATCCAGGAATGTAACCACTATGCCATCTGCTGGCCCCATGTCTTTATTTGTTTTAAGACAGGGTCTCATCATATTATGATCCTCCTGCCTCAGCCTTTCAGCTGAGGAACTAGAGGTGCACACCACCTTGTTCAGCTCTTTTTAAGAAGTTCTTGCTATGTTGCCCAGTCCAGCCTCAAGCTCATGATCCTCCTGCCTCGACCTCTCCAAGTTACTGGAATTACAGGCACACATCACCCACTAGACCTTTTGGTTGGACTGGGAATTGAACCTAGGCCTACAAGACATCCCTGGTCTGCAGAGCACAGTATTTTAACAGGGTACACCACCAGGGCTGGGCCTGAAAAATCTTTATTTTAGGAAGCTTCTCATAAATTTTAAAACAGTTTTATAGTCCTAAAACATGTATGTGCTTGTTCATTTTAAATTATTCTAAATTATAATTTAGATGGTACAAACAAAATACCAGGATCACCAACCGTAAAGACACAAATAACTTCCATATGGTTAGTAAAACAATGTTAAAAATTTTATCTCAAGGTGCCAACTAGTGGCATGGTGGTTAAGGCAGGAGGATCCCACGTGGCCAACTGCACAGTTTGAGTCCTGGATCTGGCAGCTTGAAAAACAAGTGCATGCCCAAAATCCAAGAGAAGAATGGGGGAGAAGGGATTGTAGCATGGTCACCCCCCTGGGAGATGAATTCTCACTTTCTCTCTCCTTCTCTCTCTGTCTCTCACTGTCTGTCTGTCTCTCTCTAGTGTGAGTACATGTGCCATATAGAAAAAGCTATATCTATCTATATATACATGTGTGCATATGTGTGTGTGTGTGTGTGTGTGTGTGTGTATAATAAGTATAAAATATCTCAATGCTATATGTTAATTTTTTCAAATTTTAACTTGTCAGTCATCGTAGTATAAAATTTCTCTCTTGGTCCTGGATTTTTAACATATTGACTTATATAAAGTAAACATTTCCTCTTTTATCAAATATCAGTTGATATTGCTGGGACTCAGGAAATGATACCTCAATATATGGCACTTTGACATGCTGAACTAAAACAACAGTCTCATGGCCAAGGTCTTTCTGACAATCCCCCATCCAGTCTCTTGACCATGCCCTTCCCCCTCCCCAAAGAACAGGGAGGAACTTTCTCTGAAGTTTTCTTATGTGACTAAGAGATGTTCCCTTCCCAAAAGAAATGTTACTATCATAAAAATCTCATTAATCAGGAAAGATTATCCACCCGAAAAGAGGCTGAAAATTAAACAGGACACCTACAGCTCAGTCAAATGTTGTCCCAAGTCATTATCTGTTCTTCTGGCCTCTTTCACCTCTCTAAAAAGCATTTACTCTTCCTCTGAAAATTGCCTACATATTTATTTCCCTCTCTCCTATAAGAGGGTATTTAAGCTTCAACCATTTGGCCCTTCTTTACATTTTATCCTTGGACAACTCCCATGTGCTTACACATTAATATATTTGCATGCTTTCTTCTCTTGCTAATCATGTTGGTTTATTTCAACAGACTTAACTACTGAACCTTCACAGGAAGAAGGAAAGTTTCTTTTACCTCTGTAATATTCCATCTTGGAAACAGGCTACTAAAAGAACTACTACAGTAAAGAGCATAGTAATTATCCCAATTTTCAGACAAAGGCAATCCATATTTATGAAACAGTAGACTTAGAAAGCAAAAAGTGATGGATCCTTTTTTCAAAAAAAAACCCACCTTTTTTTCTATTATTACTCACTGACTTCAATGAGAGTGGGAAAAAAAAACCAAAAAAAACCTCTTCCTATTAGTCCATTTATGCACAACGCCAAACAAGAATTTAATTACTTAATGCAGAATGAGTATTCTAAAGAAATAAATATTTCTATGTCTATAAAACTTGTTTGTACGTTTATCCTAATTTTAAATATCAAAACATCAAGATAAACATTTGGAGCTCATTGATATGAGTTTTATTTGTAACTTCTCAATAGGTTATACACCAAGTACAAATGCATTTTCTTTCTGGATATTGAACACTAGTTATATAAAGGAATCTTATATCTCTTAATAAAATAGACTGAGAAAGAATTGTCACAATCCCAGATATTTATATCTGTTACATTTAACATGGCACAGTTTCTCATGCCTGTTTTTTAATTTTGTCTATTTTTTTCTTTTTTTTAAATAAACAATGAATACTTTGAGGTCTTACTCCTCCAAAATTTTAAAGATGTGACTATATCACAACGAAAGTAGTTTGAATTCAAGTGGCTCATTATTCAAGGGCAAGGGGTCAAATTCTATACGACAATGAACAAACAATTCTGACAGAATTCAACTGCTTATGGTTCAGGTTACTTTTTTTTTTTTCTTTCTTTCTTTTTTTGGAGAGGTTTTTGCTATAGGGCGCGTGCGCTCGCCAGACAGACAGAGAGAGACAGAGAGATAGAAAGCAGGAAATCACCCCCCAGGGGGGATGGCCATGCCGCAATCCCTTCTCCTCCATTCTCCTCTCGGGATCTTGGGCACGCACGCACACGCGCCCGGCGTGAGTTTAAGCCGCCGGGTCCGGGACTCGAACCGCGGTCGACTACGTGGGAGTCCAGCGACATAGCCATTACGCTAACTGCTGGTCCCCAGGTTACTTTTTTTTAATAACTGATTTTCTTTTTATCCAATTCTATCTCTGCTCCCAAACCACTTATGTAAGTAGGTACAACTTCTACTAACACAAATCTAGAACTTTGCACACACACACACACACACACACACACACACACACACAGAGACCTGTTCACTGACAATCAGTATTGAACTACTAAACACTAACTAAACACTACTCTTCTCTTTAGATAAAAATCCTGAATTGCTGTTAAGAAATCTCATTCATTTTATGTTCCTTTAAAAACAGGGACAGGGTCAGCAGGTGGAGTAGCAGTTACATCGCTGGATTCTCACATGGCAGACCATGGCTAGAGCCCCCAATCTGGTAGCTTGAAAATCACATTAGGTGTGTGTGCATCCCTGCCCAAGATCCCAGGAGGAGAATGGAGGAGAAGGGATTGCAATGTGGCCATTCCCCCTAGGGTTAGGATTTCTCACTTTCCCTCTTACTGTCTGTCTCTTTCTCCAGCAAGTGCACACACCCTCAGGCAAAAACCTCTATACAAAAAGAAAAGGGACAGATTTGCACTGATTTACATCAGGAAATAGCTTTGTTGCTTGTTTACAAATGCTTTTGAAGAATATAAGTAGTATTACATGTGAGACCTCAATGAAAATAAATGCTGATAAAAATTATGACTCTATTTAGCATTAAGCAGAAGAAGGGTTATTATAAGAAATCTTACTCAGCAAACAAAAGATCAAATTCCACTGTCAAAGAGTAATTTTAAAATAGTTGTAAACATTACTCATACAAATAAAAAATGAACACGTGAACTCATATTCAACTCATTGATGTGGGAGCCAACAGAATGGACAAGATGATTTCAAGAGCATTTGGGAATCTAGTTACTCAGATTACTACACAAAATCAAAACTGATTATTGCCCTGGGGCAATAAAACCATAATCTTTGGGGTTGTCTTTTACACCAGACATAAATCTACAAAGGAACATGTAACTTCTCACAGTGTAAGCCTTATCAATAATAAATGGAGCATCAAACTATCAAATAATTATACTATCCTTGATGGCCTTTTAAGTATTTCCACAGTATAACATTGATAAGACATGCTGGGTTTTGTTTGTTTTTTTGAGGGATTTTTTTAGCGGTTTTTTTCCTTTGCTATAGGGCGCGTGTGCTCGCCAGACAGAGAAAGACAGAGAGATAGAAAGCGAGAATTCACCCCCCAGGGGGGTTGGCCATGCCGCAATCCCTTCTCCTCCATTCTCCTCTTGGGATCTTGGGCACGCACACACACACGCCCGGCGTGATTTTTGAGCCACTGGGTCTGAGACTTGAACCGCAGTCGACTACATGGGAGTCCAGCGACACAGCCATTTTGCCAACTGCTGGTCCCTTTTTGAGAGATTTTTGCTATAGGGCACATGTTCTCACTAGAGAAACAGAAAGAGAGAAATCACATCCCAGAGAGATGGCCATGCCACAATCCCTTTTCCTCCATTTCCCTCTCAGGATCTTGGGCACGTATGCACGTGTGCCGGCGTGAATTTCTCTCTCTCTCTCTCTCTCTCTCTCTCTCTCTCTCTATATATATATATATATATATATATATATATATATATCTTTTTTAATTGCCAGAAGGTACATGCACAGGCCAGAAAGAGAAAGAAAACACTCCCCCAATGAGGTATGGTCATGCCACCATCCTTTTCTCCATTTTTCCATCCCATCAGATCAGGGACATGCATGTGCACACATACATACACATACACACACAGAGAGAGAGCACATTTTTCAAGCCATAGGAGCTGGGATTCAAACTGCAGTTGGCCTTGTGGAATCTGGCTCTCAGTCCACAGTCTAACTGCTGCACTACAGGGCTGCCCCAGTCTTATTTTCTTACTCCAGCAAATTTTGAACTCAGGACCAAGTGCTCTTACAAATATTGAAAGAAATTAGATTATACTTCCTTTGCCTATTTATACCTCTTCTTATAATAAAAGGTTTGACTTCAGGAGTAAATAGGTGGGACAGAGGCGAAAAATACAAAGACTCAAAGAAGAATATAAATTAAAAAAAAAAAAAGCAAACAAACAAAATCAAGTAATTGCTTGGGCAGGAGATGTGTCATTTGTTGAATGGGCTGGATTTCTGGTGTTTCAGTAATGCTCCTGCCCTGCATGGAACTGTGGTACCACGTTAGGAAGCTCTAGCTTCTGCCAACTGTACACATCTTTGGAGTTCCTCACAAATGAGTTCCATGAAGACCAAACTGGAAGGAAAGTGCTAGCATGTAAATGTGTCATTAGCTGTGGCTTGGGCTGATTGCCTGGCTCTGATTGGGTTCCCAGTGACTTATTTTAGGCTTGAAGCCAGGACTTATTTTTATGTTAGACCTTGAAGTAATTTATTCAGTTTCCCCAAACCCCATGGTATTGAGAAAACTTCATATTCAACAGTAGCCATCTCTAACAAGGGTATAAGTGGAGTAGCCAGAGGAGAAAGACTGAATGCCACAAAGACACTTAATGAAGTATGGGGTTGTGCTCCTTCTGGTCAGAACAATTCAAGTTTGGATCTACCAGTTAAACTTAGGAGCTAAATTCCCACATCAGCCTGAGATAACTAGTTTTCCCATTCTCCCAGGGAGAACCTACAGTGTACAAAGCCATGAGGGAACAGAGGGTAGCAGATAGGGAACTTGCACCTACCACTCATTGACACCTTCCTAACCCTGAGCAGGTGCTTTAGCTAACTTACTCTTCAAAATAACTCCATGAAGAAGGACAAGAAACATGAACCCACAGCCACTGTGTCATCAACTCCCATCCTAACCTTTCATTCAATGGGCAAACCCAGAACATGTACAAAACTTATAATACCAGAACTAATTATGTAACTTGAATAAAACCAGATTGAATATTTATTTCCTTTACATTTGACTCCCATCACTGGCTCATTAGTAGGAATCGAAATTTACCCCAAAGTGAAGGCACAAATGAAAGGCTACACAGCATTCTTGGAGGATGAATGGTAAATGCCCTCTCAGTTGCTCAGGGATACTGAATACAGACAGCTGGAGATACATTTTTTTTTCTCTCCAACCTCTGGCCAGACATGACTTGAACACCATGGACAGCTCTTGGTCACATCCAGGACTCCACTCTCCAGGGGAAAAAATGACAGTTAAGATGGAGTCCTCTCAGGGCTGGCAGGTAGGAACCATATGTGCTGGAGGCAAGATAGCACTCAACAGGGTACCCAAAGTCATATGTGATTTTTGAAGAAGGAATGAACTATGTTTCTGACACATGCTAACAAACCTTCAATGTGTAACTCTAAAAAGGCTGAGGATATTGGAAACATTTGATGGTAACAATAAACTATAAACCTCATTTACTGCTCTTTATTCCCACTGGAAGTCAAGGCCTGAAGATTTATTCATTCAGTCATTTATTAAACACCTTTGTATTGAGAGGCTACTATACACTAGTATATATCATTCTAGGACCTAGACAGTAGTGAATCAGATAATTAATAGTGATGAAAGGTTCTTTTGTCTTCCTTATTAAAGTAATAAATACTTATTAAGGAAAAATCATAAAATGGAACTAAATTAGAAAATAAAACAACTTGAACTCTCCCAACCACCCCAAAACAATAACTTTAAGGGATATATATTCTCTTTTCTACCTATTTTCAGTGTGTATAAATCTATAGGTATATACTCTTTTTCCCCCAGGGAATACCATACTATACATAATATTCTGTCATAACTGTTTTTTCACTTGCCAAATTGTTAGTCATTCCCGTATGCTACAGTCTGGCTAAAAACTACTTTCCTGGGCCAAGTGGTGATGTGGTGGTAACACAACTAAGCTCATGTGGGAAGGCCCTGGGTTTGCATCCTGGAACCTTCCTGTATATGCCAAGCATTAGCACCACGTCCATGATCCAGGCTGGCTGAGACTGGAGGTGGATTGCATGCCCTCTTGGAGTCCTCCAAACCCCTTCTTTCTTATGGAAGAAATAAACTTCTTTAGAAGTCCAATTTCTAGAAGTATTTTTTTTTTCTTCTAACCAGTGAGCTAGTTCAACAGATATAAGGAAAACAAAAAGGTAAATTACAAGGATGCCTACGCCCTCCTCACCTCCTGGAACACCAGCCAGGAGAGAGCAAGCACTTCAATCCCACAGCTCTGGGGTTACTAGGTGGGTAGTATATCCTGATAGCTGCAAGTACCAACAGGCCCTGGTACATAGCCCTAGGCTCACCTAGCCCAGACAAGGGAGGGACAGCTGTTCTTTCAGTGGGTGTAACAACACACAGTCCAGAATGCTTGACCTTTGCATCAGGTTACCAGGAGTGAGACCAAAGCTTAACTGGGTGTGGTTGTGGCTTATGGAGAACAGCAGGCCAAGCATGGACTACTCAGCCGATGCACAAATAACCTGCAATCTCTATCAGGTTATATAGCACTTAAAGTTAATCACGCTCATATTATTCAAATTAGCACTTATGCCTAAATACAATCTATTGTACTTTGGCAAAGCTACAAAATTTAAGGTCCATATCTTTAAATAATTAAAATCTGGTGCCCAAAGAAAGCAAGCCTCCTTACAAGATACGGTTTGCCACTGGAGACCAGGCCCCACACAGAAAAGAATTATGCCAGGATCCACACCATGGCATCATTTTTAATGGTGGTCTCTTGTTCCATTGTACCAGTGCACCTTACATAAATTATTTCAAATAAAATTGTCAACTCCAAAGGTATATACATTCTCATAGCTTTTAAAATCAAATTGTTGAATTGCTTTCTTAGAGAAGTTATACCAATTTTCATCCACATCAGTCTTGTTTTGAGGTATTTATTTTCTTAGAACTTTCTCTATGTTGGATATTGTCATAAAACAAAATTGCTAATTTGATAGGTGAATAACAATTATTTCACTGTTTTCTTTGTATTTAATACTAAAAAAGCTGAAAATATTTGCATATGCTTGTTTTCTATTTACTTCTGTGAATTAATTGATCATATGCTTTGTAGATATTCTTTGTATAGTAATGATATTAACCTTTTGCATATTATATACACCTTGCAAAACACAAGCTTTTATAATTTATATTCTATGCATAATAGTTTTGATTGTCTTTGTCCTGTAAACTATTTAAATGATTGCTTTCTTCCTTAATTGCTTACATTGATGACTTTCCTAATCATATTCCTTTTCTTTAAGAGAAACTTTTGCAAAAGGACACATACACCTGCCAGAGAGACAGAGAGAGATGGAAAGTGAGAAATCACCTCCCAGTGGGATGACCATGCCACAGTCCCTTCTCCTCCATTCTTCTCTTGGGATTTTTGGCATGCACATACATGTACCCTGTGTGAGTTTCAACCCTTCAGGTCTGGGACTCAAACCGCAGTCAGCTATGTGAGAGTCTAGTGACGTAACCACACACATCTGCTGGTCCTTTCTAGTCATATTTCTAAAAGATTTTGTCATTTTAAAAGAGCTCGATATAGGGACCAGCAGATGGCACAATGGTTATGTCACTGGACTCCCATGTAGCAACCACAGTTCATCACAGACCTGGTGGCTCAAAACTCACACCAGGTGTATGTGTGTGTGTGTGTGTGTGTGCACGCATCAAAAATCCCAAGAGAGAATGGAGGAGACGGGAGTACAGCACGGCCATCCCCCCAGCTGGTGATTTCTCACTTTCTGTCTCTCTGTCTCTCCAGCAAGCACCCAGCTATGTGCCCTATAGCAAAAATCTCTCTAAAATAAATAATAAATACAATGTTAAAAATAAAAGAACTCAATATATAGCCCATGATGCAAGGAAGACACGGGGTTGCAACAAGCAACAGTTTTCAATTTGTATACCTCATGTTATTAACTTTTTGACTAAACTTGAAAGAGGATATTTTACACTGTGATTCAGTATACCTCATGTAAGTATATACATAAATAGACATATGAAAGCATGTAAGTAAATATATACTTTATATAATATATAAGCATACATGTATAATAGAAACAAAAAGTTTAATAAAATAGTACTATCCTTAATACCTGTCTGTGTACAGATATGTTTTCTCTTTTCTAGGGTAGTTGAGACCCAATTAAATTGGTTTCATGAACCATTAATAAGACCTAACCCATAGTGGGAGAAACACCATAATAATTAAAGATGCTCTAGATTCAGGGAAGACATAAGCATGCACATTCCCCTAGAAGACTCATCCTTATGTTTTTGGGGTATAATTAATTAACAGTGAATATTATCATCCTAAGGTCCGTAGTGCCTACCCTGTGATTATTAAGTATTGTACATACATTCTCTCACTTAACTCTCAAGACTTTCTTATAAGGTAGAGATTATTAATGTAGCCATTTGATGGATGAGGAAACTGAGGCAGAGAGCTTAAGAAACATGCTCAAGTTCCCATGGCCAGTATATGGTAGAACAATCTTTTGAACTAAGCCCAGTTCTAGGAACCCTTGTTTTTAATTCCTCTGGCCTGCCACTCACTCTGCTGCCACTGGATCTGAGCCCAAGGAGCACTGACCCTAAGAGTAGAAGAGAATGAACTGCAAAATTGAGCACCAGGGCTAGAGAAACTTTTGACAGTTCTAGTAAACCATAGGCACTGGAAGAAGAGTGAACTCAAGGAAGAGCGTGAGAGGTGAATAAATTCTGCCATCGCAGTAGGCATAAGCATTTTGCAAAGAACATGTTCTGTTCCAAGATCTCTTCTCTCTCTACCCAAGAAGGAGTGGGTGAAGAAACATGAAGCCCATATAAACGAAGTGTGGAAGGATCATCAGGACATCAGATTTAGTTTATTGGTCAGTACTAAACAGAAATCTGAATTAGATTTCACCCTCAACATCTTACGTAGGTATTTGCCTATCCTATTTTCTAAAGACCCCCAAGTCTTTCATTTTTATTGGAATATTCAGGCAAAGGTGAAAGGAATGGGAGTTGAACCAAATTCAAGAATAGGACCTACAGGGAAGGTTACTCCAAACAACACTTGGCCTTTCCACTGAGGTACCCCTCTTGCTGCCCCATCTTAGCTAAACCCAAAGCCCTTAAGGAGAATCTCTCAGAAATTAGCTCTTCCTTGTCACTCACTCCAACTTCTTTTTATTTTCTTCGATGCTTTATTATTTGTGTTTAGTAAAACATTCAGCCTGTCCTACCAGAAGAGGATGACAGTTTCATTTTATAATGAAAAGGGTACCATCACTGGGACAGGAAGTCCTCTCCATGCAAGTCTTCAAAAATTGCCACAGTAATTCAGGCCAGCATTTAATAACATCACAACCAGCACAACCAGGAAGTCCTTTTTTAGATCTCATCTATATCTATCTTGCTGCAGTTCATAAATAAACTTTGGTTTCCCATCCTAATTCCAGAGTGCTGGATGCCTAAGGAAAATTTATAAAACAGTAATTGTGTGCACATGGTGCCGAGCTGTCAGGAGGATTCATTAATTTGCATACAAAGCATTCTGATACTCAGATAAAAGGTGCCACATTTGTACAAAGCCTCACTAATTCTTCTTATAAATAAGTCCCATAATTAAACTCCTAATAGTAATTGCAAATACTTACTTAATTACTAAATAATTTCTGTTCAAAAAAGAAAAATTCAGCTAATTTTCTTACTTTGTTGGACGGATATGTACAATGAATCTTTATCTAAAAACACAGGGCACTGAGCTCTTGTTGAGATGAATTAGAAACAATGGTGAGATAAATTAGGAACAATGCTTTCAAATCCTCTGTGCCAGAGAAAAATGTGCTCCAGTGTCCCAGGTGTTGGTGGGAGGTGGGAGGACTGGGATTCCTGGTTGCATATTAACTCTGTGACCTCCCCTACATAGCCAGGTGACAGCTGCAGTGAGGTTTCTTTGAAGTGTGACATTCCTGCGGTACTTCAAAGGGCCCAAGCCTCTGAGGCAGGTATGTTTGCTGGCCACACCTGGTACCTGCTAACCTGCCACAGCAGCTGGCTGACAGGAAGCACCAAAGAGCCAGCTCAGGGGCTCTCTAATGAAGTCTGTTCCAAAGGGAGAGAGTGGGGCTTGGGATGAATCAAAAGCTTCAAGCTCTGTCCTTTTCTGAGGAAATAATGCCTCCTCTACCTGGGTCAGATCTGCACATCTCAGGAAGGAGTTAAGTATGGAATTTTGACTGGGAAGTGCTCTTTGTGAAAATTACATCTTATTCATACAGGCAAGAGGTCTGAGTGGATTGCTAATGGGAGGCTTAGTTCAAAATAAAATGTGAGCAGAATGCTAAGGTTGGAAAGTGCAGACAAAAGTCAACGAGATACCGCCATTATAATTGGAGTCAACCTGCCTAAGTGAGCACACTAAGGTCAAATCTTGAATAGGAAAATAACCCTGGCTTTAATCCAAGTTTGTTAAAAAGAACTTGACATAAGTCTTAGACTCCACATCATTGCCAATCACCCTGGAACAATCACCTTTTTGTGGTTCTTGGAGTCACAAGTATTACTGAATCTTTATGATAGAGATGCAGGTGTCATCAAGTGAATATAACTTAATACTTTCCAGAGAATTTACAGTCCGGTTGAGATTTTTCAGCTATAGGCCTCCTAATCAGGCATTTGGCCTCTAAAAACAGACATCCTTAGGTGTGAATAAGAACCCTTTCATTTGCTAACTGGGGGACATTGGGCAAATGCACTGAACTCTGTCTCAGTTCCACCCTCAGAGAGGAGTTGTAAGGATTAAATGAGAATGCATGAGCAATGACTAACTCAGCATCCGGCACTTAGCAACAGCTCAACAAATACTAGCGAATATTCTTACTGCTATTGCAAGGAAGAGGTGGGATATACCCCCACAGAAACCACTGTCCCACCCAGCTTATGGATCATACTGTCAGTGAACTGTATCTGCATCCATAACTCATTTGTTTTTGGAGGAAGAAAGGTTTTAACACCAGCTCTGTGTGGTCCAGAATGCTATGACCTGAGAAACCAGCAGGTCCAGTGTATTTTCCTACACCATCTGGCATGGAAGCCATTGCAATGGCCCTCACCCCGTGGAGGCCAGCAGCAAGCTGGAACTCTACCCACTGCCTCCCAACAACACACACAGAGTGTTTAGCTCATGGGCCTGTTGTGAGGATTAAACAAGATTATGAATGTGATACTCATAGCATAGTAACTAGCACATACAAAGGGCTCAATAATTATTTCTCTTGCTGTATGTGTTAAGATACATTGTCCCTGTAATAGCAAGCAATTCTTTACTTCTTTTTCTTCTTCTTCTTTTTTTTTTTTTTTTTTTTTTTTTGAGAGTTTTTTTTTTTTGCTATAGGACTTGTGCGCTCACCAGAGAAACAGAAAACGAGCAATCACTCCCTGGGGAAACGGCCACGCCACAATCCCTTCTCCATTCTCCTCTTGGGATCTTGGGCACACATACACAAGCACCCGGCCTGAGTTTAAGCCACCAGGTCTGGGACTCGAATTGCAGTTGACTACATGGGAGTCCCACGACATAGCCATTATGCCAACTGCTGATTCCAGCAAGCAGTTATTTTCTACCAACATTTCCATTCCCAGACCAATACCTGGCCTGGTGGTTATGGCAGATGGATCCCACATGGCCTACCATATGGTTCTAGTCCTACATCCAGCACCTTAAAACACAACAGATATATGTGTGTGCCAAAAATCCTGACAGGAGGTCAAAATGGAGGATGGAAGTAGAATGCTGTCTCCCTCTCCCTGTCTCTCTCACAAATGCATGTGCCCTACGGCAAAAAAAAAAAAAAAAAAAAAAAGAAAAAAAAAATTCATTCCCATTTCTGAGCTAGCCCTTCCACAAAATGCTAGATAACTAGAGAACGAAGGGTTCATTTTGCTTTGAATTCTCACCTATATTACCAAACGCTATATGAGTTAGTTTTGGAATTCAGAAAGACCTGGGTTTGAATCTTGACTTTTTAACTTACTAATCAAGTTCCTTAACCTCTCTAGGTCTCAGTGTTTTCATCTATAAAATGAAGAGAGAGGTTGTGAAAATTAAATATAATGTACGTAAAATACCTAGCCCAATGCCTAGTTGTCATAGTTAATGAGATACATTCATAAGAGCCAGCCCCAGGTGCAGAAGTAAAGTGATCCTCAGGAGAAGCTGAATCCTATATGGTGACCATGGTTCAAATCCTTGGCCTAGTCAGCCTGAAACACACCAGGCACATGAGTGAATGCCTAGGATCTGAAGAGATGGAAGACAGGAGGCAGAGTAACCAGGCCCTGTGAAGGATGCACCTGTCTCTCTCTTCCATGGGCACACATACATGCTTTACCACAAATGGCAGGTGGGTGGGTGGGATACATTAATGGTACCAACTTTCTCTATTGGTACTCCCTTCATGCAGTTTATGTATTCCCACTTAACAGGTGCTTTGTACATTGTAAAGACAGCATGAATTAGAGAACTCAGTGTGTCCATTTATCAGCCATGCTTCCCAGAGTTAAGACTACAGGAAGGGCTTGTCCAAGCCAGGAAGCAAAAAAAGAGAAATTTACTTGAATGTCCACCGTTCCCTTCTTCCTTTTCTCCCACTAACTCCCCATGACTTTTCTTTGTCTCCATTATGAACCAGGCAGTGCTTTTCAGGCCTTTCACACACACCCACACACGCACGCACGCATCATGCACACACACCTTACAGTTTTGGATTTATCTCCCTCTTTTTTCTTTATATAGGTAGGTTTAAGTAGCACAGTATGGTCAAAATGGCCTGAGCTTCCTGGGCAGACATACCTGTGGCTTTCCAAAGGTCTTGCTTCTCTTCTAATTGACCCAGTTTTGCTAAGACCCCAGCCCAGCCATTTCTCCTTTTCCCATGGCCAAGGCATAGAGTCTTTCACTTAAATTCCTTAAAATACCTCTTGTCCAGACTCTTGAATCCAACACAGTTCTCCCCTGTTCATCCTCTTAGTGGCTGCCACAGGATTTATATCTAATATTGTAACCATCTCCAAAGTTATTGACTAACAATAACTTTGTGGGGAAGCTATTAACATTAACACTACGACTACCACTATCGTAACAGCTTACTTTTATTAAAACATTGTGCTAAGGGCCATTGATACATTTGGTCATCTTATTTCTTCCAATAATCCTATAAAGTATTACTTTTCCAATTTTACAAATAAGAAAAGTGAGACTCAGCTTATATAACCTGCCCAAGGCCAGAAAGCTAAAATATAACAATTCTTGGATTTCAAACAGGTTAGTTCATTCATTCAATAATCCATCAATTCATTCCCATAATATGAAATCAACAGTTATTGAATATATTCTCTGTGCCAGAAATAGAGCAATTTATTGATTATCAATAAACAAGATACTTGTTCGTACCGCATGACTCAAGTAATGCAAGATCTACATGGAAGATCATGGGTTCAGTTCCCCAGTTGACCTGTTCACTCCTAGCATAAGTGCCCACGATCCTGGCTGTGAAGACTTGGTGGGGTCACATTCTGGCATGAGTCCCTGATGGGAGTGACTATTTCCTTCTCTCTCTCTAACTCCAATGAAATAAATAAAACTTAAAAAACAATGATGCAATTCTTGCTCTGCAGGGTTTATCATCAGTATGATTTCAAATCTTATTTAACCATTACCTATATCACCTCCCAAACTGAAGACCACAGCTGTCCTAGTGTAATATAGTATGCCTGAACCTAGAAAAGAACTGGCCACTTGATTTACCAACGGGCTACAGCCTATAGACCCCGTCACCAATCACCCTTCACAAGCAAAAGGGAAAATTTCTAAAGAGCTCTAGAAAATTAATGTATTCTGGACATGCCACCCTCCAAGGCTGGGGCATCTTCATTGGAGTTCTGCTCAATCCGAATGTGGCCTGATCAGTGGACCTCGGTCAACGTCTGTCACACCCTATTTCCTGCACATGTTCCATCCTCCCTGAGGGAAGCATTTCTAACAGATAACTTCAGTTCACTTCCTTGTCAGGCTGGCTTAGCCTCCCTGGCAGGAGTGTTTCTAGATCTGTCTGTCCCACACACAGCCAGGCCAGGTTGCTAGTTAGTATGTTAGCATGATTTCAGAAGCACTGAGAAGCAACTCTACCAGGACTACTGTACTGCACATCACCAGGGGCATGGAGAACAGGATGTGACAGGTCCCCTGGGAGGATGGGGTCCCGTCTCTCCTCCTCCACAAAGCAGGTTAATTCCTTACCTACCTCAAATGCCCCCACATGTGTCAAACTTTCCTTCCACACTTAGTGAGACTATTTAAATGCAGATACTCTTTTTTTTTTCTTTTGCCAGAAGGTGTGTGTCTTCACCAGAGAGAGAGAAAAAAAAAAAAACAATCACCTCCGGTGAGGTGTAGTCATACCACAATACCTTCTCTCCCATTTCTCCATCCTGTCAGGCTTTGAGGCATACCTGCATAACACACCCGGTGTGTTTCTCAAGTCACTGAACTGGGACTTGAACCAGAGGATAGGCCATGTGGGATCTGACTTCCTTAACCACCAGGCCACCAGGTCACCCCAAATGCAAATACTCTTCTCAAAGATTATATTCACTCTAAGAGTCTAATTTTTTCCTGTGACATTTGGGGGCAGGAGTAGTAAGGTAGGGAATTAGGGGTGGGGCTCCTTGTGGCAAGAATTGAAGGGGAATTCAGAAAATAGGAAACACACTGAGAACTCCAGGGACAGATGTTGCCCACATCTAACACCCAGGGCTTGATTTTCCAAATCACTAATGCCTCAAACCAAGGATAAATGTGCAACATAAAGCACTGCTTTCTTTTCCTGCCATCCCCTTGCAACATGCCTCCATAGATAAAATTCTGACGGATTTTAGAGGAAAAAAATATGATTTTCATAGCACCGAGCCATAATATATTTTCTAGTTCTCAGAAGATTTATCGTAATGTGCTGACATGCATATCATTTTGAGGAGACAACTCAAGTTTCAAAAATGAGGCATTCCATGGAAATATTCAGAAAAAAATATAGCCTGCCTTCTACAAATAAGATAGGTTTCATTTAATATTCATTAAAGTATGACTTGCTCTCAGCTCATAAATCTTGAAAACAGATTTAGGCCCCCAGTGTACTGTTTTCATTGGCTAAGTCACGTTTCTTTCCCTTGACACTTTATAGTTTGTGTTTAAATATGAGACACAGCTGTTCTGGCCAGTTGGGGATTTGGGTTTAACTTTACAAGAAAACAGAATAAAATCCTCAAAGATTTACAACAGGTGTTCTATTTTCCCCTCACGGTAAAGTAGTACATTGTATAGTAATGAAGACAGAATGAAAAAGATAAGCCAATGAAATAGCCAGCCTCACAAGATAGAAAATATGAGACTTGGTTGATTGGCAGTTTCAGAGAAGTTGTCATATTTTAAAGAGCAGAACCACTTCTCAATAGAGGCACTGAGTCTACCTGTCCCTTTTAAAGAAACAGTGGTAATGACAGCAACTTCAAAAAGAATGTCCAGACTCAAAACTTTAGACAATGTGTGTGACAGTTTATGGGGTGACAACAGCAAAAGAACACCCCCTCTTTTTTTTTCTTTTTTAAATTTGCCAGTGGGTGCATATACTCACTGGAGAGAGACAGAGGAGGGCAGGTATGATAAAGTAGCCCTCACGGGGCATGGTCACAAGGCAGTCTCTTCTCATTTCTCCCTCCTTTCAGGATCCTGGGCACACATATACACATACCAGGCATATTTCTCAAGCCACCAGGTCTAGGATTTGAACCACCTCATCAGTCATTTGGGAGCCAGCTGCCTTAACCACCAGGCCACTAGCTGTCCTAAGAATGGACATTTTTAATAGCAAGAATCCTTTGAAGGTACAGATCTCATTTTCTCTTTTGTTCACATGACAGATATGGGCTAATAATACTCTATGTGGCCTAATAATCAACCACATCAAGTTCATATCAAAAGAGAAGAGTCAAGAGCTGGTAGGTAATATGGTGGTTAGGGATTTTGGCTTCCACATGGAGGACCACAGTTCAAGTCCCAGACCCAGTGGCTTGCTTTTTCACTTTCCCTCTCTCTCTAACTCTCTGCGTGTGTCTCTATCTCTGGTCAAATTGAAGAATAATGATAACAAAAATAAATAAATAATTTTTAACATGAAAAAAAGAAGAATCAGGATAGCCAGAAATTAAGCATAAAGGATACCATACTGTTAAAGTCAGCCTTGACTAGACATGTGAGCAGTGCCCCTCCATACGCAGTGATTTCCAGATAACTGTTTAACTAAAGGGGAAAATAAAAACCACGATGATGATGATGATGGTGATAGTTATAATTCATTAACTGCTTAATGTGGACCAGGCACTGTTCTAAGCACTTTACTTACAGAAACTTATTTCATCCTGACAATAACCCCTACATGTAGGTACAAGTATCGTTCTCGTTCAGAGAAAGAAACCAAAGCCTGGGGAGTTAAATAACTGGCTCATGGTCACACCATTGGCAAGAAACAAATCAGGATCAAACAGTTAAAGAAGGAAGTCTTCGGATAGGCTCGTGACTAGATTCACAGTGAATGTTATCTACCGTTATCCATCATTAATGCTCTTTGTGGTTGGGTGGCAAGAGACACAAAACCTCAATCGATCTTCTTGTATAATGAAGTGATAGAGGGAGATTTGGTAATCCAGGGAATCTTGGAAGATCTTCAGAAATGTTTAGCCCGGGATCAGCAGTTAGCATAATGACTATGTCGCTGGACTCTGATGTAGTTGACCGCGGTTCAAGAACTGGACCTGGTGGCTTAAACTCACGCTGGGCATGTGTGTGTGTGCCCAAGATCCTGAGAGGAGAATGGAGGAGAAGGGATTGCAGCGTGGTCGACCCCCCTGGGGGGTGATTTCTCGCTTTCTGTCTCTCTCTGTCTGTCTGGCAAGTGCACGTGCCCTATAGCAAAAACCTCTCAAAAAAAAGAAAAAAATGTTTAGCCCATTGTAAAATTGTTATTAACTCTGCCCAGGCTGACCATTAATTATAAAAAGTGCTTACTAAACTTCTCTATGCTCCTGTTACTATTCTCAGTGGTCTACACGTATTGCTCATGTAATCCTCACATAAATCCAATGAGGTGGGTACTATTATGACCTTAATTTAAAGATGTGGAATCTGAGTAATGAAGAGGTTAACTAACTTCTCAAGTTTAGAAAACTGATATGTGGTTTTTCCAGGATTATAACCTGGGCTCCTCTGGGTTCAAAATTCACAGAAAGGATACATCTGTTTTGTTCCCCCTTCAGACACACACCTGGAAGATGCATGTGTTAAATGATACTTTACAATTAGTGTTCAGTAACACTTGTTGAAGTGAATTATTGAATTGATATCATTACTGGACACAAACATGGGTACAAAGACTCTCCTATTTCCCTGATCACACATAAATTTTTATCCTTTTGGGGAAATAACCTTTTGAAGCTGCAATGTCTCAAACCAAGAAATAATTCCAAAGGGGAGAAATCTATTCTCCTTCCCAGCAAGTGCTTATGTTCTTCTCTCTGTGTCTGTTTAACCCCACTTGTTTTTTCAAGGTCCACTGTTCCCTCCCCTGGAAGACTTCCCAGGTCACAGCAGCAAACAGACTTATTGTTCCCTTCCCTCCTGTGTGCTCTCCAACCACACACATCCTTACTTTTTTTAAAAAAGAATTACTTGGGGTTCCTCTTGTGAAACAAATTCAGTTGTTCTGGGATGAAGCCTGAGAGTCTGTATTTCTAAGATCTCACTTTGATTAGAATAAAACTCTACATCACTTGATCGTGAATGAAAGTGACTTGAGAGTCTCACTTACCTTGCTGGACTGAGTTCCTCGTGGACAGGAGCTCTTTCTCACTCTTTTTTATAACTGGCACAAAATTACACTTTTTTTCAAAGAGCTCTTGAAACAACAGGAGCCTATGGGTTCCTCACCACAATTTCGTGGGATCTGGGGAACCAATTTTATTATCTTGATGAAAAACTGAGGCTTGCAGGACTTGTAAAACTTGCTGAGAGGCATCAGGTTAGCTCAAGCTCTTGCTCCTGGTCAGGTTTCCAGGTCTGACTCATTCCAGTCCTGCATGGTGAGCCTACGTCCATGCTTAATACATAGTGCACTTCCAGAGGGCATTGGGAAATGGGCACGGGTGGACATATTAGGAGGTCACAGTGACTGGGGAGTGCCTAGAGGTTAGTGAGCAGGACTGTGGTGCTCCTGTGCAGGACAGTCAAACACAATCAAGAACACCCAGACCAGCCAGTGGCATGGCGGCTAAGGCACTGGATCCCACACAGCCAAAAGGGTAGTTCAAGTCCTGGACCTAGTGGCTTGAAATACACAACAAGCACTAATGTGTGCTTACCCAAAATCCCAAGAAAATAAGGTACTGCAACAAGGTCATCCCCTCTGAGTGGTACTTTCTCACTTTGCCTATCCCTCTCTGTCTCTTTCTTTGGTGAGTACATATGCCCTATAGCAGTTAATAAATAAATAATTTCATCCAAAACGCTAGGAAGGGAAAGTCCCAGAAGTTATGCAGTGCTCATGCAATCCCCAAGATTATGCCCAGGTCTTGGCTAATCTTCCAGTAGCAGAAAGGCATCACAGCTGGGAGTGAAGAACCTGGAATGGAATCTAGGATATGCTCCGTGCCTCTCCAGCCACAGATAATAACTTCAGTTCTTTTCTCTTCCCTCTTCTGGTAAATGAACATGTTAATGATAGGACCTATTTCACCAGATGGCTGGAAGGCTTAAATGAGAAATTGCACATAAAGTATACTATGATCTTTCAGTAACTACTAGTTATTATATTATTACTATCACTATTTTTACCCTCTTGCTATTCATTTCAAACATAGTAATGGTTTTGAAATGCTCAAATGATTAGACATCTCTCACCTAAACTAAAGAAAAGACATTTTATCAAAGTCAGGATGGCTCAAGATGTAACGGGTTTTCAGAGTCTGTTTAGAGCCCCATTTATCACCACCCTCTACACACACACACACACACACACACACGCCTTCCCTCAAGTACCACTAGTTTTCTGTAGACCCCTACCTACCCAGGACCATCATTTCAGCCCCAAATGGTTTAGAAGCAGGAATAAGATGATCTCTCGGAGCTAACTGTCCTGATAATTTCTCTTCCTTGAACAAAAGCAACTTGGTATATTCCTCTGAAACTGCAGCAACAAAATCATGATAGCTTCCCAGGAAGCTTATTTTTATTTTGGCAGGAGCTCTGAACAGATATAATATCACACAAAGAAAAAAGTCAAAGTGGGAGAGAGAGACGAGGGGGAGAAGTAAAGTATGAACCATTTTTCTGGAAAACTCATTTCTCCTCAGACATTTAATGAACTCCTACCCATAATTTAGAATTAACCTGAGACATAATGTATTCTGTGAAGTTTTCACACGTCCAACCCCACCCTCACACCAGCAAAGTTAGGTAGATATCGACTGTGGTCCATTAAAACCAGCACATGACTCTACTGCATTATACTGTAGTCTTCACTTCCCTACAGGGCAAAGTGGTCACCCAGCTCTTCCTTTCTCTGACTAATGTGGAGAAATATGGAGGAGGTACCGGTGTCAAGTCAGTCTGCCCTCACTTTCAGCACTCACCTGCCACACCCCTGCTTCTTCCCAGTTGCCTTTGAGACACCAGATGTTCGTCCCCAACATTGGTTATTCTACTATGCAGAGCAAAATAACACTGTCTCTCCTCTCCTGCCAAACCTCAGCTCTGCTCATGAAAGAGGGGAGGTCCATTATTCACAACAGAGGGGGGTTCAAGTCTAACTTTCAAGGCAAGGAAGCATCACACCTGGGTAAACTATGTCAGCCTTGTCCTAGGAAAATGGTGGTGGTCAGTTTTTGCTTTAATAGCACTTTTTTCCATCTCTTTGTCCTTACTTCTCAATCCCCGACTCCCAACCATACATCAGTCCCTCATCCAAACTAAGTCAGGAGTTACCTGAAGTCAGGGATGGTGCCATACTCACCATTACAGCTGTAGTAACTAACATGGTACCTGGTATGGAAGTCAGTGAGAAGGCAGAGGACTTTGTCACAGAGCTCTATTGACAATACCCCTAACCACATCTGTTCGGCAGCTAATCCCTCCAAATATAGGTAAGTCAAACCTGCAGGGAACTTCTACTTGCCAGGCTCTGAAGCAATCTGAGAAATAAGCTGAGCCAAATATTTAGAAGACATATTAAATAGGCTTTGACTTTTTACCACATTTGGATAATTATACTTAGAATTTGATTTTGCTCATATATTTATAAATATTACATATATATATGAATATATATACATGTATAAGTATATACACATATAAAAGTATATACATGTATATGTGTGTATATATACATATATATTATTAAATTGTTATGATTGAACCATACCTTATAGTAGTGACATTTGCAATTATAGTTTTGAGTTTCTTTCTACCAACAATGGAGCAAGCTTTGGTATTATAAATTAAATATACTCTATTTGGTTGGGATAATTATGCTGCCTATTTAAAATAAATAAAGATGATTTGGGAATTATGGCCAGGAAGAATTTAGTCTTATTTTAATTTGATCACTAATTCTATCTATCCATGTAATTTAAAGAACAAGGTATAAAAATAAATTTTGTACTGAATATTTTTATTTTAAATATCACTGATTTTTTATTATTTTTCCTGAAAGATCACATATACACACACAAGAAAGAGAGAGAGAGAGAGAGAAAAGGATCCTCCGTGGGGCTTGGTCACCCCACAGTCTCCTTCCTCCAGGCCTCTACCCTACCAAGATCTACCCCTCCAGGAACCTGGGCACATGCACACATGCCCAGAGTATTTTCAGGCTGGGGAATCAATCATACTCAGCATGTGGCTTCCAGCTTCAAGTTTGGTATGCTACTACCTGCTCTGCAGAGGCTGGGCCTCAATTACATCTTTAATCTGAATTTCTACTTAACTTCAAGTCTCCATTAGGTAGCCTACTTTGATGAAGATCCTGGACTTTGGAATCAAGCACACCTGGTTCAAATCCTGACCTTACCACTTCTCTCATGTGTAAACTTGGACACAGCAGTCACCCAATACAGAGTTCTTGGTCATAACAACCTGGAAAATTCTGATTTAGTATTCTGAGATAGGGCCTAGTGATCTATTTTTCTAACTTTTAATTTTAAAATCATTTCACATTTATAGAGAAGTTGCAAAAGCAGTATCATTTCCACATGCAGCTGAAATTTGAAAACGTGAAATCTGAAATGGTCCAAAGTCTGAAACTTTTCAAGCACTGACATGACACCATAAGTGGAAAATTTCACACCTGGCCTATGGGTCAGGATCAAAATGCAAGCATATAACACACAGTCAATTCAATGTCTCCAAGGGAAAAAAAGGCCCCCTTGGTCTCCTTCATCTGTGATCCATCTCCATACGTGCCCATATCCCCACCTAAGCAGCCTGCAAAGGATAATTAGATGGCACAAGTGCAGACCAGACAGTGCCAACGGCAGGTTCTCTGCGATACCCACATTGAACCAAGACGACATGCATTATTCACTATGTGTTTTGGCTTATTTTGTGCTCTGTTGAAAATGTCAATAAGGCCTACAGATATCACTAAGGATGACAGAGATAACATTTCTGTTTATATGAGCACAGAAAGTCAAGCTGTTGTAGAAACTAGATAGTGGTGTGTGAAAGAAGGGTATGGTGTTAGAATGACTGTCACAGATGACCTTAAGTAATAGAAGGATAAACTGTTGAGTTCTATGCTGAAAGCTCTGAGTATATATTAATGAGAAATAGACAAACACTGAGTGAAGCTAAAAGTGACTATTTCCATTGTGTATCAGTCAGCACCACAGTGAGCACATCCGTTAAATGGTACACTAATCATAAAACCAGATCTATCACGGCCAACTAAAAATTAAAGAGAACTGTGAATATTCAAAAGCCTGTCTGAAGATGTTTAAGAAAAGAAAACATTAAATTTTTAAAAATTCGTAATGATAAAGCATCTGCTGATCATGAGCAACAGAGAAATTTACTGACAAGTTTATCAAGGGCATGACTGATGAAAATCTAACACCAGAAATAATAATGTTGACAAAACTATCACATCACTGTTTTGGTATTATGCCCCAGAATGATGCTGACTGCAGCTCCTGGGACAGTCCCTGCAGAAATGAAGGATCAGAAGAACAGGATAACTATGCTGGGATGTGCTAATGCAGCAGGCATGCATAAGCATAAATGTGCTATGACGGGCAAAAGCCTGCATCCTCTCTGTTTTAAATGAGTAAATTTCTCACAAACATTTTGTTTTGTTTATTCATGATAGAGAGTGTATATATACACAAGGAGGAAAGAGAGAGATCAACACCCTCCACAGAGTCCAGTCAAACCATGATCTCTCTCCTCCAGTCTTCCAGTCCATTGGGTCCTGGGCACTCATACACATGCCTAACATGGTTCAGGAAGACCTGACCAGGATTCAAACCATGGTCACTGTGTGAAATCCAGCTTTTCTTGAAAAATGCATGACTGCTGCCCCATAGAGCCAGTCCCAATGCAAGATACTTTGTACCAGCAGTTCTTGCTCTCTCAAAGGAAGCTGGAGTGGATGATGAATGCAGCATTTCATTACTCTTTGGCAGTTGTTCTGCTCGTCCTCCAGTCAAAATTTTCATCTAAAATGTTGCAGCCATGTAATTTTCCCTAAAGTGACTTCATCGATTCAGCTATGTGACCAGATCAACATGATTACATCAATAAAGAGTAAATCTAAAAACACTTTCTTGGTCAGCATGCTAGCAGCTGTGAACAGAGCCACAAGTGTAGAATATGTTCAAAAGAAGTTTAGCATGAGGGATGTCACCTAAGCCGTTGCCAGCTCTTAGAACACAGTGACCAAAGACAAAGTCGTGCATGCCTGGCACAGTCTCTGGCCTGTTACTATACTCAGTGATGACAATGAACAAGGTGGAGACTTTGAAGGATTCCATATGTCAAGTAAGAAACAAATGATGTCTGACCTCTGCATATGCAACATATATACCTAATGTCTGTCAGTAAGCTGGAAAAAATATATATTGAAGGTTTTAACACTGATAAGGAGTCTCAATGTTTACTCACTGAGTCAACTGGTGTTTGTCTAATGCTTTCTAATGATGAGACTGATATTTTGAATTTTAGCAAGAATTCTAAGAAGTGAAGTGCCCTTCTCAGTGTACCATGTCAGAAGATACAAGATATCCTTTATATCTTATTAGTGGTGATGGTAACCATGACGACTTGGTTGAGGAGGTGTCTGCTGGGTTTCTCCACAGTTGAATTACTGTTTTTCTCTGGTTGTAACTAATAAATATCTTCAAAGAGATATGTTGAGACTCTGCCAACATTATGTTTCTCAAACTTTCACAAATTGATGCCTGCAACAATTACTATGGTATTCAGATCACTTCTTCATTTGCAACTCAGCCTTCTCATGGCTAAACATTGGAGGTCCTTCCCAGCTCTAACACTGTGTGCTGTTAAACTAACTTAGTTATATGGAAAAATTTGGTAACTCGCACAAAGCAGGAAACAAAACAAAGATGCTCCCATAATGACTTTGAGAAGAGACAGTCCAGTCATATAAACATGGTCCAAGAATGTTTAGCCAAAGTCAAAATGGCATTGAGAAGAACAAGGAAAATGACACGTGTGACTATTTACTGGTCAGGCTCATGCTCCAGCTCCTCATAAAATGCACATTATGTCCCTGTCTCTCAGTTTTACACGTGACTTATTATTTCTATTGATGACAAACACAGGCAACACTTTTTTCCGTAGTACTTACAATTATATAATTGTGTTTTTAAAGTTCATGGGAAAAACAAACTTTTTTTTTCTTCTGCTAGAATGTACATGTGTTTTCCAGAGAAAGAGCGAGAGGTTGAAGAAAGCACATCCCCTACCCCATGGGAATAGTCGTGCTGCAATCCCTTCTCTATGTCTCCCTCTTTTTGGAATTTTGGGCAACACACACACACATACACACATGCTCAGCATGCTTCTCAAGTCCTAGGTCTGAGGACAGAACCACCTGGTTAGCCATTTGGGATCTGGCTGCCTTAACCATCAGGCTGTGGAATTGACCCCCAAAATAACTTTTTTAAATGAAATAAATTGTGCTGTTAATCTGTATCATTGTGTATCACCAAGGTGTAAGTGCCTGGTGCTTAGTATGGGCTCAAAAAATGTGTTGATTAAATGGATGAATCAAGAATGAATAAATAAATGATCATAGATATTATTAAAAAGGGAAAGGTATTTTGTAAGAAAATAGCAACATGAACACTTTGGAGGAGTTGTAAAGACTGGATGAGGGAGATGAAAAATTGTTCCTTATCTCTCACAGATTGAAAGGTAATGGTCTCCTAAATAGTAGAAGATGGCACTACTGTTGTCTCTCCAACTTCCTGCTCTAAAAAATATCCTTTGACATTGGACATTGAGCCTTACAGGGTGAATGAAAGTCTCTTGCCCAAGTCCTAGCCTCTACGATCCTTATGGTTCTGATCCTTATGCAGGTTCCACACGCTGAGTGGACACAGATACTACTCCCTCCTAAAGTTAAAGACGTGGATTTGGACAATTCTCAGCACCTCTGAAAATAACTTCTACATACTCCATAAATACCACCTACAGACATACTCCAAAATTAAATCCCTGCCTCATTTGTTTTTCCAACACCTGCTCCTCAACTGACCAAACTGTTTCACACAAGCTTTTCATCTGCTTTCCTCTCATGGGGAAACACGCTACGGGCACCACACTGGGAAAATGCTTTAGGAAAGACCAACACATAACAAAGTTCTTTAGCTGTTTTAGTAACATACTCTGGATACAGTCCAAGACGGATATACATTTCACCAAACTGTATGCCTCAATGAACAGCATTATAGCACAGTGGATGTTTTCCCAGGTAATTCTACTTCATGTTGTCTTTGTAGTTTTCTAATTGGGTTTTCTTACATTAAGCTTATAATGCCTACCACAGACTACAGGCACCAGGTCACAGAGGCAGCCAGACCTTGATGTCAGGAAACAGAGAGAGTGACCTTGGACCAAAACTTCAAAGACTGACAGCCATCTCTCCAGTGCTAATGGAACTACTATAACTGGAAGCCCTTTATCCTATAGGTTCCCAAGCCTCAGCCAGTACTCTTAAAAAATAAATAAATAAAAATTTAGCCTTGCTTTTTAAAGGTCATTTATTTATTTCTTCCATGAGTGAGTGAGAAAGAGAGAAATGGAGAAATAGCACCCCAACAGGTCTTTATGCCATGATCCACCTCTAGTCCCAGCCAGCCCTGGATCATGAGCAAACGCATACCCTGCATCAACTCAGGGAGGTCTTGGGATACGAACCCAGAGCTGTCTCATGTGACTCGGCCCCCAGAGCAACACATTTTATTGCCATTCTATTGTCTAGCCCCGGTCAGTACTCATAAGAAGAAAAGCGTTTCAAATCTTGAATCATTACTATTAATAAATTCAAGAACTCTTCATTCTAATAGAACAGAAGCTCTTAAAGAAAGTGGTTACCAAAAGCACCCTAAGGTCATCAGGCGAATAAAATGAAAGGAAGCTTGATAAAGGAAAAAGAGAAGTTGGTTTGGAGTTCGACCTTTCAATTCCTGCTTGTGCCCATTTCTAACAATGTAACCCTAAACAATTTCTTAAGCCCTCTGAAATGCAGTGGCCCCCATTATGAACTAAAGACAATAAATAATTATCCCATAGTGTTATTAGTATTGAATAAAATAATGAATAATGAACTCAGAAATGCCTGGCATAATTTAGGGATACAGTAAGTGTCAGTTTTCCTTCCCTTCCTCAACAAATCTGCTGAGTCCATCATGAAAGTGAGGAAATGCAAGGAATGAAAAAATGCTTAAGAATTAGATTTTAGGGTCAGTCAGTGGTATGGTGGTTAAAACAGCTAGATCTCACATGGCCAACTGGGTGGCTCAAGTCCCGGACCTGCCACCTTGAAAAACACACAAGGCACATGTATATGCATGCCCCAATCCCCAAAACAAGATATGAAGGGGAAAGGACTGTGGAATGACCATCCCCCATGAGGGGTGCTTTCTCAATTTCTCTTTCTCCACACCACGCCCAACACCTAGTCTCTCTGCAGCAAGCACACATGCCCTCTGGCAAATTAAAAATAATAATAATAGTTTTTGTCTCATTCCCATTTATCTTCCTTTTCTAGCTTAGCAGAAAAATATGTCAGAAAAAAGAATGAAGAATCCTTGGAGTGAGTTGCAGTAATGAAGAAATATGCTGGCACAGCATGTATGCCTGAGGTAAAAAGCCAAGGAGGAAAGGTCTAGGACCAGTAAATAAAGTCCTTTTCATCTCCAGGTTCAACATGTTTTGGAACTTGCTGGGCCACGTCCCAGGGAAACTAAATATAGAGAATAGTATGAGAAGGGGTAAAGGATTCCTATTTCCCATCACAAATCATGTAACTGTACATGCAGCTCAAGAACCCCAGGGCACAGAAAAGAGACCCCTGAAAGATTCGTGCTTGTTTTCTCTCTTCACTGGCATTGTTTTAAACATGTGTTTTAGCAGGAGTATTATTAGTCCATGGTACAGTAGACATGAATAAGCAGTTTTTGGGGTGGGGAAAGAACACACATATTCAACTCCAACCCAGTGTTATCCTGGAGCCATTACTTAACATAAATAAATGACCTATACCACCAGCAAAAGATAGACGTAGAAAATAAACTTGTCTACATGGGTGCTAAGAAAAGCAAGGAAGTGATTACCACAGAAGTCAGGTAGTATTTACCTCAAGAAGGGAGGGAAGGGAGTATGGTCTAGAAAGTAAACAAAGGAGGGGCTTCAGGGCTAGCCGCATTCTATTTCCTGATGAAGGGTGTTCATTTTGTAATTATTTATTATATTCTGCCTGCATACTTTCTGTTTAAGTATTCTGTTTTATAATGTTTAAAAGGTTAAAAAAGGAAGAAAGAAAATTCTAATCTTTCTTCTAAAATAACACTTTGCTATGGATCTTAGCTCTAAATATTAACATTATCTTCCTCAGTCAATGTTCATAGTCCTCCATTGATTCTTTATTCTGGAAGGAAACAAAGAAAGTGGATTTTTGAGGAACCAGAAGTGGACTCCTGTTAATTAATATTCCAGTACAGGGACCAGTAGATAGCATGGTAGTTATGGTGCTGGACTCCCACATGGTCAGAAGCAGTTCAAGTCCCAGATCTGGTGGCTTGCTTTCTCATTTTCCCTCTCCCTCCATGTCTCTCTCTGGTCAAATAAAGAAAAAAAATAATTATTAGTAGTAGAAGTAGCAATAGTAATAAAATTAAATACATAATTATTTTTTAAAAAATACTTCAGTATAAAAGACATACCAGAAAATGTTTTAACATGAGAGTATGTTGGAGCATAAAAGCCTAATCACTCTAGAGTCAGAATTCAGTGAGTTTCCTTCTACAAGATACAAGAAAGCTCTGCAAGGCAAAGGCAGCGTTCACAAATCAGGATCATCAGACACAAATAGGAGGATGCCAATGGACTTATGAAATCATTAGAAGAGATTAAAAAAAAAATGTAAGGAGATATTAAGAACTCAGTTCCTACAATTCAGGGCATAGCGGAGCCTCAGGGCCTCGAAGTGAAGAAATCCCTCCTGTGTTTGGCATCTGAGTGACTCACCCAGAAAACCATCCGCTGCGTGCAGCAAAGAGGAAATGAATCATGGAAGCTTCTGACCTTTGCCCTTGTCATCCACGCACAGGGAAACCACCCACAGACAGACTCAACAGAGCTGGAGACAGGGTAGTCAAACAAGGCATACACAGAAATGATGCAAATCCACTGGCAGGAGACAGGAAGAAAAATCAGGTCAGGAGAATGCAGCCCAGGGGTTGCGAATACAGGATAAACATTGATTTTATGATACAGACAACTCTGCAGCTGAACTGGCACCAAGGACAGTTTGGAGGTGCCCACTGACCTGTTGTCTTAAGCAGTAATCTGAACTCCTTGCACCACTAGCTGGGGTGGGGGTGGAGGAGAACAATGACCTTTGAATCTCCATCTTACATTTGGTATTTAGAGAATTTGCTTGGCTTGCCTAGAGGAAGCAGACCAACTAATGCCAGTATGAAAGTAGGAATGGATTTGATAGTTATTCATATTTAGGAAGATGGAATTTAATGCCTGAATTCTGAAAAGGCACAGAGTTTACAATAACTGGTCTAGGAGTACTCACGCAATCTGAGGAATTATCTACAACCATAGTCTGATACTTCAAGCTCTGATTTCAGTTTTAAACAAAATCAAAATGCCTTCCAAATGCTAGTTTGAAATCTAACTATAGTGTTTCCCCAAAACAAGTACAGAGTAGAAAGCAAACATCTAGAAAAGACAAAAAAGAAAATCTTGGGGCCTTTCCCATAGCCTAGTGGTTAAGGGAGCCTGATCCTACACGGTTGACTGCAGTTTGAATCCTGTCCCCCTGGCTGGAAAAACATGCTGAGTGTATATACGTGCATGCCCAAAATCCTGTCAGGATGGAGAAATGGAGAAGGGATTGTTGTATGACCACACTTTTTGGGGGAGTGCTTTAACCCATTCTCTGTCTCTCTGTCACTTTTTTTCCCTCTCTCTCTCTGATGAGTACATGTGCCCTCTGGCAATTAAAAAAGAAAAAAATAGGAAAAAGAAAAATCTCTAATTTCCTGGCCACCCCTGTAGTAAACTGGTTAAGAGAATAGGACACCTACGTGGCCAACTGCATGATTTGAATTGAGGATCCAGCAACACTTACCCAACATCCTGACAGGATAAAGAAATAAAGGAGAAGGAATGGAGGAAATAGCCCTTCTCCACAGCAACAGGGGTTGGGGGAGCATTTTCTCTCTCTTTCTCTCTCTGTCTCTCTGGAAAGTGCCCACATACGCTGACAAACTGGAAAAAAAAAAAAAGAAAAAAAAAAAGAAGAAGAAAAAATCTCCAATTGCCCATATTACTGAACATAATTGCACTGGGGATTATCCACTGAGGTGAGATTATTCTCAGCTTCTCTGCTCCCACAGCAGAGGCAAGGGAACAGGTAATGACCCACTGAATTACAGAGTTCAAGGGCATTTTCCCTCACCCCAGGGTAAGTTTTTAATACAACTACTCCCTTCATATGGGTCTACAAATGGTTGTACAGCTTCCTAAGTACCTTTTTATAAAAGAATATGTTATTGGGTTGTCAGGAAAGTCATAACACATTTTTACATAGAAAACCATAAAAGTACGCCATGACTTTCCCAATAACCTAATACTATTCCTAAAAAAAAAGACCCAGGCCTTTGCTCTCAGGATGAAGTTGGCTAAGAAACTTTGCTTTTGCTGGTTAGAAGAGTGTGAAGTAGGCACTGAAGTGCACACAGCTCAGTTCACAGCTCTGTACTATGCTGGGTAATCAGGCTGACAGAGGACACTGGATATTGCATGATGTTCTGGTCACAGTTCAAGAAGGAAGAAATCCTAACCTTAGAACCTTTCCTTTCTCTTCTACCTTCATGTTCCACTCCAGCCACTTTGATATTCTCTCTTATTACCCACTGTAACATTGTTGTACTTTATTAAGTTAGAGAAAGGAGATTAGTCATGTTCAGGGAGATAGGCCACCTTTATTATTCCGCACCCTAAGGCTGCCCTCAGTATTTACTGATAGAAATGATTCGGTCTTCTCTCACAGCACAGAATTACAATATGATCCCTTTTACACTAGCTTTTTTTTTTTTTTTTCCTTTTCTTTTTTTGGAGAGGATTTTGCTATAGGGTACGTGCACTCGCCGGAAAGACAGAGAGACAGAAAGTGAGAAATCACCTCCCCAGGGGGGATGGTCACGCCACAATCCCTTCTCCTCCATTCTCCTCTCAGGATCTTGGGCATGCATGCACACATACCCGGCATGAGTTTAAGCCTCCGGGTCCAGGATTCGAACCGCAGTCGACTACATGGGAGTCCAGTGACATAGCCATTACACTAACTGCTGGTCCCCCTTTTACACTGTTAAATGATTTACATACAATTGGTATTAGGGAGTCCTACTATTATCTTTCCACTCCTTTGTTAACTTCTATATCCATTTCTACAAGTACTTTCAACTAATGAAGTAGTATCTTTGTTCAACAATTTTTCAAATAGCTTTTATCTATCTAATATTTATTAGATGCCAGGTACTCTGCTAAATTTTTTTAGACATTGCTCCTTTTTTTTTTTTTTTTGAGAGATTTTTGCTACAGGGCGCGTGCGCTCGCCAGACAGACAAAGAGAGACATAGAGACAGAAAGCGAGAAATCACCCCCAGGGGGGATGGTCACACCGCAATCCCTTCTCCTACATTCTCCTCTCGGGATCTTGGGCATGCACGCACACGCTCCCGGCATGAGTTTTAAGCCACCGGGTCCGGGACGCGAACCATGGTCAACTACGTGGGAATCCAGCGACATAGCCATTATGCTAACTGCTGGTTCCCAGACATTGCTCCTTTTAATCTTAATAGTAGCCATGTTAGATAGATCCTATTTTTCATCCCCATTTTACAGAAGGAAAACCATGAATTCAAGAGATTGTGGAATTTGCCAAAATCAAGTCAGTAAATGAAATAACCGGGATTCAAGCTCAGGGCTGTTTGCTCTCAGAATCTGAGCTCTTAACTTCCACACTATGGGTGTCTAGGATTTTAGGAGCCTGAGGTTAAGAGAAAAAGCAATGGAATTATGTATTTGTTGCCACAGTGATTTTAATCAGCTTTCCTATGTCTGGATATATAATGATAAGCAATAGATTAGGAAACATAATAAAGGCAATAGAAGGGAAACATAATTTCCACATGGAGGTCCCACTTGTCACCTGTAAATGTTCTATATTTCTTTCTTGTGTGTATGAAATGAGGAAGGAAGAATGATAGCAGCAAAAGTCCTATCCTCTTTCTAGCCTTAATTCCCTATTCTTGATAATGGGGAATTTGACCTTTCTGAAAAGATGATCTTTCAAGCTTGACCAATAAAAACTCCATCAGAAACACCCCATCAAGCACATACTGAAAGGGGTCAATTGAGTTCAGCTTCTCATTTGGAATTCTTTTTCTGACCTTCTGTTGGAAACAAAGGTAAAGAGAATACATATCACTCTCTCATCTTCTACCACCATTTTTAATCTGAACTACTAACCTATCAACAATTTATTGAACATTAGTCATGTGCATTAGAACTATAACAATCACTGTATGACAATTACTGGAGAACTAGGCCATCCATCTTTAAGGAGTACATGGTCTCTGTGGCTTGCATTTAGTAGCTGTGCAGTCTGTTGCAGATGTAAAGTATAGGTGGCTCTAATTCAGGATATCACTATGTTCAAAATAATATATATATCATGTGTGTGTGTGTATATATATATACACACACACACATGATATATATATTATACATATTTAATATAGTTTTTTATATGTGTAAAAAAAAAATATATATATATATATATATAAAATCAGCAGTGTAGAGATTCAGGATTTCTTTTTGCTGATCAGGGTTCTGACTTTGGGTACAGAGAAAGGATATTACAAAAACAATCCATCTTTTAGATTTCAACTGAGTATCAAACAAGTTAAAAATTTTCTAGGGAAACCAAAATCATGGAGAGAAGAGAAATGAACCATGTTGATTCTCTTCTACTGATTTAATCTTAAAACCCATTTTGTACCATGAAGAATTGTCCTCAAGGACACAGGGGTGTTTTGTTCTGTTTTTCAGAGGGATTTTTGCTATAGGGCACATGCGCTCACCAGAGAAACAGAGACAAAGAGACAGAAAGCAAGAAATCATCCCTCAGGAGGGATGGTCATTCAGCAATCCCTTCTCCTCTATTCTCCTCTTGGGAATTTGGGCACACATGCTCAAGCACCCAGCGTGAGTTTGGTTTTTTTGTTTTTGTTTTTTTGTTTTTTTGCTATAGGGCGCGTGTGCTTACCAGACAGGCAGAGAGAGACAGAGAGACAGAAAGTGAGAAATCACCCCCCAGGGGGGATGGCCACACTGCAATCCCTTCTCCTCCATTCTCCTCTCAGGATCTTGGGCATGCACGCACAAGCGCCCGGTGTGAGTTTAAGCCACCGGGTCCGGGACTCAAACCACAGTCGACTACATGGGAGTCCAGAGACATAGCCATTATGCTAACTGCTGGTCCCCACCCCCCCCCCCCCCCCGTATAAGTTTTAAGTCACCAGGTTCAGGACTCGAACTGTGGTCGACTATGTGGGAGTCCAGTAATGTTACCATTATACCATCTACAGGTCCCAAGGACACAGGTTTTGAATGAGATCTGCACTGGCATCCCACATGGCCAGCTGTGGTTTAAGTCCCGGACCTGGTGGCTTGAAAATTATGCCAGGCATGTGTGCATGTGTGCCCAAGATCCCAGGAGGAGATTAGAGAATGAATTTCAACCTAGTCATTCCCCCATGAGAGGGAATGATTTCTCACCTTCTCTCTCACTAACTGACTGACTGACAGACTGTCTGTCTGTCTCTCTCTCTCTCTCTCTCTCTCTCTCTCTCTCTCCCCCCCTCCCAGTGAGCACATGTGCCTTAAGGCAAAAACTTCTTAAAAAACAAATAAATGAGATCTAATTTGTATCCTAACTTCCCACACTTACTAGCTCTTGAGCAGTTATTCAACCCATATGAAAATTAATCTTCATCTATAAAATGGGTTATCAGAATCGAATGAATCTATGTAAAGGACTAGCTCAGTGCCAGGCTCTGAATAAGAGCTCAAACAAAACCAAAGAATATGAGTTCAATACTTTTAACTTACAAAAATAAAAATAAAATCCTCATCATATATTTCCAGTCATTCAGTTTGAAAATGATAGATGCCAATGACAGGATGGTCCATGTGAGATAAGGCCTAGCTACACACCATGACTCACCACAAGAATACTGGCCACGAAGCAGAGTTTGCTCTAAGGAAGATCTAGTTAGGACCCACCTAAGGGGCTTAGTGATTATTGAGACCCTGCTTTCCAAGGAAGTTCACCCATAGCACATTTTTCATTCACCTGAAAGAAAAAACCATTGCGGCAGCAACGCATAAAGATGAGAACCCACCCATAACTAAGCATTCAGGTGGGGATTTGCTAAGACAATCAATAATAACTGACATCAAAGAAAAAGGCCTCTGAATTCAAATTCAGCTAATTGACAATAAGAGAGAATCAAACAGATCCCAAACACCCCTTGAATTAGAGTCTGAATTCAAATTAACCAAGAATCATTTAAAAACTTAAACCAGGTGACTTGAAGCATATCCATCGCCTACATTCACATCTGTGGATCAAATTACATCTTTCCAACATAAAACTAGTTAGAAACTTTTATGTCAACTTTAATAATCCTGAAACAAAATATTAGTGGTAATTGTTACATATCTTACCCTATTGACAGTCATAGACTCGGCATAAAGAGGATCACCAAAACTTACCCAAATTAAATTTCACTATTAGGGATTTATAATTGATTTCTGAGTAAAACTGAGAAACTCAAAAGTAACATCAATTAGAGTCAGAATAAGAATGCGAAACAAGTCTCAGTATTTAACAAATGATAAGAAACAAAGTGGGAAAGGAAAGGAATAAATAACAAAACAAGCCAAAGAAAAAATTGCCAAGTTCTCACAGAATCTACAGAGAATGGGAGGAGAGAGCACTGACGCTGACAGGAAAAGAGTCAAGAAGGAAACTGTGGGAAAATGCGAAAGCGCCTTGAGGAGGAGCCAAGTTTTACTGCGTGGCAGAGATGAAATGATAACATCCGCTGGCTGCCTCAGCTCTGAAGGAAGGAAAGAATCAGGAATCATACTAAGACCTTGAAAGAAGAGGGCTTCTGACGTTACAGGAGGCTGTACTGAGTGGGCTTTAAGAGGAATAGACTCATTGACATCATGAACTGATAACTGTGGTTGTGGACAATAATAACAACAAAATTCTCTTTGAATTTGCTACATGGCACATGTGCTCAAAGAGAGAGAGAGAGAGTATCCCCTGGGGGGGATGGCCACACCACAATCCCTTTTCCTCCATTTCTCCTCTTGGGATTTTGGGCACATACACATGCACCCAATGCACTTTTCATGCCAAGGGGCATGGGGACTTGAACCCATCATTTCCCAATGTGGGATCCAGCCAACTTAACCATAATACCCTGGCTGGCCCCAATAGTAAGAATGAATATAATAATAAAGATTTCTTCCACCCCTCCAAAGAAAGTTATTTTTTTTTTCTTCCTGAGGTAATTTTTTTAATGGCCAGAGGGCACATGGACTTGCTTTGGAGAGAAGGGGGAAAAGCACTGCTCAATGGTGTATAGTATACCACAATCTCTTCTTGTCCATTTCTGCACCTTGTTAGGATTTTGGGCATGCACACACATGCGCCTGGCATATCTTTCAAACATCCTGTGGTCGGCCATGTGGGCTCTGGCTCCCTTAACCATTAGGCTCTGGGCCTGCACTCTTCTAAGGTCATTTGTAGAAATTAACTTCCATGTATTTCTTTGTTACGGCTACTCTTTTATGAGGGAAGTGGCAAAAATGATCGAAACAATGCCATGCTACAGAAGACTGAGGGCGGGTAACTGAAAGATGATGGCATTAAACATCTTAGCCAGGCCCTGGAAACTGGAAGTGTGGAAATATGACATTCAGCCACATGCCATCTGAGAGTCTTGGGATTCAATAGATCACCAAGTAGTGGCAGCGGACCCTAGATGTCAGCTCTGTAAGGCAGTCACAGTCCTCAATAAAATCTCCCAAAGCGGGGTGAAGAACACCACTTTCTTTCAAATAGCCTTCTCAGTCATTTCTCACTCTTACACTCATTTTTCTTTTCCACTTGAGTGAAAGGATTCAATCCCAGATTTTGCTGTTTTAGGAAACACATTAGGGACCAGCAGATGGCATAATGGTTACCTCACTGGACTCCCACATAGTCAATCATGATTTGAGTCCCAGACCTGGTGGCTTGAAACTCACACTGGGTGCGTGAATGTATGTACCCAAAATCCCAAGAGAAGAATGGAGAGAAAGGGACTGCAGCATGGCCATCCTCCCCAGGGGTGAGTTCTCACTGGCAAGTGCACGCACCCTATAGCAAAAATCTCTTAAAAAAAAGAAAAAGAAAAGATATCAACTGCCAACTTGACATCCCTAGCAGACATTGAAGATTTAACATGTCAAAAGTGAATTCATGATCTTCTTTTACCCCATTCCCCAAAAAACTGACCATCTGAAGTTCCCCCCTTTCATTTAATGGGGACTTCATTGGTCCTTAGACTCTGCTCTTCTGCTTACTCCTTAACAGAGAGCAGTAACACTGTTGGTTTATCAAATGTTGTTGGTTTGCCAACAGAATAAACCTAGACCTCCACTACTTCTCACCACCTCCATTATCTATCCTGACTGGCCCATGATGTGCTCTTGTCCTCTTCTATGCAACATGGCAGGCTGACTGGTCTGCTCAAATCCTCAGTGACGCCCATATGGAGTAAAGTAAAGTAGTCACAGAGGCCTAGAAGGTCCTACACACTCATCATGCCCCCCCACCCCAGTACCTGTCTTACTTCATGTACTTCTCTCCCCATTCCTTACTCCATTCCACCTGTTGGCCTCTTTTCACTCCTCCTGGTCTGCTAGGTATCGAAAATGTTGTCAGATTTAGAAAAGACAAATACAGGACCCAGAAGTTTTTCAGCATAAATGTACCTGCCAAATATTGCATGACACATACTTATATTTAAAATGTACCTATTGCCAGGGCCAGTAGATGACATAGTAGTTAGGCGCTGGACTTCCACATGGCCGGTCACAGTTCAAGTCCTGGGCCAAGAGGCTTGAAAGTCATACCAGGCACATGCCCAAAATTCCAAGAAGAATGAAAGAGAAGAGATTGTGGTGTGGCTATCCCCCTGAGGGGTGATTTCTCTCTCTCTCTCTCTCTCTCTCTCTCTCTGGCAAGCACATGTGCCCTATGGCAAAAACCTAAAAAAAATTTTTTTAAAAATTGCGTACTGTCTGGAATTTATATTTAACTGGGCGTCTGTATTTTATCAGGCAAGCTAGGGCATACCTCTACCCCAGGCCCTTTGTACTACTCATTTTTGCTATCTGGATAATTTTGCTCTCTGACATTTGTGTGGTTTACTCGCTCATCTCCAATCTTCGGCTCAAATGTTACCTTCTTGGTGAGGCTGGCTCCTATCACAGGAAAAAAAAAAAAAAAGAAAAATCTGGTACTTCTTGTCCTCTTTCTTTGCTTTCTTTCTTTCTAAAACATAGTCTACTTATGTACTATTGGTTTCTCCCAGTTAGAGGCTGCTAACCTCCATAACAGAAGGATTGGATTTGCTGCCGTTCTACTTTGTTCACTGCTGTGCCCTTGCACTTAGACTGTGATATGACACCTAGGAGACAGTCAATGAATGTCTGTTGACTCCTAAATGAATGATTGAATTAACAAATAAACATCTCAAGCACTGATAATAAAACAGCCAACAATAAAGTACTACTTACTTGAAGATTTTTGTACTACCCACAGAAAAGATTGCCTTTTGAGATTCATTTTTAAATATAAAAACCACAAACTTCACAAAAATTCATATAAAGAATCACATACAATGAATTACAAAATACTTTCACCACATCAACCCCTTTGAAGGCATTCAATATAATAGAACCAGATTCTAAAGAAACAAATAGTTTTGCAATGGAAAAAAATTAGGTTCCATGATAATAATTTCCTTTACAAAGACAGTAATGCTTAACGCAAAATAATTCAACAAAATCCCTACTATCCTCACCATGCTGAAAATATCCTTTCTAGAATCTGGCTGAAACTGTCGATATTGTGAAAAACAACTTGTGAAAATATACTTGCAGTAGATAATGCCTTGCCTTTGTTTATATATATGTGTATTGTATGTGTATGGTTTTAAGAGACAAATAGCCTATATCACATATGGTGAATAAAATGAGCCCAATTATTTATTGAGCCATGTCAGTTTCATAATCATCAAAGTCTCTTCAGAGTTTCTATCAGAGCGTAAGAAAAGTATATATTGCTATGTCCTTCAGAATGAGCCAATGTACAGCTCTTCCGATTTTTCAAGCAGTGAGGTAGAAAAGTCGTTTGGAAATGGAATTTATTCACATTCTATCTACAAGCAGGTTTCCTTAAGTGCTTCTGGAAAAAGCTGAACACAGGAGTGCCTGAGATTATTAATGCAGACCTGGTCCTCTGCCTCAGCTGCCCATTGGGATCACCTAGGGAACAAGAACAATTATTAACCCATCCTCAGAGCTATCCCATAGTTTTTGATATAACTGATCTGGGGTGCAACCTGGGGTCTGGAAGTTTTAAAATCTCCCCGTGAGCCTAATAAAACAGGCAAGGTTTAAACTACTACTTTAGTCTCCAAAAAACCTCATGAAGTAGGTCAACCTTGTGCGGATTCCTATGAGAAGCCATGTTTCCAGGTTTAAAAAGCTCCTTTCCAAAGTACGGTGAAGTAAATGAGTTCGAAGGAGAAAAAAAAGACTCAGATTTTATCTAAAATCAATGTGTACAGTTTGAGAGGAAAAAAAATAGCCCAGGCTTTAATATAAACAAAGGAAGTTTCAGTAAAGCAGCCCTGGGAAACTCCCCAATTTAACGCAGCCTTTCAACGATTCTCGCATGCCATAACTGTGGCCTGCAGGAATAATGACTGACAATGTGCTCTTTATTCACACCAAATGGGCCAGTGGACTTCAAAAGAAAATCAACATTTACAGTTTAATTACTGTTTATTCCGTATATTCAAATCAGCTTTCTTTGGCTGCCCACTTCTAAATGCTGGGAAGGGGATTTAATCAACTGATTTAATTTTTCCAAAGAGTAGAAAGTTATCATTATGACGGCACAACGGGAAAAAAAAAAGGAATCAAAAGAAATCGTAGGGAAGAAAATCACATTGGGTAACTTTTAAAACTTCTGCAAAACAAGGCAAATCTTTCATAAAGACTATAAATTAGGGGTTAAAATGATTCAGTCCTACTTTTGTAAGTTTATGTATTTCTTTCATGAGAGAAACACATAAATTGAGAGAGACAGAGATGAAGAGAGACAGAAGGGCATCCCTAATAGCGTCTCCACACTCAGACCCTGCCCCATTCTCAGCTGGCCCAGATCACAGGCTATACATACATGCTTCCACTCTGAACGCTCAGGGAGGTCCAGGAGAACTCAGGACCTTTCCCATACGGGTCCAATTTTACTACCACTTCACTACCACCTAGACCTGATTCCAATTTCTTTTCTTTTCTTTTTTTTATTTATTAATCGTCCTGTAAGATGGCACATGTGCATTCACCAGTGGAAGAGAGACTCACAGAGAAAAGAGAGGCATTCCCTAAAGCAGTATGGTCATGCCACAATTCTTTTTTCTCCATTTCTCCATTCCATCAGGATTTGGGGCACACATGCACACAGATATGCACACTGGCATGTTTTTCAAGCTGCCAAGGCAGAGATTTCAACTGAGGTTGACTTTGTGGGTTTTGGCTCCCGATACACTCCACTACAGGGCTGGCTTGTGATTGCTATTTCTTAACTGAGGTTTTGTTGTTGTTGTTTTTAAGAATTATATTATTTAACTTTATTATTATTTTCTAATTTGATAAGAGAGAGACAGAGGGAAAACCAGAAAGTAAATGGCCAGGTCTGGGACTTGAACCACAGTTGGCCATGTGGGAGTCCAGCACCTTTAACCACCCTGCCACCTGCCGGCCCCATTACCTGAGTTTTTATTTCTGTCTATACTAGCAGAATGAGGTGCATAGGAAAAAATATTAGTATTTAAAGTCAACATGGCACTATCAACACCAATGCTGTCCAATAAAAATATAATGCTACCCATTTAGGTCATTTAAATTTCTACAGGACACATCAAATAATAAAAAGGAACAGGTGAAATTTATTTCAGTAATTTAATGATAACATTTTCATTTAAATATGAAATCACTACTAAAAATCATTAAGATAGTCTACTTTCTTTCTTTTTGTACTAAATATTCAAAATCCATTGTGTATTATATACTCATAGCATACCTCAATACAGGCTAGTGACATTAAAATGGACTACATTAGTAGTCCATGGGGGTAGTAGCTACTGTATTGGACAGTGCAGGTCTACATTAACAACAATCATCTAAGAATCAAGGTGGATATTTTCCCTATTGGTTCTTTATTTTAGTCAAAACACCTTTAACTGCTACACAGGAAGCTGGGCTTCATGAACAATGATGCTTATTGGGTACTTTCTACCCTTCCACATTTTTTTTTTTGGTAGCTTTGCTAGAAATGGAGACTGTAGTTTGGCCATTTTCTGTACTATCATAATTCATGTAGATTTGTGCCAGTCAGAAAGAAACAATCTGGTTGAGCCAGGTTCTCAGTAAATCCCTAAAAATTAATGGTAATTTTTTCCAACATAACCCATCCATGTAGAAACAGTTGCTTTCATGCCTTCTTTCTTTTTGTTAGTAATATTCAGGGTCTTCAGAAAGTTCATGGGAATGCATATTATGAAAAAACTACACATAAATTTCAAATTTTTTAACCAAAATAAACTTGTATTTTAATTCCATTTTCCATGAACTTTTTGTAGGCCCCCCCCCCCCCATATTGGTTAATCATACCTGAATAGGTTACTCTACTTTTATCATTGCAGTATCCAAAAACTGCTTGCTCCTACTTAGACATTTGGATAGCTCAAGACCTTTTTATGCTCCTGAGATGAACATTCACATTATATAAGAACCTGACAACAGACTTGGCCTCTTAAACAATGCAAGGGACTCCCATTGCCAATATTTTCACAGCACCAGAGATACTTGAGCCTATTCTTAACTTTCAATGACCTATACAACAAAACTTGTTCGAATTTAACCTAAGTCAACTTCCCATAATATCTAGAAGAGATCCAGGCAATCTTTATCTAGGCCTCTCTCCACATACTCTTTGAAGTTACATTATTTCTTAACCACTCTTCAGTCATTGGTAAATACACTGCCTTCTCCAAATCAAACAAAAAGTCTCCATGTTCTCCAACTTGTGGATGATGTCAGAAGAAAAAAAGTGAAGGAAACATTTAGATTTATGCCACCAGTAAATACTTTGTGAACTTTGCCTCAGCTTTCAAGAAAAACAGATCAGATAACTAGGAATGGCATACAAGAATTGATTTCAAGAACCCTATTATCAGTTTTGTCATTTACTAAGATCACTAGAGTGTAGTTATTGGGAACTATGCAAATATAATTTGCCTTCTTTGCAATGCCTTCATTCTCTCATGCATGAAGTTTTGCATTTTAAAGAATCTTTGCACATAGCCAAGTCCTGGTAAGAAAAAAAATTCTAAAGATTGAAGGATATACCTTTTCCTCTTCTCTGATGAATAAAGATTCACCATTAGAAAGGATTCATATTTTGATTATGTACATAAAACCAGCCTAAGAACCTGTTTTTAACGGATCCCTGTTACTTAAATACCAAACTTGACATATCTCCTCATAAACTAGTTTCATACCCTCCATCATTTTATCTCACTACTTGTTGTCATATAACTGCCCTTTCAAGCAGGATGGTTTCTTTAATGTCCCCACTATACCCCCTCACCTCCCCACCCATTCTCCATCACATACTTATTCCTGCCTATATGCTTTACCCACTGATTTTCAGTCACCTAGAATACCCTCCATCTACAAGTGAATCCGTAAATATAATTTTTTTAAGCTCATCATTTCTAAGTTTGATTTTGCAGCGTTAAAATTTTACCTCATCATTTCTAAGTTTGACTTTGCAATGCTAAAATTCTCCAGACTCCTTTATCCCCACTGAGTGACCACTGCCTCACTCTGCTAGGATTCATGAAAAAATGCTTAACTGGGTTAGAAGAAATACTTTTTCTTTACAACACCTTTTCTTTCCATAAGAAAGGAGGTCTTTAGTCAAGGGAAAAGCACTAATTGCATACCATATATATGTATTTTTATGTGAAATTTTTAGGTTTTTTTTTCTTAGTGTGGTAAAATATACATAAAATAAAACTTATCATTTTAACTATTTCTAAGTGTACGGCCATAATGTATATCATGCATTGTGGTGCAACCATCACCATCTATCTCCAGAACTTTTCCATCTTCCAAATGGAACCTCTGTATCCATTGAACAGTGACTTCCCACTCTCTCAGCCCCTGGCAACCACTACTCTATGTCCTGTTTCTATGAATTTGACTACTCTGGAGTCATGTAAGCGGGATAATACAGTATGTGTCCTTTTGTATCTGGCATATTTCATTTAGCATGTCCTCAAGGTTCACCCAACTTGTAGTAGATGTCTGAATGTCATTATTTCTTAAGGCTAAACAACATTCTGTTTGATGTATATATCCACAGTTTGTTTATACAGTCATCTGTAATGGATGTTGGAGTTGTTTCCACCTTTTGGCTACTGTAAATAACACTGCTGTGAATGTGGACATACAAATACCTGTTCAAATCTTTTTCAATCATTTTATGTATGTATGAGGGGATTTCTAAAAGTCAATGGAAAAAAACAGAATTAAAGAATGAGTTTATTTTGATGCAAAACAAGTGAAATCTATGCACATTTTTTTTCATGGTATGCAGTTTCCATAAACTTTTTTTTTTTTTTTTGAGAAGTTTTTGCTATAGGGCGTGTGCATTCACCAGACAGACAGAGAGAGACAGAGAGACAGAAAGCAAGAAATCACCCCCCAGGGGGGATGGCCATGCCGCAATACCTTCTCCATTCTCCTCTTGGGATCTTGGGCATGCACGCACATGCGCCCAGCGTGAGTTTAAGTCACCAGGTCCCGGGCTCGAACCGCGGTCGACTACATGGGAGTCCAGCGACATAGCCATTACACTAACTGCTGGTCCATCCATAAACTTTTTGAAGTCTGGTGAATGCATTCCCAGATGTGAAATATGCTGGATCGCTTTGTTTTTGGAGAAATCAACCTACTGTTTTCCACAGAAGCTACACCATCTTACACATCAGCTAAACTAGTCACATCAGCGTGTACACACACACACACACACACACACACATACATATATATATATATATATATATATATATATTTTTTTTTTTTTTTTTTTTTTTTTAATTAAAGAGAAATAGAGCCAGCCAGTGGCATGGTAGTTAAGGCTGCAAGATCCTACATGGCTGACTATGCAGTTAGAGTCCTGGACCTGGTAGCTTGAAAAACACACCAAGCACAGGTATGTGTGTGCCCAAAATCCTGAAAGAAAGAAGAGATTATGGTGTGATCATGCCCAATAGGGGGTGCTTTCTCACTTTTTTTTTTTTCTCTCTCTCTTTCTCCAGCCAGCTCACATGACCTCTGACAAATTTATATATAAATAGTGAGAAGTAGAACATAGGACCTCACTCGTTGACACTTCACTGTTTCTAATCACTTTTCATTTCACTCTAATATTACCAAGAAATGGTAAAAACAAAATGTTGCCACTAATCTTGAGCCATTCTCAAAACTTTGATGTTGAGGAGCCTCAGGGTAGGTTAGCATCAAACACCCTTGTATGAAGTTTTTCTTTTTGTTTTTTGTTTTAAGCAGACAGCAACTTCATCTGAGACAAATTATCAAAGAAAAGGACTCATTTCCCCCTTTGAAGCTTCCTCTAAACAACCTCTGTTTCCCATTTCCCATGTGGCAAAGTAGAATCCCATAATTTATTAAAACCAACAGAAAGTTTTTGGAAGTTTCCAAAGCGGCTTGCAATTAAATGTTCATAAATAGGCCTTTGCAAAATATGAAGAGTATTCTATTTCTCTACTCAGCTTCTCCCATGCTAACTGATCTTGCATCTGCTAACAATTCGTTGAATTTAGTTTTAAATACTAGCCACACCGACTGCTTCTCCCTCAGCGTTGGTACAGGATTAGGATGTTACTGAAATTGAAGGTGGTGATCAAAAATTAACTGTGTAGGGCACATGGAGCAAAACAGGACAGTCTTGTAAAGGGAGTTTTTAAATTCCTGCTTTGATCACTTCTCACTTACATTTATCTCTCCTTTAACTCACTTCATAGTTTAGGGCTATACCACAAGGTATAGCGCTTAATTCTGTTTCTTATCATTATTAAATAGTAGGTTGTCAGGAAAGTCATGACATACTTTTCTATGTTTTTTTTTACACAAAAATGCAACATGACTTTCCTGATGACCCTATATGTATGTGTGTGTGTGTATGTGTGTGTATGATACATACACACACACATACACACACACACACATAAGTAAATAAATTAACTTGATTTGTGTATTTTCATTTTGTCTCCTCAGTTAGGGTAAAGCTTCTTCAAAGCAACTTCTGGATCTTATGTTGCTTTTTGCTCCCTACCTGTACCATAACACAACACTCACTTGTTGATTCAAAAAAATACTTATCTTGCTGTTTGAATGCTTGAAGATCACAGTGGCTCACGCTGTGGGTGTTCAGTAAAACATTAAGCAACCATCTTTCACCACAGGCTCAAACGAATCAGACATGAATTTTACACTTTCTTCAAGTATCCGGACTCATTAACTCAAATATCTAAGCTAGTGATCTGACCGCACTTGGCCTGACAAAGCAAAGGCACAGGTGAAGCATGCTTCTTGCTCTCTTACATCTCACGAGTGCTGCATTCTTAAAATTACTTACATAGATTTCACCCTGTTTTGGAATCACCAGACAAATAACCAGCAAATAGACAGCCAGGAGAGAGGAGACACTTGAAGGTGTTTCCAGTAATTCTGCAGGAAGGCAGAGTTTAAAACAGTCTCCACTGCTTTGGGGGCAAGAAAGGAAGCCATGAATACCAAAAACTGTTGATAAAGTCATCTGACAGCATTATCACAAACGTGAATGCAAGCTGAGTGTTTAAAGGAATGGCACCATCTGTTTGCCCTCAGTATGGTGAGACAGTCACTTACAGATGGAAAAGGAATTCTTTTTTTTTTTTGGAGAGGTTTTTTGGTTTTTTTGGTTTTTTTGGTTTTTTTTTTTTTTTTTTTTTTTTTTTTTTTTTTTGCTACAGGGCACGTGCACTCTCCAGAAAGACAGAGACAAAGACAGAGAGAGAGAAAGCAAGAAATCACCCCCCAGGGGGGATGGCCACGCTGCAATCCCTTCTCCTCCATTCTCCTCTCGGGATCTTGGGCACGCACAACACGCCCAACATGAGTTTAAGCCACCGGGTCCGGCTACATGGGAGTTCAGTGACATAGCCATTACGCTAACTGTTGGTCCTAAAAAAGGAATTCTTATTACTCACGGTAAATGATGATGACTGTGACAACAGTGAACATAGCAGCTACTGAGCGCTGACCATGTAACTAAGCAATTTGCTAAGTCACTTTCTCACAACACCCCTGCAAGCTAGGTATTACAATACCTATTTTAAAGGCAGTGCAATTTGGATTAAATATTGTACTCACTAAAGAGCAGTCTTGGAATTAAGTCCTAGACCAACTAGACTCCAAAGTCTGTATCACATATTTTAGCAGTTAGACTAAGGCAGTGTGATTAGACTGAGGATTCTCTAACTTAAACTTTGAGTGAAAGCCTAGTACTGATCTAATATCCTTTAAAAATCTGCCTAGTGGCCTGATATCTCAAGTTTGTCCAAAGTACGATTAGAACATCACCTAACCCTAGCAGGATGATGTAATTTCTCATCCAAACCAGGTATACATTATCTGGGGCAAATGTTAAACCAAGGAGTCACCAGGAAACCGGGCATTAACTAGAATGCCTGAAGCAAACTAAGATCTATTTACATTATTAGCTTTTCTACTTAGTCCAGGTATTTCTGATGGCAACACTGTAAAATAAGTGGCCAGCTATATTGAAAGATCTAATTGCTAACATGTCTTATTTAAAGCCAGGTTTATTGAGCTGTAATTTATATACAGTAATAATTTATTTATATATGCAGTTCTATGAATTTTAATTATTATGAAGAATAATGTAACCACAACAATCAAGACATAAAATACTTTACCACAGAAAGTGTACCCTACAGGCAATCCTATGCCCCACTCTGATGGCCCTATAGTTTTATTTTTCCCACGTGTTATAATGAAGGAGTCAAATATTGCAGGTTTTGAGTCTGGTTTCTGTTAGCATAACGTATTTGAGATTTATCCATGTGGTTGCACAATCAGCAGTCCTTTTCTTTTTATTGAGAGATCTTTTCCATGGTATGGATATACTACAGTTTGTTCTTCTGCTCACCAGTGGATATACACATAAGCTATCTCCAGTGTTTAGTGATTATGAATACAGCTGCTGTAAATTATTCACATATAGCTTTTCCTGCAGGTATATATCGTCGTTCCTCATATAAAACATTTAAATGAGAGAATGCTGGATTGTATAGTAAATGTATGTTTAACTTATAAGTGCAACAAGTGAAATAAAAATTATAAGAAACTGCCTACTGCTTTTTCAATGTTTGTTCTTTTTTTTTTTTTTGCATTCCCACCAGTAATGTATGAGACTGTAACTCAGCATTTTTGTCAGCACTTGGTTTTTTTAGGTTTTTTTTTTTTTTTAAGGCCACTTTATTTACTTTCCTGGGCAGCAACATGGTCATTCTAGTACAATAAAGTTATCTCTGCATCCTAGTCAATCATTTAGAAATATTTCAGAATTTGAAAACAATGCAAATAAGGTAGCAAAGTATTATATGTTAATCACACACAAACTCTTAACCATTTTACCTATCTTGTAACTTTCCATTTGCTTATTTATCAAAGATTTTAAGTGTTGAAGTCAGAGTCCAATAGTTTTTCCTACATATATTCTTTTAAACAAAAAGATTACTCTATGAATTTTAGATACATGAAATACGATTCCTAAATGCACAATATTTAAAATATGCATGTATCTTTTTACATCAGTAAAAATACATAGCTTCTAAGTGTTATATGCCATATTGTCTGTTTTATAAGTGCAAAACACCTTGTTATGTGTGTGGATGCTAGTAAAAATGTTGCACTCTATTTCTATGACTTATAGTTTCATTATCTTTAAATGCTTTTATTTTGTTTCATACAAATCAGTTATAGACTGGTTTCTGAACCAATATCAATCTTTTTAATAGGGATACTCAACCAGTACACAAGTGTAACTCATCTATACCTCTTTCAATCTACTTTATGTATCCTTAATGTTTTTATTTTGGTACACTGTTTTCACCACTTCCTCTAATCCAAAAGAATGCACATATTTTATTTTGTTAAGACATACCTCAGCGTCAAATTTATTTACATGAACTATTAAATGACATAGCAAGTATGCATTTTCTTCATGTAACATGTACATAAATCAAGGTTTTGTCCATTCTCTGTCCAATTGTTTTATACTATTAGTGCTAATATTATGGACAATCTTGCTTCTTTCCCCTCTATAATTAGGAATAAGGTAAATAAAACTACCAATTGCTTTCTCCAGTTTTGTCAGATTAACATTTAGAATGCCTTCACTAGTCCTGTCCACAATGACTTGTATTATGTTTAGCATAAGAAAATACCTATCTTTATCTACAACACTACATACTAAGAATAAAACAGTACCTGTTTGTACAACATATTAAACATTTGACATACCTTTTTAGTTTAAAACTATATAAACAAAAATGTTAGGCCCTACTTAAAAAGCTATTTTTATATTAATTTTTATCACCTTATAACAATTTAAACTTAATGCTCCTTAACTAGTTTTAATGGTTGAATGTTTCTTCATACAATTGTCCCCCTACTCCATTTATTTTGATTCATGTTCTCTGCTGGCTGCAGTAAATCATGCAGCAGAGTGTTCAGGGAAGGTTCTAAGCCAATATACTTTCTTTAACCTTGCATATTTGAAAATATCTTCCAGTTACCTGCACAAATAACTTGGCAAGGTATGCAATTCTTAGTTCAAAATTATTTTCCCTTAAGACTCTGTAGATACTCTTCCATTGTCTTCTAACATTTGGAGTTGCAAGAGAAGAAGCTGACATCAGTCTGACTTTTGCCCTTTACAGGTAACCTGTTTCTTTCTGTCTGGATACTTGCAAAATTTTAATTTTTTTCTTGAAATTTAAAAATGGTACCAGGATATGTCTACTTTTTGCTTGCTTTCTGTCAAATTTTAAAAGTACTCTGTGAGCTTTTTCATTTTGTAGATCTAACTGGTTCTTCGACTCTGGAAAATTTTGTTCAAACAGCTCCTTAGTAATTGTTTCAGCTACTTGTTTTGTCTTCCATTGCAGATAGTTTAATTATGTGTAGACTGTATCTCTTGGTCTCTTCTTGTCTTCTTTTATCATAGTTTATTTCCCCCTTTCTCTGCATTCTGTGAAAATTTCTCTTGTTTTGCATTTACTTCAGTAATTCGATTTTGTAGCCAGTCCTCCTTGCACATTTCTGTTAACTCTCTCAATTCCCTGATTCGGTCCAAGTGCTCTGACATTACCTTCTTTATCATTGAGCACAGGTGTTTAAGCTCCTGTACCATATGATAGTCAACTCTTTCTGTATCTTGGGTTTCCACCATATCTGTTTCAAGAGGAGGCATTTTAATTCTGTTCCTTTCTTCAGAACTGCAGTGTAACTTTTCAGTAGCTCCTCTTAGGAACACCGACCAAAACCGAAGATAGAAGGGAGAAAGGAACAACGTCCAAAATGGCGCTCATGACGTCATCTCCGCGTGCCTCATCAAGGCCATTTGTTTAATTTTTTTGAGAGAGATTTTTTTCTATAGAACGTGTGTGCTCACCAGAGACAGAGAGAGAGATACACAGAGAGAAAGTAAGACATCATTCTCAGGGGTAGTGGCCACATCACAATCTCTTCTTCTCCATTCTCCTCCTGGAATTTTGGGCACGTGTGCACATGCACCCAGCGTGAGTTTCAAGCACCAGGCCCAGAACTTGAACCGAGGTCAACCACGTGAGAGTCCAGAACCTTAACCCCTATGCCACCTGCTGGCCCCTTTAAGGCCATTCTAACAGGTATCTCACTGAGGTTTGAATTTGTACTTTCTTAGTAACTAATGATATTGACTATCTCTATGTGTGTTTATCTGTCACGTATATGTCCTTATTGGTAATATGTTAGTTTAAATATTTAGCCCATCCTTTATTGGATATTTTCATTGTTTGTTCTCTTACTATCAAGTAGTGAGAGTCTGTCACATATTCTGGATAGCTAGAATATTTTTTGAGATTAAAAAATTTATGATTGTGTGGGACCAGTAGATGGCATAATAGTTATATCACTGGACTCTCATGTAGTTGACCACAGTTCAAGTCCTGGGCCCAGCGGCTTCAAACTCATGGCGGTGCATATGCACGTATGCCCAAAATACCAAGAGGAGACTGGAGGAGAAGGGATTGTGGTGTGGCCATCCACCCTCGTGGGGAGGGGATGATATCTTGCTTTCTGTCTCTGTCTCTCTGTCTTACCGGCAAGCATATGTGCCCTTATAGCAAAAATCTCTCTTAAAAAAAAGTATGATTGTGAATTGTTTCAAATAATGGAAATATGCTTTAGCATATTCTGAACTGTACATTTATAAAAATGGCTAAGATGGCAAACTTAATGTGGCAGTGTTGCAAGTTCTTTAACTACAAAAATAAATAAAATAAAATAAACTCTTACTAGAATTTCTAACTCTAGTAAGGCCAGAGTACCTGTCCCAGACCCAGCCAAAATAAGCCATTTTTGGATATCCTGAAGATGACATAGAAAATTATTGGTGAAAGGCTTGATGAGATATTCAAGATTGTTACTGTAAGATACCATGGCATATCCAAGATGGTTAATGAAAGTAATGACTAGAGATTCTTAATGCCAAGCACTGAGAGATGACCAAATGTCTACAAAAAACTAATCCACAGTGCCTAGAACTGATTCATTTCTACCTGAAATGACAAGATATAGAAAATGGACAAGTGGGCCAACCCGTGTCACAATGATTAGGGCAGCTGGATCTCACATGGCCAACTACATAGTTTGAGTCCCGGACCTGACAGCTTGAGAAATGTGCCAGGTGCTTCTTTGAGCCCTTTGATGATATTTTGTTGGATTGTAAGACATACTGAGTTTACATTTGCAATCTGCAAGAAATGTGTCTGCACCATTCATTGGCGATGGTGCCACTGATAGTGATTCCAAATGGTCTTTTCTTATTTATTTATCTGTTAACAAGAACAAACTAAACTGAAAGGAAAAATTTTTGAAAAGAAAAAAAAGAAAGAAACTTGCCAGGTGCATGTGTGCATGTGCCCAAAATCCCAAAAGGAGGGAGAAATGGAAGCAAAGGGATTGAGCTATGAACACTCCCCATAGGGAGTTTGCTTCCCCTCTCTCTCTCTCTCTTCCTCTCTCTCTCTCTCTCCAGTGAGTTCACATGCCCTTTAGCAATTTTTTTTTTTTAAAAAAGATAGTGAACAAGAATAAGTTGTAGGGACTAGCAGTTAGCGTAATGGCTATGTCACTGGACTACCATGTAGTCGACCGCGGTTCACGTCCCGACCCAGTGGCTTAAAACTCACGCCGGGCACATGTGTGTGCATGCCCAAAATCCCGAGAGGAGAATGGAGGAGAAGGGATTGCAGCATGGCCATCCCCTCTGGGGGGTGATTTCTCGCTTTCTGTCTCTCTGTCTCTGTCTGGCGAGCGCATGCGCCCTATCGCAAAAACCTCTCCAAAAAAAAAAAAAAAAAGAATAGTTTATACAAAGTTAATACCAAATAAGTGTTATAGACAGTAGAAGTTCCAGAAGTCTAGAGTGGCAAAAAGGGACCCCCAAGAGACCTTACAGAGATTCCAAAAGTGAACCTGTTTAGGAGACAGTGAATAGAAATAGGTTCACTGGAACTCAGGGAGCCCTTTCTATCTATCTATCTGTCTGTCTATCTGTATTTATATATATATTAGAGAAAAATGTTTGTTGTAGGGCACATGTGCTTGCCAAAGAGACAGATAGAGACAAAGAGACAAAAAGCTAAAAATCACCCCCTAGGGGGCATGGCCATGCTGCATTCGTCTCCATTCTTCTCTCTGGATTTGGGGTACACATGCACACACATCCATCCTGAGTTTTAAGCCATTGTTGGGCCTGGGACTCAAACCACAGTCCATTATATGGGAGTCCAGTGACATAACCATTACACCATCTACTGGTCCCCAGAGGGCCCTTTCTAAGTGTCAGATACTGCACTTGGGGAAAAAAAAAAAAAAAAAAAAAAAGTACTACCTACCACACAGGAACTCAGGGACCTTTATTAAGTGTCAGAGATTACACTGGAGAAAAGTATTACCTACCAAAATAGTGTTGTCATAGTGACAAAATGCAAGTAAAGTTCCCTGTGACTGGCACTTAAATGTCCTAAGAATTCTAGTTATTATTTTATCATTTCACCTATAATACAAACATTATTACCTCAATTTAAACTTTTATTTTGAACAAATTTCAGGCTTACATAAAAGCCACAAGAATAGGGCCCAGCTGGTGATGTGGCAGTTAAGGAAACTGGATCCCTCATGGCCATCAGCATGGTTCGAGTCCCAGACCCAACAGACTGAAAACTACCCTGGGTGTGTGTACATGTATGCCCAAAATTCCCAAATGGATTTTGAAGAATGGAGAAGAAGGAACTGTGGCAAGGCCATGCTCCTGGGAGGTGATTTCTCATTCCCCCGTCCCCGCCTCTCTTCCTGGTGAGTGCACATGCCCCGTAGCAAACTAAAAACAAAAAGTCTCAAAAATAGCACAAATACTTTCCTCATATCCCTCCTCCAGCTTCCCCTAATGTTAACACAATCATGGTAAAATTTTCAAAAACAGGAAATTAACATTGGTATAGCATAATTAGCTAAAAAACACCTGATTTGAATTTTACCAGTTTTCCTACAGACGTCCTTTTTCTGATTCATAACATTGCACTTGTTATGTCTCTTACTATCCTCCTCTGACTGTTCCTCAGTCTTCCTTGTTTTAACACCTTTGAAGAGACTGGTCAGTTATTGAATGTGTCATGACTTTTCCAACGACCCAGTATTTTATAGAACATTGCTCCGTTTAGGTGTGTTTGATGTCTCCTCATGATTAGAATGCGTAGAGACATTTTTGGCAAGCATATCACAGAAATGGTGTTGTGTCCTCCTCAGTACATCATATTAAGGTATTGTCTCAATGTTAAGATAAAGATTCTGAGCCTCATAGGAAGCTAAACAGCTAGTGAGTGGCAAAACTCAGATGTGGAAATAAGAATATGACTCAGTTATTTGCTGCCTCTGTAAAGGAATGGGGTGAGAAAACGTTTGGGATGGGATTTTGTGGGTGGCTTAGAAATGCCAGATGGAAGACAGAACTCTCTTCTGTAGAAATCAGGTCATTAGTAATAGAGTTTGCACCAGGCAGTAAGATGTCAAAAGCTGTGGTCAGGGGCAATTAACTTGACTACAGTATAAAAGATAAATTGGAAAAGGGAGAGGCCAGTGAAAGGAAATCACTGAGACTCTAATGAGAAGTGTGAATACAAGGTAATAAGGACCCACCAGCTTTCTTCAGGTGTGGCTCAGGAACAGCCACATCAGAGCCACTAACAGGCTTATAACAAATGCAGGTACTTTGAGTCATACATGAGACCTTTGCTGAACCAGAATCTCTAAGTGCAGGGTCACTGAAACTTCTTTCCAGTTAATTCTGAACACATTAACTAATTTAAATCATGACAAATAGAAGAAAACAGAAGGCAGCAAAGTCAGGGGCCAGCAAACTTCTTTAAAGGGCCAGACAGTAACTATCTTGGGCATGGAAGGCCTAAAACATTTTAGGCTTTTCAGTCCCCATCACCAGTACTAGTTATGTAATTTTTTTTTGAGAGAGAGATTTTTACTATAAGGTGCATATGCTCGCAGGAGAGACAGAAAGCAAGAAATCATCCCCCAGGGGGGTTGGCCATGCCACAGTTGCTTCTCTTCCATTCTCCTCCTGGAAGTTTGGGCACGCATGCACACGTTCCAGGCGTGAGTTTCAAGCCTCCAAGTCCAGGACTCAAACTGTGGTCAACTATATGGGAGTCCAGCAATGTAACTATTACACCATTTGTTGATCCCAATAATTTGCAGGGCCCAATGCAAAATGAAAACATTTTCAGTAAGGGCCAGTAGGTGGCACGGTGGTTAAGGCACTGGATTCCCACATAGCTGACCACAGTTCAAGTCCCAGACCTGGTGGCTTTCTCTCTCTCTCTCTCTCTCTCTCTCTCTCTAGTGAATTAAAATAATAATAAATAAAATTATATAAATAATTATTTTTAAGTTATTAGTCATTTCAAAACAGCATTACAACAAGCACAGGACACTTCTAAACTCAGGCTCTGTATCACTACACATCATGTGCAGTGAATTAGCCCTGTCTGCCAACACCGTTGGACTCTACCATGTTCTGTAGAAGCAGCAATAAACAGGTAAATGTCTTAGCCAGGAGTGGAAGGATTTAAGTATTTGACCCAGGGTTGTTGTCACCAAGCTACCTCCACCCCACTGCTACCCTCTTACCCCTGCCATGTTAGACCACCTTTCAGTATGTCAGCATGCCCACAATGTTCAGAAAGCAATGAAAAGTTAATTTTTAAAATTGTAAATAAAAACATAAAATAAAATCAAATATTTACTGAATAAACAAATTTAGGTGTTTATTTTGCTAGGTAAATCTTTTTCTTTTTTTAAAGAGCTTTGCCATAGGGTGTGTGTGCTTGCTGGAGACAGACAGAAAGAGGGAAAATGAGAAATCACTCCCCAAGGGGGATGGTCACCCCACAATCCCTTCTCCTCCAATCTCCTCTCAGGATTTTGGGCATGCACACACACGCATGTGCCCAGTGTGAGTTTTAAGCCACTGGATCCAGGACTTGAACCGCAGTCAACTACATGGCAGTCCAGAAACATAACCATTACCCCATCTGCTGGTTCTGATATTCTTATGCAGTACAAGCAAGTGCATAGGTTGCATTGAATGGAGAAAGAAACCAGGATGTTTAGGCTCCAAAAGAACATCCTGTGGGCTTTTCTGATGTAAGCCTTATCTATTATCTATACATCATAACTCATTTTGGGTTTACTTCATTACATTGCTTCTACAGAACAATGGCAGAGTCCAACGGTGTTGGCAGACAGGGCTAATTCACTTCACATGATGGGTAGTGATACAGAGCCTGAGTTTAGAAGTGTCCTGTGCTTGTTGTAATGCTTTTTTGAAATGACTAATAACTTAAAATAATTATTTATATAATTTTATTTATTATTATTTTAATTCACTAGCAATAAAATAATCTGTGAAATGCTATAAGATGATCCAAAAAGTAAAGACAGGGTCTGTGTTTAAGTTAGAAATCAGGTTAACAGTAATACAGACTTTTCTATGAGAGCAACCAGAGAACAATTTAGAATTCAACTGAAATTGGAAAAAAGAAATAGCAACTTCCAACTGGCAATATATAATCATTTTCCCAGATGTAACATTCCAGCTATGGCACTATTTGTAGTCTGTGTCTGACATATTACTGACTCCTACCACAAAGCATTTCAGGTCTCACCTTTCTGCTCTAATAAGACTAGAACTATTCTTTTAAAAACCGAGATGGTGGGACCAGCAGTTGGAATAATGGCTATGTCGCTGGACTCGCATGTAGTCAACCACAGTTCGAGTCCTGGACCCGGTGGCCGGGTGGGTATGCATGCGTGCCCAAGATCTCGAGAGGAGAATGGAAGAAGGGATTGAGGCGTGGCCATCCCCTCTGGGGGGGGGGGGGGGTGATTTCTCACTTTCTGTCTCTCTGTCCCCCTCTGTCTTTCTGGCGAGCGCGTGCGCCCTATAGCCAAAAAAAAAAAAAAAAAAAAAAAAAAAAAAAACCCGAGATGGTATGGTATGTTTAAGTACAATAACATTTTTAAAAAGCAACCAGCCCACGGGGCCGACAAGTGACATGGTGGTTAAAGGCGCTGGACTCCCACATGGCCGACCATGGTTCAAGTCTCGGACCTGGTGGCTTGCTTTCTCACTTCCTCTCTCTCTCTCTCTCTGTGTCTCTCTGATCAAACTGGAAAATAATAATAATAAATAAAGTTAAATAAAATAATTCTTTTTTTTAAAAAAAGCAACTAGCCCAGGCAATAATAGGTGCTCCAAAAAATATTTGCTTTATTCTCTCTAATGATAAAACCATACAGAACCAAGAAATTAAAGACAGACGTTATCCGTTCATCAGAGAAGAGGAAAAAAAGGCTTCCTGGCATTTTTTTCCAGTCTTAATTGTTCCGGTGCCCATAGCTATGACTGTTTTAGAAAAACATATGCTGCACAGCTGCAAATGCAAACCTGATTACCTCTAAATTAATAACGTGTAGGAGGCAACACTTGCAGCTGTGAGGGAGAGTCTTGGTGCAATACTGTCTCCCTAACATTTACAACTGTTTATTTTATTATAACTACCTTTAAATAATCATAATGAAAATCCCCCAAGAGGAGGGAAACAACACAAGTAATAAAACTCACCCCTGCCACTTCTTTGTTCTTGACCAGTCAGTTGGGATAATTATCATCTGAGGTCAAGTTGGTTTTTCTTTTCCGATCCTCTGGCCTTGAGGACATGGAATCTTTCAGCAGCTAAAGGGATGACCAGGGAGAGACCGCCGAGGTCGTCTCCGCAGTCGAGGAGGAGCTGGCATCTCCAGTCCGCACACCTCATGTCAAACACGGGAAGTTAGGGGAGAAAGATCACAACTGGGACCGTCTGCTTAAGGTTCGTTTTTCAAGAGCAAAACTAATGTGCCATGTAAGGAGAGGCCTGGGGGGCGGGGACGGTCTCCTCAGGAGACACCATTTCTGTCAACAGTCACCGAAAGGCCGGAAAATAAAAAAGGTTGTAGGTAACTTGCGGTCGGAACGCTTTGTAGGTTGGCCTAACACCTGCGGCATGAAGACCCATCGCGGCGGCGCCTGTGGTCTTTCGTCAGAGACGATCTTCTCTTTGCTTGGAGACTGAAGCCCTTCGCTGGCACCAGAAGCCCCCTGAGGCCCGAAGCTGAGACCGACACTTCGGCGGCGTCGAGTAAGACAGGCCCCGAACCATGCAGATGGCTTGCGCACCCGCGAGTGGGAAAGCTCGGGGCAGAGCGGCCGCGGACGACGCCAGGAGCCGCCGCCCTCTGCTGGCGGGAAGAGGAAACCTCATCCTGCGGGCCTTGGCGCTTCAGGAGATGCGTCCTCATCAGAAGCTTCCTTGTCAGGGCTTGGTGGGGGGGATCACCCCTGACTCCAAACGTGACTTGAGGTTCCAGAGTGCAGCCGTCGGTGCACTGCAGGAGGCTGGTGACGCCACCTGATGGGTTCGTTTGAAGATTCTAACCTGTGCGCCACCCATGCTAATAGAGTCCCCATCACGCCCAAAGACATCCAGTTGGCTCGTCGGATACTGAGAGAACTTCAGCGAAGGCAGTTTTTATGGTGCTTCGTAGTAAATTCTTTAAAATACTTTGGCTTAATTTGTGACTTTCTTTTGCTTATAATATGTTGTGTTTGTACTTATGTCATTCCACCTTTCACTCGGGAAGAGCGTGAAAGTGACAGACCCCAGGGATGTGCGCACTGTGGCTCAGGAGTGACAAGCTTCTAATATACAGAAGGGATAGGTAGCAGTTCTTGCTTGTCATGATGCATGTTTCTGTATGTTAATGACTTGATGAGTAGCTATTAATGTACTAGAATTGATATATGGTTGTGTGCAGGGTTCTTGTGCAGTAAAACTGATTGACTTGATTTGAAAAAAAAAATCAAAAAGTTTGTCTCGCCAGAAAGAGAGAGAAAGAGAGACAGAAAGCGAAAAATCATCCCCCCCCCCTTTCAGGGGAATGGCCACGCCACAATCCCTTCCCCTCCATTCTCCTCTTGGGATCTTGGGCACGCACACACACGTGCCCAGTGTGTTTAAGCCACTGGGTCCAGGACTTGAACAGGGGTCGACTATGTGGGAGTCCGGCGACATAGCCATTATGCCAACTGCTGGTCCCAACATGGCATATCTTATTACCAGAGTGTCTGGCATCAGGGAGGGTTCAGTAAATGTCTCCTTCATTTTTCCCACCCCGTTGTAAGTGGCACTCATTCACTGACCAGATGGCAGAGAAAAATGCATTAAATTCTGTGTCCCAATAAAAGTAGATCACTTCAACCTCCTGACCAGACTACATCATCTAAATACAAGAACAAATATTTCTAGCCCAGGGAAAACACAGGGATATAGCCTTCACCAGATGCAGAGAAGGAAAGCAGGAACCAAGACCAGGCACTTCTCTCCTGCATAGGCATGTCCCTCCACAGTGACTGGAGACACCCCACCCAGAGATTTTTACTCACCTGGTCTCTCTTCTTACTTAGATTTGAAGACTGTGAGAATCACCAAAGCTACTGAGCCCCCCAGTAAAACATACATGACATGTTGAAAGCTAATGATCCAAGATTCCTTATAGTTACAGTCTCGAACAACAAATGTTTCCTTTCTTCGTATTAAGAGCAGAGAAGTCTGGGGTAAATATAAAGTAACATTAAAAAAAAAAGTTGTACCAGGCCACCCCATGGACAGGTGGTGATATGAGCTGGATCCCAAATGGCTGACAGCACAGTTTAGTCCTGATCCTGGAGTCTTGAAAAACACACCAGGGACATGTGCATGTGTGGCCAAAATCCCAAAGGAGGAAAAGATGGAAAAGAAGGGATCGACGCATGACCATGTCCCTTGGGGAGTACTTTCTTGCTTTCTCTCTGTCTCTCGCTCTCTCTCTCACTCTCTGGTGAGTGAATGTGCCCTCTGGCAAAATAGAAAGAAAGAAAGAAAGAAAGAAAGAAAGAAGAAAGAAAGAAAGAAAGAAAGAAAGAAAGAAAGAAAGAAAGAAAGAAAGAAAGAAACTTGTACCTATGTAAAAATAGTCAAGAACAATTAAGTCATCGCAGTTCAAGTCCTGGACCCAGTGGCTTAAACTCCCGCCGGGCACGTGTGCGTACGTGCGTGCCCGAAATCCCGAGAGGAGAATGGAGGAAAAGGGATTGAGGCATGGCCATCCTCCCTGGGGGGCGATTTCTCGCTTTCTGTCTCTCTGTCTCTCTCTGTCTCTCTGGTGAGTGCACGTGCCCTATAACAAACAAACGAACAAACAAAAAACCCTCTTCCTAAATAAAGAACAATTAGGTCGAGTACTAACTAAAACAGTTGATACCATTGCTTGAGTTTCAATTACTTGACTGTTACCTAAAAGCAGGTTTTTAATGTAGCCTATAGAACCAACTGTCCTAATTCTTAATATTCACTTAGAAGTTTACATACAGTCAGGATTAACACCTGCTGAAATATGATATTTTTTCTTGATCAAGAATAGATAAATTGTGAAATGTAATGAATGAATTTCAGGTAAGTAAATGCAAACAGAAATATCAGTCTAGTCAAACCCTTTCCTTGGTCAAGAGTCTTATTTAACTAAGTTGGTATATAGTCGTGCTAGCAGGTGGCATGGTGGTTAAGGCTCTGGACTCCCACGTGACCAACTGCAGTTCGGGTGCCAGATCTGGTGGCTTGCTTTCTCACTTTCTCTCTCTCTTTCTCTCTCTTTCCCCCCAGTGATCATACATGCCCTATGGCAAACTTAAAATAATAACAATAATAATAATACTGATAAATAAAATTAATAATTTTTAAAATTAAAATAATTTGATATAGCAACACCCCACTGTATTAAAAATCATGCTTTTTTAAAAAAAAAAGTTTTAAAATAAAAATGGTGACCACAATGTGTGTATGCACATTATTTAACACAGTTCTCAGGATGATAAGCACTCATTAATCAGTAGCTAGTTGACAATACTTGCAGAAGTGCTATAAATAATAATAGCATTATCTATGTACTATGTGCCAGGCATTAAATATATTCATTCATAGAGGCCAGCAGGTGGCATGGTGGTTAGAGCACTGGATTCTCACATGGCTGACAGCAGTTCAAGCCCTGGATCTGGCAGCTTGAAAATCACACCAGGTGCATGTGTGCGCAGGCCCAAAATCCTGAGAGGAGAACAGAAGAGAAGGGATTGCAGCGTGGTCATTCCCCCAAGGGATGATTTCTCACTTTCCCTCTCTCTGTCCCTCTCTGGTGAGTACATGTGCCCTATGGCAAAAACCTGTATATATATTCATTTATACACATTTATAATGTCAAAATAAGGCCTATCCGTGGATTAACATTTATCACTACCATTTAACAGATTAGAAAACATGTCCTATAAGGTCTTGAGTCTACTGAGTGGTAGAGCTAAGTTCTGGAGTCTAGGACTATCTAACTCCAAAGCTCTCACACGTCTTTCTCTGAAAGACCGGGTTGCACTGAGCAGGAACATCTGGGAAATTAGTGCATCAGACTATGACCATCAGAAATCTGCCCTTTGTGGACACCAAAAAAGACCCAGTAACCTAGCTCTCTTGGCCTCCTCTTCCCCTTTCCTCTTGGCTGTACGAACTCCCTCTTCCCAACCTCAGAAAAATCTAGCTGAGATGGAGAACACGGAGATTGAGTAGCAGTGGGGCATGGGCCAGGCGGTGGGGGTCTCGACATGGCCCTGGGTAACAGAACGCGTGTGCTTTTCTGGTTAGAATCGGAATGTCCTGGCATAGGGTTGCTATGAGTCACCAAAACCCTGAGGGCACTTTCCTGTTGGCGGAATGGCTGATGCTCCGTGTGTAGATCCTTCTTTAAGCTGGTCTGTTTTGTTTAGTTATGCCCCAGTCTTTAGCCAGCTGGGACTTTGGGAGTGGAGTGTTCTGGGAATACTTCCTGTCAGGTTTTTCCCAGCCTTTCTTCGGAATGCCTCCCACAATCCACTCTGCAACTCTAGGGGTGGTCCAAGGCGCCCAGAGGGACTATGCCTTTGTGCTCAAAAGGATTCCCAGCACTCAACCTCAAAAATAGCTCAGGGCTTAATAGGACCTCAATGAACGGTCTCCGTTCTTGCTTAAAAGTACAAGTCTGGCCTAGTTTCTACAAGTCACTCATAAAGAATTATTTTGCTACTCACTTGAAAGTGTATGTCACCGTAGGGTACTAATCTGTATGCTTATTTTGGAAGCCCTGAGAAATGGGGCGGGCTACTAGGATTCCTCCTCTGAGGAGAAACAGCAAATAGACTTTGGTCTTGTCAAACGGACACCTGGGATCAGCACTGCTGAGCAAAGAAGGGAGACAAATGCTGCTCTGGTTTCGTGGAAAAGCAGAGGAGTAAGAAAGAAGACAGCACCAGAAAGGCAAGAGGCTGAGGCCATGTCTTGTATGGGACCTGTGGTGATGGTCACTTTTGAATAAGTATCACGCAATGTGGTCTCAAATGGCATCTGGTCTACACTCAAGAAAGCCTTTGCAAGCTCCTCAGCACCATGCCATAAACTGAAAAAGTCAGACTCACCTCCAGGGATCTCTGGTGACCAATGGAGGGACAAAATAAGATGGGTGTAACAAAGGACATAGCAGCAGACATGGCTTTAATTAAAGAGTCAACACTGAGTCCTCTGAGAAAAGAGTAAGTGGGTAGGGATTGAACTAAGCCACTCTCACGATAGGCCAAGTCGTAATGATCTCCATGTCCAGGGTCTGAGACCCTCAGATTTCTTAATGACAACTATGATCGTAGTTAGGTCAGCTCCTTTCCCCTCCTCGCTGACTGAGCTTGTTCCCTGCGAGGCCTGTCTTCTCAGCCGTGACTCTGACCTCCACTGAACCCCGTTTTCATGGCCAAGTTCCTCTGCTAACAATGTGCCTTCACACACTCTAACTCTAACCACTGCAGAGGAAAGTGGAGCTGCCCTAAGCCTCAAGTCCTGGCCCCCTCCAGCCCCAGGCATTCCATGAGGGCAGCCTCCTTTGGAGAGAACTATGGGCACCGTCATGTTAAGCAGTCGGATGTACAAAGAGCTGATTGTGTGAAGCGGTGTGAGCAGGGGACCAGGGTGGGACGAATGGGAGTGCACAGACTCTAGGCAGGGATCAAAGATGAAGGTCCCTGTCTGCAGAGCAGGCAGACTGTCTTGATGTCCCATGCAAGAGCCTCAGGGAGATGAGGTGCAGGCAGCCCAGGGGTTGGGAGTGTGCAGTGCTGAAACACAGCTCTTACCGAACAGTCCACCGCCAGGCCACATCATCGCCTCCTCTAGGAAGCAAGGATGAAGCCAAGTATAAAAAGGACCCTTCTAGGCTATTCGCCTTTCGTCTTTGCAAGCATTGGAGTTTGCAGCTGTACTCAAAATCTCTCCTCTTTCTGCTTCCCTGGCAGTCTATCTTGCATTTTGAGTCTCTGTCCTCTCTATAACTCCTACATCCCTTAGAAAACTGTTCCTGGGGAACCAGCAGTTAGCGTAATGGTTATGTCGCTGGACTCCCACGTAGTCGACTGCGGTTCGTGTCCCGGACCCGGTGGCTTAGAACTCACGCCAGGTGCGTGTGCGTGCGTGCCCAAGATCCTAAGAGGAGAATGGAGGAGAAGGGATTGTGGCGTGACCATCCCCCCTGGGGGGTGATTTCTCGCTTTCTGTCTCTCTGTCTCTCTCTGTTTGGCAAGCGCACACGCCCTATAGTGAAAACCTCTCCAAAAAAAAAGAAAACTGTTCCTCTTAGACAAGTGTCTTCTACCCACACCTCTACCTGCTATTTCGTACACTTGAAAATCTACCCCTCCCCAAATAGGGGTGTGCAAGGATCTCTCACAACAAAGAGATCTCTCACACCTGCAAAGCAACCCAGATTCCACAGCCTTTCTTCTGCCTTCATTCTGCAGACTGAGGGGACAGCTCTGCTTCATGGCTCTGCCCTCTTTTAAAACAACTGAAACACAAACCGGGGAGGAGACAGGGTCTGCTCCCTGTCCTGTGCACCCATGCTGGACCTCCACACCTCTCCAGGCCCTGATGGTAGCCTTCCCTCTCCTTCCTGGGGCCCCAAGGATTAAGCCTGAAGCCAGTAATCCCCAAGGGACATCGAAAGAGCTGAGAAAACCAACTGATGGGGTCTAACAGGGTTTCATTGCAGCCAGAGCACCCAGCTGGGATGGGATGCAGACAGCTAGGAGAGCCAGGGAAAGCTAGAAGTAATGTCGGGACAGTATCACTTCTGCGATGCTACAAACACCCTCTAATGCTTATTGTTTCAAAGGGGGAAGAAGCAAGAGGACCAGAAGGGTCTTTAGAAAATTATCCCAAAAGTCAAACAAAAGCCAGAGATGGTGAAAGCTAGGTAAAGGCTGAGTGGTGAGCAGGCCAGCTTGTGCACCTCCATCCCCCTGCAGAAATGGTATCTCTTTTCTGCTTGTGTTTCAGGTAGCTCATCCTCCTCCCATGGCTGGACCGTCCTCTACTGAGCCTTCCCATTCACTGTGATTCATGTGTTTTTCTTAGATAAGGCCCAGGATGCAGGCTTAGTGAAGTGGGGGCCTTTGGGATAAAGGGGATGTTCCCATTCATTCCCCAGGAAGCTGTGCTGGTTATAGTTGGGAGACATGACTTCCATCCACTCCTTATAGAGACATATGTTTCTCTTGGACAAATGCCAAATGAAACTTGTCTTTATGGTTTTTTTTTTTTTTTTCCCCCTCAATTCACAACGCCATCATTCTGTAAATAAAATGAGGCCTTCAAAGCATGCAGGGTGGTTTTGCAGGGTGGTCTGGGAGAGACGTGGCAGACTATAGAATAGCCTATGGCTCCATGCTCTTTGCTGGAAAGCCATCAGGCCACATGGCTGCCCTTTCCCAAGCCACTCTCTTCTTCATAGAAAAAGGTGAGCCCAGCTGATTGTGGTTTCCCCAATTCTTGTACCAAAGAGCTGGGAGAATTCTTTCTATCAAAGAACCTGGAGCTCAGGAGCCTCCCAGCTTTGCCTTAAATCACAGTTTTGCCCCATAACTGCCCTCTGATCTTGGGAACTCACTCAACTTCTGTAAGCTTCTGTTTTCTAATCAGTAAAAGGGTGATAATAATACCCACCTGGAAGCACTATTATAATAAAAGACCTGTCATAAAGTAAATGCTTGAAAAATGGCACCTATTACTGTTAAACTTTTATTATTGTGTCCTCGATCGCTGTTCTCGCTGTTCTCTAAGGTTACACAATTGAAGTAAAAGCACTGCTTATTGTAGAATTCAGGTAAAAGAGGATTCAGCTTAAGTAAATGTTCTGTCTAAATCAAATCTTTTTAGAAACACCCATTTTCACTTCAGGCTATGGTATAGAAACTGATTCTAGATGATGTGAGAATATATTTAACCTTAGCAAAAATCAGGTGCTTTGATCAGTTAGCCTCTTGTACCACCCTGAATGGTAGTTCTCATTGCGCAGGTGGGGTGAAGGTATATGGAGCTGTCAAAACAACCAAAAGCAAAGCAAAACCCTAAGGAGTAGCATGCTATAGAGTTGCCCTCTTTTTCCTAAAGGAAGGACTGGGGAAAGTGCCCAGTAAAAACAGGTAGTTTTGTAAACTGATAGTGATTTTTGCTGCCTGTACTTCCAGGAGATTAAAATAAAGAAGTCAAAATGGGGGTGCTCTTGAGCAATCCGTGGAGGTAAGAGCTTGGTCTACGTTTTGCTAAAATGGAGATAGGCTTCTCAGCAGGGAAAGAGATCTTTGGTGTTGGGTCAAAATTCACTAGAAGAACTGAAGAGACTATTTTTTTGATCTATGGGTATAAGCTGCTACTGTAAACCCCTTTTATCTCTTCTCTCCCAGTGTGCAGAAAGATTACAAAACAAAAAAAATCTCTCTTATTTGGGTATGAAGTAGGTATGAAGCATTAAGTACTAAAAAAGCAAGTGTTAGAATAAGTTAGTGGTTGGGACTAGCAAATGGCATAATAGTTATATCTCTGGACTCCCACCTAGTCGACCATGGTTTGAGTCCCGGACCCAGTGGCTTAAAACTCACAACGGGTATCTCTGTCTCTGTCTTTCTGTCTTACCTAATGCTCGCCATTTATGGAAAGGTGAAGCACAATGACAATGGAGTTAGATACCGGGATGACAATCCTGGCTTCACCGTTTGCTAGCAAGTTTCTTTAACTCTTCAGTCCTTGATTTTATCTGTAAGTGGGGGGTGGGGAGAACTATGGTAAAGAGTACTAGTTTTCTTTTCTTTTCTTTTGGAGAGGTTTTTGCTATAGGGTGTGTGCGCTCGCCAGACAGAGAGAGACAGAGAGACAGAAAGCAAGAAATCAGCCCCAGGGGGGATGGCCACGCCGCAATCCCTTCTCCTCCATTCTCCTCTCGGGATCTTGGGCACGCACGCACACGTGCCCAGCGTGAGTTTTAAGCCACCGGATCCGGGACGCGAATCGCGGTCGACTACGTGGGAGTCCAGTGACATAGCCATTACGCTAACCGCTGGTCAAAGTACTCGTTTCCTTTTTAATCACTATTCTCACCTTCTTTGCTACCAGAACCTTGATTTTCTGGAGATGACACTGTGCCCAGGTGAAATGAAACATTCCTGACCATCCTTTCAACTCAAGATGGTAAATGATATATTTACTGTGTTAAAAAAAAGACTTCCATTAAGTGGAAGTCAGCATGTGGGGGTTCCCAAGATTATTAAAAAAAAAAAAAAAAAATACTCATCTGAAGGTGCTCCCTTTTGCTCTTTCCTTAATTCCTCTTTCTTCTTGTCTAGAAGTCAGATATGGAGGCTGGAATTCCAACAGCCATATTGGGGTGGTAGAAGAGGAAGGTGGAAGGAACCTACAACTGTGATGACTAGAAAGTCACCATACCAGCCCTGGACCACTTGGATCTGAATTTCTTCTTCAAAAAAGAGAAATAAGGGAACAGCAGTTAGCGTAATGGCTATGTCGCTGGACTCCCACGTAGTCGACCGTGGTTCACGTCCTGGACGTGGTGGCTTGAAACTCACGCTGGGAGCATGTGTGTGCGTGCCCAAGATCCCGAGAGGAGAATGGAGGAGAAGGGATTGCGGCGTGGCCATCCCCCCTGGGGGTGATTTCTCACTTTCTGTCTCTCTGTCTCTCTCTGTCTGTCCGGCGAGCACAGGCGCCCTATAGTGAAAACCGCTCCAAAAAAAAAAGAGAGAGAGAAATAAGTCTTTATCTTAATATACTTACTTGGATTTACCCGATGTATGCAGTCAAACCAAATGCTTATTAAAGCACCAGTATAATTTACTTTATAAGGTATTCCAAATAAAACATGTAGCATAGTACCGGGTGTTTAGTAAGTAAGTACCCAGTAAAAATTAGTTGCTACAACTGCTATCACTAATACCCTTCTTACTGTAATGACTAGTATTATGTTAGCATTGGTACTGAATCTTATCTTCCTCAAGCATCAGGTAGATGAAGGATCTTCCAAAAATTCATGAAAAATGTGTATTACCAGGACCAGCAGTTGTCGTAATGGCTATGTCGTTGGACTCCCATGTAGTCGACCACAGTCTGAGTCCCAGACCCGGTGGCTTAAACTCACGCCTGGTGTGTATGCATATGTGCCCAAGATATCAAGAGGAGAATGGAGGAGAAGGAATTGTGGTGTGGCCATCCACCCTGGGAGGTGATTTCTCACTTTCTGTCTCTCTGTCTGTCTCTGTCTTTCTGGTGAGCGCACGTGCCCTATAGGAAAAACCTCTCCAAAAAAAATAAATAAATAAATAAAAGAAAGAAAGAAAGAAAGAAAGAGAAAGAAAGAAAGAGAAAGAAAGAAAGAGAAAGAAAGAAGAAAGAAAATTCTAAATTCTTTATCTGACATTTTCATGAATTTCATCATACTGTCTGAGGAATGAAGAGGAGTTATTACTTTTCCTTGGAGGAGTGGTATTTTCTTGTTTTTCCATATTTCTTGTGACCCTGCAGTGATTTCTAGTCATCTGATGGATGGTGCATTTCTTCTAATTCTTGAAGTTCGATCGGAGTGTTCAGCGACGTGCAGGAGGTGGTGATCTGCAATCTCTCTTCCATTCTGTTCTCACTCTTTGTGCATCAGAATCAGTGGGAATAGAGGAATATTCTGACCCTAACTGTATTCAGATGATTAGATCCTGTTCACTTGGACCTGTCTAGACACTTAGTGTGTAGGAGTTGAGAAGCCAATGAGATAAAGAAAAAGAAAAGAATTAGAGAAAATAAAGAAGAAAATATAAAATTAAAATTAAAAAGGATAATAAAAAACTACAGATTTTAATTTTAAAAAGCAAAAATTGAAAACTGCACGGCGTGCTTGCGTGCTGCGCAAAATCAATATTTCACAGCTGAAGTTCAGGGTCCATGTGGAGATGGGCCTGGATTTGTGCCTTTCCTAAACAGAATGGGGAGAGGCACCTATTAACACAATAAAAGAGGCTTGAGAGCCCAGAGAATACTTTACCTTAAAAAAAAAAAAAAAAAAAAAAAAAAATTTAAAGACTCAGGGAGACACAGAGAGCGAGAAATGGAGAAGAAGAAACAGGTAACACTACCCACTAGAAATAAGTGAGGAAGAAGTCTCAGCAGAAAATCTTCATTTTAAGTGTCTGAAAGCAATCTTTCATAGCTGAAGTTCAAGATGAAAGATGTGGAGATGGGCCTGGGTTTGTCTAGATTTGTTTTAAATCTGATTTCTGTCTTTTAATGTTGCCAAGGGAGTTTTTAAGGCAAGTTGCATTTCCTTTTGTCCTCTTTCTCAGATGGCGATATTTTTTGTAGGTACCAAGAAGACAAAGAGCACTATAAAAAAAAATCCTCTTAAATATAACTAATTCAAACCATTAATAGTTCACATACTTTTTCCTTTGGTAATCCAATTTTGGAAAAAGAAAAGACAGATTTTTACCACCTGCCTGATTAGATTTCATAGAAAGAGATAGCTCCAGGAGATGGTCTGGTAAAAATTGCTTACCTCTCTTTTTCTTCCTATTGCCAGTTCCTAGGGTCTCACACAGCCTCCTGGGTAGACAGAGTAATAATCGTATATCCCTTTGTGGTCACTATAACTATAGAGAAGTTTTATGCTTTTTTCTTTTCTCTCTGAAATTTGGAAAATTTTTATGCTATAAAGTAAATTGACAAAGATAATAGAAAAAAGCATACAAATGTATTAAATATGTGCACACTTGTGCACAGAGATCCTTCCTGCAAATATGAGACTTGGAAGGGCCTGATGACTGAAGGTTTTATACTGAAAAACATGGGAAAAATTGAAGTTTGGTTAATTTACAAAAGGGTGAGGAGAGAAGATGCAAAAGTTGTCATGTTTTTCTGGGCCAGATGTCAGACACCATCCCTTCTTCTGGGATAAGATTTTTTCCTACACAGATTAAGGGGAACTCAGTAAAAGCCTGCTTGCATCCACTGCTTACTTTACTGATGTAAACAGTTTAAATTTCTTTTTCAAAAGAATTTTTTAAAATCTAATCCTGGGACCAGCAGTTGGTGTAATGGCTATGTCGCTGGACTCCCACATGGTCGACGACGGTTCGTGTCCTGGGCCCTGTGGCTTAAACTCACGCCAGGCACATGTGCATGCGTGCCTGGGATCCCAAGAGGAGAATGGAGGAGAAGGGATTGCGGTGTGGCCATCCCCCCTGGGGGGTAATTTCTCGCTTTCTGTCTCTCTGTCTGTCTGGCGAGCACACGCACCTTATAGCAAAAAAAAAAAAAAAAAAAAAAAAAAAAAAAAATCCTGTGTCTGCAGCCTCTCTGAATAGTCATCCCAAAATGTGCTACAGAAGGGTGGCAGAGCCAGAGAGGTGGTGTTGTGGTTAAGGCAGCTGGATCTCACAGAGCCAACTCCAAGTCCCAGACTGGCAGCTTGAAAAGCATGCCAGGTGCATGTGCGTGTGTGCATGCCCAAAATCCTGAGTAAAGAATAAAGGAGAAGGGATTGTAGCATAATCATTCCCCCTGGGGGGGGCGCTTTCTCTCTCTCTCTCTCTCTCTCTCTCTCGTGAGTGTATGTGTCCTCTGGCAAATTGAGAAAAAAGAAGAATTTTAAAAGGAAGAAGAAAAGAAAAGAAGGGTGGCATACTTGGCTTCCCACACATGAACTGAAGAAGTCTTGGGAAAATATCTTCCTTTCCCCTCCCTCTTTTTGCAAGCTCTCTTCACTTGCTGGAAGCCAGCCCCCTTTCTTGCCTATTATGGGGATGGAATCCTCTCACTGGTCCTTAAAACTCATACCCTTCCATTTCATACCTGATGCTTTACAAAAGTTTCATTCACAAACACACTTTGTCTTGCATCTGTTCTATGCGTTGGTTTTTGTGCAATAAGTTTGAAGTAAAACTATTGATTATATATGTCAAGTTAAATGCATACAAATCAGAGGGTTCCCTGATTATGACACTAATATAGTCATAAATTTGTTCGGGGTATCGAGAACCAGTTAATCTCACAAAAGCTGCCCTGTGAATCTATTTTACATAGTCATTTGGATCTGCTGGACATTATTTTTTAAAGCCACATTGAAATCAAAGTGTTTTCCCAGGCTCTTGGAGTGCCCGGGTCAAGAATGCTGACAATCTGCTGTTAGAGAGAGAAGCTGTCAGCATTACCCCCTATCAAGCCCTCCCAGTCATCACTTGCATAAGAACAAGCAGGCCACTGGCTGCCTTGTGACAAGTGCTGTGACTCCCAGAGGAAGCCAAGGGCTATGAATGAAACCCCAGAAAAGGTCATTGTTTGTAGAGGAAATATTGGCATCTCCTGGAGCACATAAATAATTTTGAATTTAAAACCAGATTACTGGATGCCTGAAGTGCATATAATATACTTATTAGGAATTTCTCTCCTTTTTATCTCCCCTATGCTCTCATGAAAATGTATTAGAAATGGGTCCAGCAGATGGCATAGAGATTACATCGCTGGACTCCCACATGGTAAACTGCAGTTCAAGTCCCAGACCCAGTGGCTTGAAAATCACACCAGGTGCATGTGCATGCCTGCCCAAGATCCAGATCCAGAGAAGGGAATGGAGGAGCAGGGACTGCAGTGCAGCCATACCCTCTGGGGGTTGATGTCTCACTTTCCCTCTCATTGTCTCTGTCTCTCTCTCTGTGTGTGTCTCTGGCAAGCACATGTGCCCTAAGACAAAGACCTCTCAAAAAGAAAAGAAAAAAAAAAAGGTATAAGAAGTTATAAAATCTGGGAGCAGCAAATGGCATAATGGTTATATCACTGACTCCCACATAATCCCTGGTTTGAGTTCTGGACTCAGCGGCTTAAAACTCATACCAGGCACATGTGAGTGTAGGTCCAAAATTCTGAGAGAATGGAAGAGAAGGGATTGCAACACAGTCATCCCTCTTGTGGGTCGGTGACTTCTCACTATTTGTTTGTCCTTCTCTGTCTCTCTGGTGAGTGCACAGACCCTATAGCAAAAATCTCTCCCTCAAAAATAAATAAATAAATAAATAAAAATTAAAAAGAAAAAAAAAGTTATAAAATCTTTTCTAAGTTGAATCCTTAAGTCAAAGGTGTACATGAGAAAACATTGTCTGGTTTAGGGTTTTTAATGTCCTAGGTAGCTCCAAAAAATTGTGATCTAGCATTTGATTTGAAGCTCTGTGGATTACATTCACCTGGTTCCCTAAAACGGCAGCAAGAAGTTTTACTACCCAACCTGTTCAGTTCTCAAGGCTGCCCACAGCAAACCTTTTTTTAGGAAATATTTCTTCTTACACCTGCACCGAGATACTAGGAAAGTCAACCAGTTCTCTCGTCGAGTAACTGTATAAACATTCAAATCACTTCAACATTTCTCAACTTCACAGATAATTTCAAGACCTCAGGAGTGACTAGCAATACTGAAAACATTCCATGACTATTTTAGGAGTCATAGATAAAATAAATTCCAAATGGCTTTTCAACCCAGTTTCTAAATAACTGATTTTCAATAAACCTTTTAAAATAATATTTTCTAGTAAACACATTTTAATATGCCCATTTTGAAATATATTTGTAGTCCTTTTGTGAATTTACCTCTTGCTTAAGGTTTTGCTAACCCATGTGAATTATATTTTAAAAAACTAAATTTCAATTTACTTTCAAAAAATGAGGAATTAAACTGTTCATCTACAATATACGTAAAACTTTCAGTAAACTTTGTATAATTTAAATAAAAATGTATACTTTTTGGGAAAAGATGGGATGAATTTTTTATTGTAATACTGAAACCATCCAGATATCTGAATGCTTCAAGTGATTATATATGAGAATAGCAATACCTTGAATTTAAATAAATTATTTTCCAACCCTAACAAAGTAATGGAAAAAGCAGTAATTAAGAATGAAGGAAGTTGGCTCTGGGTTCTGATTCTGTCTTTCACTTTAACTGTTTATGTGACTTTGAGTAGGTAACCAACAACTTCTAGGTTCATTTTCTTCTTCTGTAACATGAGGAAGAATAATATTTTATCTAAACTCCATTGTCAGCTATGACTTTATTTGTTTTGTGTTTTTAAATGGTAAATAATAATTATACATATTAGTGGAGTATAATGTGAGACTTTGATACGTTTATTTTGTAATTATCAAAGTAGTTAACATATTCATCATCTCAGTCATTTGTCATTTCTTTGTGGTGAAAACATTCAAAATCCTCTCTACTAGCTATTTTGAAATATATATTATTAACTATATTTACTATACTAATAGATCTTATTCCTCTTAACTATAACTTTGTACCTGTCAATCAACATCTCCCCTTTCTCCTCCCCCACCCCCCAGCCTCTGGTAACCACCATTATAAACTCTACATCTGCAAGTTCAACATTTTTAGTTTCTACATATGAGTTAGATCATTTGGTATTTGTCTTTCTGTGCTTCACTCATTTTTTTTATGTAATGTTCTCTAGGTTCATCCATGCTGCCACAAATAACAAAATTTCCTGTTTTTAATAGCTGACTAGTATTCTATCTTGTGTATATGCCACATTCTTTTAAGAGGTTTTTGCTATAGGGCACGCGCACTCGTCAGACAGAGAGAGACAGAGAGACAGAAAGCGAGAAATCATCCCCCGGGGGGATGGCCATGCCGCAATCCCTTCTCCTCCATTCTCCTCTCGGGATCTTGGGCACGCACACACACGCACCCGGCATGAGTTTAAGCCACCGGGTCCGGGAAGTGAACCACAATCGACTACATGGGAGTCCAGAGACATAGCCATTACGCTAATTGCTGGTCCCATATGCCACATTTTTAATCGAGCCATCCACTGATGAATACTTAAGTTGTTTCCATATATTGGTTATTCCAAATAATGTTGAACTGAATATGGAAGTGCAGACATTCCCTTCAGCAAACTGATTTCAATTCCTTTGCGTATATATCCAGTAGCAGGACTGCTGGATCATTTGGTATTGTACTTTTTTTTTTACTTCATGTTCTTTTATACATTCAATCATGTTATTTAGCTTACAAAGTGAATATTCCAACATGTGAACATTTCTCCCTAGTCCAGTTGATAATACTATAAAATTATTTTCAACAGATAATACCACATTTCTTTGTCCCATTAATGTTTTGCCTCTATTTTTTCTTCTAAATGTCCTTTCTCAGACTCTACTCTTTCACTCACACTGTATCTGGTATTCACAACCATTTACTGTGTTTCTATATCCTTTAGTCAATCAGTTTCAGTCACAGAGTGCAGACACTTGGTATATATTAAGTGGGGACATACAATGTCTCTCACTAAGAGCCTTACTTTTAGTTTTTTGAGAAATCTCCATAATATTCTCCAAAGTAATTGCAGCTATTTACAATATCACCAACAATGCATAAGGATTCCCTTTTCCCACATCCTAATTAACACTTATTTTTGATCTCTCTGTTAATAACCTTGCTCACAAGTATGAGGTGATCTTTCATTGTCATTTTTATTTGTATTTCTCTGATAATTAGAAATGTTCAGTATTTTTGCATGTGTCTTTCGATTGTTGTATGTCCATTTTTAAGTAGTGTTATTTGTTTTCTTATTGAGTAGTTTGAGTTCCTTGTATATTTTGAATATTAGTCCTTTATTCATTGTAAGGTTTGCACATATTTTCTCCCATTCCTTAGATTGTCCCTTCATTCTCTTGATTGTTTTCTTGGCTTGCAAGCTTTTTAGTTTGATGTAATCCCATTTGTCTGTTTTCACTTTGTTGCCTATTCAGCTCTTATTTTAAACTCATCATTTATGCAGATAGAGGAGACATGTTATTGGCTAATATTTTAGAGAAAGCAAATACAAACCAGTCCACCAGCTGTTGAGACAGACAGGAAGTTTGGATCTTCCAGCTACGTGGCACAATTTACAAGCACCAGGCCTTTATTTGACCTTTTGGCAATCATTATAATTACTCTATAGTCAGCCAGTGTGTTGTGGCAAAGATCAAATTTATTCTTGTGCTTGCAAATGCAATTTATGTATTACTATTCACCTTAAGAGGCTCTGTCTTAGTTTATTTTCTATTACTATGACAACACCATAAACTAGATAACTTATCATTATTATTATTATCGCTATAGGGTACATATGCTCACCAGAGAGAGATAAAGGGGAGATGAGAAATTACCTCCCAAAGGGGATAACCATGCTGCAATCCCTTCTCTTCCAATCTCCTCTCAGTAATTTGGGTATAACGCACACTTCTGGTGTTAGTTTCAGCTGCCGGGTCCAGGGCTCAAAGCACACAGTTGGCCATGTCACTCTTAAGATCTGCATTCCTAAAGCCCTAGAACATGAACATAATGAAGCCAAGGTCTTTGCTGCCATGTAACAAGAATAATCTTTAGTTTCCAGTACTTTGGTTTTCAGTTCCGTTTGAGACCTCATCACAATGGCTTTAGTGTCCCTATTTCCATCAACATGTTGGTCATTACCACTTAAGTAATTTCTAGGAAGTTCCAGACTTTCCCTAGTCTTCTGTTCTTCTGAGCCTTTACCTGAATTGTCCTTAATGATCCATTTACAGCAATACAGGCTTTTTATAGCCATGTCCTTCAAACTCTTCCAGCCTTTATCTTGCACCTAGGGCCAAAGCCAGCTCCACATTTTCAGGTAACAATCCAACAGCCCAACTTCTCAGTACCAATTTTTTATTTAGCACATTTTCTGCTACTATAATCAACTATCAGAGACTGGGTAATTTATAAAGAATAAATGTTCCTTTAGTTCATGTTTCTGAATGCTAGAAGTCCAAGGTAATGAGCTGACATCTAGTGAGACCTTATAACATGGCGAGGGGGCAACATATAATGAAAGGGTAAGCAAGCACATGCAATAGAGACTGCAAGAGCAAACTGAGCTCATTTTATGCCAACCCACTCTCAGTAGAATTAACTCATTCCTATCACAAGTCTTGGGTCACTGGAAAAGTCATGACTCATTTTTTGTTGTTCTATGCAAATACGCATCATGACTTTTCTGAAGACCCAATAATTTACGCCCATTAATCCATTAATCTATCACTCCACTAATTCATAAATAGGTAAATCCTTTCTATGAGGGCAGAGCCTTCATGATCTAATCACCCTTAAAGGTCCCATCTTGTCCCACCTCTTAATACCATTGAATTAGAGAGCAAGTTACCAACACATAAAATTTTGGGAGATACCTTCAAACCAAAGCAGTCTCCTTTTGCGGTCAGAAACTGAAAGAGTAATCCCTGAATTGTTCTCTCACTGGGACCAGAGTCATTCCCTCCAGCAATGGTGTTGAAATGTAGCAACAGGAAATTACAAAGGGGCCTGACACCACTACAGACTACTGCTCTGCAATAGTTCAGGGTAGGACTGATTTTCGAAGCAGGATGCTCAGGGCTTTTAGAAAGCCAAATCTGCCCAATGCTATTTCAAACCACCAAAACATTGATCAATCTGTCCTTGTGGGCCTTTATAAAATTACTAGCAAAAAGGGTGGGGCAAAAATACACACATACAGATGTTTGTACTTGGGGTTATGTGGAAGGATCATTAAAGACAGACATTTATCAAGCATTGTCAAAATAAACCTTTTTCTTAGCAGCTGAAAACCAAAAGAGAGAGAGAGAGAGAAAAAAAATGCTTAAAACTGTTACAAGTTTGGCTTCTTCGGCTGATTAGTCACAAAGCTGGTCTACAGTTTTGAGGTGATGAGTCAGCACTGACTGGGAAAACCACATAACTGGTTAGAATTTGCTTCAACAAAGTTCACAATTCTTGCAAAATAACTGAACGGTTAGGAACTGAACTGTATAAACTTCAGTTTCAGGAGAAAGCCAGTGTAGGGCAGTCACATAATGAAACTTTGAAACTCTCCAAGAGTCATGTCCATTTTTTTTTCTTTCTGTATAATAGTTGAATATTCAGTTATCAGTTACTTGGGAAACACAGGATGTCTGGTCTTAAGGATGACAAATATGTGTTTGCTCACACTATTTTTTTCTTTTTAGAGAGATTTTTGCCATAGGGCACATGTGCTCACCAGAGAGACAGAAAGTGAGAAATCACCCCCCCACACAGCCCCCCAGAGAGGATGGCCACTCTGCAATGCCTTCTCCTCCATTCTCCTCTCGGGATTTTGGGTACACATGCACACATGCCCAGCATGAGTTTTAAGCTGCCAGGTCCAGGACTTGAACCAGAGTCAATTACATGGGAGTCTAGGGACATAATCAGTGTGCCATTTGCTGGTCCCTTGCTCACACTATTATAAATTGCTTTGGCAGGACTTGAGAGTACACACCACAACAACACTATTTTTGTTTTGAGAGGAGAATGCTCTGACGGGGATCAAGCCATTCTCACATCTACTCTATCTCAAAAGTTAATCTGACTCTATATCAGAGGTAATAAGGTACACCTCTCCATCTTCAGATCCTACCAATCCTTTTAAGAAAAATCAAGTTCTGAGCAACTCTCAAACCAATGGGACCTACCCACAGCAACAGTCCATCCCACGTCTTCTAGATCAACTATACTTCCAGTATTCTGGTCCCCACCAGCACCATCTTTGATAACCAGACTCACTTTGGAGGCAAGTAAGGCTAGAACTCTAGAATACTCATATCATGACATTTATTTGCTATAGTTTCTCTATATGCTTGGTAAGGGTTCCCAATAATATCTTCAAGAAAGAAGCAAAGCAAGTAAGGATACTTTGCTCAATAGACTCATAGTACCAATGAGTTTATTATTTGTTTTTATTTCTCTGTCAATAATTCTGGACAGTTGAAATGTGGTGTTTAGGAATGTCGTTTTTTTCACTTTAACATTATATATATGTGTATGTGTTTGCGTGTATGTATGTATATACATATATATTTTTCACTTTAACATTATATATATGTGTGTGTGTGTGTGTGTATAAATTTGATTCAAATTTGACAGAAATATAGAGATTACTGGGTGCTATTTTCTTTTTTTAGAGAGGTTTTTTTTTGCTATAGGGCACGTGTGCTCACCAGACAGACAGAGACAGAGAGACAGAAAGCGAGAAATCACCCCCCGGGGGGATGGCCACGCCGCAATCCCTTCTCCTCCATTCTCCTCTTGGGATCTTGGGCACGCACGCACATGCTCCCAGCGTGAGTTTTAAGCCACCGGGTCCAGGATGCGAACCGCGGTCGACCACACGGAAGTCCAGCAACATAGCCATTACGCTAACTGCTGGTCCCCTGGGTGCTATTTTCTATTGCTATTTTTCTATTTCTTAAAACTGAATTATTTGGATTGAAATACATGTACATGTATGAATAAATAGTATCTCATTTATCTTAAAATGGTATCCAGATAATAACTGTGGTTTTATTCACATAATACTTTAAGTAAAGTGGTTAAGTGGTATCTCTGTGAGAAATTAACTCATGGAGATTTTACTGTCACTTCATTGCAGCTCCTCATGGGCAGTTATTTCTCACTTACAAATAAGAAGACTAAGACCCTGAGAGATTAAGTGAGCTGCCTAATGTCAAAAGATGAAGCAGTCAGAACAGGACTTAGAGTCTATGGTCTTTTCAACGTGATACACGCACGGAGATGTTTGTTATGACAGTACTGATGACACCAAAAGAACAGAAACGCTAGTTGGCAATAAGAAAATTAATAAAAGAACACGTCAGCTTAATGGGATATCGTGTTGTCATCAAAATTATGACTTGAGGATCAGCAGATGACATGGCAGTCAAGGTGGCAGTTAAACAGCTCAGCCTGCACTGTTTGAGTCCCGGACCTGGTGGCTTGAAAATACACTGGACCTATGTGTATGCGTGCCCAAAATCCCAAGAGGAGACTGGAGGAAAGGGGATTGTGGTGTGATCATCCTCGCTGGGAGGTGATTACTCACTTTCCCCTTCTTCGCTCTCTCTGGCAAGTGCACACATCCTATAGCAAATGTAAAATAATAATAATAATAATAATAATATCATTTTAAATAATAATGAGGGGTCAGCAAGTGGCATGGTGGTTAGGGTACTGGATTTTCACATGGCTGACCACAGTTCAAATCCCAAAGCAGGCAGCTTGCTTTCTCACTTTCTCTGTGTCTCTCTCTGTCTCTCTCTGGTAAGCATGCATGCCCTATAGAAAATTTAAAAATAATCATAATAGGGGGTAACCAGGTGGTGTGGTGGTGAAGGACACTGGACTATCACATGGCCGACTGCAGTTGAAGTCCCAGATTTGGCAGCTTGCTTTTTCACTTTCTTTCTCTCTCTCTTTCTCAGTCTGTCCTTTTCAGGCCAAATTAAAATCAATAAAATCAAATAAGATCATTCTTTAGAAAATAATAATAGGTAAAATAAAATAATTATTTTAAAAATAACAATAATGAGGAGGGGGCTGATAGCTACCACTTATTGAATATTTACTTTATCACAGAAATAGTAACAGTCCGGGACCAGCAGTTAGCGTAATGGCTATGTCGCTGGACTCCCACATAGTAGACCGCGGTTCGAGTCCCGGACCCGGTGGCTTAACTCACACCGGGTGCATGTGCGTGTGTGCCCAAGATCCTGAGAGGAGAATGGAGGAGAAGGGTTTGCAGCAGCGTGGCCGCCCCCTCTGGGAGGTGATTTCTCACTTTCTGTCTCTCTGTCTCTCTCTGTCTTTCTGGCGAGCACACGTGCCCTATAGCAAAAACCTCTCAAAAAAAAGAAAAAAAAAAAAGAAACACAATGTATATGCCTGGAAACAAGGCCTTCGAAATGGCCACAGGTTGGTGGTCTCAAGAGATACTTTATTTGAAATGAAATGTGTTTTGAAAATATAAAAAAAAAATCACATCTCTCCAAAATTATTTAAGAGACATATTTCCACAAATTCGGACTACTCTATGAGGTTCATGAATGCGATGGTTTATAAAGCATTTGATACACAGTCATCATTGCTTTCCAGAAACTGGCATTTACATAGTCTGATGCTTTAAGCAAAAAGCTGACCTTGGAATGTAACAGTTTTATCTTTCTTCTCAACATACAGTGACCTGCAAAGACTACCTACTGCTAAAATCTACTACCCCAGTAGCAGAGAACTGGGGAGCAGGTCTCACCAGAAAGTTATACAAGGAAGTCTACAGTCTTTCTGTTTCCTTCATTGGACAATAGGCCCTTTCTAAGAAAACCCTGTTGAATCCTGTACTCCATTTGGCAAATGTCCTCTGAACAAGTTGCAGATCACTTTGTCACCCAATCTTCTGTAAGTCTTAATTGATTGTTCAGTATTGTCAAGTAAAAAGCCACCCTTCAAAACTGCGTCAAGAATTAGACCATAGGGCTGGCCCTGTGGCACAGTCGCATTGTGCCGCTCAAGAGAAGCCGGATCTCGCAAGGTAGCCCCAATGCGAATCCTATTCTTGGTCTGATTAACCTGAGACATGTTGGCCACACTCACTCGTCCAATGGATTTCCACAATTAATACATCTTAGGTTACTTTTGGCAAGTAGGTATAATTGCTCTTGAAAGAATCAGGTAATTTTCACATTTTGAACTTATTCCACTGAGGGTCTTTTGTTGGTAAAGCCAAAACCATTAGTTTGACATTAACAAAAAAAGAAAAAACACTAAATCTTTGTCCTCTTCCCACAATGTTCTATGTTCTCTGGGATTGCTTCGGTTTCCCTCAAGTCTTAGCCCCTCCCTTTTTTTGATTGCTAGAGGGCATGTGCACTCTCCAGAGAGAAAGAGACAGAGAATGCAAACCCCCTCTCCCCAGGCCATGATTCCTTTGCCTCCATTTCTCCATCCTGTTGGAATCTGGGGCATCACACACTCATCTGGTGTGTCCCTCAAGCCAGTGGTTGGCTATGTGAGATCTGGTTTCTTTAACTACTAGGCCATTGGGTTGGCCCCTTAGACCCTTTTCTAAGCCTACACTGAACATAATATTGTTAATACCTGGAGCCAAGCTAAAAGCATGTCACTTTTTCTGGGGACAAAAGACATATCATGTATTTGAACTCACGTACCAGCAGAAGACCTGTTTCTACCAGATTTAAATTTAGGGCTCTTTAAGAGAAATACAGAGTGTTTGATACATGAGAACCAAAAAATAGTTAAAACAGGCCTTTACATTAAAGCCAGACTTTCTAATAGACTTTACAGGTAAGGGAAACTCCATGAAGCAATGTGTAGATTTTTTTTTCCGCCCACTATTGGAAAAAATATGGGGTTAAATGATAAGGCTGGCTTGATTTCTGCACTATTAGAGAATCCCAGCTTGCTCAATAAGGAAAATGTTCATTTTGAAAGGGCCCCTTAGAGGTATTTACTCTCTGACCACAGCACTCCATGTATGCATATCTAAGTGAATGTCCACTAAGAAAGTATGTTTAAGGAGCTTCGTCCTGGTGTTTAGCCAGTCCCACTATTAGGTGTTCTCAATTGAACGATAAAAGAACTCAGTGAGGCAAGAGAAACCATTTCCTGGATCTGGAGGTCACACATTTTTTTCCTTTTCATTCATTTACTTCAACAAACAGTTATTAAGCTCACTGTGTACAAGGCTTGGTGCCAACACAAGTTCAAGGACAAAAGTTCAGCTCCAGATGAGCCAGTTCTTTTCATTGTCTAATTTTTTACATTTTTGTTTATATAAGGAATAGTTTTTCTATTAGACCTGCCCTTTTGCTCGTCTTCTTGTGTTGAATGAAGTACTTTTTTTACTTTGGTCATTTGTATCATTTTCTTACAAGCAGAACACAGCCACTGAGACATTAAATGATGTGCACTTGTATTTTGTTCAGTTCTGTTGAGCATGACTGTTGTACTGCTCTGGAAAAATGATCGAACCCTCATAATTTCAAAGTGTCAAAATAATATAAACCATCCTACTTCTCTCCTTTCTAATTTCTGAGATTTCACAGTTAAGTACTAAGAGTTCAGACTACAGAGCCATCAAGAGGGTCAACTTGGGACCAGCAGATGGTGTCATGATTATATTGCTGGACTCCCACATAGTAGACTGAGGTTTGAGCCCCAGACCTAGTGGCTTAAAACTCACACCGGGAGCATGTGCGTGTGTGCCCAAAATTCCAAGAGGAGAATGGAGGAGAAGGGATTACAGCATGGCTGTTACCCAAGGGGTGATTTTCCACTTTCTGTCTATGGCTCTCTCACCTCTCTGGTGAGCACACACCCCCAATAGCAAAAATCTCTCTTAAAAAAAAAAAAAAAAAGAGAGAGAGAGAGAGAGAGAGTGTCAACTCAATATAAATATTACAAGAGATCAAGAGAGAGCTATAGAAAGACAAGAAACCATGATTGTCCTGGTCCCACGAAAAACCATGACTGACTGGAAAATCCAGGACTCCAGGAACCAAGAAGACATGGGCATATTGTTTTTCAACACTGAGATTACTTACCTATTAATATATAGGGATGTCTTTTGCAAGTATTTGGATTTTTTTTTTTAGCACAAATATTTAAAAGTAAAATCTTCCATTTTGGAAATAGCTATGGTTTCATTGGGGTTGTAACGGTCTACATATTAAAATTACACCACTATGAGACATTCCCTAAAAACTAGAGCAGTAGTTCAAAAGAAGCTGAACCAAACTCAGTTTAAGAACTCTTTAAATCTAGGTCTCTGAATTCTCATTCATTCATATGTATATTCATAATTTAATCTTGCTAGCATATTTTTGCAGCTGCAACCTAAACGGGCATGCATGGAAGCAGGAGTCCATGTAAGTTTTATTTTCCATTTGCTTAAGCTTTCATGTTCCCTGTAACTTGTTAGATAAAACTATCATCAACAAATTTCAACATTTCAATATTACACTAACAAGCAATTTGATCTTTAAGCTCCTTTCTAGATGAAAGGAGAACAGACATCTCAAGCAGGCCATTCTACTTTCATTTCTGGACTACACAACTTAGCAATGGTCTAATACTGACCTTTCCTATTTGGATGCTGGAAAAATACTAACCAAGATTATTTTGGAAAAGACCACGGGAAATAGAGACATGACAGTAAAGCCATACAGATAGGAAGTGATTCTCAGTCCCAGGAGGATGTGGTATCATCTATGGCTCTTTTTAAATTTAATACCATCTGCCCTTGTGGACTTTAACCATCCTTTTGATTTAACACAGAAGAGGGTTTGTTCTACCTTTAAAAGCACATCCTCTTTTTCCTCCAGTCTTGAACAAGTGGCTCTAAAACAAGACCAGAGTTGTTTTCTTACTGAAAATCTAGTGTTTACCCAGTCCTTCCTTTTCAATTTCTGAGTTTAGCTAACAACAAAACAAACAGCCCTCAAATTCCTCCCAGAGCAATAAAAAGCAAAACAGTTGGCTTCTCTGATCCATATTATTTTCACTATGAAAACTAAAACTTATGACCATTAGTCCTTTGAAATATTTACAAATTGTATTTTAAACAATGTGATTCTACAGTGTGCTCCTATAACAAAATATAAGGATCAGAAAATGTGGCTCAAGTCAAGTGTGTGAAGCTCTTAGAAAAGGGTATTCTAGCCTGGACAGAAGACTAAATACTCTCTCAGACAACATGAATGTTCTCTTTCCTTCAATTACTTTTCTTTTCTTTTTTTTTTTTTTTTTTTTTTTTTTTTTTTTTTTTTTTTTTTTGCTATAGGGCACGGCTCGCCAGAAAGAGAGAGACAGAAAGTGAGAAATCATCCCCCGCAGGGATAGCTATGCCACAATCCCTTCTCCTCCATTCTCATCTCAGGATCTTGGGCACACATGTACATATGCTCAGCATGATTTTAAGCCACTAAGTCAGGGACTTGAACCACGGTGGACTACATGGGAGTCCAGTGACATTGCCATTATGCTAACTGCTGGTCCCCCCACACACTACATTTTTGAACTGGAACATACACATTCATATTCAGAAATCAGTAGGAAGGAGTATTCTCCTCCTTAAACCTTTCACAGAGTGAGGATAAAAGCAAGACTTCTGCTATAGGAAACGCAGCCGTATCATACATTCAAGATATAATCAACCTGCGAAATGCTGGGTTATGTTTTAAATATTTTGAAATCATATTTCCTTACTACAAATTTCCTTGTAGAAAAGCAATATTTGAGCATCAGATTTTCGTAACTACAAAATTCTGAACTTTTAGCTTTTCTAAACTTAAGTACACATGGAAAAAGTCTCAAAAAAGGGGGGGTAATATCAGAGTTTAATTTAATCACCTGGTGTAACAATGAAAGCATCAGACCTTTTGCAAATGCCCTAGGAATAATGAATGCATTCTTAATACTTCCCCCTCCACCGCTCCCCTTTTCTTCCCCTAAGATTAGGATTTGCTAGGATATAAGTTTTGAAAATAAACTTTCCTTTTTTGGAAAATGGCCTACATTCAGAAATGTCTTAGAACAAGCATTAAAAAAAACTAATAAATAATCATAACTCAAAATACATTAAAATAAAATTACAGTACATCATTGCTCCTAGGAGGTCCACCGTACTATAAGATCCTTTCAAAGGTTCATAAATAAAGTCTTCTTGACTTGAAATCGTTTCCTGCATCGTGATGGAGGATATACAGAAAACTAAGAGGAATCGCCAAGTTATCAGTCAGGTCGTGTCCAAACTACTTGATCGGGTGCGGGGCGGGGAGACAGTTTTGTTTTCTATCCCAGTGAAGACAATAGAAATGTGTTCATCCCACTTCCTCAAGTCCTCAAAACCTGAAAAGAAATGACACTGAATGAAGCAGGTGGCTCCGAATCCTCCAGGACCCAGTTCTCTTCAGGCCAGTCCAGCGGACAAGGTGCTCAAAGACACCCGCGTGGTTCCCTCCAGGGCACAGCTGAACGCATCCCTGAATAAGAGCGATCTGGGTGCACGGGGACACAGTCCGTGAGGCCTCCCTGTCCCCTCTATCCTCCCGGCTCTGCCCGGCCTTTCCTGCCTCTAACTTGCTTCTCTTCTTTCACCTCCCCAGAAACTTGGAACGATTTTTCATTCCCCCATCCAAGAGCCTAGCCCTCCCGACATCTACGCGACCCACACTCCTCGGTGCCCGGACCTTACCTAGTCTGGCCCGAGTGCTGCCCCCTTCAGGCAGAATTGGAAGTGCTGCGGAGAAGCCGGTGGCCGTGCAGCTGCGAGTGTGGTTGTGGATGCGGGTGCGGTAGTTGGTGTGGGTGCGGGTGCGGGTGCGGGTGCGGGTGAGCGTGCGGATGGGGATGCGGATGCGGATGGGCATGAGGATGCGGATAAGAGTGGAGCTGTTGGGGCTGAGGCTTAGGTTGTAGCTGGAGCTGGGGCTGGGGTTGGAGCTGGGAGTGGATCTGGGACTGTGGCTGGGGCTGAGGTTGGAGCTGGGACTGAGGCTGGGGCTGGGGCTGGGGTTGGGGCTGCGGCTGGGGCTGGGGCTGAGGTTGGGGTTGGGGCTGGAGCTGGGGCTGAGGTTGGGGTTGGGGTTGGGGCTGAGGCTGGAGCTGCGGCTGCGGGGGCTGCTGCTGGACCAGGTGCTGTTGCTTTTGCCGCGTGGACTTGACCGCCAAGATAGCCTGACGATTCTTATACTGCACCATCTGCAGCGTGATTTCGGCGTTCCAGCCCTGGTCCTGCGGGCACCGAAAGTCGATCTCCTTGCCCTCGGTCATCACCACAGTGAAGTACATATACTTGCCCTTGCGCTCCACGCAGTCCACGGTCTTCATGTTGGAAAAGTGCAATTCTTTGAGCTTGACTGGCGGCTCGAGGCCGGCGACAGTGGGGCAGCCCGGTTGGGACTGCTCCGCTGGCCCCTGCCCGGGCTGTGGCTGCTGCTGATGTTGCAGCTGCTTGGGCGGGATGAGCAGCAGCCCCTCCTCGGTGAGGATGCAGCACTTTTTCTTCCAGAGCTGCAGCAAGCCGTCGCTGCGCTTCTCCAGCACGCCCTCCTTCAGCGCCTTGCAACCGCTGCTCTCCAGCATCCTCCCGGCATAGGGGGGTGCACCGCTCGACTCGGCCTCTCTGTTTCCAGCCGCCCGCGCTGGGGGCAGCAGCAACAGCCGGGCGCCGTCCTCGCCCCAGCGGCTTCTACCGCCACCCGCCCGGAGCGCGCAGAGGAGGCTAACACGTAGGAGGCAGAGCGGCCGCGGAGGCTCGGGGTCCGGGCAGAGGGACAGCCGCGTCCTGATGCGCCACAAGGTCCCGGAGATGCGAGCTGCCGGGCCTCTGTCGTCCTCTTGCGAGCGCTCACTGAAGGGCACTGGCCGGGCCCCCTCGCGGCGCTTTTGAATGGGCCATCCTCCCCACCCCCGAGTGACACCCAGCGGAAAAGGCGGCTCCTGGCGCCCGCACCGCGGGGGAAAGCCCAGCTCCGAGAGGCGCTCGGCGGCCGGCGCGCGCCTCATTAACTTGGGGCCGTTCCAAAACCCGCTGCGTCCACGCCCCCCGCGTCCCTTGCCCCGCCTCTCGCCGCCCACTCGCTTCCGCGCTCCTTTCCCGGGAAGACAAGCGGGACCCGAGCTCCGGAAACTCCGCTCCTCCTTCCAGGACGTTCGCCGAGGGCGCCCACAGGGCTTGACAACAAATGCAGAAGCCCAGAGGGCGCTGAGAGGCCATCCCTACCGTCCCGCCTTTGCCCGGCCTACGGGGCTCCCTGCTAACAGCCGCAGAAAGTGGGGATGGCGCTGCGAAGGCGTGCTCAGCTGACAAGCAGTGCCCGGAACACGAAGCTGTCTTTGCCCTCGGGAACTAGCCTTAAAGGTTTCGCACGCACTGGGCTCTAAGACCTGCAGAACCACAATGTCCTGGCCCAGGCGAGCAGGAAGGGCCTTAGCAGTGTAGTCCCGCGTTGATGTGCCATCTGGGACGCCTACCTAAACAGCTTAGAACACAAAGGCGGAGAGGAAATCGGTCTTCACTCGCACCTTCGTTCGCGGTCATTAATAGCCCTTAGAAAGGGGAACGAGCGATTGTTAAAGCAATAGCGCTACCGTCTGTCGGGTTTGGAAGGAGTGGAGAAAGGCAGACCCACTTTAGAGGACATGTCGCCTTGCTGTTCTTGGCCGGCGAGCACACTAGCCCCCGATCTTCTCCACCAAGTTCTCCGGACCCCTTTTTAACTAGTCCATACTGCCTGTAACATCTGTTACAACAGTTAATAACCCTAACTACATTCAAACCAGGGGGACGATGGGTGCCTAGAGTCCGCACTGCAAAGCACAGCTTAGCGCTCCAGACCCAGTCAGCCCCTTCGGGTGTCCACCTTTCCAAACGCCTAATGGACCAGATCTGTATTATTCAGATTCTCACATTTTATTATGTAGAAGCTACTTCTACATAATAGAAGTTAAAAAACGGTAACCGAGACCTAGTCTCCTGGTGAGGAGACCCACCCAGTAAGAAAATAGGGAGCCCCAGCTACGGACTAATCCTGAGTACAGGGAACCATCACAGGAAGAACCAACCAACCAGGGATGGGCAAGTCAGATTTGGGCAAGTAGGAGGAAAGACTGCCTCTGAGTCCAAAATGGAAGGGAAATTTTCCATCACCTGTTTGCATGTATGGCTAGAACAAAATATTCAAGGGAAGGGAAAGCTGAGCAAAATCCTGTGTCATGTTAAGGAATTCAAATATGGGGCCGGCAGGTGGCGTGGTGGTTAAAGGCGCTGGACTCCCACATGGCCGTCGTGGTCGAGTCCCAGAACTGGCGGCTTGCTTTCTCACTTTCCCTGTCTCCCTCTGGTCAAATCAAAAATCACAAATGGAATTAAATAAAAATCTTTTTTTTAAAAATTCAAACTTAATTTTAAGGTAATCAGAACAAAAGATAACTTAGAAATATGGGAAGGTCCTAAATGTTAATCTTCCTGAGAACAATACGTGATCAAACAAGACAACTCCAGCACAATTCGGAATCCCACTGTGTTCTCTGCGCTTGGCCAGATCTCAGGATCTTCACATTGTTGATGGGTTAGCAGTCTTTTAAGGTGAAAGGCATTTATTAAAATTTTGTAGATTTCTGGTAAGATGTTAAAAATGTACAATTGTGTATACAACACACACATCTATTTCTTTTCCTGTCTTGGTAGGACAAGTGAACATTCCAGAGAATTTCTACATGACCAGCTGTTCACCCTTTGAACAGAATGACATTCTTCAGCTCTTTGGGAAAAGATACTTCCTTTAAGCCTGTAATTCAGTCTCTGTTGGCACGTGTTGTTGGGATAGTTTATATAGAAAACACACAAACTTGATAGCTTTAAGGGGGGTGGGGGCACCAGCATCCGATTGGTGGTGCAGCAGTAATGCATTGCTCCAGAGATGCTAGATCCACGTGGAAGACCACAGGTTCAGTTCCCCAGTTGATCGGTATATGCGGAGACCCAGCCACACTGATTGGCTGGAAGGTTGGGAAGAACCATAGCATGAGCCCCTCTAGCCCAGGGAGGTGCCTCTCTCTGTAAACCTCATGAAAAGAAAGAAACAGAGAGAACCTGAAGTCCAAGTCATATTCTTAGAATTCCAAGTATGGTTTCACCTAGGCTTCTACAGTTTACCAGGAGGAAACAAATGTATTCTATTGTCCTAAATTAACTGAAAAATGTTAGGTCAGCACCATTTTCAAAAGCACTCATTTAATTATAACTCAGACTTTCCAGTTGGGTCTATCACAATTTAGTAATTTTGTGAGCAGTTCAGAGGTTAAGTCTACAATGTGCTCTCACTGACCAGTTCATAAAGTTATTGAGGGAAAAATTTTTTTTAGATATTTTTGCCATAGAACATGTGCGCTTGAGGGAAACGGAGAGCGAGCAAGGAGGGAAAGCGAGAAATTAGCCCTCGGGTGGTATGGCCACATGGCAATCCCTTCTCCATTCTCTTGAGATTTTGGGTACACTTGCTGGTTTTCAAGCCACTGGGTCTGGCTCAAACCATGTCAGCCATGTGGGATCCTGCCGCCTTTAACCTCTACGCCACCTGCTGCTAGTCACCCAAATATTCAGGAGGCTCCTTGCCATATAGCTCAGGGTGAGCCAGGACATGAGCTGAGAATTACCTCTGCTTGTAAATTATGTGCTGGCATAAATTCAAATTTGACTTTCCATGTTCTTTTTAAATTTTGCTAGAGTGCACACATGCTTGCCAGGGAGACAAAGAGTCGAGAGACGAGAGACAAGCGAGAATGCCTTGTCCCTACAGAGGAATGCTAAGCTACAATGCCTTCTCTGCCATTTCTCCTTTCAGGATTTTGGGCATACACACACACAACCAGCATGTTTTTCAAGCCATCCAGTATGAGACTTGAACGAGTGAACCATGTGGAATTCAGCTGCCTTAACCAGTATGCCACTGGCTGGCACTTCCTGTTCTTATGAAGGTATATTTGTCAAGGCAGGAGCACTGGACACACTTATTTCACACACTTTTTTTCCCAAGATTTTTGCTGTAAAGCGTGCATTCACTGGAGATACAGAGAGTGAAATTGAGAAATCACACCTCCCCCCCCCCCCCGGGGGGGAATGGCCCCACCACAATCTCATCCATTCTCTCTTGGAATTTTGGGCATGCACACACATGTGCCCAGTGTTTCACGCCACCAGGTCCAGGATTTGAACCAGTTGGCCATGTGGGAGTCCAGTGCCTTAACTACTACACCACCTGCCGGCCCCTATTTTACAAAACCTTTAAAAATCTAAACATTCATCTCCATTGTACTCTTGCCAAAGAATTCAAATGGTAGCATGTCTGCCTTGCAGTAATCCTTTATTCTTTTCCCTTGATACCCAATCTACAGTCAGGAAACCCCATTTGTTTTGGAACATCCAGACTTTGCTTCCTTCTCTACTATCCTGACCCAAATCACTATCATCTTCTGCCCTGAATGATGGTGATTTGGGTCAGGGTGGTAATGAATCCTGCAAAAGCTTTCTTGTCCCTTGATTCTACCATTGTTGTCCTATAATCTATTCTCAATATGTCAATGTAATCCCAGTCACTTTAAGTATTTACTCAAATGTCACCTTCTCAATGAGGTCTATCCAGACCATCCTAATAATTTTCCCCTATATCATGTATTGCCTTCTAACATTCTACTAGGTAATTTATTATGCCTATTGCTTGCTTCTATCCTACTTGTTTAAAATATTTATTTTTAATTTGACCAGAGAGGGAGGGAAAGTGGGAAAACAAGTCACCAGGTCCAGGACTCAAACCACAGTCAGCCATGTGGGAGTCCGGCGCCTTAACCATATCATCTGCCAGCCTGTCTCCCACTTTATATTTGAGCATAAGCTTTTAAAAATAAGGATCATTATTTTTCACGTATCTCAATCACCCAGAACAATTCTCTGCACACAGTAGGTGCTCAACACATGTAGAAACTTGGCATCAGAAAATACTTATCCAGGGGGCCAGCAGGTGTATGGTGGTGAAGGCCCTTATCTACCACATGGCTGACCAGTTCGAGTCCCAGACCTGACAGCTTGCTTTCTCACTCTCTGTGTGGTGAGCGTGTGTGTGCTCTTGCAAATGTAAATAATAAAGTTAAATTAATTTTAAAAATATATATCCATCATAAGATAAAAGGTACTTCTTCAAATGCTTGGTGTTTTCATAATGCACCCTACTTTCAAAATTTTAACTGAAAAAGACAAAATAAAAACCTTCAAAAATTTGCCATATGTGTGTGTGTGTGAATGTGTGTGTGTGTATACACAATTTTTTCTTAATGGGTAACATGTTAGGCTTTTCTTAACCTTAAGTACTAACCACTCTACAGATGCCATAAAAATAAGGGAACCAGCAGTTAGCGTAATGGCTATGTTCCTGGACTCCCACGTAGTCGACCACAGTTCGCATCCCGGACCCGGTGGCTTAAAACTCACGCCGGGCGCGTGTGCATGCGTGCCCAAGATCCCGAGAGGAGAATGGAGAAGGGATTGCGGCGTGACCATCCCCCCTGGGGGGTGATTTCTCGCTTTCTGTCTCTACGTCTCTCTCTCTCTGTCTGGCGAGCGCACGCGCCCTATAGCGAAAACCTCTCCAAAAAAAAAAAAAAAAAAAAAAAACCCACAAATCCTTTTCTGAGCAATAAGCAATTTAAACAGTGATATTTATAATCTTGTTTCCTAGTACCAGTGATTAAGACAAGAAACATGATATTGGTGCTGAATTGGTTAAGTTCCTCTTACTTGGCAGTTTTAGACAGATAATTGCTTAAAAGTACATACTGGATTAAAGACACTTCACAGGACGTGAGTAGTTTATATACACAAAATCCTCATTTACAGACTCACCTGCAATATGCTCTTGTCAGGTCACTCTCATCAATGTATATAAACGCTAACCATAGCCTCATGTTCAGAAAACAATCTAGACTTCATAGCCATTTACTTCATCTTTGAAATACTTCAAAAAAATTCTAATTTCCAATGCCTAGAACTAGCCAGACTCCTCAGCTGCCTCCCTTATATACTAGGTGATGAGCTGAGGCCTCCTAGTGATCAATTTCTGTAATGCAGCTTAAAGCAAGTCATAGTTATTTTTAAAACCGTATTACAAACCTATCCGTGGGTCAAGCACTGTCAACTAGCTGGTTCTAACCTTTTATGCCAAGAGTTTAATTTTACCTTTTAGATTTACTCTGGCCAACTAGTTCCTTTTTAGTCATAAGTTCACTTCCAACTGACTGGCAGATTTTTAACTAGACTAAGATCTACTTTACTAGCTATCTAACATCCTGGATGAGTGTTTTCATCATTGTACCAAGTAGCACAAAGAATCTGGAGTCAGCAGACTGACAGCAGTTAAATTGAGGCAAAGTGACTAAATGTTTTCTGAACAGAGCAGCCAAGTCTAACAGAAATTTTACTTAAGATTTTTAACAGAAGTCCAGTAATGTATTAGATAATTATGGTAATATTTACTTTGAAGTAATAAATCAATTTCTGGGAGTGGCTGAAATGGAACAGGGTTCAAGTCTTGTTTTCACTCTAAATTCATAACCTGGGCCAGTTTATATTTGAAATGTGGTTACTAGCCTTAGGGCAGTGTCCCAGGATATCCTCAATCAAATAATCTTTTAGTTTATGCTATAGGGCACCTGAGCTCACCTGACAGAGAAAGTGAAAATTCTCCCCGGGGGGGGGGGGGGGGGGGGGTGTCGGGGAGGATGGCCATGTCACAAACCCTATTCCTCCAGTCCCCTCTAGAGATTTGGGAAATGTGTGCACAATCACCCAGCATGATTTTTGAGCTGCTGGGTTTGAGACTCGAACCATGCTGTCAGCCACGTGAGATCCAAAGCCTTAACCTCAAAACCACCTGCTGACCCCAAATAATCCATTTCTGCCTTTAAGTTATTCAACATGTGTTAGCTGTGGTTATCATTCTAACCTTTCTCCTAACAAACTCAGATTCTGCTCTAGACAGCATACATGCCCAAGTCTAATACAGTACCAGCCTCCCTCTGGTCAGATTCTTTTTTTTTTTCGGGGGCGGGGGGGACGTTTTTGCTATAAGGCGCGTGCGCTCACCAGACAGACGAGAGACACAGAGGCAGAAAGCGAGAAATCACCCACCAAGGGGGATGGCCACGCCGCAATCCCTTCTCCTCCATTCTCCTCTCGGGATCTTGGGCATGCATGCACACGCACCCGGCGTGAGTTTAAGCCACCGGGTCCAGGACTCGAACCGCAGTCAACTACGTGGGAGTCCAGAGACATAGCCATCACGCTAACTGCTGGTCCCCAGATCCTTCTTTATAAGAAACTGGATGCCAGCAGTCTTTTGCCTCCTTGAGTCAAGCCTGCTGCCCAGAACCTGGTCATGATGGACAGAGGCCCAGCAGCCATATTACAGGTGATAAAGGAACTTACCAAAAATAAGAAGCATAAATCTGAAAATCTCTGAGAACCATGAAGCTCCCATATCAGTCCCAGTCTACAGATAAGCTAGGAGAAAAATCTAGTCAAGGCACATTGAATACAATGCACTTTATAGAAGTCTAGATTAACTCTGGTCTCTATATTTAAGTCTATAAACTCAAGCCTAAAGAAAGTGCCTATTTAACCACTAGTTCTGCACATAGGGATATCCAAAAGAAAACCACTGCGAAGTGTCTCTTAGAGCAGGTAGGAGCATTTAAATGCTTACTCAAACACAAACCACATGCCTATGCTTAAGTTATTATCCTTGTGTATAAGGAGAGAACAGTTATTTCCAAACAAGTATGAAGATTAAATAAGGAATTATGTGCATTGTATTAAATGCTTAATGATTTACAACTGTCAAAACTAATTTGCTTTATGTTATAAAGCAAAGTCTCACCTAGTTTGTTTCTTAAGAGATTTTTGCTGTAAGGATACGTGTGCTCGCCAGAGAAAGCAACAAATCACTCCCAAGGGGGATGGCCATGCTGCAATCCCTTCACTTCCATTCTCCTCTCGGGATTTTGGGCACACATCCACACATGCCCAGCCAAGTCTCACCTAGTTTTAAAATACAGAGCACAGGGGCCAGCAGGTAGCATGGAAGTTAAGGTGCTGGACCCCACATAGCTGGCTGTGCAGTTTGAATCCTGGACCCAGGGTCTTGAAAGTCACTCCAGGCATGTGTGTGTGCACACACACACGCACGGTGTGGCCATACCCCTAGGGGGTGATTTCTCACTTTCCTTCTGGCATACACCCTATACCAAAACTTGACAGCAGTCCCTCACTGTAGTTACAATATACCCAACCTTTGAAATCAAATCTGTACTTAATGGTCATCTTATAAAGATGCCTTTACCAATAAAGTTCAACATTGCTAAAAAGATTATGTATACATCCAGAAATTTCAATTGTCCAGATATAAATCAAAGATTTCAATAGTTTCAAAAAGTGAACATTTTTCTCTCTAAACAGACATATTACGGTATATAATGGTATGTAATTTAACCTGTCTTGATGTCCTCTGATCATTTTGGCAGACTATTTTAGCTTTTGGTATACTGTAAGCAATTGTATTTTTTTTTAAAGAATTATTTAACTTTATTTTAATTTAACCAGAGGGGAATTGGTGGGGGGGGGGGGGGGGGGAGTAGTAGTAGTGAGAAAATAAGCTGCCAGGTCTGGGACTTGACCTGTAGTTGGCCATGTGGGATCCAGCACCCTTAACCACCATGCCACCCCCATCAATTGAATTTTCTAAAAACAAAGACAAGTTGACAAGATTCCAGATCCTTTCTCCAAAATCTTACCCTCTCCAGCAGAAAACTAGTCTTCTCCCATGAAAACTTAAGGGCTGGGACCAGCAGATTGCATAATGGTTACAAGGCTGGACTCCCACAAGGTCGACCACATTCTCAGTCCCAGACCTATATGGGGTCACACCAGGGTGTACATATGCATGCCCAAGATCCTAAGAGAATGGAGAAAGGACTGCAGTATGGCCATCCTTCCCGGGAGGTCAGTTCTCATTTTCTCTCTCTGGTGAGCACACATGCCCTACAGCAAAAAATCTCTTAAAAACAAAAAAGAAAAACTGAGGGGCCTGTGACCAACTCCTTCAGGTAGGTAACAATAAAGATTTAAACTTCTACCTTGCTAGCTCTTGGAATACAGCTACCTTATCATTTCACATGCAGGTAGAGTTCTGGTCACATTCCAGCTGAGGTCCCAGCTCACGGTTAGGCTTGTCTACACGAATGTGGAGATGACTATAGTCTCTAGCCTCCAAAAGTTACCCCTGCTGATGCTTACTACAGCAAAATTAAACTAAATCCAGCCAGCAAAATAAATCTTGCCAACATTTTGAATCATAAAAGTTTAGTGGTGGTTTTGTACTGGGTTTCTAGATAATCACAATCACTGATAATGCTCTCCACATTCTCACACCTCCGTTGAGCTTAGACTATACGAAACCCACCTTTGTTGTTTTCTCAATACATATAATTCAGTATGTAAGGCTTGACAGCTACCAAGGACTCAATAATTGTTTTGGTAATTTAGGACACTGAACTATTCAGAATCAACTTCCCACATGGCCCCGTGATCGTACCCCCTAAACTATCTGAAACCACAGATAGCACCAAACCCTATACGTATTGTGCTTTCTCCTACACTTGTAAGGTGGCTTCAAAAAGATAGTGGAAAAGTGGAACTTATGAGTTTGGTGCAACTTAAAAATCTGTACAATTTTAAAAAAATATTTTCCTTGAACTTTTTGAAGATGCTCTTCATATGTCTTTGATAAAGCTTGATTTTTAAGTCACAGTAAGATTAATAACACTGATAAAATTTACTGTAAGCTACATCAATGTGTCCTCAAAATACTTTTATTGTACTACACTAACTTTTGGACCACGGACCATAGTTGACTTGATAAACAAAACTGTGGAAAGGGAAGCTGAGGATAAAGGGGTACTATGGTAGGACTACAGCCCGGTAATTCCAAGTTCTCATAAACTGACGTACACACACAAAAATTTACTGTGCACCTCTGTTCCAAGTCCAATGCCAGATGCTAGGAAATCCATTAGTGACTTTAACTTGCTATGGGGCACAGGTACTTGCCAGAGACAGATTAACGGGCTGGGGGAAAGGCCAGACTGCAATCCCTTCTCCTCCACTCTCCTCTTGGGATTTTGGACACACAAGCGCATGCATCAAGGGTTTTTCAAGTGATGGGGTCCAGGACTTGAACCCTGCAGTTGGTGGAGTCCAGCCACTTTAACCAGCACACCACTGGCTGGCCCATTTTCTGAACCAGTAGAATCAGTTCAGAGACAGAATCAAAGTATTAATTCAATGAAAAGACTATATGTTAAACTGAACACATATGCACAAAAGCCCAGTGGCAAGAGGCAGCAGCCAAGCAGACACAACACAGGTCCAGTATGACCAACCTAATTCAAGTCTAAAACTACATCTGAATTCAAGACAGTCACCCATGTCACTATCCACACCCGCAGTCTCCCTAATATCCAGGGCTCCAAGCAAACATCGGGATGGAGATTATGAATAATGAGAACTTAAGATTTTTCTATTTAAAATTTTAAATACAACTAAGTACCACTTGATTTTACCCTAGACCATTTCTAGGTTCTCCAAAAGCCATAGAAAATAAACTGGTATATAAAAATACACCTATTTTTGGGCCGGCAGGTGGTGTATTGGTTAGGGGCATTGGACTGCCACATGGCTGACCACAGTTCAAGTTTCGGACTTAGTGGCTTGCTTTCTGTTTTTCTCACTGTCCCTCCCTGGTCAAATTAATATGAAATAAAAGAATAAATGTCAAAATAATTCTTAAAAAAATAAAAAGCTATTTTTTAAGACTGAATGTTGGCCCTGTGGCCTGCTTTAAGGGAGCCAAATCTCACATGGCTGCCAGGAGTTCAAATCCTCACCCTGGTGGCTTGAGAAACACGAGTTCTCTTCTGAAGACCTTAGAAAAAAAAAAAAAAAAAAAAAAAAAAAAAAACCCAAAACCAAACCAACAAACAAAACTCTAGTTTGTTTTATTCTCCCTCCAACTTGCCAGAGGCATATGATATGAGCTTACTAGAAACAGCACCAAATGATTAATGGTCATGGTGCAATCCTATTTCTATGCTTTTGGGATCTGAGAAATGCACGTATGTGTCAAAGCAAGTGACATGGATTTGACCTGCAGAGTCAGCCAGGAGACTCCCTAAAACACTAGGCTACAGGACTGGCTGTAGACCTAGTTAATTTTAAAAGTAGCATTTTTTTTTAAATTTATTAAATAGAGACATTAAAAAAAAAAAACTTCTCAAAATTGAGATGCAAGTTTAAATACATTATCCAGTCTTAATTTGTCATGTACACAAAATTAAGGTACCTCTTAGAGATATCTTGCCTTCAGAAAACTGACATTAACTGCCAAAACCAACTTAAAAAGTGATCCCAGGGGTCAGCTAGTGGTGTGGTTAAGGCAGTTGAATCCCACATAGCTGGCTGCACAATTCGAGTCTTGGCCTTGCCAGCTTTTAAAACACCTGGGCATATGTGCCTGTGTGACCAAAATCTCAACATAATAGAGAAAGGCCATCTACTTCTCTACTTTCTTTTCTCTGATGAATGCATGCTCCCTACAGCAAAATAAACAAAAACAAAGCAATACCAACCATAAATTTTAGGTTTGCTTATGTTTAGAAGGCACACTTGTTAAATGTTTATTATGAATACATCAGGCTTTAAGTACTTTTACGTTTTCTCATTAATTCTCACCATCTTTCGTGATACAGGTGAAAACTTCGGATGCTTGGCCAGCGTGGTATTGCGGTTAAGGTGGTTGGAACCCACATGGCCAACCATGCTAATCAAGTAACAAACTTGGGGGCTTGAAAAGCAAGCTGGGTTCATGTGCATGCATGTCCAAAATTTTGAAAGGAGGGGGAAATGGAGACTGCAGAATGACCATTCCTCATGGGTGTGGTGCTTTCTCAGTCTCCCTCACTCATTCTCATGCTGTGTGCACAGCAAGTGCACACATCCTCACATGAAAACTGAAGAAAAAAACAAAACACACCGAAGATATGCTGAACAAATATAGGTGGTAGACAGACCCCAAGGCTTGTGTTTAACAATATTACCCAATGTTATGAACATATTCTCATACATATCCCATTAAAATTTGACGGCGGGACCAGCAGATCGCATAATGATTACATCACTGGACTCCCATGTAGTCGACTATGGTTCAAGTCTTGGACCTAGGGGCTTAAAACTCACACTGAGCATATGTGTGTGTCCAAAACCCAGAGAGGAAAGCGGAGAAGGGATAGCTGTGTGGTCATCCCCTCTGGGGGGCAATTTCTCGCTTTCTCTCTCTCTGGCGAGCACATATAACCTATAGCAAACATCTCTCTAAAATAATCTGAGTTAAATGAAAATTGCAACACAATAAATGCTACCCCAAAACACTAATCTGAAATTCACGCTTTGAATCCTGTTATTTAAAGTAAAGTTTGACTAGTTCTGCTCTCGGTTAAGTAGAAAAATATTAACACACTAATTCCATCTTGTTCACTATCCCACCCCAACTCCAGCCATTATATGTGATCCTGGGGACTATACTAGTCTCTAACTGGCTACAGGACCTACTTCAAATGTTCTTACCTTCAAATGGCTGGCTCAGCATTATCATGTTTTAGTTTAAAAATTATCCTACAGATGGGACCAGCAGTTAGCATAATGACTACGTCGCTGGACTCCCATGTAGTCGACCATGGTTCAAGTCCCGGACCTGGTGGCTTAAAACTCATGCCGGGCGCGCGTGCGTGAGTGCCCAAGATCCCAAGAGGAGAATGGAGAAAGCACTGCGATGTGGCCATCCCCCCGGGGGATGAGGGGGTGATTTCTTGCTATCTGTCTGTCGAGCGCACACGCCCCACAGCAAAAACCTCTCCAAAAAAATAAATAAAATTATCCTACAAAAAAGTCACCTCACTTGAAATACTCTTAAAAAGATGGTTTACAGTGTTTTAAACCTTTTTAAAAAGACTTCCATAACTAACCTTCCACGGACTGACCCCTCATATTTCCATTTATTCCAATTCCTTGAATGTGCGATGGATTGTTCCTTTTCAGAATCTTTATCTGATTTTCCTCCTGTGGATACACTTGAGCTGTCCAGCGCACAGAGGCTCTTTCTTACATTTCTCAAATTCCTGCTTGTACTTGAAATTTTAGCTAAATGGTCCCCTATTCCCCCAATATCAGAGGTTACATCCTATCAGAGTCAGTACATATCTGGGCAAAGCCCAGCAAATAATCTTTTTCTCTTAAAGCTAGTATTTCTTCAGTGAGAAAGAGATGGGTGCCCCGAAGGAGGGAACCCAGGACCTCCTCCATGTGGACCCAGCTGTACTCCCACTGCACCACTGCACCACCACCTGACCCCCTGCTAACTGCTCTCATACAAGTCCTAGGTATTCTGGCAGGAACTATTTTACAACCCTATGAAGTTTATCAGAGCTACAACTGCCTAGCTTCACTATAAATGACAAAATTATGAAAAACCATTAACTTGTAATATGAGAGCTGTTGACTTCGGGCCCTCTCATGTTTGATCACTTATTCCTACGTCCTTCTTTCCAGTTTTAAGGTGTAACACGAGAAATGGTAAAGCAGTGAGTGCTTGAATCTTAAGCAACTATTTCTGAGTTTCAAAATAAAAGTCAAATCATATTTAGACATCTGCCGATGTTTATACACTCAATTTCCATATAAAATTAAATAACTGAATGACTTATTTCCTGCCAGCCCTATGGTTAAATTGTCATGCTCTATTTCTCCTTGAGAATTTCACTTAGTGACCTATTTTTTAATTGAAAAATCCTCTAAGTATAGTGTGATGTCAAACGGAAGAAACACAAGATACAAAGTACACCATATTTTTTGAAAATATAATTAACTGAATACATCAAATAAGATTTCTTATGGATAAACACTTATCCTTAAGTGAAATAACTTCATACACCAACAAGGATGTTTCCATTTCTCTAAAATCACATAAGTGATCCTTTATCAGTCAAAAAACTTGCTTTTTATCCAGGTTATATTTTAATATCTGGATTTTTAAACTAGTATATGAAATCACCAGTCTACATCTGTCAAGTTAATTTCAGTATTATTTATCATTATCATTTGTATTTACTTTTCAGTTACCAGAGATAGTGCTTTAAGTAGTGAATTACCTAAATTATGAACACTTTTTCAAAACAAAATTAAGCGCACAATTATTAAGTATCTATACAGTGCAGAAGATTAAAAATATTAAATTAGCATATATTACTTTTTATTTCTAAAGTTCCTACAAAGAATTTATGCTTCTTCTGAATTACTGATCTACTCTATACATTTAAAATAACATTTGGCTGGATTGAAATAGACAAAAAATATAAAGGCTGAAATTCTTCTAGGAATAACCCATAAAAATGGACTCAAATTCCAAATCAAGCCCTGAAACCAAAGCATTCAAATAATATTTGAATATTAGTTTAATATTTCTGCATGGCACAGTTTTAACAATAACTCAAAGTTTTATTTTTTATTTTACAACAGGAATTGCCTACAACTCAGATCAAACTACAAATGTATACTGTCTTACAAGCAGCAGTAACAGAAACACTTAATTCAGATACCTTAGGGGCTTTACTATACACCAACCACAATCATTAACCTATTCACAGAATAATGAATGCATACTTCTACCAAAACTAATGTCTTCTTTTCATTTGTTGTTAAATGAGCTAAAGAGGTAGAATCCCATTTTTCTTAATTATCACTCTGTAAATCAATTCCATAAAATTAAGATATATTTCCACGATCTTAAAAAAATGCTGTTTCAGTGAACTAAAGAATTCTAAATTACATAGACTTAACTTTCAGACATTCGTGTTTAATACAACTAATCAATCTGGTGTAACTGGTTTCTCTGCTCACTTACACTTGAATATGACCATAAAATGACAGTTCTAAAACCTGTTTTAAAAGTTTGTCTTTATGCGTAACTATATGTGATTTTTCTAGAGGGGAAAAACGACAACTTCCAGGAGGTCAGCACACAGACTAGTAGACTGAGAATATAAAGACAAATTATAAAATGTCTCAAAAATGTTTCCAGCTAACCCAAAGACAAAATAAATCAGGAAGTATGTAATTCCTTTCTAATCTTCAAATAACAAATTCCACTTAGCCGATCTTGGGAGCTACTTTTAAAAGTATATAGATTTACAAGTCATAGTGGCCAAAACATGGCTTAGACTACTCTAGGTTATGCTCTCTAGTAAAACAAAACAAAACAAAAATATCACCAATACATTTTATAAAATTAAATCCAAATTTTATTAAGCATTTCAAGTTACATATTTCAAACTTCTAGAATGGAATAGAACCATTTGGAACTGGAGAAATGGCACAGATGAACACTGACATCTTTTGTAAACTCCAACCCTGACTATAAAGAAAACAATTTCTCTGCAAACCACATCCCCATTATGCAACAAAATAAACTATTATCTACCTCTTCGCTTTGGCAATAGCTATTTCCTAAAGGAAATTTTTAAAAAATGATTTTCCTACTTCTTCAAATTCATTAAAAATGGGATTCTAGCTTTTAATTAAAAATGTTAAAGTTCAGAAAAAGCTGTGTTTAGATGAGCTATGGTTAACAACAACAAAAAATTAGCACAGAATGTCTAATCAAAGCAACCAAAAATCATTTTGAAAGTAAGAAACTCTTGTAATTGGTTAAGGATTTCCAGTAGTTACCTAAAATCTCAGAAGAAGTTGATAGCACTACACAAATAATAAAAATGTGTTCACATTCCTAGACTTTAATACTAAGTTTTCAAGGAACTGCTATCACCTCTAACAATGAACCCAATGTAATTGTATTGAGAAACAACTGCAGACCTTCCTCTGATTACTATCCAATCAGTCTGCCCTCACTGTCAAAAAAAAAAAAAAGCTCATCCCCCAAAATTAACAGTAATTAGCCTGAGGTATTTTAAATGTGGCTCTACAGTCTAATTTAATGGTATTTCCCATCCCAAAAATGGTCTTAATTTCCACTTTAGTCCCATGATTTCTTTAAGTATTTACTACAATATGGGAATGTAAAATACATGAAAAAAATCCTTGGAACTTTGGAAAATAGTTTATACACTCACTTCTATTAAAATAGGAGCCATACAAAGCTCTAAAAACAGTATTGCCTGCCCACATCCAAAATAGAGGTACTTAACCTTTGTTTTTCCAGTTTAATTACGAAAAGACTGGTGTGAGTTAAGATGCTGAACATCACACTTGTGGTACAAGTAGGCCCAATTTTTGAGCTTAATTTAATGAGACTGAGAAACACTTAATGAAATTTAACTTAATATGCCTTAACATATCTGTGAGGTAGTTAAGTAAACAGTACTACCCATTTTAATACAATAGTAAAACAGAAGTATGGGTAATTGACATACCTTAAGCAGTAAGAATCAGAATAAACCATAAAGGCTTGGGGCCTTTCTCTATAGTTTTACCCAAAGAAAATAAAATTTAACCTCTTCATTTTTTGTTTAAAAGGGTTCACATCATTTATTTTCTAAAAACACCTGCTTATTAGATGTATTACCTGTTCCAAAGCTGGCACCCTTTTCTTCAATAATATGGTAAACTATGTACAACACATAATCCAAGCTAGGCCTCTGTTTCTACCTGAATTAGTACAAAATTAAGACATTATCTTATGAGAACTAAAATTGTATTTGATATTTTTATTTTAGGCTGCAAAAATAAAACAAGCAAGCAAACAAACGAACGACAACAACAACAAAAAAAAACTTGAAATAGGCTTGTCAAATGATGTTAATTCATCCTTTCCAGGGAAGCAGAAGGTAGACCCTACCACAAAGAAAAGATGCTTAGTTAATGGAGGTTAAATTTAAAAGTACAGTTAAATAATGTCAGGCTAGCTGCTGAAAGTCCTACATTTTATTCACTTCCCTGTGGTAACCAATAAGTATACGAATAAGACTTCTTTACAGTTAACTATGTCACCTTTAATAAAAATATCCACTAAAATCTTACAGTTATCAAGTGTGGTCTTACTGGAAATTCTTAACCATACAGTTGTCTTGCCAAAATTTTTTAAAATCATGACTTATTTTAGTATAAGTCATTGCATTTCTGTAACAAAGTAATGAAAGGCACAACTGATGCAAGCAGACTTAAATCCATTCAACTATCAGATGAAAAAATACTTTGGTTCTCCAGGAAAAAAAAAACTGGCAAAAACAAAAAACGTGTTTCATGTAACAGTTGTTAATTTTAATAACTGTATTTGAATAGCTACATGATAAAAATATTCCAGAAGAACCAAACTGTGTAGCAATGAATGAACATGCTTGAAAATATTTGTGCATTCAACATATCTACAAGAAAAAACTAGTTAAAAATGCTAGGTAGAACAAATTGGTCTTCAAAATATCAGCTGCTTTCCTTTAAAAAAAATTACTAAGTCTACCAAGAAAATACAAAAACATAAGGCTGTAAGTAAATAATAGTTGTGTTTAGGCTATTACAGTGCAGGTTATCCTCAAGGCCACATACATCCTGCTTCACTGCTGCTTGCATTCTGCTGGGTTTTGATCCTTCTGTTAAAGGAAAACAACAAGTCAATCTATCTTCTGCCCGCTTCAGTGAATTTTTCAATAGTAATAACTACCTCAATTATAGCATCTTACTGTTCTGTTACAAATTTTGTCAGATGGTATAGGAAAATAATGACAAATTAGTTATTCAAATATTAGCAAGTCACTGAAATAATAAAATAATCCTGAATTTTACACTGTAGAATTAACTCCGTAGAGTAAACCATAATTTTCGAAAATGCAAAATAATTACCAAGCAACCTGTCAGTCACAGTATCCATTACTTTTGCCTTTTTATACAAGTTATTCTAAAATACTACTCCATCTATAATAAGTCATACTTGTTAAGAGTACGAGTCAGAATGTTTATGTTGATTTTAAATTACCCTCTGTTAAGTATCTAGAAGATACTTTAACCTTGTGAGAACTTAATAGCATTTAGCAAGTAAATGAATGCACTAAAATGAAACGCAAAATTTCAAGTAAATCCTGATAATTTACCATGGAAAATAAAGGCCTTTTACTAACTCTGTCATGACAAATCCCCAGACTTCACCAGACCAATACATAGACGCAGGCTGACAGAATCTAATAAGCAATGCTCCTTTCTCCAGTTATAAGCCCTCCCACATTCTTAACTTTTAAAACCTGACCTTTGTTTCTAAGCTCTTTTCTGGGGAGAAAATGTCTAAGAACACAAGACAAAAAATTTTTTTCCCTAATACTTAAAGAATATAAGTGCCCAAGATAAGATGCCATTGAAACGAAATTCTAGGATCTAGCTTAGAAGCTATGAAAAATACTAAGTCAGAACCCAAAATGGTGGTTTTAAGAAAGGTGTACCAAAATTATGCATACTATCCAAAATGCCAGTGGCTAAGTTGAGAAAGAAAAAAGTTATCCACTCAGTGGGCTTTGTTTAAGACTTTAATGGATAAAAATAAACTTTATATTCAGAGACATAAATTCTTACTTTACTCTGCCTTAAATGTAATAGAAAGCAGCACTAATTTTGCTCACCTTCGAGTCATAGTCTGGATCATTTTCCTCATCTCCTTCTTCTTCCCCTTCCTATATTAAAGTTCAAAATGCATCCATGAAGTAGGTACATGGTAGGAAAAACTGGCTCATAATGTAGGGAAAATTTAATACAAGTTACTCTATGGATCAACAGATTTTCATGATTACAGAGTTTGGTGAAAATACAATTTAAATTGAAAGCTTCTAAAATGAAAAATTTCCCAACACAACTCGAGACATCCAGACAGGTTTTATTGAAAAGATTTACTGCAGCCAACGTTGAAAAAGTTTACTGCAGCTTTTGACTTCTTCAAAGAGCTGATAACCCTGCAGCAGAACAAAATTATTTGAAATAAAAAAAAAGTTGCTGAGTTTTGCAATTTATTTATTGAAACCTTATACATACATAGTTTGGCTGTAGAACTCTAAAATCATATTTTCCAAAATGTTTTTATCCCATAACACAGAATACTGATTAAAGCAAAGGAATACATATATCATTTAATTTGTTTTTCAATGTGCTAAATACAGAATTATTTGTTCATTTGGTAAACATTACCTCATCTGCTTCTTCACCTTCTTCATCATACTGGGGAAAAAAAAAAGGTAAAGTCTGAATGAAGGTAAAATGTATTTTGGAATAGAATGAATGACATCCATCACTGTATAAACTATTTTAAGAGAAAAATATTTTCCCCTAAAGCAACATTAAAACACACATTAAGTACGGGCATCACTCAGCTCAGTGCCATTATCTTAAACCTGAATACAGTGTAATAATGGAGACAGTGGGATTAGACAGCAATACGTTAATATTGCTTGCCTATACTTACTCATGAAACACATCACAGTTTCTAAAGCTTTTCTAACAACTGCCACTTAATAATAAACCCAAAACACTAAGGGCAGCCTAATTTTACCTTGATTTCCTGGGATGAAAACTCTATGCCTCCTAATAAACATTATCTTAAACACCAAAAAAGGTCCTAGTTCTGTTTGTTGTAGGTGAAGGCATGACAGATCTATAACACTAACCAAAGGTAAAACTTTCATTAAGAATCAGGTTTCTATTAGCAGAAGAGTGAAACAGAAGATAAATGAACCCAAAGACCCTAGGACCTACTTAAAACTCAGAAAAGCAATCAATAGGACATCAGTAATTAGTCTATTTGAAATGATTCTATGTCTTGCTTCAAAAAATTTACATCTAGCTTCTTACCAGTCCTAACTATCATACTCTCACCAAATTACTTCACTGCAGGACTCAAATTCACTTACATCATCATCATCATCTTCAATTGCTTCTCCAGTAAAGTATAACACTGATCTTGGGATAATACGTTCACGTAAAAAGTGACCAATTTCAAAGTCTGCAGCAAGTATAGCTTCAGCATCATCATCCTGTTTTGTTTGTTTGTTTGTTCAGAGGGGAAAGAAGCACAAAATTTAAGAATAAATTTGTTATTAAATTTGACATGTGTGAAATTCTTTAGTTTAAAATCATGAAGGAAGATACTTTCAACTTTACTTATTCTTTCTGTCACTGCCATATTAGCTTACATGAATGTAAATCAAATAGTCGCCCACCTGTTTTCCTGTTTTAAGTTTTTTATAAAAAGAAACTAAACTGCCAGGCTAGCATACATGGTAAGAGAAACTAGGGGACAAACTGTACTACTGATTGTTTAAATCAAGCCTGTATGGTAGGCACACTTCATAGCTCTTGGCTAAGCTACATGCTGCATAAAACAACATATATGGCCACAATACAAAAACTTTATTTTCATTGGAGTAACACACACAGGAGAGAATTCAAACCATAATGTCATTAAAAGAGTTTAGCAGACAGTATAAATGACTTAAAATGGTAGTTTCACTAAAGAAAACAAGTTTTGAAAAACATAATCCTTCACAGAAATATTTCAAGTCTCCAAAGAAATTTAAATCTTTAGCTTTTTCTTTTTTTTTTTTTTTTTTTTTTTTTTAACATTTCTATGTTTCAGTGAAGAACTAACACCATTTTGAATGACCTTCCAGACATATAAAGGTCTGCCCCTGCATGAAAGGTCTGTCTCCTAACACAAAGCTAGCAGTAATAATCCCATTCTCCACTTTTGAGGACCAGTGCTTCAAATTCAAATATAGTCAATAATACAATAAAATAACGATTCAACTTACCAGATCGCCACTCTCGGGAACTGTAAATTGAGAAAAGAAATTCAAATGAATAAAAAATTATAAATAAAGCTTACTATGAAACAGTCATCAATACCCAAACAAAGACACTATTTACCTTCAGGAGGGGCAAAAAAATTAAAGAAGGAGTCATTGGAAACTGTTTTAGTCACAGTACGAACTGTCCCACGTCCCTTGTGTTTCTGCTTCTTCTTAATGGTTTTCAAAGTGACATTCTTCCCTTTTTTCCAATCTATCTGGCACCTTGCAAAACAATGGAAAGATCTTCTTTAACAATCAGCATACTTTATTGCTAGATTTTTAAAAGTAAACGTTTTACTTAGTTTTTAAATTTTAGAGGAGGTGATCAGCAGATGGCATTGTGGTTAAGATGCTGTACACTACCCCACATGGCTGACCATGGTTCAAGTCCTGGACCTGGCAGCTTGCTTTCTCACTTTTCCTATCTCTGGTCAAATTAAATTAAAATGAATGAATAATTCTTTAAAATAAATAAATATATATTAGAGGAGAAAAACTGGTTTAAATGTTTTCTGTAGTGTCATAAGGAAAAAAAAGTATTACTTTGCTCATCAGCAAGAGAGGGAGAGAGAGAAAGCAACTCCCAATATGCCTGACAATGTTGCAATCCCTTCTCTTCTACTTTATCCTGTCATGATTTTGGACATGCACATGCACCCAGCATGTTTTTCAAGTTGCTGGGTCCAGGACTCAAATCACATGGTCAGTTCATGTGTGATATGGTTCTTAACTATTAATCATGAGCCAACATGGGAAAAATTACTTTTAAACAAATTTTTAAAATAAATATATTTACAATTAGCAAACATATAATAAATTTAAAAGTGCGCTCTTTCACAGAAATTTATGTTACAGTCATGAGCCAAGAAAAATTTTAGTAAAATGTTCAAGTACTTCTCAGAAAACATTATACTGAAATGTTTGGAAATAAACTATGTATAAATGTAAATAGGAAGCAAATACACTTGAAATGTGAAGTATCATAACTCGAAAGTACAACAACAAAAAAGATGTAACATTCTGTTAAAAATAGTTAAAATTAAACTTACCCTGTACAACCCATAATTTCTGGTCCATCAAAAGAAAAGGGATCAGAATCATCTGGTTCTGACCTCATTCTATATGTCTTTGTCAACACTTCATTTGTAAAATATTCATTGGGTTCAAAGTGAAATTCTAAGACAAAACTCTTTAAAAAAAAAAAACATACAAATTTAGTTAAATTACTATATTACATATTTCAATACTTTTGTAAATGAAGCTTAAATAAGTTTTTTATTAAGTATGTATGTACGTTTTTTCCTACTCTGAAATATTATCTAAAAAAGGAAGTACATTAAATAAACCCTAAATTATGCTGAAGGCAAAGCTAAATAAAGTTTACCTTCAACTTACAACTATTATTTTGTAATACAATAGGCTGGGCACATCTAAAAAAAACTGGCCAAGTCTGCCTTCCTCTCCACAAAGAGGCCTTTTAAATATTCTGACTAGAACCTGAATTTGACAAATAAAAAGCCCAACCTTAAGAATCCAGACTATACCTATATTAACTTTGCCAAGTGCTGATATTTTAGGGAGAGGTGTCAGCTGATCTTTCCTCACATTTCCTGTGAGAAAAACATCATCTACTGATGTTAATTCTCAGGCACACAATTTTTAAGACGACAAGTATTTACTTATTCATATTCCTTGTCATTATTTTTCATCTGGTTTAATCCAGAGTCTAACACTGTCTATATTTCAAAAAATTTACATTTGGAGAAGGAAATTAATAAATACTGCACCCCAATTAGCAAGATCTATTTATTTAAATAAAAAATTAAATTAAAAAGCACAATGTATCATGTATGTTTTTTAGACATAAGATCTTCTATGTTGCCTAGGTTTGTCTCTAACTCACCATCACCCTGAGTAGCTGGGACTGCAGGCATCCACGTCCAACCAAAATATCAATTTTAATTCCTTCTCACCTCCATCCCTAACTTTAAATGATACTTTTTAAATTTTTTCTTTGTGTAGAGCACATGTACATGTATTTTCTTTTATTTGGTGAGAGATTTTTGCTATAGGGCACATGCACTCACCAATGAGAAAGAGAGACAGAAAATGAGAAATTTCCCCCCAGGGAGGAGGGCCATGCCACAATCCTTTCTCATCCAGTCACCTCTCGGGATTCTGGGCATGCACGAACACACATCTGGTGTGAGTTTTAAGCCACCGGGTCTGGGACTTGAACCGCGGTTGACTATGTGGGAGTCCAGCAACATAACCATTACACTATCTGCTGGTCCCAGTATTTGTGTTTTGAGAGAGAGATATGAGCATCCTCTATAGGGAGTCACAATGAAATCTCCTTTCTCCATTCTTCGGATGGTATTTCAGGCTGACTAGGCTGGGAATTTGAATCACGGTCACCATGTGGGAATCCAGTGTCTCTTAAGCAGTTCATCACCACTGTGCCATAGGGCCTGACCATATGTTTCCTCTTTTTAAAAACTTCCATTTACCAATCTGTAAGAAGGTCTAAGAATTATAAATATTCCAAATTCTCTTACCATAGGCTGGCCAGCATCTGAGAATTTCACTTTAATATCTTTCAAGTGCTTCAGAATAGGTTCATCATGTTCCTTCCAATCAAGAAAATAAAAGTGATTATCTGAACATGGCATTTTAGGGTTAATCTTCTATTACTACACAAAACACTATCTGACTGAGAGGGTAAAGGTTTTGTAATAATTATGAACACCAAGACTTACTCTCCAAATTATATCTTGGAGAGGTGATTTTTGTTTTGTTTTACTATAAGGCCCATGCGCTAGCCAGAGAGGAGATAGAGAGACAGAAAGCGAGAAATCATCCCCCAGGGGATATGGCCACACCAATCCCTTCACCTCTCAGGATCTTGGGCATGCATGCACACACACCCGGCATGAGTTTAAGCCACTGAGTCTGAGACTCGAATTGTAGTGGACTACATGGGAGTCTAGCAACGTAGCCATTATGCCATCTACTGGCCCTATCTCCAAATTACATCTTATACCATTTGACATTGTGGTCCTATTGTCATTGGTAAAGGAAAAGGGACAAAATAGAAAACTACATCATTATTATAAAAGCTGATTCCACTGTATACTAGGTCATTTGGTCATTTTTCAAGAAATGATTTTTTTGGTAATCTTATTAGGTCTTGCAAGTTAGTTTTTTCTCTCATGCTCAACAGTGTTTCAAACTTTTGCCATGGCAGGGAAAAAGGCTGAGAAAATACAAAACTAAGTCTAAATACATCATATTCCAGTTGCTTTTCCTTTTCTTCTGCTTGATCCTTCTCTCTATTATAGTAAAGTACAAATTTCTCCTAATAGTTTTTGTTTCATATTGAAAAAGTCTTTTTTCAATGTTAACTGTAAAATTATTTTCATCCTCATCCCAGCTAGTTAGTAATCAGGTAAAGACAAAATGCAAAGAGTTATGACAAAGCTACAGCTAAAAATAAGTTATTATCAAAGAGACCATTTCACTACATAATTTTTGAAAATAAATTTAGTCCATTTGATTAATCAAAGCTATAATTTTCTTTCTACAGATAATAGCTATCTCAAAAAAGTGATCATTCTATAAAGGTCAACACTAAGTAGAGGTCATCATCGTCATTTAAATTTTAAAGGTTGACCATTTAAGGTAAACTGGTATTTTCATGAATAAAATTACCTGAACCATATCACTGAGCAAGTCAACATTCTTAAAAACAGTCAACCAAAATTCAGGAATTCCCTTAGGGTCTTCTTTTTCTTCATCCTTTTTCTCATCTTCGATCTTAGCCTTTTCCTTCAGTTCCTCCTTGATAAGGGACAGAATACATTATTGAACAGATTGACCTCTTGATAAAACTCTTTTATATCCCCTCATTTTACATGCAGCAACCTTAGTATACAAACAAACTCCAACCGGCTGAAGTTCTAGTCTGTGTGAAAATGGCTATTACCCACACCAAACCTTAGTCACATAAAATTAACATTACCCAAGGACCAAGAGGTGTAGGAAAAACATGGGGTGGGGGTGGGGCAGTAAAAAGAAAAGCTTCATGAAAAATACAGACTTATAAGCATAAATGTGAAAAGCAAGGGGCCCAATGGTAATACAGATCCGCTTAAGAAGGTTCCAGGCTTCTATCTGGAAACATCCTTGAGTACATCAAGCACATCTGTACCTATAATCTGGGATGGCTGGAGGAATTAAGACCTTGTTAAGAGGTGCTGTCTCTTTCGGTCTTTCTCTCCCTCCCTCTCTTGCCCATAGGAAAAAAAAAAAAAAAGTAAAATTTTAAAAAAGATACCACACTTTTAGAAAACCAAACAAATGGGAAAAGCAAAAAAAAAAAAAAAAAAAAAAAAAAAAAAAAAAAAAAAAAAAAAAAAAGCAAAAGAAAACACACACACAAAAAACAAAACACTTAACTTTGTCCAAAATTTCATCCCACGGTGTTCTTAATCAAAATAATATATTCTTGTTATTAACTAACATTGAAATAGAAATGCTGAAGGAGGGTCATGTAACACAGCATCAGATTTGTATCACAGCTCTATTACTTGTCCACTACTCACTTAAAAGCCTCCATTTCTTCACTAGAAAAACAGTGAAAAATCTGTTGTCTAACATTATGAAGTTCAAGTGGAGTTTATATGCATCCATAAACTTGGAATACTAATTCCCCCCACACCCACACACACACCACACACAAAAAAAACTTGGAATACTATAAAAATGGAAGAAACAAATGACTCTGGGTATACAGAAGGTGCCAGATTGAACGGCGGTTTAACCACAAACAAAAAAACACATTTTCTTACTCTGAAAACACCAGAGGCTATGTAATATCATGCCTATAACCAAATGCTAACATTTCTGACAACTTGCAAAGGTTTTATCACGTAAAAACACACTAAAATCAAGTTGATACTAACCGAAATTTCATCTTCCTCATCTGGTTTCCATTCACATTCTTCTTCTGTAGGTTCATAAATTGCATTAATGATCTCAAACCGCTAAAATGATTAAAAGGGGGGAAAAATAAAGTGTATATAAATGCACTGCCAGCTAGGCCAAATGCTAGTAATTTTTCATTAAGGATTCTCATAGATTTAATTAACATCTGTCATAAACTTAAGTGCTATTACTCATAGTTTCCTCAAATACTTTAACAAGAGGACTTCAAAAAGTTCAAGAAAAAGGAAATTAAAAAAATAAGTTTTGATGCAAAAAAAAATTTCAAAATTTATGCATAGCTTTTCTGTAATATGCATTTTCTATGAAATTTTCGAAGACACTCCACACAGTAATTACTTCAGTGAGAAGTCTGAAGATTAGGCCATCTGCAAATTTGTTTACATTTCTAGAGCTTTGTATTCTAGAATTTTAGATAACTTATAGTAGACAAAATTACCTTATCGAATAGAGGCTGATAGAGAACAGCATACTTCCTTTCAAGATCATGAACTTCCTCATAAAATTTGGCTTCTATCTGTGCACATTTGACTTGAAGGTTTTTCAGAGCATTCACTCGTCTTTTAACTACCCTAGGCAAGCTGAAAGGTAAGAAACTAGTTACAAATCATCACAGTAAAAAAACCACAAGTCACACTTCTTTCATCATACTAAAACTGAAATGAACAAGGGACAGGTCGGTTTCCTATTTGAAGCAAAACGTAGATTTAAAATGACTGAAATTCAAGATAGACATAAATATACTGATCCTTTAACTATGAAACATTTCAAAAGTGGAAATTTAGCCAGGTAAATTGATAAGAAAATATAAATTTTACTGTCAACCCTAAACCTTTAATGGTAATCAAATTCTGTGTTAGATTTGTCATTGCTGGCACCTCAATTACAAAATGCAATCTAGCTTATGAAACTAAGTCATGAAATGATCATTTTAATTCAGAAAATAACAATTACTTGAGTATATTGTAATGCAATTTCTGAACTTAAATGATCATTTCATGACATGATTTCATAAGCTAGACTGCATGTATTTTCCTTCCATCATTTATTGGGGGAAAGGACGGGAGGATACATATACTGGGAAAAAGGACAAAATACTACACCTTTATTTTCTATTTTAGCCTCTACGTTTAATCTGGAACTTGAAATTACATTAAGTATGTAACATATTATGAAAAGGGGACAAGACAACCTCCTTAACAGTTTTACTGGGATATAATCAATACATAGTTTACTATGGAGCACTGATATTTTTCCTGTACTACAATGTCTTTTTTTTTTGGAGAGGTTTTCACTATAGGGCGCGTGCGCTCCCAGACAGAGAGAGACAGAGAGACAGAAAGCGAGAAATCACCCCCCAGGGGGGATGGTCACACCACAATCCCTTCTCCTCCATTCTCCTCTCAGGATCTTGGGCACGCACGCACACGCGCCCGGCGTGAGTTTTAAGCCACCGGGTCCGGGACGCGAACCGCGGTCGACTATGTGGGAGTCCAGCGACATAGTCATTATGCTAACTGCTGGTTCCCAACAATGTTGAGCCCAAAGGTTAAGAAGTTTAACGTGCTTCTTTAGAGAGACCAGGAGATGGTATAATGGTTACGTCGCTGAACTCCAATGCAGTCAACTGTGTGGTTCATGTCCTAGACCCGGTGCCTTAAAACTCACACCAGGCACGTGTGCATGCATAAGTGCCCAAAATCCTGAGGAGAACGGAGAAGGGATGGCGAGATGGCCATCCCCCACCGGGTGTGTGTGTGTGTGTGTGTGTGTGTGTAATTTCTGTCTGTCTCTCCAACAAACGTACACACCCTACTGCAAAAATCTCTCTCAAATAAAGAAAAGAACTTCTTTAGAATTCAAGTGTTTTGTTTTTATGGAGCACTGATTTTTTAAAAGATAATACACAGCTAGTTATAAATTCCTTGATGAATGCATAAACCTGAGCCCTTTATCACTCCCAAAATGTTCACATACAAAATTTACTTAACTTCAGGGAATCTGTGCAACAGATCCAGAACCTAGGTTAAAATTTCCTTCTAGGCTCTTTGTAAATTAATTATCTTACTTAATCTATTAATTAAGATTAGAAATTTTTTTAGAGTATCTCATGATGTCATCTTTCTATTTCTTACAAGTAAAAAAAATAAAAAAAAAAAATCCTGTCAAAATAACCTGCTCCTCTCCCCTAATTAAACGTGGAAATTTTATAACCAAGAAGGAAACAGCTATTTCAGTTTCTCGTACAGACACATGAACATGTGACTTCTGAATAAGTCTGAAGGTTCACTATCTGGTACAGGGTTAAGTTGCAACCTGGAAAAGGAATGGCCAAAGTGGGTAGCAGTGAGAACAGGTCAGAAGAAAGCATTATTTTACAAGAAACTTGGGTTCTGTTGCTGCCTTGTAACAACCACTGCCTGTCTCCTTTACCCTTTGCCAATGTCAGGATTTCCAGGACAATATAGAGAGTTGGAAGCCAGACTGGCTCAGAATTCTCAAGAATTCTTTCTTCCATCCTGTCTAAACTAGGTATAATGGATTAGACAACCAAAGGAGGCTGTATTCTCTCAAAGTAAAACAGCAAAACTGCCTAGAATTGGTAGCAAATTTTAAGTTTAAGGTTAACTGGTTCTCACACAGGCTCATTCTGTGATCACCAACAGACTGTCACAGTCCAAGCCTGACCTTCACTCCTCCCCCAATACTCATTATTCTTCTTAAAGTTTTTATTTTTTTGGAGAGGTTTTTGCTAAAGGGCATGTGTGCTCCCGAGACAGACAGAGACAGAGAGACAGAAAGCGAGAAATCACCCCCTGGGGGGAAGGCCACGCTGCAATCCCTTCTCCTCTCGGGATCTTGGGTATACACGCACACGTGCCCAGCATGAGTTTTTAAAGCCACCTGGTCTGGGACTCGAACCGTGGTCGACTACATGGGAGTCCAGCGACATAGCCATTACGTTAACTGCTGGTCACACTAAAGAATAAGTTTTGATGCAAAATAAAATTTCAAAATCCATGCATAGTTTTTCTATAATACGCTTTTCTGTGATACTGCCTGCTATGTCTGAGCTCAAGGCCAAAGTAACTAGGAACAAGCAATACAATTTACACATGAGACTAAAGAAGCAGTTATTACCTGTATTACCTGACAAAGCGTTATGAAACAAAGAACTTTAAAAGACTAAAAGTATTTAGAGATGCAGAAGGATATGAAATAAGACAAAGAAGTTTAAAACAATGGGAATGTCAAATATGAAAACTACAATAATCAACAAAAACAATAAACAGATTCAACTGAAGAAAAAGCTCTCCTAGACACACTGAAATCAGAAATGCTCCATAAATGGATGAAAAAAATAGCAAATAGCTAAATAACAGAAAGGGGAGACTGCTTATGAAATGAAAATGATAAATTTTTAAAAAAATAACTATTTGTATTTTATTATTATTATTATTAATTTGACCAGGGAGAGGGACAGAAAGAGAGAGAGAGAGAGAAAGAGAGAGAGAGGGAAAGGGAAAGTGAGAAAGCAAGTTGCCAGGTCCGGGACTCGAATCGTGGTCAGCCATGTGGGAATCTAGCACCTTAACCACCACGACACCTGCCAGCCCCAGAGAACGATAAATTTCTCAGAGTTAAAGCAATCTGAAAATTCTTACTCTACCCCCAGACATGTTAATGAGATTTATGAGTATCAATGACAAAAGGAAATTCTAAAGGTATTCAGTGATAAAGAGCAAATAATCTACAAAGAAAAAGGAACCAGGCTAACATCAGGCTTCAAAGCAAATATTGTATATGAGAAAATGAATTATAATTTATAAAGATATTTAAGAATGGGAACCAGCAGTTAGCGTAATGGCTACGTCACTGGACTCCCACGTAGTCGACCGCAGTTCGTGTCCCGGACCCAGTGGCTTAAAACTCACGCCGGGGCACGTGTGCGTGCGTGCCCAAGATCCTGAGAGGAGAATGGAGGAGAAGGAATTGCAGTGTGACCATCCCCTCTGGGGGGTGATTTCTCGCTTTCTGTCTCTCTGTCTCTCTCTGTCTGTCTGGCGAGCGCACGCGCCCTATAGTGAAAACCTCTCCAAAAAAAAAAAAAAAGAAAGAAAAAAGATATTTAAGAATTTTGAACTTGCAATTTTACAGTCAAACTATTATTCAGAATATTAATAATTTTATAATATTAGGTCATCAGGTAAGTAATGATATGTTTTTCTATCCAAAAATGCATCATGATTTTCCAACAACCACATATACCAGACTTTAGGAAGAATGTCACATAAACTCATTATATTCATTAAGAGTAATTTTTGGAGCTAGCAGGTGGCCTGGTGTTTGAGGCACTGGATTCCCACATGGCCAACCATGATAGAGGCCCGGACCAGGTGATTTGCTTTCTCAAGTTCCCTCTGTCTCACTCTGGGGAGCACAATCCCCTATAGCAAACTTAAAAGGGAAAAAAAAAAAAGTCATTTTTAAGGAAGTTGGGGGGAAAAAAATCTAAGATTTTATATAAGCTATGTGGTGGTCAAATATCTTGGTAAATTTCACTGATCCCTTGAAGAGAAAGAAGAGGACCAAAGAAAGTATATTTATAAACAATTCAGAAATTGGTATATTTAAGAAATCAATGATTTGAAGTAAATAAACTTAGGTATTAAATCACCAGCTACTACAATAACAAAAACCAGAATATATTGACTTTGAAACAAGACAATATGATCCATCCACTGGAAAGCAGAAAAGGAAAAAAAAAAAAACAAAAAACCAAAAAACAACAACAACAAAAAAAAACAATGAAGTAGAAAATAGGAAAAGATGTCAGCCATTAAGTCGTAGAGTATGATTGTCCAAAAATGTAAAGAAATGGAACTTAACCAATATAAAAGCAAACATTCTTATTATAGAAGGTATAAGAATGGAAAATACATACAAAACAAAACAAAACAAAAGATACAAGAGTGAAAAATACATACTAGGTAAAACAAAAACAAGCTGGGATAGGTTTCTAAATATCAAATGAAATTTACAGCAAAAATTAAAGTATGAAGAACACATAAAATAGACCAGAACAAGACATAAACTACACATAACAAACATCACATATTTAGTAACAGCTTCAAAACATGTTAATCCACAACTAACAGAATTACAGAGATAGAAAAACTGGAGATACTTTACATTTCCTTCCCTGAAACAGATCAAGTAATCAATAAATCGGTGGAAACAAAAGAGACCTGAACAATACAATTAATGTGCTTGAGATGTTAAATGTCAGCATATACATTGTCACAGCCAACATTTACAGAATATTTACAAAACAGAACATTAAGGTTATAAAGGACAAAGATTAAAAAAAAAATGAACTGAGCATTCAACTAAAGAAATTAGAAAGAGGAACAGGGCAAAGCCAGCAAGAATGAAATAACAACATTAAAGCCAGAAATACACATTACAGAGCAGTAATAACCGGAAACTGTAGGAAAGCAAAATCAGAATTAATGTCCTAAGAGACATCAGTACAACCAAGACAACTGGCAATACTAAGATGTAAAATAGAAAACGAAAGGGAAAATATTCAGATTTTTAAAAATATCACAGTCCTAGTCACAGATGCGCTCTGGATGCCACAAATTAAGGCCAAATAGGACCCACGTTTGATTCCTGGCCCACCTTAAAAAAAATTAGAGTTGGGCATAGTAGCACAGGCCTGTGGCTCCAGTTATTTGAAAGGTTGAGACAGAACTGTCTTAAAACACACGGAAGCACATACACATAAAATTCAGTAACTACACAACTATATACTGATTAATTTAAAGCCCAGATAAAATACTTACGTGTTTGGAATACACAACTCTAAAGTTTATAGGAAGAATTAGAATACACTAGTTACTATGTTTTAAAAAGGCACCCCAGAATTCCCTAGGACTTCTAATTCCCAAAGTCCAAAGGTGCATTTTTCAGAGTTATACCTACCGACTGTTCTAAGAACTGTTAGTTCCTATCTTACCCAAGTTGTTGGGAAAAGGGGAAAACAGAAAAAAGTAAAAGTGACCCCAGTTCATTAAACAGTTGACACCTTGACTCCAAAAACAATTAAGTAATATCAACTCCCTGAAGTTTCTTTATAAACATAACATATACATACATGCATGCATGCATATATATATATATACACACACATACAAGCTAATTTTACTGGTAAGAACTCGATGAATTTTTTAAGAGAGAGACAGATTTTCGTTATAGGGCGTGTGCACTGACTGGAGAGAGAGAGAAAGAAAGCAAGAAATCATCCCCCATGGGATGGCCACACTTCAATCCATTCTCCATTCTCCTCTCAGGATTTTGAGCAAGCACGCACGTACACACACCCAGCATGAGGTCATTTATTTTTTTTAAAGAATTATTTAATCTAACTTACCTTCTTTTTTTCTTCCCTTCCTCCATCCTTTTCTTTCTTTCTTTAAATTTGACCAGAGTGGGACAGAGAGAGAGATAAAGTGACAAAGCAAGCCGCCAGGCGGACGGTGGTCCATGGTGTGGGAGTCCAGCGCCCTTAACCACCAGACCACCTGCCGGCACCCCCAGCATGAGGTTTAAGCCTCTGGTCCAGAACTCATGGTTGGCTATATGGGAGTCTAGCGACATAACCATTATACCATCTGCTGGTCCCAAACTCCATAAACATTTTGAACTATTCAACTAAATGGTTAAATAAAAAATCTTGATGAAGTTTACTCTAGGAGTACAAGCTAGTTTAATATCCAAAGTAAGTAATTCCAAAACACTCAATATTTACTTAATACTAGGTCATCAGAAAAGTCATGATGCATTTCCTGTTTTTCTATGCAAAACTGCATTATGACTTTTCTGATAACCCAACAGATTCACCAAAAAAGTTCAAGAGCGTCTAATTAATACAGAATAGTAGGGGCCAGCAGGTGACATGGTGGTTAAGATGCTGGACTCCCACATGGCCGACCACAGTTCTAGTTCAGGACCCAGTGACTCGCATTCTCACTTTCCCTTTCCCTCTCTGTCCCTCCTTCTGGTCAAGTTAAAATAATTAAATAGGGACCAGCAATTGGAATAATGGCTATGTTGTTGGATTCCCATGTATCAACCGTGGTCTGAGTCCCAGACCCGGTGGCTTAAACTCACACTGGGCATGTGTGCATGCGTGCCCAAGATCCTGAGAGGAGAATGGAGGAGAAGGGATTGTGGCATGGCCATCTCCCTTGGGAGGGTGATTTCTTGCGCTCTGTCTCTGTCTCTCTGTCTTTCTGGTGAGCACACGTGCCCTATAGCAAGCAAAAACAAACAAACAAACAAAACTCCAAAAATAAATAGATAAATAAAGTTAAATAAATTCTTAAAAAAAATACAATGTAGTAAACAGATACTGAATTCAATGGATTTTATATACATTCCCAACAGAATTGGAAATACAACATTGATGTTCATTTTTAAGGCCATTTGACATAGTATTTCAAGTCCTGGCAATGTTAAAAACCCATCACTCCTCCTCTGTGTATCAGAACAGACAATTCTTAAGAAAAAAAGACACTAAGGCCAGCCTTAGTGCACGGTGTTAAAACACTGCCCACTAGGAACCAGATCCCACATGGCCAAATGGATAGAGTACAAATCCCAACCTCCGGGGACCAGCAGTTGGTGTAATAGCTACGTCACTGGACTCCCATGTAGCCGACAGCGGTTCAAGTCCCAGACCCGGTGGCTTAAACTCACGCCAGGGGCGCATTTGTGTGCATGCCCAAGATCCCGAGAGGAGGATGGAGGAGAAGGGATTGCGGTGTGGCCATCACCCCTGGGGGTGATTTCTCACTTTCTGTCTCTCTGTCTCTTTTTGTCTTCATGGCAAGCGCACACGCCCTTCAAGAAAAAACCTCATACATACACACATACATAAATAAATCAGTCCCCAGCCTCTGCATCTTAAAAACCAAGCCAGGCACATATGTGTGCTTGTACAAATGTACCTAAAATTCTGAAAGGATAGAGAAATGGAGGAAAAGTACGGCATAAGTACGGCATAACTATGCCTCATTGAGGGACGGGGGTGGGGTGGGGGACTGGGGAGGGCTCACTCTCTTTAAAGAGCATCTATGAGGCCGGCAGGTGACGCAGTGGTTAAGGGCACTGGACTCCCAAATGGCTGACCGCAATTCAAGTCCTGGACCTGGTGGCTTGCTCTCTCTGGTCAAATATGAAAAATAAATAAATAAATAAATAAATAATTTAAAAAATAATAAAATAAAGACCATCTGTGATCCCTAATAATTGAAAAAGAAAAAAAAAATAAGATAGTAGTTGCAACAACACAACTGAAACATGAGGGGTCTTAAAAAAGTTAACAGAGAGGGGCCAGCAGGTGGCACAGTGGTTAAAGTGATAGACTCCCACGTGGCTGAATGAGGTTGAGTCCCAGATCCAGTGGCTTGAAACTCATGCTGGGTGCCCCAAAATCCCAGGAAGAGTATGGAGAAGAAACTGGCATGGCCATACCCCTGGGGGTGATTTCTCACTCTCCCTCTCTCTTTCTTCACAGAGCATACACACTCTAAGGCAAAAATCTAATTAATTAATTAATTAATTAAATGGGAAATGTCTAATATTATGAAAAAAAAAAAATATGCATGAATGTCAAAACTTTTTTGCACCAAAGTAAACTTATAGTAGTAACCTGTTATAACATGTCAGAAAACGTTCTAATCTGAAACAGTAAGACAGTAGTCTGAAATAGCTCATACTGAGCAATATAAATTCTAAAACTGAAGCAAGAACATCACATTTATGGTGAACCTGGGGTGGAAGAATGGTGAAATCATAGAGCTTTATGAAAAGTTAGGAAATACTGCCCCAAAGATATCAGCAATTTACAAATGGGTAAATCTTTTTTTCTTTTTTTTTGGAGAGGTTTTCGCTATAGGGTGCGTGCGCTTACCAGATAGAGAGAGAGAAAGCGAGAAATCACTCCCCAGGGGGATGGTCACGCTGCAATCCCTTCTCCTCCATTCTCCTCTCAGGATCTTGGGCACGCACGCACACGCACCCGGTGTGAGTTTAAGGCACCAGGTCCGGGACGCGAACCGCGGTCGACTACGTGGGAGTCCAGCGACATAGCCATTACGCTAACTGCTGGTTCCCAAATCTTTTTTTCTTAATTCATGATGGAGCACCGCGCAAGCATGGGGGAGAGTTGTTGGAGTTTGTAATCACCACAGAGCCCTGTCACACTGTGAAACCGTTCCTCCAGTCCTCCAGCCTGCCAGGATCCTATGCAAGCGTTCACATGACTGGTGTGTTTTCAGTTTAACCAGGCTGGGAACATGAACTGCAATCAGCATGTAGCTTCCAGCTCTACCATCCAATATGATACCAGCTGTACCACAGAAGGTAGGTAAGAACTGACAATTAACAGAATCAACAAACATATCTCAATGGATTGAGCTTACACAATTCTAAATGAAAAATAAAAGTGGAGCAAACTTTCTGCTCGATGGGTGTTAAAACTATCCTACCCAGATCAGCTGCCCACAGGAGCAGAGCTTTCAATGGACATGTTAAACAAGTGGAATTAAGATCCTTGAAGAATTTCAACAGGAGATCAAACACGGCTTTACCAGTACAATCCTGAAGGCAAATCATAAACCAATGGCTACCAAAAATGGAAGTGGTCCTATCAAAACAAAAGGGGACCCAATGAAGAATAAAGGTCATGGTAACAGTTTTCCTGAATGCTCAAGGCATGATGCTTCTTGACTTTCTGGAGTGCCTGTCATAGCTGAAGCTTTAACAAAGAAAACACTCAGAAAAGCTTTACCAGAGTGTCTTTCTCCACCATGACAATGTTTCCAATTTATTCCTCTCACTAAACAAGGGTAATTCCACTAGAGCTCTGATGGGAAATTACAAGTACCCACCTCATAATTCTGATTTGGATCCTTCTGACTTATTTTTGCTTCCTAATCTAAGTATCCTGAACTTGATGGAGCTTACATTGAGAAATACAAGTTTTATTTTTCTTCTTTTAATTCTACCTTTCCAAATTTTTTTAAAGACTTTATTAAAAAGAAAAAGCTGACTGACAGACTAATAGATTCTATTAAAAACACTTTGAAACTATTGGGTGGTAGGAAAGTCATGACACATTTTTGGATAGAAAAATAAGTCATGACTTTCCTGACAACCTAACATAATAAAAAATAAAAAAATATGATCTGAATAAATATAAGTTCATGGGTGAGACAATTTATATTTTTCCTAAAGAAATATTTAATTTTATTCATTTATTTTAATTTGACCAGAGACACAACAAGAGAGAGATAAAGTGAGAAAGCAAGCCACCAGGTCCGGGACTCAAACCATGGTCAGCCATGTGGGAGTGCCTAGTACCTTAACCACCACGACTGCTGGCCCCAAGACAATTTATCTTAAAAAATAAAATTCTGTTAATCTATAAACCCAATGCAATTCTTATCAAGATTTTAGGGAGGGCTTTGAGAATCCTGATAACTATAAAACAAAAGGTCTAGCTGCAATTAAGTCAACTTAAAAAAGACTGTGTTTTTGAGGAGGGAAGAGGACATGAAAAAGGAACTAGCACTACCAGATATTAGAACATACTATAAAGTCATAATTAAGTGCGACACTGACAAAAGACCAGACAAAAAGACTGATAAAATACATTAGCGCTGCTCAAAGACAAACAGGTATTTATAAGAACTTGATATGAAAAAGATGGTAATGAGGTAAACAGAAGTGTTATGAATGCAAGGGCAAAAAAGGAACTGGATACTGACCTACAAATACAAAGATGGATTCTAAAAGGAGTAAAGACCTAAAAGTGAAAGGTAAAAACTAGTCAAGAGGAAATGAAGAACCTAGGAAGGACTTCTTAAATAACCTCTAAAGTACAAGCCATAGGACAAAAAAATTTACTAACATAAATAATTAAGTTCAATAAAGTACTCAGATAAACTTAGTAGAAAAGACACAATATTTACAATTCTAAAACAGGTAATGGAATAACATCTAGAAGATACAGGATTTCTGTGAAATTAAAAAAAAAAAAAGGCAACATTTCCCCAATAGGAATATGAACAGAATGAAAGTGGGCAACCTAAAAAATTCACAAGCACTATGAAGAAGAGCTCAAAACATATTAGAAAACAGCTAATACGAACACAAAATCAGCCTACACCTCTGATTAGTTTAAAAATAAAAACAAAGAACAAAGCTACATGATACCAAATGTTGGCAAAGACACAAACATAAGAAACCTTCTTGTCCTAGGTACAATGTTACTGGAAATCATGCCCAAAGTATTTAAGCTTGTATACCCTTTTATAAATAGCATCCCACTGCTGAGATACATACATCTCAAAGGAATTCTTCCATAGTTCCTTAACAAGACACACAAAAGGATTTCCTCACAAATTTGCATTGATGGAGGGTAAGAGTCCAAAAAGAAAAGCAGATAATAAAACACAGTGGACATACACCACAAACAACTAGACAACATTCATAAGTACTAACTACAGATATGTGGAGTAGCAACCTGAACATATCTTAAAATCATTAAGCTGGTTAAAAAAAAGTTATAAGCTGAGTAAGATATTCAGGCAATAATTAAGGATTCATGTCACCAATGAAATAAGAATTCTGCATTTCTTCTCATTCTGTGCATTTCTAACAACCCTCTAAACAAATGGTTAGGATCAGTTCAATTCCTATGAATCTTGGCCAAAATAAGCATTCAAAAATCAACTCAAAATAGGTGGTATTAAGCACAATTTTAAACTTCCAATAATCCTATTCTAGATACTAACAGACGTTAAGTTTCCACTATTACCTACGCAAACCCTAGAGGGTCTTAAAAACAGGTACAACTGCAATGTTGAATATAGAAAGATAAGGACTACAGAAAAGAAGAACTTGTACCTTTCAATGTATCCTGTTGGTGTTTCTACCAGACCATCAAGTCTTTCTTGAAGGGCTGCAAGAATCTGAGGATTTTGCATCATCTGAACAGTCAGCTGACGCGCTTAAAAAAAAAAAGGGCATTGAAAGAATTGTTTTATGAATGTGTATTATGCTTTTTTAATAGGACAATCCAAGTTTTCCTCACTGGCCCATAAACTGCTAGTATGAGTACAGCTATGCAGCGCAAACAAAAGAGAATACACTCTAGGAAAATTCAATGTTCAGGAAAAGCTCAGATTCCTAATGATCTATAATATACCGGCATTTCTCAAGGTCACTGCCAAAACTACCACAAACAATACCCTTTCTCTTCCTAGTGTCTTATGTTTCACCCACCTTGCATTTTGGGAAGCTCAAAGCTTCATCCAGATGCCTATCTATATGACTCTTGACAGTCTCCTTAAGGCAGACAACAAATATCAAAAAATTGCAAATATAGTGACAGTTTTAAGCGTCAGAGAAAGATGGAGGAATGAGTGACCTAATGTTTATGTTTGATGCTTGTGTGACACATCTGTATGTTTACATTAGTTTATAGCTAAGACAAAGGTTGTAAACAAAGCCCAACAAAATTTGGCTATTAATGGCCTTTAAAAGTTATACTCAAACCAAAAAAAGGTTTATGCAAAACAAAGTGTTGCTTCATTAAATACAGATAATGTAAAAAAATTGTCATTAATTTTCACAATTGTTTTTGAAGGTCAATTTACTTGATATTAATTCAATTAACAGATGACATACGGTTGTGATAACCAGTATGTATTCGGAGAGATCAAAACTAGCCACTGAAAACAGTCTTATATCCAGGAAGAAAATGTTCTAGGATGAAAGCAGAACCTTGAAGTTAGTAAGTCTTCTCACAATTAACGTCTACCTGTCCAAAAATCAAAAAAGTTGAGGGTCATCTGATAATATTCCTGGCCTAGATCTACAGGGTATAAAGAAAAGCAATGTAATTCACCACCGTCACTACCTTTTAAAACCATCTGCTAGAGCAAATTTTGGATGATTTTGCCTACATTTAATCTCTTTGTTGTTGCCTGGCTGGAGTGTATGGAAAAAAGACAGACATAGCTATTACATGTTTTCTATATACTAAATACTAAACATATTGTATAGAAGCACCACCACCCACCACCACCCCGTTAACAATTCTAAATTCATCAAAACTCATGGGTAGCTGTCTGGCAGAACGACATGCCTGTCACTCCTGCAGCAGAGGGTGCAGACAGTGAGTTCTGTGAATCACTACATCCATCCTTTTCTCTTACTACCACTGTCTCCTCACGTCTCTCTAACACTCGCACTCTCTCTCACACACATACCACAGTTACTGAGCTGAAGGTATGGACCAGTAAATAAAGCAGACAAGGGGTTAGAGTTCAAAAAAGGAATGGTAAACATTACTACCCTCTAGAAGACGTGTGCCAGCAAACACTGGCTCCTGAAGTAATTTAAAGTAATACCTTTGATTTTTGTTTCTTCACCAGTTTCTTCTTCTTCTACTTCTTCAACATCATCCAAATCTTGATCAAGTTCAGACTGTTCTTTGCTATAATATCATGGTATCACACCAAGGTTCAAATGTACCAATTACAAAAAACAAATTACAGAAAAACTTAAGTTTATTTTTCTAAATTAATGTCACTTTGCAAAGATACAAAATAAGAAACTCAGTGTTCTAGCTTCATATGTAAACAAGTACAGACTGAAAATACTTTCATTTAAAAGTATCTGATCAAATGTAAAGTTTATATCTCAAGCTTTAAAAATGTGGTATGGTAGGTTTTTGGAGAAATGTGATGTCAGGAAGTATGTGCTCTTTACCTAATCACTTCCACTCTTCTGTTAGTAACATTCTGATTTTATATAGGATGGCAACATACCAACCTTAAAGTCTATAGTTTCTATCCTTCCTTTTAGCTAGATAGATATAGTTAACTTTGTTTTGACGATGAGATTAAAAAAAAAGAAAAGAAAGCAGAAGTAAAGTAGAAGTTTCAGGACCCACCTTACAGGATGGTAGACAACTGGGAAACATTTTTGTTCTTATTCCTTCCTACCTAGAATATGGATTTAAAGTCTAGAACTACAGTAGCCACACTGGACCCTAGGGCATCCTGGAGAATGGAAGCCACAGCTAAAGATGGAGTTAGATATAAATGGAAGAATCTTGGATTCCTGATGGCTGAGAAATAACCTTATTGAGCCTACCTCTAGATTACAGTAAAACCAAGAGGATAGTACCCTTAAGAAAAGGTAAAAAATAGAGAGCATCCCACCAATTTGACTAAATGCAACTTTACCAAAAATCGAGTTTTTGAACATGAAATTACAAATAGCATTAAAAAGAGAGGTAAGGGGAATCAGCAGTTGGAGTAATGGCTATGTCACAGGACCCCCATGTAGTCGACAGCAGTTCGAGTCCCAGACCTGGTGGCTTAAACTTACACCAGGCATGTGTGTGTGCACGCCCATGATCCCAAGAGGAGAATAGAGAAGAGATTGCAGCGTGGCCAACCCCCCTGGGGGGTGATTTCTCGATTTCTGTCTCTCTGGTGAGCGCACGCACCCTATAGCAAAAACCTCCCCCCCCACCCCTCAAAAAAAAGGGGAGATAAGGATACCTAAATCAAGATACAGGGTCATCATACAATTCCTTGTGTGGTTTCACATTTTAACATTTAGATTTGAGATTTAAATGTTTTCATGCTTAAATGACATTACAAATAAACTTTAACATAGGCTCAAGTAAAAAGATTATCAATCGTATTCTACTAGCAAAATGTAGATGCATGTAATCTAAGGAAAAAACTCAGCCTTCAGAAATACATAATATTTCTCCAATTATCTTTGACTTAGTATAAATATTAAATGTAGGCATGGTTTTAGGTAAGGGATAAAGATAACATAAAGCTGCTCTTTCTCCAGTATCCACTGCTTATTGAACACCTATATCTTAAGGCTTCAAAGCAGGTGTCCACAAACTATGTTAGATAGTCTAATGAGGCCTAATCCTTTTTTTTTTAAAAGAATTTTACTGAAACAGACACACTAATTCACATACATATTATCTATGACTGCTTTCACAGTACATCAGCAAAGCTGAATAGTTGCAACAGAGACCATAAAGTCCGAAATGCCTAAAATATTCACATCAAGCTATTGTATTTACAGAAAGTTTGCTGACTCTTGCTTTGGGGAACAAGAATCCCCTCTTCTCCCATGCAGAACTAACAGGCATCCAAAATCATATAGGAGGGTTGTGATAGGAGGTGTGAGGGGAAAAATCATACTGTCACAACCCATTTCTTATTCTTAAAAAAAAAAAAAAAAGAGGTTTAAAACAAACTTAAGACTCCAAGGTTAAGATGGCAGGATCACATAAACTCCAAAATCCCCATTAAAACTATGGTAAGATTTTTTGAACACGGAAGGACAAGGAGACAAGAGGAGCAAAATTTTGGAAGCTGGAAAACATACAATGATGATAAACTTCATTGAGAAAACTAAAATCTAAGCTAGCAGTGGAGTAAACTGAGAATCAGTTCAAGTATACTCTTCAAAAAGATAAGAACTGATAGCACCAATACACAACTAGAGTAAGGGCTGCAGGAGGTTGAAGGTGACTCAAATAAGTAGGACTAAGTAAAAACTGTAAGTGACTAGATCCTTAGTTCTTCTCCCAGACTCCAGTTGAAATTACTCCAGCAGTTTTTACTTTACAAATGCCAAGACTCATAAATCAAGCTGGAAGACCACAGACACAGTCAGGAATATCAAAAATATGGCTTACGTATAGATTGGAATGCTGACTGTAAAAACTCCTCCCTAGCTGTCATCTCCCAATTTGATTCCTTCAACACTGGAAGTCAGATCTTGACCCAACACTGTTCACTGGGGAATCTGAACACTGTTCACTGGGGAATCTGATCAGTACAGAAAAAAATTAAAAGCAAACAAAAGACAACATTCTGACTTTAAGGGACTTACATAACATACATATATAACATGCCCACTGTGATGACTCTACACTAAAACCCTAAATTAACAAGCCTCCAATCTGACACTAAGATTTTTCAATCTTCTTTTTAAACACCCTTAACTCCAACCCCAACTAATCTTAATGAGCAAACAACCAAATACCTCATATTTGAGGAAAGTCTCATTGAGGTCCAAACAAATGGGGAAAGAAAACAAGTGCAAAAGATCATAAGGAGGAAGAAACATCCAAATAAGACATTACAATCAATGAAATAAGAATATGATGCTATAAAAATGCGAACAGAGAGCAAAGGAATCTTGGAAACTCTTAGATCATGGGGAAAGTCCTGACATATTTTTCTATGTAAAAAAGCATCACTACTTCCCCGACGGGCCAATGAAACAGTAGAAATTTAGAAATCCAACATACAAGTTATTAACAGTTTCTTTGGCCTAGAAGGAAGAGCGAAGAGACAAAGATGGAAAATATGACAAAAGATACTAGAAAACCAACCCATTGTACAACATCTAACAGGAGCTCCAGGAAGAGAACAGAAATCAATCCACAAAGTAAGTCAAGGTTATTCTCTGGAACCGAAAGCCAATGAATTTCAGTAATGAAATGGTCTACCACTGAATGTCTGACACAAGAAACAAAAAAGATAAAACTATGTGAAATTTTCAGAACTCTGAAGCCACGGTGGTTTCCAAATATATATATGTTTTAGAAAGTATATACAAATAACCAAGAATTCTGACTTTGAATTTTAACACAGTAACACTGGAAGCAAGGTGATAATGGAGCAATGCCTTCAAAATTCTGGGGAAAAAAAGATTCTCACATTAGAATTCTACACATAAATTTACTTCCCTTGTACTCTTCTAAGGAGGTACTAAAGAACCAAAGAGAAAACAACATGGTGTATGACAACAAACTCCACAGAGGAGAAACAAAAGGAAACCCCAGGAAGATGGTAAAATAGATCCACAATGACAACCATGTAACCAAGGTTAATTAATCCAGACTGGAACAGTCTAACTCAGGGGACAATTACTTTAAGAGTCATTATCACCAAAATACCTGCTGCCACTTCTTTTTATGCTGAAGAATAGCATAAATGAAAAAAACAGTCCCAAATTCTTATATCCACTTGTCTTGACCATGTGCTTCCAATTCCTACTCTCTCACCTACATCCCAATGCCTACAAGAGTTATGAATAATCATTACAGAGGTCTTTAAAGAGTTCATGGGAAAATGGAAGTAACTATGGTGCAAAAAAAATTGAAATCCATGCAGTTCTTTCAAAACACCTATTTTCCATTAGCTACTTTAAGATCCCTTGTATCATCCTTCTGTTTTAACCTAAATTGGCAGGCTACTGTGAAATTACACAAAATATTATGTAGCCCCCATCCCATCCTTTCAGCAAGACATCCAACTACACTGAATCCCTATCACATGCCAACTTAATTAATTAGGTTTCCTAGAATGGATGACCTTTGCCCAGTGATTTTTTTAAAAACAGAACATAAGAAAGCCTCAAGAAAATAGAAGTCAGACTATGAGTCAGGTATTTTCATCTTGGAGTCTTCAACTAACAGTGTTTAATACTGCTATACCCAGCTGAGTATATGACTGCTATTCAGATATTAGAAATGAAACACCGATTCAGAATTTTTGTGGGGTAAAACCCTATAAAGAAAAGCAAAGAAAGAGATAGGACAGTGCTTTGTATACCTCTGGAGAGGAAAGATAGAGGACACAACTAGAGTATGTAAGTCTTCTAACAGTAATGTGCTTCCTGTATACAAATGTTTTATTATTAAATTATGTATACATTTTATACACATTTTGTACGTATGATACACTTAAAATGTAAGCAGTAAAATTCTGAAGATATGATGAAAATGAATTAGGTAAGGATTTGTTACAATTATGTTATAATCAATTACTGTGCTCAGCACTTTCCTAAGAAGTAACACTGACAAATGTTTTACTATGTTTATGAAAGGGATTACGTATATGGTATTTTATCCTGGCTGCACTGTACCTAATTTTTCTAACAGTAGATCCTAAGCAGTAGTCATTACTGTATATTTCCATAACATACAATTCATACAGCTATTTACTAACACAGTACAAAATGATGCCAAGTATCTGAACAAGAACTATCTGCCACTTACTTGTCAATGTCTGCCATGTTGTAAGAACTTCAAATATCTATGGAAAGAAACATCAGTGTTAAAAAAGTATATGATTTATTTAAAATCAATAAAAACATCTGAAGCCAAAACCCTTAAAGTCAATACCACATTGAAAACCATTCCCAGAAAAACTGTGTATTCTTTTCTTAAGAGATTTTTGCTATGGGGTCCATGTGCTCAGACACACAGAGAGACAGAAAGGAAAAAATCAACGCCGGGGAAGGGGGGAAATGGCCATACCACAACTTCTTTAGAGATCTGAGGCATGCACACCCACAGCCTGGTTTGAGTTTCAAGTTGCCAGGTCCAGGACTTGAACCACAATTGACTACCTGGGAATCCAGCAATGTAACCATTTCGCCATCTGCTGGCCCCACTGTGTATTCTCTTTAAAACAGTAACAGTACTAAGAAAAAAAACACGGAACATACAGACTTTTTTAAAGTCACCGAAAATAAATTTTCTGAGGATACTGTTTAAAATAAGAAAAGTAATGCTAGGCTTTCCCAATCTATTGCATAAAAACTATTACAATAGCAAGGTTAAAAAAAAAAAAAGAAAAAACAAAAAAACCTATTTGCTAGAATCACAGAAAAGAAACAGTACAAAATGGTCTTTATTCAGATTCTTTTATCGATCAGGAATCTTCTGCTTAAGTATTTAGGTTACTTAACACATCAGAACAAATCATTTTTAACAGTATTAATTTTTACCAAATTCATGTTAGAAAAATCTGCTACCTACTGTACTTATGCTCCCTAGAGAGTTTTAAAACATATGGCTTAATAATCCTTGCACTGGGGTCAGCAGGTGGCGTGGTGGTTAAGGGTGCTGGACTCCCACATGAACAACCACAGCTCGAGTCCCAGACCTGGTGCTTTGCTTTCTCACTTTCCCTCTCTTGCCCTTGCTCTGTCCTTCTATGGAAGGAAGGAAGGAAGGAAGGAAGGAAGGAAGGAAGGAAGGAAGGGAGGGAAGGAAGGGAAGGAAGGGAAAGGGAAGGAAGGGAAGGAAGGGAAGGAAGGGAAGGAAGGGAAGGAAGGGAAGGAAGGGAAGGAAGGGAAGGAAAGGAAGGAAAGGAAGGAAAGGAAGGAAAGGAAGGGAAAGGAAGGAAAGGAAGGAAAGGAAGGAAAGGAAGGAAGGAAGGAAGGAAGGAAGGAAGGAAGGAAGGAAGGGAGGAAGGGAGGGAGGGAGGGAAGGGAGGGAGGAAGGGAAGGAAGGGAAGGAAGGGAAGGAAGGGAAGGAAGGAAGGAAGGGAAGGAAGGGAAGGAAGGGAAGGAAGGGAAGGAAAGGAAGGAAGGAAGGAAAGGAAAGGAAGGAAAGGAAGGAAAGGAAGGAAAGGAAGGAAGGAAAGGAAGGAAAGGAAGGAAAGGAAGGAAGGAAGGAAGGAAAGGAGGGAGGGAGGGAAAGGAAAGGAAAGGAAAGGAAAGGAAAGGAAAGGAAGAAGGAAAGAAGGAAGGAAAGAAGGAAGGAAAGAAGGAAGGAAAGAAGGAAAGAAAGAAAGTTAAATAAAATAATTCCTTAAAAAATAATAGTAATGGACCCAAGGGGTCCTCTAGCTAGGTAAGGCCGGTCCCCGGGGCCTGGGAGTTGCCACTGCCATGGCTAGCCAGTCGCAAGGGATCCAGCAGTTGCTGCAGGCCGAGAAGTGGGCCACGGCCGAGAAGGCACCGAGGCCCACAAGCGAAAGAACCGGAGGCTGAAGCAGGCCAAAGCAGCAGCTCAGGCTGAAATCGAACAGTACCGCCTGCAGGAGGAGAAAGAATTCAAGGCCAACCGCGGCTCTGGGATCCCACGGTAGTTATAGTGAAGTGGAGGAGGAGACCCAGGAGAAGATGCGACACTTCTGAACAGCCACCTTTGTCTGCGACAAGAAATACATGACAACTACCGCATAAATGGACAGAAGAAGAATGAAGTGCCTGTCCCATGGATCGGCGTCATTTTTTTTTAAAAAAAGACTTATTTTATTTAACATTTATTTATATATTATACATATATGTATAAAACATATATAAATAAATATTTATAGCTGACCAGAGACGAACAGAGTGAGAAAAAGAGAAGGGTAATGTGAGAAACCAAGCCGCCAGATCCCAGACTCGAAACTCAGTCGGCCATAGTGGGAGTTCAAAGCCCTCAACCACCGCGCCACCTGCCAGCCCCTGGACTGGCATCTCAGATGCCCTCATATGAAGCATTATGGAGATCCAGTTATATTCTTGGAAGAGGCATTAAATTATTTCTGTATATTATATAGCAGGTCCTTTCACTTTTTTTTTTTTTTGGGGGAGAGGTTTTTGCTACAGGGCGCGTGCGCTCGCCAGACAGACAGAGAGAGACAGAGAGACAGAAAGCGAGAAATCACCCCCCAGGGGGGATGGTCACGTCGCAATCCCTTCTCCTCCATCCTCCTCTCGGGATCTTGGGCACACACGCACACGCGCCTGGCGTGAGTTGTAAGCCACCGGTCCGAGACACGAACCGCAGTCGACTACGTGCGAGTCCAGCGACATAGCCATTACGCTAACTGCTGGTTCCCCAGGTCCTTTCACTTTTTGCAGAGTAGCAGATCTAGCTTCTTAAAACAGACTTAAAATTTATCCAAAGAATTCATCTTTTTACCTCATATTTCTTAGAAATCTAATGGGTGTATGTTTTCTATGACTTTAGCTTAAACAACACATATCTCAATGTTAACTTTTTCTGTTTTAGATCTAGTAAAAAAGGAAATTCTTTGAAGAAAGGGATTAATTTTTTTTTCCCCTAGTGCTTTCTTGAAGGTCAGGGGCTTTATCCATGAAAAAGTAGTAAGTAGTTACTTGTAACCTGTGTGAAGCAGCAGCCAGCCTTAAAGTAGTCCTTTTTGGCTAAAAGGTAGGACAGAGACTACTAGTGTAATCTTTTGGGCTGCCTTTAGCTTCTTTTAATCAAATAATAGATAGAATTCAGAAATTTGTTATGTGTTATTACTTGATGTACTGATATCATTTAAAAGTAAAAGACTCTTGGGACCAGCAGTTAGCGTAATGGCTGTGTCGCTGGACTCCCAAGTAGTCTATCACGGTTTGAGTCCCGGACCCGGTGGAGTAAGCATAATGGCTATGTCTCTGGACTCCCATGTAGTCGACCACGGCTTGAGTCCCAGACCCGGTAGCTTAAACTCACACCAGGCGCGTGTGCGTGCGTGCCCAAGATCCTGAGAGGAGAATGGAGAAGAGACTGCAGCGTGGCCATGCCCCTTGGGGAGTGATTTCTTGCTTTCTGTCTCTCTGTCTCTGTCTTTCTGGCGAGCACATGTGCCCTATAGCAAAAAACTCTCAAAAAAAAAAAAAATAAAATAAAAAGTAAGACTCTTTGTCATGAACAACATAATAGTAGTAGTAATAATAATCCTTGCACCAATGTCAAGTATTTAAACTCTTTCATGACAATTTTAAACTCCAGGACCCAACCTATGTCAGGTGAGCCTTTCCTAGCTCTTCAATTGTACCCCTCATCACACTACTGGTAAGTATTACCACCTACAACCTCCCCTGGATATGCTGGTGCACTGTCAGTAGCACTCTTCATTATCATGAATAAATGTACTGTTAGAATTGATCAGAACATGTATAAAGTTCCTTCCCAACAATAGCAAAGCAGTCTCCCCTTATCCACAGGGAATATAGTCCAAGACCTCGAATGGATGTCTGAAATCACAGTAAAACTAAATCTCATATATACTGAGATGTCGGAAAAGTCATGACATATTTTTCTATGCAAAAACCCAGTATTAAGTTCTTCCCTATAAACACATACCTATGACACAGTTTAACTTATAAATCAGACATAGTAACATAATAACTAATAAGAAAAAATTAGAACTATAATGACATATTGTAGAAAGAAACTTAACTGGGCTGGCCCCACAGCCTAGTGGTTAAGGGTGCCAGATCCCACACGGCTGACTGCAGCTCAAAACTCTGACTCTGAGGACTTGAGAAACTTGCTGGATGCATATGTGCTTGCCTAAAATTCTAACAGGGTGGACAGAAGGGACTGCACTGTGACCACACCCCCTGAGGAGTGAAGTGCTTTCACATATCATCACCCCAACTCACTCCCCGCACCTATTTCTACCTTTTTCTGGCAAGCATGCACTCTCTGCGACAAAAAGAAAAACAGAAAGGGCAAATGTTTAAATTGAGGAAGAAAAGAGTCTGTTTGCTACAGGTACCCAACAGATTTAAAAATCTAAATTAAGTTTACAAATAAGCCTACATTATAATCAAGTTTTTATATTTTAAAAACTAAAACTTTTAGGGAACCAGCAGTTAGCGTAACGGCTATGTTGCTGGACTCCCACGTACTCGACCGTGGTTCGCATCCCGGACCCGGTGGCTTAAAACTCATGCCAGGCACGTGTGCGTGCATGCCCAAGATCCTGAGAGGAGAATGGAGGAGAAGGGATTGCAGCGTGACCATCCCCCCTGGGGGGTGATTTCTCACTTTCTCTCTGTCTGTCTCTGTCTGGCGAGCGCATGCGCCATGCGCCCTACAGCGAAAACCTCTCCAAAAAAAATTTTTTAAAAACTAAAACTTTTAATTTCTAATGCTTTGCCAGAGGGTACATGTATTCCCTGAAAAGGGAGGGTTAAGAGAGAGTGAGAAAGCACACCCCCCCCAAGAACAGTCACGCCATAATCCCTTTTCCCCCATTTTTCCTCCTTTTGATATTTTGGGAATGCATGTACACACATCCGGCATGTTTCTCAAGCTTCCAGGACTCAAACCGTGTAGTTAGCTGTATGAGATCCAGCCATCCAAACCACCATACCATAGGCTGTCTCACAAAATTTTAATAAGCTTAATACTTACACAATAAAAAGATATTGATTTCCAGCAGTAACGTGGCAATATTTGAGGAAGTATGTTTAGTGACTGCATCCCTCCTTTAGACTGACTATAAAATAAATATTTCTTCCTACGGTATACTCATCTATTTTAAAATATTTTCTATTTCTCTAAATAATTCCTAACACATTTCTCCACTGATGCTGAGAAATTGGCAGCAATTAACAAAGATATTTAACAATTACAACAAATAATTCCACAATAAGCAAAGAAAAATACTCAATTTTTGACATCAAGAAATACAAGCTTAGATTCCAGTTTATTAGTTGAAAGAATTTTTTTTTTTTTTTAATTGCCAAAGTATACATGCATCAGCAAGAGACAGAGAGAGAAAACATACCCTCCCCTCCATTGGTTGTGGTCACACTACAATCCTTTTCTCTCCACTTCTCAATCTGTCAAGATTTTGGGGAGGCATACACATGTCAAGACACCAGAGCCAGGACCGAAACCGCAATAGGCCATGTGTGATCTATCTCCCTAAGCTCAGTAGCTGGCTCTGCTAGGAGGTCAGCTCAAAGGATTTTTGAAAATTGTGATGTATGTTCTTAATGTCTGTATGTACCTATACACTATTATCTTTCTAGAGGGCCATAGAAATATCAAAACCTCTAAACATGTCCACCTTCAATCTTATTCAATTATGAGAATGACATAAAAAATTTATAAAGAACTCAAGGCCTTTACTTTTCATGTTAATTTAAAAGGGTCTTCTTCAAACTCTAGCAAACAAGTCTTGCATATGCTTTGACTCTCAGCTCAAACTTTTAACTTTTTCGTGGTTTCTCCAACTTGCACATTCTAGTTAAAATAAGACTTCCTGGTGGTATACACTCACATAAAGCTCTCTTTATTTCCATCATAAACATCTCGAGTTTGCAGTCATAAATTATGTTACCTAATGTCTGTCTCTACCAAATGACAAGCCCATACATTCATGATTATAGGAATTATGTCTGTAATATTATGCCAATAACTGCATTACATTCTTCAGGGCAAAACACAAAACATATGCTACAAACTCAGTCATTAACACTGAACATACATACAACAAATGTTCTGCAGTAAAAAATGAAGCAGGTGCCAGATAGTGGCACATCAGTAAAACCTGAGGCTCTGTAAAGATTCCCTGTTCAAGTCCAGAGACCTGAGTATGACAGGCATGCATTTGCCCATGATTTGGGCCTGGCTGAAGGATAGGGGTAGATCATGGCATCAGTCTGTGTGTGTGTGTTGGGGGGGGTATCTCTCATCCTTGGGAGAGTTAACTGGATACTTTTTCTTTTTTTTGGAGAGGTTTTTGCTATAGGACGCGTGTGCTCGCTCACCAGACAGACAGAGAGAGAGAGACAGACAGACAGAAAGCAAGAAATCACCCCCCAGGGGGGATGGCCACGCCACAATTCCTTCTCCTCCATTCTCCTCTCGGGATCTTGGACACGCACGCACACACGCCCAGCATGAGTTTAAGCCACCAGGTCTGGGACTCGAACGGTGGTCGACTACGCAGGAGTCCAGCGACAGCCATTACGCTATCTGCTGGTCCAACTGGATACTTTTTTAAAACGTTCAGCCCTGTAACACAGTGGTTAAGAAAATTAGACACTGGGACAAGCAGATGGCATAATGGTTATGTCATTGGACTCCCACCTAGTCAACCATGGTGGTTTGAGTCCTAGATCTGGCAGCTGTGTGTGCATGCCCAAAATTCCCAAGAGGAGAATAAAGGACAAGGGATTGCAGCATGGCCACCCTCCCTGGGAGGTGATTTCCCACTTTCTGTCTCTCTGGCAAGCACAAGTGCCCTATAGCAAAAATCTCTTAGAAAAAGAAAACCAGGGGGAACCAGCAGTTAGCGTAATGGCTATGTCACTGGACTCCCACGTAGTCGACCGCGGTTCGCATCCTGGACCCGGTGGCTTAGAACTCACGCCGGGCGCCTGTGCGTGCGTGCCCAAGATCCCGAGAGGAGAATGGAGGAGAAGGGATTGCGGCGTGACCATCCCCCCTGGGGGGTGATTTCTCGCTTTCTGTCTCTATGTCTGTCTCTGTCTGGTGAGTGCACGCACCCTATAGCGAAAATCTCTCCAAAAAAAAAAAAAAGAAAAGAAAAGAAAAAGAAAACCAGATACTATATGACCAACTGCAGTTCAAATCCCGATCCCAGCAGTGGGGCCAGCAGGTAGCATGGTAGTTGAGGCCCTGGATTCCCACATGGCTGAACGCAGTTAGAGTCCTGGACCTGGCGGCTTCCTCATTTTCCTTTTACCCTCTCTCTAGTCGAATTAAAAAAAATAATAAATACAATTAAATAAATAACCCTTTAAAAAAAATGAAAAACACATTGGGTGGCAATCATGCCCAAAATAAAAAACTTTAACAGGAAAAATGGTGGAAAAAGTATTCCAGTGTCACTGTGTCCCACTAGGGGATGTTTCCTCTCCCTCCCTTCAGTGAATGTATCCTCTGACAATAAAATTTTCAAAAATTTTTTTTTCAAAAAGCAGACCTGGGGACCAGCAGGTGGCGTTGTGGTTAAGATGCTGGACACTCCCACATGGCTGACCACGGTTCGAGTCCTGGGCCTGGCGGCTTCCTTTCTCCCTTTCTCTCTCTCTCTCTGTGTGTGTGTGTCTCTCTCTGGTCAAATTAAAATAAATGAATGAATAAATAAAATTAAATAAATAATAATTTTTAAAAAGAATACCTCTGACTTTAAAAAAAAAAAAAAAAGCAGACCTGAGTTAATGTAGAAGGAACAGCAAGCATGGTATAGAATGTAGGACAAAATCCCACTTGGATGTGAAGGAAAAAAAAGCACATGTGTGTGTACAGACAGATATTCAGGCAGGGTTAGAGGCTGGAACTAACATAGTTGATTATGCAATTCAAGTCCTGGACCCAACAGCTAGAGAAACGCATTGGGCAAGTCTGTGTGCAAGCCTAGAGTCCTGAAGGGAGGGAAAAATAGAAAAGGGACTGTGGGGGGACCATTCCCCATGGGGGATGTTTTCTTATTTTCTCTAAGGTAAGTGCATGTGCCCACTAGCAAATTTTAAAAGTAAGAAATCATTTTCTGATCATGAGATTGCACTTAAGATTTAAGAAGCAAACTCAAGACTTAACTGGCATTGGGACCGGCAGTTAGAGTAATGGCTATGTTGCTGGACTCCCATGTAGTTGACCGGGGTTCAAGTACCAGACCTGGTGGCTTAAACTCAAGCCAGGTGCATGTGCATGCGTACCCAAGATCCCGAGAGGCGAATGGGTGAATGTCTTGCGCTTTGTTGTGACACCACAGGGTATGCCAATTTTCAGGAGATATCACATGATACCACACTAGAATAATCTAATCCTATCCATACAAAAAGCATACATTAGAAAAGCGCCAGGAAGCAACAACACACCACAATATAAAATCAGCATAATTGTTCTTGTTTATTCTGAATATAAAAGTCTAAAGGAAACTCCAACTTGGAATTCTAAGTAAAATAGTAGTCTTGTGTGACTGAGAACATTCCATGTAGTAAATATTATTAGCCAACTGCAGGAAAGAGATAAAGACTGAAAAACAAGATTCCCCACAATAGAGAACAGACAGGTCTGAGTGGTCGTTTAACAGGTGGGTCATTAAGTGAGGACTGGCTGTATTAAATAAAATCAATGAGATTTTATCTGTCAGACATGAAACTGATTTCCAGATCCATGTGAAACAAACTTCCATTCCTGACAGTGACAAGCTAGATTATGCAGATCAACTCTACAAATGAAAAATAATGAAAAATTCAGACAAAATTGTTTGTTAAAATCTTGGCACAGCCAAGCAGCACCAGCTGCTGGGCAATGCCGGAGCCACATGGAAAGGCCCAGATCCTGGCAACCCAAGATCCCAGCAAGCTGGAGGCCGGCGTGGCAGGATCAAGGTGTGGCACTAACCCATGGAAAAGTTCGTCCCTATCTTCTCTCTCATTCCACCCATTAAAAAAATGTAATTTTTAAAAATTTGTTAAAATGCTAATGATACTAAGATATAAGGCAAAACAAAAAGCAGAAGGATAAAGCAGAAGAAAGCCACTTTTACCGTGAGGGCAGATGCCAAATTCTCAGCAAATATTAACTCCAGTATGATCCACCTTATAGTGAAAAAAAAAAAAAAAAAAGACCTTTGGTCTATCTAACGTGGAGAATCTTCAGTAACCTTCTCAAGTTAAGCAGGCAGCCCAAGGTGCTATATCCTCAGGAAAAATAAACAAGGTGGCCTGAGCAAACAACCTAAATTCACTTCCTGTTTCCCCTCAAATCCCAAGCTGTATGTTTAGTCTCTCACTAGTAGTGTTCATACGGTCTTAGAATACTATAATCAAGCAAATATCCTTTAAGAATTGAGGTAAGGTCTTAAAAAAAGAAGAAAAAAAAAAGGTAAGGAGCCATCAGGTGGTGTGGTAGTAAGGTGCTGGCTCCCACGTGGCCAACCTCTTGGTTAAGAGTTCTAGAAAAACATACCAGGCATGTGTGTGCGTGTGTCTAAAATCCTGAGAGGAGAATGGAAGAGAAAGGATTGTGGTGTAGTCACCCTGCTGAGGGATCATTTCTCGCCTTTCCTTATGGTCTCTCTTTCTGTCCCTGACAAGTGCCAGAGGTGTAAGCTTTCAATGTAAAATACAATTACAATTCTAGCTCAGAAGGTGGGTATCACTGCACTACCAGGAAAAAGAAAAAAAAAAAAAAAAAAAAGACTAAAAGGAATAAATTTACTTGTAATAATACTTTTTTATTTTAATAAAAGGTTTAATTTGCAACCACACACACACACACACACACAATGTATAGAAAATTTCAAAAGGAACATACTGTCCTAATAACATGTCTGAAGGAAAATCTTACAGGGGCTGGCAGGTGGCATGGTGGTTAAAGGCACCGGACTCCCACATGGTTGACCACAGTTAGACTCCCAAACCTGGCAGCTTATTTTCTCACTTTCTCTCTCTTGCGTTCTTACTTTCTCACTCTGTCCCTCTCTGATCAAAATTAAAATAAGTAAATAAAGTTAAGTAAAATAATTATTTTTTTAAAAATCTTACATTAGAGCAAAGAGGGAAAACAACAGATTAAATCAACCCATAAACTGACCATTTTGTGGTCATTTAAAAGACCCATGTCCAGGCACCTTTTGTCAACCAACCATTCTGGCAAACTTTATTCTGAATATCCCTTACTTTGTCTTTTTTGAGAATTTTTTTTATTGTTAATAGGGAGTATGTGCTAGGACAGAAAGCAAGAAATCTCCCACCCCACCCCCCCCACACACACACACACGTCTGGGTATGGCCAAGCTACAATTCCTTCTCCCCCATTCTACTGGAATTCTAGGCATGTGCATACACACACCCAGGGTGAGTTTCAAGTCATGGGGTCTGGGACCCAAAACACAAGTCACTACATGGGAGTCCAGAGCTTTAACCACTATGCTACCTGCTGGCCTCAATATCCCTTACTTTCAACGAAAAGAAAGTTAATGTATGTGGAGTCTATTCTGTAATAAACTATTATGGGTTTTTTTCCTTACTTAAAGATGCAGTATTAAGTACTTTGTTCAGTAATGCAATCCTGGAGAAACTAAAATATGACTTCCAAAATCCATGCCCAGTCTTGCTACTTCAAAAACAGCGTGCCGGGGGAACAGCAGTTAGCATAATGGCTATGCCGCTGGACTTCCATGTAGTCAACTGCGGTTCGCATCCTGGACCAGGTGGCTTAAACTCACACCAGGCGCGTGTGCGTGCGTGCCCAAGATACCAAGAGGAGAATGGAGAAGGGATTGCGGTGTGGCCATCCCCCCGGGGGGTGATTTCTTGCTTTCCATTTCTCTTTCTGGCTAGCGCATGCACCCTAGGGCGGAAAAACCTCTCAAAAACAAACAAACAAACAAACAAAAACAGAGTGCTGGGGCCAGTAGGTGGTGTGGTGGTTAAGAAGGGACTCCCACATGGCTGACAGCAGTTTTGAGTCCCAGACTTGGCAGCCTCTTTCTCTCTCTCTCTCTCTCTCTCTCTCTGGTCAACTTAAAAAAAAAGTAAAATAAAATAATGGCAAAGAATAAAATTTAGGGGGAAAAAAAAAGCATGACTCTCAAATCAGCCTGTTAGATTATACAACCGCAAATTGCATTAATCCTTTACAGAAAACCTCCATTTCATGATGTAACAGCCAATTAAAGTACAAATGCTGGGACCAGCATTTGGTATAACGACTATGTCGCTGGATTCCCATATAGTCGACTGCGGTTTGAGTCCTGGATCCAGTGGCTTAAACTCATGCCAGGCACATAAGCGCGCATGCATGCCCAAGATCCTGAGAGGAGAATGGAGAAGGGATTGCGGGGCGGCTATCTCACCTGGGGGGTGATTTCTCACTTTGTCTCTTTCTGTCGAGCACAAGCACCCTATAGCAAAAAACCCGGGGGGGGGGGGGGGGGGGGGGGGGGGGGGGGGGGAGGACCACACACACAAATGCCAGGACCAGCAGGTGGTGTAATGGTTATGTTGCTGGCCAACCGTGGTTCAAGTCTCAGACCCACTGTCTTCAAACTTATTCCAGGCGCATGCGCACGTGTGCCCAAAACCTTGAGGAGATAATGGAAGAGAAGGTATTGCAGTGTGGGCATCCCCCCAGGAGGTGATTTCTCACTTTCTCAATCTCTGTCTCTCCAGCTAACGCACGCACTCTATAGCAAAAACAAAAACAACAAAAAACAAAAAACTCTCTTAAAAAAAAAAAAGAGTCGGACAGCCCATAACTGCCAACTGGTTAAGGGAGCTGGATCTCACATAGCTGACCCCACAGTTCAAATACCAGCTCTGGCAGCTTGAAAAGCACGCTGTGTGTGTGTGTGTGTGTGTGTATGCCCCAAATTCAGACAGGATGGAGAAATGGGAGAAGGGATTGCAGTGTGACCATAATAATATGGAGACTGTGATAAGAAGATCAAGACATAGCAAGATTCTGTTTAGAAAAAAATAAAGTCTTTCTACCTTTCCTTCTCTATCTCATAAAAGCAAAAACAAAACAAAAAAAAACAATGACTATTCATTAAGCTTCGATTGTTCTAATATTTAGCGTTTGTATTCTCTTTACTATAGAAAATAACTTAAGACTCTTCAAAAGTACAGCCCCCTTTCCCAATAATCAAATGGTCTGTCTTTTCTCAGTCATATAAAAGAAAATAGACTCCGCCTGGCAGATCCCTCAGTAGCAAACTAAACTGCAGTGCTAGAAGCCCTCTGGCTAACTGTGGTTCTGATCATCAGGTAGGACTGAAAACATACCAATCACTTGTGCACATGCCCCAAATTCTGATGAGCTGGAGGACTAGAAAAGGACATAATGGCAAGAAGAGATAGTGCTAAGGACACTAGTCTCAACTACACAAATTTAGGGCCAGCCCTGTAGAACAGTGATTAAGTCATGTGTATTAAGAGCTGGAAACAATGTGGATAACAATTCAAATCCTGGCCCTGCAGCTTGAAGAACATGCTGGCCATATATGTGCGTGACTAAAATTCCTGAAGGGATGGACAAAGAGGAGAAACTATGTGTCACTACACCCCACTGGGAATGCTTTTGTTTTCCCCTCTGTGACAAGCATGCTCTGGCAATAAACCTTTAAGAAAAAAGGTTTTTTGCATATCAAAATATGCAAAACTTCTAAACAAGGGACCAGCAGTTGGCGTAATGGCTAGGTCACTGGATTCCCATGTAGACAATTGAGGTTTGAGTCCTGAACTCAGTGGCTTAAACTCACTCTGGGCACATGTACCTGGGTGCCCAAGAGTCCCGGACTCAGGGGCTTAAACTCACTCTGGGCGCACGTACGTGGGTGCCCAAGATCCCAAGAGGAGAATGGAGGAGACAGAATTGTGGCGTGGCCATCCGCCCTGGGGGGTGATTTCTGGCTTTCTGTCTGTGTCTTTCTGGCAAGGGCACATGCCCTATAGCAAAAAACACTCTCCGAAGGAAAAAAAAAAAAAAAAAACCTTCTAAACTAGTAAAAATGCATCCACATAACACAGTAATAAAATGAAGACTTGATAACTAGAGGTATGGAGGCCAGTTTCTAACGCTACGCACTCAATGTGCTCTAATGGTCCGTTGTGAACATACTAAACAACTTACAAGGATAGGTATAAGCAACAGTTCTCCCATTCTAATAACCTCCACTATGCCCAAGAACGAACGAACTTAGACGAAAATGATCTGAAATCAGGAGGCCTGAGGCCTATTGGTTAAAGGAGCTAGATCCCAACAGTCAAGACCTAGCCAATCTCACAGTTCAAGTCCTGGGCCCAAAATCTTGACAGAAGAAAAAATGGAAGGAGAAAGAACTACAGTCTTGACCATGACCTACTGGGAGCCGCCTTCTCCCTTTCCCTGTCTGGCACACACACATGGCCCACTGTCAGGACTTTTTTTTTAATAAAGAAAATAGTATGAAATGGGACTTGTCACTGTTACTTGTAACAGGTTTCTTCATGTAAATAATGTTCCTGCTTTACCCCTTTCTCTTCATAACACTCATGGCAACTTTTAACATTTTATATCTAAGTAACCAACAGGTCTGTTTTATTCATTATATAAGATGCATGTCTAAGTAAGTGCTAAACATTTACTGAAATAATAAATTGGGAATACACATCATTAAAGTTTTGATAAAACTTGAATATCCGAAGATTTATCATTAGTATTTATAAACTGATGAGGATTCATTCTCTCTAACCCTTTCACTATGTTTCAAATTTACAAGCAAGCCCCAAAAAAGGGAAACCAATTTATTTGGACATCTTGAGGTCTTCAAGTCTAACACATTCTTAGTCCTTTTTCCTATAAAAGGACCCTTTGTTCCGAACATATTTTGGAGATTTAGAGTCAAATGAGTCACCTGTAGACACTATAGGCAAGCTGAGTAATAAAAAAAGCAACGGCATTTTGGATTAGTTCTGGCAAAGGTGTTTCTTACAAAATCTCATTGAAGGACAAGAACAGTCATGTGCCACATTCAGTATGAGCCTAATATTTTTCAATTAATGAGCTGAATATAAAATACTTTGTAACACATAAAATTTATAAAGATTTTCAAACTAGTATAAAGATTTTTAATTTCTTAAATTACAATAAATAATGTTGACTTGAAAAGAGCATCTATGAAGAAAAAGTTATATTATGATAGAAGATTTGGGGCATTTATCTGAACTCAGGCAACTTGCAACTTTGTGTCAACAGACTCTGAAGATTACTATGTAAGCTTTATTTACTTCCTCTGTCAGTTTTAAATACGTTATTCTATATATACATAAGCTTTCTCCTTTAACCAATCAAAGGTAGTATGTATTACTAAGTGAAGTATTAATATAAATGGACAAGAAAATAGAATCTAGAGACTTTAAAGATGTTTTGCTGTCTGTTTTCAAAAATAATAAATTTCCCTTTACAGCTCTCCTAAAACCAGACAAGCAGTCTAAGTTGTGACATTTTAAAGTACGGCTGTTTAACGACTGCATAGTTAGGCCAGTGATAGCCTAATACAGGGTTGAGGACACCTTGCGCTTAGTTTATCCATTATGGACTCTCAAGGCCTAGCCCCCTCCCACACAGGGCCTAAGTCCCCTCCTCCCTCACAGCCTGTCCTCCAGGTTTTAAAGAGGAGCACATAGATAAGACAGCATGCTACAGACTTGGCTAAGTGTGTATTAACACCTTATTCCATCCCACCCCTGTTCATCTTAAAAAGTAGTCAGCTACCTTATTCTAAGAAGTGCAAAAGAACTAATTCGTAAGAATGTCACAGAAAGCCTGGAAGGATTAAAGCCAGGACAAGTCAAACTCTGTTTTCCATTTTAACAACCGTTAGGGTCATTCCTCCTCAATTAAAAAAAAGAAGTTCGTACTTGGCATATACAAATAAATCTTTTGTTGATAATGTCTAACATAAACACAATACACCCGTTGATTCTTTAAATCCTAGCAGTAGAGGCCAAGCCCCATCGCCCATCAGCTAACATTCCTACTTTTCTCCAATACCAATCAACCGATAGAGATCAAAGAGAAAGCAGCAGAGTTGGAAATCCCGGAGTCGGGGGGGGGGGGGGGGGGGGGGGGCACTAGCTCGCTACTCCTTTCCATGTCCTGCCTTCCCCACGACTTACAAACGGCAGGCCAGCCCCGGGGCAGGGGTCTCTCTTCGGCCCCCGGAGGCCGCCACGCAGCGCGTCCCCACGTGCGGAGGAGCGCGGGGTTTCCCCCCAGCGCGGCCGCCGCCTCCAGGGGGCGGAGAGCGGAGTCGCGGCCTCCCCGCCCCCTCCCCGCCCGGGGCCTCGGCCCTCCACGGCCCCTCCCTCCCGTCGGAATTCGCAGCCTCCGCCGCCCTTCCATCCCCCAGCGGCCGCCCTGCGAGTGTTACATCCGAGGGAGAATCGAGGACGCCGAGGTGCGGGCTCCGCTCGGGCCGCGCCGCCCTCCGGGAGCCTGCCGGGCCCACGCGGCACGGCCGCCGGCCCCTCAGGGTCCCCGGGCGTCGCCGCGGCCTCGCTCGCGTCCGCGCGGAGAAGCCGGTGGGGTTCCGGGAACCTCGGGCTCCCTAGGCCGCGCCAAGCGCCGCATTTCCGCAGCCGGCCCGGAAAAAAAGCGCTGACTAGTCCACGGTCCCCGCAGGCTCCCGGGTCGAGACTCCGCGGACGGCTCCGGCCTCACAGGACCACTCGGAGGCCCCGGGCGGTCGGCGGCCCCGACTCTGCTCCCTCCCCGTGACCCGTGCCCCCGGAGGCCGGCCGGCCACTCCACGTCCACCTCCCCGTCCCAGGCCCCCTTCCGTTACCGGCGGCTAGTACGGAGAGCCGGGCGGCCGGAGCTGCGCAGGCAGTGACTCAGGGCGGCAGCGGCGGCGGGAGGAGCAGGAGGCGGCGCCGCGAGCAGATGGCGCTAAAAAAGACCCGAGAGCCCGCCGCTCGCGCTCATATACAATTAGCGTCAGCACGTAGGGCCCGCTCCGCCGCCCTCCCCCTGGCCTCGCCATCTCCTAGCAACGCGAGTGGGAGGCGGGCCCGAGCCGGTTACCCGGCAACGGAACCGTCCTTCATCCCCCTGCAACCTCCAGACCCCTCGCTGCCTCGGCCTCTACTCACACCGTAGTCCCAACTCTGCGCTTGCACTCCTCGGGGTCTCGCCACTGCCTAGCCCCTTGCTTCCTGCTTGCGTACCTCGCCACCTCTTTTCTCCTTTCTGCTCTGGAAAGGAAACCTAAACCCCTCAGTGTGGGAAAGGGCCCTCCCCCACGCCCGGTGTGGTGCGTCGAGGACCCGGGACAGCCGCCGGGTCCCCGACTCGCCACGTCCAGGACTTAACGGCCCCTTAGTTCTCATCCCTGGCCTGGGCGGCCTCCTGCGACTCCCCCGCCGCGATAACCACTTTCGCTCCACACCGGAAAACAGTTCCTTCCTAGTGAGCACCTCGGGGGGCCTCTTCTGCCCATTTTGCTTCTCCTAAGTCTAAGAGTCTCTGCGCCTTCCGGAGTGCTCTTCAACCCTACGTGACGTTTCTGCTTTAGTTCTTTGGTAGATGATGATGGCATATTTGTGCATTCTCTGTTTGCCTTATTATAAGGACACTCAGTGAATCCGTTGTTTCATTTTTCCAAAAAAGTAAATCCTATGTAAGCCCCAGACTTGTGGAACCTCATGGCTATTTTTTGATGGCTGCTGTATTGATTTCATTTTGACTCTTGAAACACCTGTTTCCAAAGTGTGGTTCCAGGGTCACCAGATCTCTTAAAGGGGAAGGTCAAAACTATTTCCATAATACAAACATAATAAATTCTGTAGTCTCATTCTTTCACCAGTGTGCAGTGGACTTCCTGGGAGATTACATGACATGTGATTAAAAAGAGAGAGATTGAAAATAGAAGCAGATAGGAGAACCCAGTCATCTATGGTTAAACCAGATAACAGATTTGCAAAACCCTAAAACAACGCCAATCTACTCACTCTATTCTTTTAGAAAGTATTTTTTCGTATGTGAGGTTACTTATATTAACATTTGATTGCTTTATTGTTAAATGAGATAATGAATACCACTCAAAATGTTTAATTTTTAAAGAATTATTTAATTTATGTTTTGTTATTTTAACTTGACCAGAGAGAGGAGGGAGAAAGTGAAAAAGCAAACCTCCAGATCTGGACTTAAAACAGGTCAGCCCTGTGGGAATCCAGCACCTTAACCACCATGCCACCTGCTGGTCCTATTTCTGCCATTTTTAGAGGCTATGGTGTTTTTCCTTGGCTCTCCCCAACCTCATTGAAATTAGTTACATTTCCCAATCTACACTACAAATGCCTCAGTTTACCCACTCATTTTTATGTTTCACATGTGATTCTTTTGTCTTTCTTAACCTTCTTTATTCATATACTCCCTACTTAGCATTGTTGTAGAGCTAAGGAGAATTATAATGGCTATTCAGGGAAAACTTAAACAAGAGAGAGACCAGTGCTCAATATGTCATGAACTTGGCACTAATTTCAGTGGGGGTTTCAAGAGTTGCATTCTAATTAAAGCATGCACAATGAAAGTAATTAGCATATTGAAAATGAACTAAACTTATCCCCTTTCCATAAATCTTTATGGTGGTAGAACTGCTACAACAAAACTGAAAAGCTAGTCTTCATAATGGTTTTTATCTTGCTCTAGAGAGAGACTCACAAATTTCAGGCACCTCATCCCCCCTAATGCTTTTTATTTCTTTTTTTTTTTTCTTTTTCTTTTTAGAGAGAGATTTTTGCTATAGAGTGTGTGCGCTCGCCAGCAACACAGACAGAAAGTGAGAAATCACCCACCAAGGGAGGATGGCCACACCACAATCCCTTCTCCTCTCTTCTCCTCTTGGGATTTTGGGCACGCACTCGCACACGCCGAGGGCGAGTTTTAAGCCGCTGGATCCAAGACTCAAACTGTGGTCGACCATGTGGGAGTCCGGCGATGTAACCATTAAGCCATCTGCTCATCCTGAGGCTTTTGATTTCTAAGGTTTCCCTCACCATCACCAGTTTATGTGCCCTTGCCCCTTCTTTCCTTTCAGTGTATCCAAGTGCCAATCTAAGAAGAAACACTTGAAACTTTGCTAATAATGCATGGTTTCTTTTTTTAAGAGTTTTTTGCCTTAGGGCTAGTGTTCTTGCCCAAGAGAGAAATAGTGAGAAGGAAAGTGAGAAATCACTTTCCAAGGGGCATGGCTACACCACAATCCCTTCTCCATTCCCCTCTTGGAATTTTGGGCATGCACACATGCATACATGCCTGCCATGATTTTCAAACCACTGGGTCCAGGACCTGAACCACATGTGGCCATGTGGGAGTCCAGTGAGGTAACTGCTATACTATCTGCTGGCCTCCAATAATGCATGCTTTTTAATGTGCCCTTTTGAACCACATTAAATCTAAATATTTGTAATTTAACTCCAGGGAAGGCCAATCCTTCACACATTTATTTAACAAATATTTATATGTTGGACACAACTTGAGATGCTGGAAATTACAACATTGAAAAAGCAGGACAAGGTTCTTGATTTTATTGAACTTAATGTTCTAGTGAGGTGGAACAAATGATGAACAAGTAAAAAAATAATTTTCGCTATTTGTAAACCGAAAGAGCTACAAAGAAAATAAAATGAGACAAAGGTATACAGTAACTAACCCGAAGGTACTATTATACCATTGAGCTTTTCATCTCACATTGACTCCTCTTAGGCCTCCAAATTAGAATGTAGTTAATTCGTATAACTTAATTATAACAAATGGTGAACAACACTAAACCTTCAGTTGAAGCTCGTTTTTCTCATCATCCCCGATACTCATTTGGCAGATTCTTTTCCAGTATTGTAGCCTAGAGGTGTGGCTTTGGGTCAAACAGCCTAAGTTTCAGCTGTATTCTACCACTGAATAGCTGCATCACTGTGGATAAGTCATTTAGCCACCCTAAATTTCAGTTTCCACATCTGTAAAATGAGTACAATAAAAGTATAATCTTCATAGGGTGATTGGGAATTTTTAAGTGACACATGTTAAATTGTTTAATGTGGGGCCTAACATGCAGTAAACACTCAATAAAAGTTAACCATCATTGACTTACCCCTCAGGTTTTTGTTTTGTTTTATTTAAAGGTTAAAGGAACACCCCTGAAGTTTTCTGGCTGAATCTACTAAGAGTTTTGTGAAATATTTTTCTTAAAAGCTATCTATTTACAATCTTAAAGCATGTTTTCCTGAACAGAAATAATTCACACCAGTTACCTTGAAAGTGTTACATTTAACATTTCTAAATATTAGATATAGACATCATAGAGATCAACCAGAAAAGTCAATGCCAAAAATGATATCCTAAATGTGCTTAGGTTACATTTCAGCCCTTAAGTAGTAGGAAAGAGCTTGGGTTTCAAACTCAGAGAGGGATTGGTTCATCCTGAGACTTTGAGATTTTATTTGCAAAAGTACTCACACACTCTGACCCTCAGGCTTCCCATCTAAAAACTGAACTAGTAATTCTATTACAAAATGCCTCTTTGGGATCAGCAGATGGTGTAGCAGTTATGTTGTTGTACTCCCACATGGCCAGTCGCAGTTCAAGTCCCAGACCCAGTGGCTTGAAACTCGTATGTGCCTGCATACCCAAGATCCCGGGAGGAGAATGGGGAAGAAAGGTTTGTGGCATGGCCATCCTCACTGGGGGGTGATTTCTCACTTTCCCTCCCACTGTTTCTGTCTCTAGCAAGCACACATGTCCTAAGACAAAAAAAACTTCTCAAAAAAAAAGAAGAAAGAAAAAAGCACTGCCTCTTCATTGCATGAAATAGAGAAATGTAAATAACTTGCATTTTAATTACTCAGTTTTTTTTTAAATTTTAAGTTATTATTTATTTAATTTTATTTATTCATTCATTTATTTTAATTTGACCAGAGAGAGACACAGAGAGAGAGAGGGAAAGGGAGAAAGAAAGCCACCAGATCCTGGACTCGAACTGTGGTCGGCCATGTGGGAGTGTCCAGCACCTTAACCACCACACCACCTGCTGGTCCCTCAGTAATTTTTTTATTCCCTTCTAATTAGTATGTAAAATGTCTGAGGGTACCAAAAATAATTACCATCTAAAAACTGCACATTTAAATAACTGCTATCTTAGTTTTTCAATCTGGTTGTTTTTTGCTTTTTTTGTTTTGTTTTGTTTTGGTTTTTTGGAGAGGTTTTTTGCTATAGAGCGTGTGTGCTTGCCAGACAGACAGAGAGAGACATAGAGACAGAAAGCAAGAAATCACCCCCCAGGGGGGATGGCCATGCCGCAATCCCTTCTCCTCCATTCTCCTCTCAGGATCTTGGGCATGCAAGCACACGCGCCTGGCGTGAGTTTTAAGCCACCGGGTCCGGGACGCGAACCATGGTCGACTACATGGGAGTCCAGCGACATAACCATCTGCTGGTCCCTGGATCTGGTTGTTTTTATTTTTCCTCAGTTTTGTACAAAGTTAATTTATAAATACAATACAAAATCAATCAAAATTTCATGAAGAATTATGGGAACTGTACCTTAGATTTCTACCTCTACAATGAATAAAGGATTAATAAATGGTTTGTTTTAAAATATCTTCATTGGGACCAGCAGATGGCGTAATGGTTATGTCACTGGACTCCCATGTAGTTGACCATGGCTCGAGTCCCAGACCTGGTGGCTTAAAACTCACATCATGGGGCTAGCAGGTGGTGTAGTGGATAAGGGTGCTGGATTCCCACATGGCCAACCATGGTTCAAGTCCTGGACCTGGTGGCTTGCTTTTTTCACTTTCCCTTTCTCTCTCTCTCTCTCTCGTCAAATAAAGAAAAAAATAACAATGACAAATGGAAATAAATAAATAAATAATTCTTAAAAAACAAAACAAACAAACAAAAAAAACTCACATCGTGTGCGTGCGCCTGTGCACCCAAAATCCCAAGAGGAGAATGGAGAAGAAAGGAATGTGGCATGACCGTGCGCCCTGGGGGGGTGATTTCTTGCTATCTTTCTCTCTGTCTCTGTCTCTCTCTCTCTCTCTGGTGAGTGCATGTACCCTATAACAAAAAATCTTTAAAAAAAAAATTCTTTATTTTGAGGGCCAGCAGATGGCATGGTGGTTAAAGTGATGGACTCCCACATGGCTGACCATGGTTGGAGTTCTGGACCTGGCTGCTTGAAAATTACACCAGGTATGTGTGTGCATGCCCCAAAATCCTAGAGAATGGATGAGAAGGTGGTGGCGTAGTCATCCCACCTGGGGGGCGATTTCTCAATTTCCCCCTCACTGTCTGTCTCTGTCTCTCTGGCAAATGCATGTGCACTGTGAGAAAAATCTTTAAAAAAAAGAAATCTTTACTTTGGGCCTGTCCAATCATGCAGCGGTTAAGCACTGCGTGTTATGGGGCCAGATCCCACCATTCAAACTACAATTCAAATCCCAGCTTCAGTGGCTTGAAGAACACACCAGGTAGGTGAGTGCAGGTGCTCAAAATCCTTATGGGATGGAAAAATGGAGGAAAAAGGATTGTGGCATGATCCAGCTCCCCTGAAGTGGGTCCTCTCTCTCTCTCTCTCTCTCTCTCTCTCTCCCCCCCCCATCTCTCTCTTTCTCTCATGCACATATCCTCCTGTCAATTTTTTTAAATCTTTATTTTGCTATCATTTTTAATGGAATATACTTTTTAAAGTTTTTGCTATAAGGCATGCGTGCTTGCCAGGGAGAGACAAAGAGAGAGGTAGAGAAAGTGAAAAATCACCCCCCAGGGGATGGCCGCACTGCAGTCTTTCTCTTTCATTCTTCTTTTGGGATTTTGGGCACACATCCACATGCACCCTGGTGTGTTTTTCAAGTCACTGGGTCCAAGGCTTGAACTGCATATTTGGCCATGTGGCATCCAGCCAACTTAACTACCCCATCACCGGCTGGCCCTAATAAAATTTTTATTGACATGATTATAGATATAGATGCACATACAGTTGTAAAATACAATACAGAACCATCTGTAGAAACTTTACCCAGTTTGCCATAATGGTAACAACCTACGATCTTATTTAGATTTGCCTACTTTTACTTGGATCCATTTTGTGTGCTCATATATTCAGACCCATATGATGTTCACACATTTAGGTTTATGTCAAGATAAGAAACAGCTGTATCACCACAGGATTCCTTATGTTTCCCTTTTATGATGTCTGGGTTTGTTTGTTTTATGTTATCATCATCGTTGTTGTTGCTGAATTTTTGCTTTTTTTTTTTTTTTTTCCTCCCAAATATGGTCTTCCTTTTCAGATTTTACTCTTTTTTTTTTGTTTCTTGTTTCTCATCATTAGGCCATTTAGGTAATAAATAGGCCATGCTTTTTGCCTAGGTCTTCAGTATTTCTTATCTGAATCATTTGCAAAAAGCCCCATGATTTGGTCTCCCTAATACCAATTTCATACTCCCCTCCAATCTAATTGCCAAAGCTATTATTCTGAAAACAAAATGAATCAAGTCTACTTCACTATAAAACTTTCAATGACTTCTTTATGTTTACATGCTGAATTCAAACAATACATGATAAAATCCATCCCAACCCCAATCCACTCTATTTTTCCATATCTCCCACTAAACTGCCATGAACCCTATACTATATGACCTGGAACTATTAGCCAGACATTCAACATACCCAATGTCTTTACTTATCAATATCTAACTCAAATTTTATCTTCTCTAGGGAACTCTCTCAGGCTCACCAAGGCAGAGATGGCTGCCTAACCTTCCGCACAGACAACTCTGTATAGATGTATCCATCCATCCATTCATTCACTGTGAGTCAATAACACACTACAATAGACGATTAGTTGCTGCAGGGCAGTGTTCTTGTTTTTGTATATCCTTGTCATAGACAGTGACTGGTAGGAAAAAGGTATGTAGTAAATACTTATTTGCTTGAAAAGAATGAAATAAAAGAAAGGAAGCAAAGAAGGAAGGCAAGAGAAATAAAGGAAGCTGTTATTGAAAACAAATAAGAAGTTACAATACTTCATATAAATAATCCTTTTTTGGAGACAATGACCTCAATATTACGTTTACCGTAGAATCTATGTGAGATAAATTTGGCAATCTCATCTATACAAGATTTTGGGATTTGATTTAGATATTATTTTCCCTAATCCATGAAATAATCTGCTAGCAAACAAAATAAAGAAACACTGGCATCTTTGAGATCATAATGACTAAATGAAACAAGTTACATGTTATAAGTTAGAGACCATCAGAGTACCCTTTATTGGGAGAACTGATAGTGAAATGTGTATACCTCATGGAGTATTACGTAGTAGAACATTGAATGTAATACAGCAATATTGATAAATCCTTAAAATGCAGTGCTTCGCGAAATAAAGTCATAATGAGACATCATTGCAATGCCTATTATCATTGTTAAAAATTAAGGGTCCAACAGTCGGTATGGTGGTTAAAGTGGCTGGATCCCACATGGCCAAAGGCACAGCTCAAAACCTGGCAGCTTGTAAAACATGCCAGCTAAGTGCGCATGCATGCCAAAAATCCTGAAAGGAAGGAGAAATGAAGGAGAAGGGATTGTGCATGACTCTGCCTCATCAGGAAGTGCTTTCTCTCTCTTGTTCTCTCTCTACAGTAACCTCACATGCTCTCTGGCAATTTTTTTTTTTTTAATTATCAAAATTAAGGAAAAAATGGCACAGAATGCTAGCAAAAGTGTAGAACAACAGGATCTCTGATTCATTCCTGGTAGAAATGCAAAATAGTCCAGTCACTTTCAAAGACCATTTGACAATTTCACCTGAATTTTCATATGCTCTTACTATATGACTCAGCAATTTTACTGCTACGTATTTACCCATGTGAAGCAAAAACTTACCGACACACCTCTCTTGGCCCTAGCCGCATTTTCTGGGAAACTTCCGCGCCATGAAAGCCAAGTGGAGGAGGAAGCGAATGTGCAGGCCGAAGTGTAAAAGAAGGAAAATGAGGCAGAAATCCCAGTAAACAGCTTGTGCACCTATGGAGGCCACCGCAGCGGCAGCGGAATGTCGGAGTCTCGGGGCGCTGGTACAAGTTGGACTGCGAGATACTGTCGACTCTGCCCCTGGATCTAGAACTTCCATGAGGGAAGGACCTGTTATAGCCCTCTCTCCTTGGCTTGTACATACCTATTGTTTCCCTCCATGTGTGTCTGTGTCCAAATACCCCATTTTAATGAGGACATCAGTCAGACTGGAGCCCACTCAAAGACCTCCCTTTAACTCGATTATCTCCCTAAAGACCCTGTCTACATATAAGGTCACATTGAGAGGTACCAGGGGTTAAGACCTCAATATATAAATTTTAGGATGGCACGATTCAACCCATAATACTAAGACTAAGCAAGTAAGTAGATAATTAAAGATAACAGGAACCAGCTCTTTCACTATCAGAAAAAAAGTCACAAATACGCAAGCAGAAAAGTTAAGAATGAACTTTTATGGTGCTGGATTAGAGGCAGAGATAGTACAAATTCGTGTGGATAGATAGACAGATGATAGCTATACAGGCAGGGAGAGAGAGAGCGCGATATGATGAAAGAAACAAAGAAGAATGAACAGAGATTGAAAATAGAAATGTTCTACATAAGATAATTGTATATCGTGCCTACATTTCAGAGCTTGGTCCACTGAGAGGGTTAGAAGTAGTGGCACTCCAGTGGCAACAAGCATGCCCAACACACAAATCTTGGTTTCTAAATACCATTTTCCAGGGCCAGACTATAGCAAGCAGTAAAATGTGATGCTCTACAAGGCAAATCCCACATGAAAATGTTCCCAGTTCAAGTCCAGAGACCCTCCTCAGTATGCTGGGCATGTGTGTGCCCATGATCCAGGGCTGGCCAAACATGAGGGTGGATCATGGTTTCAGAATCCTGGTGGTGGTGCTCTCTCTTTCTGTCTCACTCTGGAAAAAATAAACCTTAAAAAGTTTCACTACCATTTTCCAACTAGAGGAAAAAATGTGAGTCCAGAACATCTGTAGTGCCAGAAAGTTTAAAATTAAAAGTAGGAAAAAGAGTTGGGCGGGAGAGAGAAAGAGAGAGAGTGTGCCATGTCCAAAGGACAAAGGAGATTAGGGCCAGCAGGTAGCCTAGAGGTCAAAGTGCTAGACTCCCCCGTAACTGACCATGGTTTGAGTCTTGGATCCAGTGACTTGAAACACACACTGGACATGTGTGCATGTGGGTCCAAAATCCCAAGAGGAGAATGGAGGAGAGGGGATTGCAGCATGGTCATTCTCCCAAGGGGTGATTTCTTTTTTTCTTTTTCTTTTCTTTTTTTTTTTTTTTTTAAGATGTGATTTCTCACTGTTTCTTTCTGTCTCTCTGGTGAATACACACACCCTAAGGCATAAACCATAAAAAAAAAAAAAGGACATAATGGGACCAGCAGATGGTGTAATGGTTATGTCACTGGACTCTCACATAGTCGACCATGGTTCAAGTCCCAGACCCAGTGGCTTAAAACTTACACTGGGCAGGTATGCATGCATGCCCAAGATCCCAAGAGAAGAATGGAGGAGAATGGGTTGCGGCGTGGCCATCCCTCCTGGGGGGGGGGGGGGGGGTTGATTTATTGCTTTCTGTCTCTCTGTCTCTCCAGCAAGCACACCAACCGTATAGCAAAAATCTCTCTTTCTAAAAAAAAGAAAAAAAGACACGATTCAATCTGAAAGAGTGACCAATGGCCAAAGCAGGAACAATTTAAGCCTCAAAATAATGATAGTACTGGATGATTTCCCAAAGAATAAAATAAATATCCATGAGTTTAGAATGATATCAAAAAACTAAATAATGAAAAAAGGAAAAATCTTTCTTATAGAATTCTAAAGAATATATGTAGATACTCCCCTGTCCAGGAAATAGAGATTATTCTCTCCCCTTGGTTGTAGGCTGAACTTAATGCCTCACTTCCAAAGATAAGAATATGGGAAGGGAAAAATACTGACTTTAAGATGTAGAAACCTGGCAAATACCCCCTTAACTAAATGATCAAGATTAACATCATGAGTTATAAGCCATGTTGATAACCAACTACCCTGGGAAGTATGGAGGTAAGAAGAACATTTTTTACTAATAAATATTGAACACATAATGGCAATAGAGGGAATGGGAATGGAGAATAGAAATAAAAAGGGATCAATTAATTGTTCAATAGGGGTCTTATCAGGGAACGGGGAGGAATTATAGGGTAAATTTTTTAAAAAAGAAGAAAATTGGGAGGCCAGCAGATGGCGTAGCTGTTACATCACTGGACTCCAACGTGGCCGACAGCCATCGCAGTTTTGGGTCCCAATCTTGGTGGCTTGAAACTCATACAAGGTGCGTTTGCGGGCTTGCCCAAGATCCAGAGAAGAGAATGGAGAAGGGACACTATCTCTCTCTCTCTCTCTCTCCGACCAGCGCACATGCCTTAAGGTGAAAACCTGTAAATAAATTAATTAGTTAAATAAAATAAAAACTGAAATGTAGCTATGAACTTTGTGCCAATACTAGACATTTATTATTTCATTTTTTATTTTTTTGAAGAGGTTTTTGCTATACGGCATGTGCGCTCACCAGAAAGACAGAGACAGAGAGATAATGCGAAGGGCGCAATCCCTTCTTCTCCACTCTCTTTGCGGGATCTTGGGCATGCACGGACACGCACCCAGTGTGAGTTTAAGCCACCAGGTCCGGGACTCGAACTGCAGTCGACTACATGGGAGTCCAGCGGCATAGCCATTATGCCAACTACTGGTCTCGTATTATTTCATTTTTCAATATTCTATCTCTGCTGGACAAGCAGATGGCATAATGGTTAGGTTGCTGGACTCCCACCTGGTCAACTGCAATTCAAGTCCTGGGTCTGGTAATTTAAAACTCATGCTAGGTGCGTGTGCATGTGTGCCCAAAACCCTAAGAAAAAAAAGGAGAAGGGATTGCAGCATGGTCATATCCCGGGGGGTATTTCTCGCTTTCTGTCTCTCTGACTGTCTCTCTGTCTCTCCAGCGAGCACACACATCCTATGGGAAACATCTCTCTTAAGAAAAAGATTCTGTCTCTGCAGGATTAAACTATGATTCTTATATTTTGAAAGGTTAGTTCGTAAAGCTGGAAGAATCCAGGGGCAGTGAAACTATATTTCCCATTCACTGTAATGCTGAGTGAATTTGATCAATGAGAGGAAACTAGATAGAAAATATTGAAATAAAGAAAAATCAAGTCAATAGCCACAACAATATCCCTAATACTTATTAAATGCCATCTTTGTGTCAGAGACTGTTCAAAAGAGTTTTACAAATATTAACTCACCTTCTCTTCACAGTAACTAATATGATACACTCTTATTATCTCTGTATTGTAGAAGAGGAAATTGAGATTTAAAGAGATCCAAGAAGCATCCTCAGGCCACACTGTCCATATTGAGAGAGTCAGGATTTGAATGCAGTGAACCTAACATTGGAGCCTGAGCCTACAACTACATCCTCTTCAGATCAATGAAAATAAGATATAAGCCTAGAATTCAAGGAATTCATTGCAAGAGAAACAGACATGTTAAAAACAGTTACAACTAGGGACCAGTAGTTAACATAATGGCTATGTTGCTGGACTACCATGTAGTCGGCCACGGTTCGAGTCCCAGACCCGGTGGCTTAAACTCATGCTGGGCACGTGTGTGTGTATGCCCAAGATCCCGAGAGGAGAATGGAGGAGAAGGGATTGCGGCATGGCCATCCCCCCTGGGGGTGATTTCTCCCTTTCTATCTCTCTGTCTCTCTGTCTTTCTGGCGAGCGCACACGCCCTATAGCAAAAACCTGTCCAAAAAAAGAAAGCAGTTACAACTCAATGTAAATGCCAACAATAGAGGGGAGAGCATTAGAAAAGACTTCACAGAAGTGATAGTGATAACCAATCTTGAAAGGGTGTTAAGGACTTGTTTCATGACATGACAGGCATTCCTGGCAAAAGAAAAGCCATATGGAAGATGTTCTGGTCTAGTTCTTCAAGGTCATGTAGCAAACACAGTATGGAATACAAAACAGTTTAAACGGTAACTTCTGCCTCTGCTAGGCATGGATTTCACTTAAGAAAAACTCTAGCCCAACCATCATGAAATGTGTTAGTATCAATTATTTGTCAATTTAACATGGATTTATTCATTCTCATTGTTTTCAGGTGTCAAAACTGAACCTCTATTGGAAATATCACTTCTTAGTAATGAAAAACTGCATTTGTATAGTTTCACAATGGGAGTTGAATTCTTTTTTTTTTTTTTTAAAGAAATTTTCATCTTAGGGTATGTGCACTTGCCAGAGGGAGACAGAGACAGAGACAGTGAGAGGGAAAGTGAGAAATCACCCCCCAGGGCGGATAGCCACACTGCAAACCTTTGTCCTTCATTCTCTTCCTAGGATCTTGGATACACACACACACACACACACACACACATACACGCACACACATGTCCAGTGTGATTTTCAAACCACCAATCCAGGACTGGAACCACTGTCAGCCACGTGAGAGTCCAGTGACAAAATGGCTATGCCATCTGTAGAACTCAAGAATTGTATTACTTACAGGTCATGAGCCAGATTAAATGTGCATTTTAAAATCATACATGGGGCTGGCAGGTAGCATGGTAGTTAAGGACACTGGACTCCTACGTGGCTGACTGTGGTTCAAGTCCCAGACCTGACACAGCTTGCTTTCTCAGCACCCCCACTCTGTCCCTCTCTGGTCAAATTAAAATAAATAAATAAATAAAGTTAAATAAAATAATTCTTTTTTAAAAAAACTTCTCTTTATAAATAAAATAAAATAATAAGTAACAATGTCTTTTAGAAACTTTTTTTTGGAGAGGTTTTTGCTATAGAGCACGTGCGCTTGCCAGAAAGACAGAGACAGAGAGACAGAAAGTGAGAAATCACCCCCCCCCCGGGGGATGGTCACGCCGCAATCCCTTCTCCTTCATTCTCCTCTCGGGATCTTGGGCACACACGCACACGCGCCCGGTACGAGTTTAAGCCGCCGGGTTTGGGACTCGAACTGCGGTCAACTACATGGGAGTCCAGCGACATAGCCATTACACCCTCTGCTGGTCCCTAGAAACATTTTTGAGAAATATGTTTTAAAAATCTAAAAGAGGGGCCAGCAGGTGGTATAGTGGTTACAGCACTGGACTCCCACATTGCCGAACACAGTTTGAGTCTTGGACCCAGTGGCTTAAAAATCACCTCAGACGGGTGTGCATGCATGCCCAAAATCCCAGGAGGAGAATGGAAGAGAAAGGATTGTGGCCATCTCCCCTTGGGGGGTGATTTCTCATTTTCCCTCTCACTATCTCTCTCTGTTTCTCTCCAGCAAGTGCATGTATGCGATGGGAAATAGAAAGAAAGAAAAAAAAGAAAGGAAGAAAGAAGGAAGGAAGGAAGGAAGGAAGGAAGGAAGGAAGGAAGGAAGGAAGGAAACCAAACCTAAAAAAGAGTAAAGGAAACAGTAGGGTTTAGGGCAGTAAACATTTGCCTGAATATTTTAGCTCATTTAACTCTCACAACAACCCTGTGACATAGCTACTATTATATCCATATTTTATTCTATTTTACCGTTTTTTTTTTTTTTTTTTTTTGTTTTTTTTTTTTTTTATTACCAGAAGGTGCATGCACTCACCAGAGAGAGAGAGAGAGATTGAAAGTTCTCCCTGATGGGTCATGGTCATGCCACAGTCCTTCTTCCTCCACTTCTCCTTCCTATCAGAATTTTTTGGGATGTACATGCACACATACCAGGTATGTTTTTCAAACCACTAGGGCCAGGAGTCAAACCACAGCAGCCACGTGGGCTCTGGCTCCCGATAGACAGTACTTAACCACTCTGCTAAAGAGTCTGCTTGTTATCCCTAGCCTATAGATTAGGAAACTGAGGTACAGAAAAGTTAAATAATTTACACTTAGTGGGATCAGCAGATGGTGTAATGGTTATGTTGCTGGACTTCTACATAGTCAATCGCAGTTCAAGTTCCAGACCCAGTGGCTTAAAATTCATGCTGGGCATGTGTGCATGCATGCCCAAGATCCCAAGAAAAAAATGGAGGAGAAAGAATTATGGCGTAGCCATTTCACCCAAGGATGATTTGTCACTTTCTTTCTCTCTCTCTGGTGAGCACACACACCCTATAGCAAAATATCTCTTCAAAACAAAACAAAACAAAACAGAACAAAACAAAACTCATGCCAGGTATGTGTGCATGTGTGCCCAGGATCCCGAGAGGAGAATGGTGGAGAATGAATTGTGGTGTAACCAACCCCCTGAGGGGTGATTTCTTGCTTTCTATCTCTCTTTGTCTCTTCAGCAAGCACACACAACATATAGCAAAAATCTCTCTAAACAATACATAAAAATAATTTACACATAGTTATAGTCGGTTTGTTAGTTCGAGGAAGCAGGATTCAGTAACATCTGGCTTTTCCAGATTGAACAGAAAAGAGTGATATTATTTGTCCTTCAATTCACTTTTTTTTTTTTTTTAATTGAGGTTTTTTTGCTATACGGTATGTGCACTCACCAGACAGGGGAGAGACAGAAAGCAAGGGGGGAATGGTCATGCTGCAATCCCTTCTCCTACATCTTCTACAGATTTTGTAATGAGTGTGAGTTTAGCCACTAGGTCTGGGACTTGAACCATGGCTGACTACATTGGAGACCAGCAACATAGTCATTATGTCATCTGCTTGTCCCTCAATTCACTCCTTAACTCAACAGACACCTAGTATGGCCTAGATCAGCAATTATAAACTCAAACACCTATAGGAGTCAGGCCAGAAACATACAAGGGGACTTCAAACAGTTCATGAATTAAAATAGAATTAAAGTATTAGGTCATTAGGAAAATCATGATGTATATTTCTATGCAAAAATTCATCAGACTTTCCTGGCAACCCAACACAAATTTATTTTTATGCACAAAACTATGAAAGCCACGCATAGTTTTTTCATAATAGACATTTTCCATGAACTTTTTGGAGACCCTGTACATATTGTCTAATACTGGCAGTGAAAGACAGTGGGAAGTGCTAGGCCTCCTTTAAAGGGGGCAGCTGCTTCTCAGACTTCAGTTGTCATCATACGGACTCAGCGGTATCAGATTTTTCAATTTTTTAAGACAACCTAGAAAAACAGGCTTTTACATAAAATCTTCCAACTTGGGAGAATTAGTGCATAAAATGAGTCCAGCCTGGGACATGCTACACTTGCAAGAGCTGTGGAGCTTCTAGCAGTTAAAAATGTTAATATGTGATTCAGGAAAATGGTTGAAGGGACAAGTACAGATTTAGAAATTTTCAGCCCCTAGGAAGGCAGGCCTATCAATGGCACTGCCCATGGTAAAGGTGTAAAGTGAGAAGAGAATAAGAGGACCAGGAACCCCCAGCATTTAAAGAGGTGGCTACACATGAAGCAACAAAGGCCTGGCATAGGCAGGAAAACACAGCAGAGGAAGGCCTGATATGCCAAAGGAGGCGTACCAGAACCAGGCCATATCTGTCAGTCTCATCTTGGTGAGGGTCGATGTGCTGCCTCCCAGACCTCAGTAAGAGATCTCAGAAGTTCAAAGAGGGGCAATAGGTAGCATGGTGGTTAAGGCGCTGGATTCCCGCATGGCTGATCGCGGTTCAGTTTCCAGACCTGGTGGCTTTCCTTCTTACCCTCCCGTGAGAACACATGCCCTACAGTAAATTTAAAAACTAATAATAATAAGTAAAATGAATTAATTAATTGGCCCTAGTTGTTAAAAAAAACAGGCTGGATGCATGTACATGCATGTCCAAGGTTCCAACAAAATGGAGAGATGAAGAAGATGTGGTGTGTGCACACCCCACCGGGAGTGCTTTCTCCTTCTCTCTCTCTCTCTGTCTCTCTCCGACAAGCAGTCATGCCCTCTGACAATTAGAAATAAGCAGTATTCCATTTCTTCAGAAGTTCTTTTCTTGTGTTTGCTTTGCTCTTAGGACACTCTGAAACTACTGAAATCCATACCATATATTGTCAGAACCACCAATTACAAAACTAATTTGGAGCCAGATGGTGGTGCAGCAGGAAACATGCCATTCTGCAAGACCATCCCACATCAGAAGGTCCCCATTTTAAGTCTGGAGACCTCACTGAATATACCAGGCATGCCCTCAATCCCCAGCTAGCTGAAGGCTTGGGATGAATCCTGGTCTCAGGACCCTATTGCAGGACCAGCAGTTAGCGTAATGGCTATGTCGCTGGACTCCCACATAGTCGACCGTGGTTCGTGTCCCGGACCCGGTGGCTTAAAACTCACGCCGGGCGCGTGTGCGTGCGTGCCCAAGATCCCGAGAGGAGACTGGAGGAAAAGGGATTGCGGCGTGGCCATACCCCCGGGGGGTGATTTCTCGCTTTCTGTCTCTCTCTGTCTGTCTGTCGAGCTCACATGCCCTATAGCAAAAACCTCTCCAAAAAAAAAAAAAAAAAAAAAAAAGAAGAAGAAGAAAGGACCCTATTGCAAGAGCTGTATCTGTTTCTCTCATTCATGGAAGAAATACGTAAGTAAACTTTTTTTTTTCCCTCTTTTCAGTTTATTGCAGGAAGAAGTTACACTAGTCCAAGTTAAAAGCAGACCCCAAATGCTTACAGTATATAAGCTGTGAGATTTTTAAACTTGTCATAAGGGAAAGAAGGGAAATTCTACTCATTGCAAAGAAATCCTCACTTAAACTTCAGTGAGCCACAAGCACTTAAAACCCATGTACCTTCGGTGGACTGTCCTAAGCCAGTCTAGTCTCCAGGAGGAACTGTCCTTGCACTGGTCATCCGGTAGCTGAATTACTTCTCCTTATTCTAGATGCTCAATCACAGGACCACTGCAGGCAAATGTCTTCTGAAATATCTTCACTAGTTCGTTTTTATGGTAATCATCAGCAATCCCTTGGACAGTAGTAAGGGTCATCTTACTGTTTCTCTGCAGAATTCTTATACGGATATAATCCTCAGTGCCAGCAGGAAGCAGGTCATCACCCTTACTTGCATTAGCAAAGGGGTTGAAAGAGTGGAGGTTGTGGATAGTGGACATACAATACGATTCCTTTTCCTGGGTGGAAATGGCCTGTAGAAGGCAGCGGCAGGAGAAGGCGGGCAGGGGGACGGAGTGTCGGTAAGTGAGGGGGCCTCCAGGGGAGAGGCTACTGAGGCTGGGGTGGCTCAGAGACTGGGGCCTACATAAGTAAACGTTTAAAGATGATAACTATTTGTTAAAAGGAAAAAAAACCCTGATTTTTATCGGAAAGCAATATTCATTACTTAGAAGATTGCTTCACAGCCATAAGTTAAAACTTGATTTACACATCAAAAGTTATTTCTAGGGCATGGTGGTTAAGGCACTGGATTCCCACATGGCTGAGCATGGTTCAAGTCCCAGACCTGGTGGCTCAAAAATCACACTGTGCCAGATGTCTGCACAAGAAGAAATCCTGAGAGGAGAATGGAGGAGAGGGGATCACAGCTTTGCTATCCCTCGGGTGAGTGATTTCTCACTTTCTCTCTCACTGTCTCTTTCTCTGTGTCTCTCTCTGACAAGTACACACACCCTACAGCAAAAACCTTAAAACAAAAGTTATGTATCAGACATAATTTACAGTGAACTCGGCACTTACACAAGCAAGGAAGGTAAAGGAATCTATCTACATACTGGGTTCCAGCAAACCAATAAAGAAAACCCATTTTCCCTGCAGGAGTTTGAAAACAACTGAGGAAAAGATTTAGGAACCAGGCAAATGGAGAACAAGATACGTCTTTCTTACACATCAGGTGAGGGTAGGGGCGCACACAGCTTTGTAGCTGCAGTGGGCTAGACTTGCTTATCCTGCACCTCTGGGTGAAGCTTCCCAGACGAGCCCAGGCCCCACAGCAAAGCAGAATGCAGACCTGGATAGAGGTCTGGAGAAAAAGGAACCCAAGAAGGGCCTGGGCTTTGCTTGCCCAATTCTTTTTTTAAAACTCCTCAGTCAACTACATCACTCCTCTGCCCTTGGGATAAACAATTGAGAGGGCAAGAGTCAAGCAGGTTTTACCAGTGGAGGAGGTCTTGAGGTTAGGGATATGAGAGAGTCTGTCATACTTCTTACCACTCACCTCCTTTCATGCTCATCACCTCAGCGCAGTTCCTGTAATGTCCACGGTCACATTCCCATAGCTGGACGCAAACCTGGGCCTCGTGATTTTAGAATGGTGACTTTCACACTAACCTTGGAGGCTACTAGTAAATTACCCTATGTCAATTAATTGACTGGGAAGGAGCAATAATAAAATAGCCACACAAGGCTGCTTACTGGGATTCAGCAGACCTAGACTATAACTACAAGGATATCACCAAGTAGTTTCTTGACTAAGGTTAAGTTGTTTTTTGTATCTTAGTTTCCCTATCTGTAAAACCTGTTTAGCAAGGACTGCCTTCTACCATCTAGGCGACCAAAGGAGATGTAATCCCGATTTAAAGAGGGATACCTTCTGAGAAACGCAGCATTTGGCAATTTTGTCACTGTGTGAACGTCATGCGTGTAGTTACACAGACTCAGATGGCATAGCCTACTACACACCTCGGCTACACGCACGGCCTATTGTTCCTAGGACGCAAACCTGTAACGGTATGTCACCGTCTGGAATACTTTAGCAATGTTAACACAACGGTAAGTATTTGTGTATCTGCACATACCTACACATAGAACAGGTACAATAAAAATACAGTATAAAAGAAAAAGAAATGATGCACCTGTTTAGGGCACGTAGCATGAATGCCACTTGCAGGACGAGAAGTTGCTTGGTTGACTCATAGAGTGAATGGTGAGTGAATGTGAAGGCCTAGGGTGCTACGGTACATCGCGGCAGACTTCATAAACATTGTCCTACTAGGCTGCACTACATGTATAAAAATATTTTATTTCTCCAATAATAAATGAACTTTAGCTTAGTCACTTTTTAACTTCATAAACTTTTTATCTTTGGGGGTGGGCAGCCCCGTGACAACAGTTAAAAATTGTGCATAGGGACTCAGATCCTATATAGCCAACTGCAGTTCAAATCCTGGCCCTGGTGACTTGAAAAACCATCATGACCCAAAATGTCATTTTATATGGTTTTCCCTCAAATTCTATAATTTCTTTCAGTGATACCAACTTTAGGAAAAGCCTGGACCAACTCTGTAAGTTTCAGTGGGATGTAGCAGAAAATAAAGTCAAGACAACAGGAAATGTGAGCCCTTCCCCGAGTTCGTCTTTCTGCAGGTATCTGTGTAGAGGCAGCTGCTCCCTATCTAGGTATTTTTGGTGGAGACCAACATCAAAGTAACTGTGTGTGTGTGTGGGGTCAGTGTCCTGTTTGAGCTGAAAATGGAAGGAAAGGACCCCTGTTGACAGGAAGTTCAAAGGGAAAACCTCTAACTCTCATCCCTGTAGTTCAGGGCTTTGGAGCAGCTAGTAATTGGGTGGGCGATGTACCTCACACAGGATGGGCTGAGAGGCAGAGATGTGGGGCTGTGAAACCGGCACTGCCACTCACTAGCAATCCTGCTCAAGGGTTGAGAAGCTGAAATGAAATCAAGACTTACACGGCCTGCATAGTGCCTGGCACATATCAAAAGTTTAGAAACGTACTGTTTTCGTTCATAAATCAAATACAGGTCACTTTGGACAGAAAGTCCTCACTTTTAGAATAGTAGAAGTGTTGGAGAAGAATGGAAAAGCGGTAAGGAGAGGGTATAATTATTTTTTGTTCTTAAATTGTCTCTGACTTAATAACTTAAACAAGACTGTGGAATAATAAATGGCTGCTTTGCTATGACTGATGCTTTTGATCTTATCTTCCCGCATGCAACATTTGGAACTGCTATGAGGAGGACCAGCCCTCCTCATAGCAGAATGAGATGCTACTTTAGATTTGCCAGCGGATTCCAGACTTTCTCCTGGCTTACTGTGGGAGGCTATTCCTGGGACGAGTCTCAAACTGGGCCCTCACTCCCAATAGAATCACTGTACCCGCCAGACACTGTATTAACAATTGACTCCAGGTCACTGCTACAACGTGTCTAAGGAGAAGGGAAGAAGGAGGTGCGGATATTTATTTTGTTGGGTGTGATGTGGGTTTATCTGGTGGCTGTTTTCCAGCTATTTGGAACTTGGTATGTTTCCCATTAATACTTAAGTGATTTAGAACGCTTTTCTCTGAGGCTTGGGCTATTCCTATTGCCCACATATGTGGGCCGTCGTTTGTGTGTGTGTGTGTGTGTGGGGGGGGGTCATTGCTGTTAGAATAGTGCATTATCAGACAGTCTGTTTAAACTTTCTTTTTTAGCTATAAAATGCAGAGTTTTCTCTTCCGAGTAGTAAAGCAATACTCAACTTTGATACTGTTTTCTGCCCCACTTCATGAAAAAAATGACCCTAGAAACACATCAGATTGCCCAAGTTTGTAAATTTCCTACCTCCCAAGAGCCAGTGGGAAGGGACTCCTAGAGTCTTCTGAGATTAAGAGTTGAGAATTAAAGATGAGGAAGATCCATACTTGCCAGCAGCTCTCAGGTGTTCCGTAACTGATAATACTCTCCATCCCTCTCCTGTATTCTCCAAAAATGATTAAGTGGAGAGAGACCCTCTGTCCAGGCTCTGCATAAACCTCCCAAGCTCTGAGAATTTTCTACTATGGTGCACAGCCTTTTTGGAGAGGCCTCGCTTTCATAATTCATCAGTAAATTGACTGAACTCAGCCTTTTCTACCTGTCGGGGTGGAGATGAGTGAGGGAAGTCTTGGTTGCCCAGTATCTTTATTTTATGTCTTAGAAAACAAATGCATAGCAGTTTCAGAGAATTTTTCAGACCAAGGTATAATTAGCAGTTGAGACTATCAGAAGGTCTTTTCTCAGTCTCTTTCTCTCTCTCTCTCTCTTTTTCTTGCTACAGGGTGTGTACACGTTCAGGAGACAGAGAGAGAACCCCTACCCCACAGCAGGGCCTGGTCATGCTGCAATCCTTCGCCCACCCCCTCCCCCCATTTCTCCACCCCATTAGGATCTTGGGCATGTATACTCCCGCCAGTGTATGTTTCACGTGTCAGAGTCTGGGGTCCAAACCACAGGTAGCCAAGTGGGATACATCTCCCTCGGCACAGAACTTAACTGCTACTCTACAGCACTGGCCTCAGTCTTTTTTAAAATGCTGATTTAGAAAATAACAGCAAACGTACTGAGCTCTTTCCATGTGCCAGGCACTGTTCCAAATGTCTCACCTGAACCTCACCCAATATTCACAACCATCCTTTGAGGTAGCTGCTATTATTATCATTCTCATTTTACAGATGAGGAAACAGGTTTAATTACTGGGCCAGGTCATGTGGATGCTAAATATAAGAGTCTGGCTCAAGATTCTAGCATGACAGGGGCCAGCAGATGGCATGGTGGTTGAGGGCGCTGAACTCCCACATGGCTGACCATGGTTTGAGTCCCAGACTGGGCAGCTTGCTTTCTCGCTCTCTCTCTTTTTCTCTCTCACTCTGTCCCTCTCTGGTCAAATTAAAATAAATAAACAAATAAAGTCAAATAAAAAATAATTCTAAAAAAAAGAAGATTCTAGCATGACTCATACACAGGGAGAGCTATTCTTGTTTTCACTAATAGAAAGGCTGTAAAGTGTGGTGAACAATACAGAAAGCTTTGAAATTAGACAGAATGAGGTTTAAATTCCTATTATTACCTTGCCAACTGAATGATATGGGACAAGTAAATTCATCACTCTGAGCTTTACTTTATCTGTTCTTAAAAATAATACCTCCCTTATGAAACTATTGTGTAGATTTAATGAAAACCTATAGAGTGCTTTAGTAGAAACCCTGGTGGCATAGTATTATTTCTGGAATGAGACTGTTCTCAGCTGTCGGGACAGAGCTACTTACGGCATGACATTTACAAGAGGAATGACAAAAGTGTGGATTTCCATTGGTAGTTGGACAACTCTACCACCTTAGAATGGCCTTGGTATTTTGAGGTTCCAGGAACCATCCCAAACTGGCAACCAGTCATCTTAACAATTCTAGAACAGAACTGTCAATAAAACTTTCTGTGCTTATAGTGTTCAACATGGTAGCCACTAGGCCTATGTAACTAAGGAGCACTTGCAATATGGTTAATGTGATTGAAAAAACAAAATTTTAATTTAGACAGTCACATGTAGCTACTGAATAGATGGCATAGCTCTAGATCTACTCAATTACTTACATCTGAAGAAAAAAGCCTAGGAAACATATGTCTAGGCATTCAAATTTTTAAATTTCCTATCCTAAATGCAAGATAAGAAATAAAATTTATTAATCATTTATTCTAATATAGGTATCGCCTAATGGAATTCAGGTTTGATTGATTCTCATTCCTAAATTGAAATCCATCAGAGCTTTGAACCATGTGAGCTTTCTCTCTCTCTCTCTCTTTTTTTTTAAGATTTTTTTTTTTTTTTTTTTTTTTTTGCTATCGGGTACATGTACTTATCAGAGACAGGGAGTGAGAGAGAGAAAGTGAGAAAGCACCCTCAGGAGGCATGGCCACACCACAATCCCTTCTCCGTCATTCTCCTCTTGGGATTTTGGACACACATGCACACATACCAGTGTTTTTTTCAAGCCACCAGGTCCAGGACTTAAACCATGCAATCGGCCAGGTTGGAACCAGATCCCTCAACTACCACACCACTAGTTAGTCTGTTATTATGTTTCTTTTTAAACAATTTCTTATTTACATTTAATTTTTGTTCCTCTTTCCAGGGTATAGTATGGATTTTCAAAGCATGCATGCAGTGTGTGATGATCAAATCAGGGATATTACCAAATTCATTGTTTTCAACAAAGAACACTACCTTCAACTGTTTGCTCTACTTTGTTTTTGTGTGTTGTTTGTTTGAGACATAGATACAGAAGACTGACGACATCCCCTATTCTCACTCTGTTGCGATATGCCCTTCTACAACCCACTGGTCCCACCCATATGCATCCCGGTGTCTATTTAATGCTTTTTCCTGAGCCTCTTTCACCCACCCTGGGGTCAATTTCTCTTGAGCAGTGCAGTACAGCTGCACCACAGAGCCAACCCACTTATTTAAATATTTTATAAAAGAATTTGGTTATATCTATAAACATACTTGCTCTGTGCATTTCTGACCTTTTGAGTGGAAATTCTGTCCGGGTGAGAATACAATTTGGAATCTTTTTCTTTCCCAGCAAGAGAACACATTTGTTCCATATCACCAGTCATCTAACACATGACTCTTCAACCATAAAATAAAATTTCTGCATTTACCACACTCACTAGAAAAATTCAAGAATTGGTTGAAAGATGTCATCTGCACAATGCTGACTTAAGCCTCTGAGGTTGAGATAAATTGTTTTATCCTTATGGTCACTATTGATTCTTTATTGTTTTTCTTTTTTTCTTTTTTTTTTACTAGTAATGGACACATATTCTTGCCAGAAAGAGAGAAAACAGTCCCCAGTTGGGCATGTAAACACATGCACCCTGTGGGTGTTTTGAGGTGCTGGGGCTGAGAACCATGGCTGGCCATGTGGGACCTGGCTTTCCATGCATAGCATTAACTGCTGCCTGCTATTGATTTTTTTAGATACCCGTAGTTTTACTTCATATTGTTATCTAATAACACTTGATATTATTTATTGAGGATTTACTTTTTGTCAAGAAGATTACACAAACTATCTCATTTAATTCACACAACAAATTAATAATGAACAGTTAGTGCCACATTTCACACACACAGGAACCAAAACTGAGACAGAGTGAGCAAATTACCCAGTTCACAAAGGTAGTAAAGGGTAACATCCAAGGTAAAAACCCAGATCTGTCTGACTCAAAGTTTAAGCAGTTAAACACCAAATTACATACTGTCTTGATTAACTGCTATGAAAGTATCTGGGCCATATAATCTGCTATCTACAAAAACATTCTCATTAGTTTATGTAATAAAAACTTTTCAGGGAGAGGCCATAATTCACTCAAATAGCATCTGGTTGGTCTGCAAAACCACATAGATTGTCACTTCTGTTACTCAGTGTTTTTGTGTTTAGTTCAAAGAAAACTGTCTCTTTGTATGCATGCTATTTTTAGCTATAGCAAAAGTCAGATGGCCTAGTGTATTTTCACTGGGACTCCACTGCCAGGAGAAGGTAGATTTATTGCTTAGCTATCACAATTAACTTAGGTATCATTTGTTCAACATATGACTATCGTATTTATGAGATCTATCGTATGCCGGGGGGCCATAATCATGTCAGGGTGCAGAATACAGTGGTAAACATGCTGGAAAGTTCCTCGGGCAGCCCACAGTGAAAACAGGAACAGAGAAATTACATAAATAGCAACATAAGTAATTCATTATAATGAGACAAGGGCCACAAAAGGTCCCCGAATGGTGGCATAACCTGGCCAGGCCACAGGCCTGGCCTAATGGGCTAGTTTTTTGGTTTTTTTTTTTCTTTTCTTTTTTGGAGAGATTTTTGCTTATAGGGCGCATGCGCTCGCCAGACAGACAGAGAGAGACAGAGAGACAGAAAGCAAGAAATCACCCCCCCAGGGGGGATGGCCACGCCGCAATCCCTTCTCCTCCATTCTCCTCTCGGGATCTTGGGCACGCATGCACACGCACCCGGCGTGAGTTTAAGCCACCGGGTCCGGGACTCGAACCGCAGTCAACTACGTGGGAGTCCAGCGACATAGCCATTACGCTAACTGCTGGCCCCCAGCCTAATGGGCTAGTTAACAGGAAAAATTCTGAAAGGAAACTTTGTGATTTAGTCAGCAATTCTATTTTGCACTGATATTGCATTGTATATAATTTTTAATAAGTACATTAGAAATAAACTTAAAAATAAATAAGGGCATAAACACCTCTCTAACTTATCTGGGAGTACTTAATAACTATTCTTGCACTTATTTTTCTTTTCAGAACTGTAAGTTTTAAAATTCCTCTGGTAAGTAGATGAAGCAGTTTTACTATAATAAAAACGGAAATTGAGTTGAAATGATGTCATTGCTTTTGGCCTTAGCATTCTTCATTTAGAGAGGACAAAGACTAGCAGGGCCTAGGTCTTCTGTTTAGAGCTTAAGATTGACAAGTAAAGATCATAGCTTGGTGAAATAATTAATTCTTACATCAGAAAGCTATATCCAAGGGCTGATTACATGGCAGAGGTAACACACTGTTCAAGAAAAGCCAGATCCTATATGACTACTGCAGTTCAAATCCCCAGCCAGACTATCCCGAGACACACCAGGCATGCAGGCAAGTGCCCATGATCCAATGGACTGGAGGCAGGAGACCATGACATGACCAGATCCTATGGAGAGTGCACGTCTTCCTCTCTCTCTCTCCCTCCCTCTCTTTCTCCCGTCCTCTCTCTCTCTTCCTCTTATGTTCACGTGCACAGACTCAATCATGAATTTAATAAAAAGAAAGTTTTACCCAGAAGAAACTAAGAAAAATCAATGTCTCATTAACATCCTTAAGAACTGAGTTCAAGGCCTAGCCACAATGGCATAAGTGGTAGGGCATTTTGTGTGTGACTGTGACCACCTGAGGGGCCAGATTTGGATTCCAGATCAACCTGAATGGGTTGAGTGTGAGAGTATATGCCTGTAATCCTAGGTAACTGGGAGACTGGGACAGAGGACTATAACGGTAAGCCTCTGTCAAAAATACCTTTCATCCTGTCTTTCACTCTATCCCTCCTTTCTTTCTCATAAAAACAAACAAATAAACAAACAAAAACAAAATTGAGATTTAAAAATACTGTCAGGGACTAAAACTTTATAGAAATAATAAAAAAAAATTTTTTTGAAGAGGTTTTTGCTACAGGGCGCGTGTACTTGCCAGAAAGAGAGAGACAGAGAGACAGAAAGCGAGAAATCACCCCCCAGGGGGGATGGCCATGCCGCAATCCCTTCTCCTCCACTCTCCTCTCAGGATCTTGGCATGCATGCACACGCATCCAGCGTGAGTTTAAGCTACCGGGTCCAGGACTCGAACTGCGGTCGACTACATGGGAGTCCAGCGACATAGCCATTACGCTAACTGCTGGTCCCTAGAAATAAATTTTAAAACTTCCTTTTTGGGCCAGCCCATGTTTTCATAGTTAAGGGAGCCAGGTCCCACATGAGCAATCACACAGTTCAAATCCCAGACCTGGCAGCTTGAAAACATGACAGACGTGTGTGTACACATGCTCCAGATCCTGAGAGGATGGAGAAATGGAGGAGAAGGGACTGCAATGTGATCATGCCCCACTGAAGGAGGTGTTTCTCCCTCCCCCCCCTCTCTATTTCTCTCTGTGACACATATGCCCCCTGGTCAAAAATAAATAAATAAATGAATACATAAATAAGACTTCATCTTACAGTATGCCAGAAAAATGCATATTCATTTTCACACATGTCAGTCAGTGATCAACAGGTAGAGGTGGCAGCACACGAACAGCATTAACAGGAAACCTGGTCACAAAGACTCCCCCCCACAACATTGCCTTTGCTGCCCCTGCCTTAGAATGCTCTACAATAGCGTCAGACGAGCTGAGTGTGCTCGTTTATCTTTGCTAGCTCATTCCCTCTGTGCTTCTCTCCTGTTTAGAAATGGAGAAAGGAAGTTGTAATAAGTAGAAATAACTCTGAGGAGAGGCCTCTAAGAACTGACTTTTCAGAAGGGCCAGATCTTCTACCCGGTAACTAGCAGCCCCATGCCTGCCCTTCACTGCCAGATCCACCTGCTTGAAATGCCAACAGAAATGCCTTTGATTTATGAGGTATTCTCTCTGAACATAAAAACATCTCTGGGAAGTTTCTTCCTATCACCTGGGAATAGTACATCGAGGTGATGGAAGCTTTAATGGACTGAGGGTGGAGAATAAGGAATTTTGGAGTATGGAGCACTGTGGATGGCAGAACTGGCCAGAGGCAGAGTCAGAGCAGCGAGCACAGGCCCCACATGTGTGTCCTGGTAGCTCAGAGAGAAGTGCTCAAAGAGCTGAGAAGGGGAGTGGAAGGAAGATGAGTGATGGCACCAACCAACACATGCTTGCTATGTTTAGCATATGTACTGTATGTAAAGCATCTGAATAGCACCTAGCCTCAAATAAGCAGTATTTACTAATCGTTGGTCCTAAGGCCAGTCAGTGGCCACAAGAGTGAGAGAAAGTTCTATTCTTTCTCTTTCTTCTTCCTCCCTTCTTATCACATGGCCTGCTGTTCCCAAGGTTCCAAGATGTGACTTGCCCATTTTCTGGTACAATTTAGTTCCATGTTAGGTAAAAAGGCTTTAATGGGAGCCAGCAGATGGCATGGTGGTTAAGGCCCTGGACTCCCACATTGCTGACCGTGGTTTGAGTCTTGGACCTGGTGGCTTATCTTCTCACTTTTTCTCTCTTTGTCTCTCTGGTGAGTGCATATCCTCTATAGCACATTTAAAAAGTGATAGTAAGAAGAAATAAAATTAAATAAATAATTGTTAAAAATTTTTAACAGTTTTAATGAGCCTGGGAACCCAAACAATATCCATTCTATTATTCTGATGAGAAAAGTATTTGGTGCACAGTAGGTTCAACAAATCTTTGTTTAAACATAAATGTGTACAGAATTCCAAATAACCAATGTGTATGTTGGGAATTAATTCCTTTTATAGGTGAAATGTTCACTATGTGCGGAAAGAATTTTTATTTATCAATTCAGGACAAACAAAATAGATTTGTGAGCACTTGCAAGTGATAACTATGTTGAAGTTTGTGATTTTATCTGAGTTAACAATGTGTGAAAGAATTAAACATCCCACCTCAGACAGGCTGGAGAAAGACACCCCTTATCTAAAAATAGAGACAGGGTCTTACAATTAGCATTGGAATCCTGGAACTGAGTCTGGGAAGAGAGAATTAGAGATTGAAATGAACTAAATTCTTCGATGAAAGAAAAGGAAAGGGATTTATAGGTTTTACTGCTACTCCTAAAAGAGCAGAGAAAAGAGGTGAGTAAGAGATTGGGCTGAACAAGACCATATCCCAAACTGTCAAAAGACCCAAAACCTTTTTCTGATTCACCTGTCTTGGGGTAGAAAACAGGTAATATCATTATGACTGATGGTGGTTAGGAGGTTGCCAGCAGTACCTCATGTACAAAGCCAACATGCCCAGAAAGCCAGGAACGGCTGGGGATATGATAGGTGGAACACGTGCTTAGCTTTGTGATCAGTCACTGAGTCAAGGTTTAAGAAAACATGGTAAAGGGTGAACACCAAAAACAGGTAAAATCAATCAGTCTCATCTAAGAAACAGAGTCTAATAAATAATCACTGATTGATTAACCTGAGGAGAGATCAATGCCTAGGACTGTTAACTATTAGTGTTTTTATAATCTGTAAATGTGTTTACCAGCCTGCTAGCATCAAAAGTATGGCACCAACTATTAAAAGTAAAAGATCTATCCTTTTCTGTTTTCAAGATCCGTAAAACTCTTAATAGGACTAAGTATTTGGTTTGGGTTCATGTTTGATTCATAAAATGTCTTTGTCTTCCTTGTCAGCAGCTCCCTCTGCCCCTACCTCCAAACACTAAAAAAAATAAATAAATAAATAATAATAATAATTTTGGGGGCCAGTAGGTGGCATGGAGGTTAAGGGTGCTGGACTCCCACATGGCCTACTGCAGTTCAAGTCCCAGACCTGGCAGCTTGCTTTTTCACTCCCCCGCCCCCCCATACACACATAAACTCTGTCTCTCTCTGATCAAAATTTTAAAATAAATAAATAAATAAAGTTAAATAAAATAATTCTTTAAACAAAAGGGGGGTCCAGCAGGTAGCATGGTGATTAAAGGCACTGGATTCCCACACAGCTGACCATGGTTCAAGTCCCAGACCTGGCAACTTGCTTTCTTGCTTTCCCTTTCTCTCTCTGGTCAAATTAAAAAATAATAATAATAAATGTAAATAAATAAATAAATAAATCTTTTAAAAATAATAAAAATAATAATTTTTAATTCTGCAAAGAGCAACCAAGAGCAAAAAACATCCAGGGAGCCTTAGACATAGATAATAAACCATTTGCTTATAGTGATTAATATGATGGCATCACCTCAAGCAATAATGATAATAAAATTTACTGCTTACAGCTAGTATTTAGTGTTTCTCTGTTTTCTAGTATCCCAAAGAATTCCCTTTCTCTAGCCCGACACTTCTCAGAATTAGGGTCTTCTTCTCCTAGCTTCCTGCTTTTCTTTTCATTGGCAAAGAGTTGTCTTATTTAACTCTAATAAGATTCCACATAAGACAGAAAACAGAAATGAGACAAAGAACAACTTGAAAATTCAACTGCCATGAATTGTAGTTTCCCATGAGGTGCAATTTAACCTCTTTTTAAAAATAATTATTTATTTAATTTTTCATTTATTCATTAATTTATTTTAATTTGACCAGAGAGAGACAGAGAGAGAGAGAAAGTGAGAAAGCAAGCTACCAGGTCCTGAACTTGAACCATGGTCAGTCATGTGGGAGTGTCCAGTGCCTCAACTACCATGCCACCTGCTGGTCCTGCAATTTAAAAACTCTTAAGAAAATAATCGTTTATTTCTTCTGAGAAAGAGACAGAGACAGAAATCTCCTATGGGGTTTCACACCATGATCACCCCCCTACTCAGCAGGCCCAAATCGTGCATGTGTGCACATGCTGGAATGTACAGGGAGGACCTGGGACCTAGCGGGTCTATTTTCATTACTGCTGTGTCACTGCCTGGCCCCTAACAACTCTGTAATAAGGACACCTGCCTTTTGCACAGGAAACAGGGACCTGCATATCTAAACAGAACAGGCTGTGTCAGCAACCAAAATGTCACCACTCAAAGACATTTTCAGAGAATCAACATTTAATAATTTATATATTCCAAAGAAACTTTATCACTGCTGTAGAAAAATTTTCCTCTCAGATTCTGAATGGAACCAGAGTAAAATAATGGCTCTGCCCACGAAACAAAAGCTCAAGGCACCACTAACCCCTTTGCTTTGGTGGCCACTACGCTGGTTCAGGACACAGTTGATTCAACCATAGCAACAGCCTTCAACACTACAAAGAGAGAAAATGAATAGATCAATCATGCCCCAGTGCAGTGCCAGCCACAGGACTCTAAAAATAAATAAGTGTCACTGTGGAGAGCTTTAGAAGAGAAACGTTATCTGCTAAAAAGGATACATTAGCACTTTGTATTTCCCCAAAGTCACACTGAGTGACTAGGGCAATTCATATGTCTCAGAACTGAACTACTCAACTATTTGTATTTTGATCTTAGCAGTATTTGGGTTTAGTTTTTTTTTTTTTTTTTCCTTAGCAGGAAGAGATAGGAAATGTCTCGTGTCAGTTTCCCAAAGTGTGTGCTTATCAGCTTTACACAAGAGAATGCTTATCACATTCCTGGACATGGGGAGGAGGGGGCCGCAGGCCAGCCTTGGACATATGGCCTCCTCTATTCTGATAAGGATTGGAGCACAGTAGGAAATGGGGGCTGACCACCAGAAAAAAGCCTTTAAAGATCACGATGGGGGGGCCCAGCCAGGGTTGCAGAACACTAAGATATGTGCACCCCAGGCTGAAACCACAGGGAAGGATCAGTTCGCTTCCTGGTCCAACCTAAAGGCCAGGTGTAGTGGCACGCCTATAACACCAGCTTGGGCTGAGGCAGGAGGATGTGACAGCAAGACTCTGTCTTAAAAAAAAAAAAAAGAGAGAGAGAGAGAGAAAATTACAGTGAGGAGGAAACAGCCTCAGGATGAACTGGAAAACAAGCATTTGCCTATGGAGATTTTTATACTTAACTCCTAATACTGGCTTTCTACTTATGCTAATAAGATAAACTTTCCATTTAACACTTTTTTTTTTGAGAAGTTTTTGCTATAGGGCGCTTGCGCTCGCCAGAAAGACAGAGAGATAGAGAGCGAGAAATTACCCTCCGGGGGATGGCCACGCCGCAGTCCCTTCTCTTCCATTCTCCTCTTGGGATCTTGGGCACAAACACACATGCGCCCGGCGTGAGTTTAAGCCACCAGCTCCGGGACTCGAACCACAGTCGGCTATGTGGGAGTCCAGCAACACAGCCATTACGATAATTGCTAGTCCCACATTTTCTTTTTTTAGAGAGATTTTTGTTATAGGGTGCGTGCACTTGCTATAGAGACAAAAAGAGACAGAGAGACAGAAAGTGATAAATCATCCCCCAGGGAGGGTGGCCACACTGCAATCCCTTTTCCTCCATTCTCCTTTCAGGATTTTGGGTATGCACGCACACATACTTGGTGTGAGTTTTAAGTTGCCAGGTCCGGAACTCGAACCACAGTCAACTACGTGGGAGTCCAGCAACATAACTATTACACCATCTTCTGGTCCTCCTTTTTAACACATTTTAAGTTTAAAAAGTGAATTGATTTGGGACCAGCAGATGGGAAAGGCAACAGGGCTTTCTCTTTTGGAAGCCCTGCCTCAATCCTATTGATCAAGTGTGCACAGCGATTGTTCCAGTTCCCTGACAATCTGAGTGCAAACTGACAGAGACTATATTTGTAGCTCAATTTATTACATTTGCGAACAGAGAAGGTAGAAAAAATAAGTATCAACATGGCACTGGCTTGTCACCAAGCAGCAGTACAGCAACTGGTCTGCAGGCCAGTTCTGGGCATTCCTGACCAAACCTTAGGGGCAATATATACATATATATGTACACACACACACACATACACACACACCAGACTAAGGCTTTGGGAGAAAGTGTTTAAAGAAATGCAATTTTGGGGGGACCAGTAGATGGCGGAATGCTTATGTTGCTGTACTCCCATGTAATTGACCATGGTTTGAGTCCTAGACCCAGTGGTTTGAAACTCACACCAGCATGTGTGCATATATGCCCAGGATTCCAAGGGGAGGATGGAGTTAAAGGGATTGTGACATGACCATCCTCCCGGGGGGTGATTTCTCACTTTCTGTCTTTCTGTCTCTCTGTCTCTCTCTGTCTCTGCGGTGAGTGCACACACACAATAGCAAAAATCTTTCTCTAAAAAAAAAAAGAAATGTAATTTTTGAAATGGAAAGATAATTCTTGTGCCCTCATTTTTTCTTTCCTTCCTGTCTTCCTTTTTTTCTCCATAAAAGCACACCAATATTGATGTGGAATATTCTCTTATACTTTAAGGCCTCATTACCTCTTCTTGTCCATTAGCTATTTTTTATTAAATAATTTATTTAATTTTATTTATTATTTGTATTATTTAATTTTTCTATAAGGCATGTACACTCACCAGAGAGACAGAGACAGAGACAGAGACAGAGAGAGAAGGTGAAAAAGCAAGCCACCAGGTCTGGGACTTGAACTGTGGTCAGCCATGTGGTAGCCCAGCACCTAAACCATCAGGCCACCTGCTGGTCCTTGTCCCTTACTTACCAAAAGTTGATGCAATTGGTACAGACTTCATGGAGAAAGTGGTAAGATACCACTGTGTAAGACTGGGACCCCATGGAACCCTGGATTCAGTTCCCAGACCAACCTAAATAGACCAGGCATGGTGGTGCACACCTAGCCAACTGTGCTTGAAAATCATGCTGGGGGTGTGGGAATGTGCGTGTCCAAAATCCCTAGAGGAAACTGAAGAAAGGATTGCAGTGTGGCCATTCCCCCAGGGTGTAATTTCTCTCTCTCTCTCTCTCTCTCTCTCTCTCTCTTTCCCTATACCACCTGGGAGGCTGGGACAGATCACAGCACAGTGAGACTCTGACAAAAATGTCTATCACCCTCATCTCCCTTCTCTCTCTCATTAGAAAAAAGAGTCAATGAAATTGTTAAAAAGCAGTTTTGAAAAATAAATACAAATGGGGGCTGGCAAGTGACATGGTGATTAAAGGTGCTGGATTCCCACATGACTAACTATAGTTCGAGTCCTGGACCTGGCAGCTTGTTCTTTTGCCTTTTCTTTTTTTCTCTCTCTCTGTTTCTTTTTGGTCAAATTAAAAAATAATAACAAATGTAATTAAATAAATAATAGTTATTTTAAAAAATAAAATAAATACAAATGATGATAACGTGTATAGTATTCTCAACTGGACTGGTCTGAGGTGGTTTTCACGTTGGGTAAATTCTCTTTACAGGTCAAATGATGCATCGTGATCAAATGTGTAATAATAATAATAATAAATAAATAAATGCAAAAGGCAAAAAAGTAAAGGAAAGCATATATAACTCCACTCATAATAAACACAGGGTAAAAATCAGAACACCAGGGCCAGCAGGTACCTTGAAAGAGTGTATTCTTTGACCCTCAAACTCCCCTTCTAAGTCACCATGAGTTACTTTCACTTTTGCTGATTTCAAAATATCAAGTAGTTTGAATCAATGAAATCATTTTTCTGCCTTCCACCCCCTCCACTATCACAATTTTAAATGAAAAGTTATGATAAAGTTCGTTCTCATAGTAAGCCATCAATGACTTGTTAATAAAGAGCATTTCTTCCAGTCCTGAATCTAGGAAATCAGAATATATGGCTAGTAGTTTATCTCCCATCCAGTCCCAGAGATTCCTATTTCTACTCTAATATATTTAGAAGACCATGATTTTATTCACACCTAACCTGGAATTCGTCAAATGACCTTGATAACATTTTTCTTCTAAAAAAAAAAAAAAAAAACTTTATTTACATATATTTTATATAAAAATAATATCCATGGTGAGAATATACATCACTGTAACTTTTGTGGAGAACAATTTGGCAATATTATCTATGAAAGTACTAATAGGTAACTTCAGAGTCGAAATTTTTGCTCATTTTTATTTTCATTTTTGGTTTTGTTTTTTGTCCCCTATATGAGCATATATTAACAGTGTAACTAAAAATATTGCAAAATGTGGGACCAGCAGATGGCATAATGGTTATGTCACTGAACTCCCACATGGTTGATCGTGGTTTGAGTCCCAGACCTGGCAGCTTGACCAGATGTGTGTATGTGCACGTCCAACATCCAAAGAGGAGAATGGAGGAGAAGAGATTGTGGCATGGCCATCTTCCCTGGTGGGGGGGGGGGGGGGTGATTTCTCACTTTCTGTCTTTCTGTCTCTCTCTGTCTCACCAGTGAGTACACATGCCCTATAGTAAATACCTCTCTAGAAGAAAAAATAATTGCAAAATGTATTTATAAAATATAGAAAGGAAATAGAAACCTGTCTAAAACTTCCAGCTAGGATCTATCCCATAGCCTAGTGGTTGGTTAAAGGAGCTAGATTCCACACATTTGACCACAGTTTGAATCTTGGCCTGAGAAGGTTAAAAACCTTGCCAGGTGCTTCTGTATTCATGACCAAAATCCTGACACAATGGCAACATAGAGAAGAGACTGAGGTGTGACCACAGCCCAAGGGGGAGTACTTTTTCCCTCTCCCTTTCTTTCTCTGGCAAGTACACATGCCCTTTCACAGTTAAAAAAAAGAAAAGGAAAGAAAACCTCCAGCTAGGTGACATGAAAGTCTTTTGAATTGCTGTCTAGTATTTTTATGTGGATATAATTGTGATCATAGTTACATAACTGGTGTGATTAGATTTGCTACTGGGAAGTGTTCCTGCATTTACAATTCAACCTTTACTGTGCTCCCTAAACTGGATGCTATTCATGCTGGGAATGGCTTCAGAGATTCCCCCCCGCCCCGCCCTATTTTTTTAAGTTTTTGCTATAGAGTTAATGCACTCACCAGAGACAGAGAAAGAGGGGGAGAGGGAGAGGGAAAGTGAGAAATCAGCCTCCAGAGGGGATGATCAGGTCATAATCCCTCCTCCTCTGTTCTCTCAGGATTTGGGACACACACACACACACACACACACACACACACACACACACACACACACATACACACACATCCCAGCCTGATTTTTAAGCTGGCCTGGGACTCAGTCACCAAGTCAATCATATGGGATTCAGCTGCTTTAACCTCCATGTCATCTGTAGGCCACAATTTTCCCCTCTTAATCTGTGACTTTGTGATAGCTCTTCCTTTGAGACTCAAACCAAGTCCATCTCATCTGTAAAACCAGATTCCAGATCCTTCTCTGCTCTGATCCTTGACTACCTCATAGTTCATTTGTTACCCGGATGGTACCGTGTACCTTGCTAACCATCTTTCTACCTGCCTGCTTCTCTCCCCTGAACTTCGAGCCCTCTTGGACTTGGGCTGTGCCTCTTGTTTCATTGCATTCTCAAGGAGGAGCACAGTGTAGCAAATGTGCAATAACTGTTTATAGATAGACTAAAATGTGCTGGCAGGTGGCATGGTGGTTAAGGGCACTGGACTCCCACATGGCTGACCATGGTTTGAGTCCCGGACCTGGAGGCTTGCTTTCTCACTTTCCTTCTCTCTTTTTCTCTCTCACTCTGTCCCTTTCTGGTCAAATTTAAATAAATAAGTAAATAAAAATAAATACATAAATAAATTAATAACGTTAAATAACTAAAAAAAAGATATACTAAAGTGCTTTCAATTCTACCAATTTCTATCATGTTACACACTGCATTTATAGAGTAGATGAAGATGATAAGCTTTAAGACTTTCATATTGTGAATTTAAGATGATCTCATAGAGGGATAAAACAATGCCTGGCCAGATGGTGGCCTTTTAGTAACTTAAGTTCTGATGCTAAGTAATTTCCTTCTTTACATTCCTCTAAAGGGATTCATTTCCCTGAACAATTAGTCACCTCTGAGGACAGTTCCCTTTTCCTCTCTTTAACAATACTACAATAACTGGAAGACATGCTGATGTTGGAAAGTCAGGATAAACTTTTTTACAAACTATTTAGATCTGAAGTTCATAACTTTTATTTTTTATTTGTGAATGTGCATGTTTTATTTATTAATTTACCACCTATGACTGTTTCCTTACAAGAGTGAAAAATTTAGGAAGAAATACCTACAACTGTAAATAATTTTAAAACAGTGTATTAATTATCATAAGCTGATTTTTTTTTTTTTGAGAAATTTTTGCCTTAGAGCATGTGCCCTCACCGAGAAAGAGAGAGAGAGACAGTGAGAGAGAAAGTGAGAAGTCCCCCCGCCTCCCCTGGGAGGGATGGCCATACTGCAATCCCTTCTCCTTCATTGTTCTCACAGGATCCAGGGCACACGTTCTCATGTGCTAGTATGAGTTTCAAGCCACCGGGCCTGGGACTCGAACCGAGGTCAGACATGCAGGAGTCCAATAACCACTATGCCATCTGCTGGTCTCCATAAACAGATTATTTAAACTCCTCTTCACTTAATTATATTATTAGATTAATTGTCTTTTTCTTTTAAAGAATTCTTTTAACTTTATTTATATATTTATTTTACTTTGACTAGAAAGGAACAGAGTGTGTATGTGAGAGAGAGAAGTAAAGTAAGAAAGCCCGCTGCCAGGTCTGGGACTTGAACCATGGTAGGCCATGTTGAAATCCAGCACCTTTAGCCACCATGCCACCTGCCGGCTGCTAATTGTCTCTTTTTTATAATCTTTTAAAAATCTTTAAAAATTATTATTATTATTGGGAGAGATTTTTGCTATAGGGTGCATGCAATTGCCAGAAAGACAGAGAGAGACAGAGACAGAGAGAGACAGAGACACAGAAAGCGAGAAATCACTCCCCAAGGGGGATGGCCATGCCTCAATCTCTTCTCCATTCTCCTCTCAGGATCTTGGGCATGCACGCACATGCACCCGGTGTGAGTTTAAGCCACCAGGTCTGGGACTTGAACTGCAGTCGCCCAAATGGGAGTCCAGCGACATGGCCATTATGCCATCTGCTGGTTCCCTAAAAATTATTTTAACGTCACTAGGCCAGCAGGTGAAGTGCTGGTTAAAGGTACTGGATTCCTACATGACAAACTGTGGTTTGAGTCCTGGACCTGAAGACTTGCTTTCTCCCTTTCCCTTTCTCTCTCTTTCTCTGTCTCTCTCTAGTCAAATTAAAAATAGTAACAAATGGAATTAAATAAATAATCTTTTAAAAATTATTTATTATTATTATTATTTAATTTGACCAGAGAGAGACAGGAAAAGAGAGAAAGTGAGAAAGCAAGCTGACCCCTCAAAAAAATTTTTTTATACTTATTAAAATTACATAATACATGTGCATTTCAAAAAAGTTAGAAAATACAGGAAAATCAGAAATGAAAATTATATGAAATGTTACCATTCAGAAATAGCCAATGTTCTTATTATTTTTGTGTTTAGTATCCTGGACTCTTAGATATAGAAATATATATATATATATATATATATATAATATATAAATTATTTAATGAAAATGGGATTATATTGTATACTCTTTGGCATGAGCTATTTATTTATTCATTTATTTAGATTTTTGCCATAGGGCACATATGCTTGCCAGAGAGATACAGAGGGAAATAGTGAGAGGGAAAGTGAGAAATCATCTTTCAAGGAGGATGGCCATGCCTCAATCCTTTCTCATCCATTCTCCTTTTGAGATCCTGGGAAAGCATGCACATGTGCCTGGTATAATTCTCAAGATGCCCCATCTGGGACTTGTACTATGGTCAGCCCTGTGGGAATCCAGCACCTTAACCACTCCATATTACCTGTTGGTCCCTGGCACCAGCTATTAAAATGACAATATATTCTGAATACTTTTCTGTGGTCATAGCTATATTTATATAAGTTTTTTTTTTTTTTTGCTATAGGGTGCATGCGCTCGCCTGAAAGACAGAGAGAGAGAGAGAAATCACCCCCTGGTGGGATGGCCACGCCACAATCTTCTATTCTCCTCTCAGGATCTTGGGCATGCACGCACACGTGTCCAGTATGAGTTTTAAGCCACTGAGTCCGGGACTTGAACAGCAGTCGACTACATGGGAATCCAGCGACGTAGCCATTATGCCATCTGCTGGTCCCATGAGATAGTTTTTTAAAGAGGTTTCTTGGGGCCAGCAGGTAGCGTGATGGTTAAGGGAGCTGGACTCCCACGTGGCCAACCATGGTTTGAATCCCAGAACTGGTGGCTTGCTTTCTCTCTTTTTGTTTCTCTAATTCTATCCCTCTCTGGTCAAATTAAAATAAATGAATAAATGCATAAATAAAGTAAAGTAAAATAATTATTTAAAAAAAGAGGTCTTACCATAAGGTAAGTATGCTTGCTGCAGAGAGACAGAGACAATGAGAGGGAAAGTCAGAAATGATCCCCAAGTGGGGTGACCATGCCACAATCCCTTCTCCTCCATTCTCCTCCTGGGATCTTGAGCACACACACATGCACTCAGTGTGATTTTCAAGCCACCAGGTCCAGGATTCGAACCATGGTCGGCCATGTGGAAGTCCAATTATGTAACCACTACACCATCTGCTGGCCCCTATATAATGATTTTTATGGAATTCATGTAGCCATTTTTATAACATACTGAAAAATGTGTTAAAAAATGGAGGGGAGTCAGAAAACTACTCTCTCTAGTTTTGACTCTATCATTTTTTAGTGGTATAATATAATTTTATCTGTTCCTTTATTTCCCTATTCATAATGCAGTAATAGCCTGTTCAAAACTACCTCAAAGGGGCCAGAAGGTGGTGTGGTAGTTAAGGACGCTGGATTCCCACATGGCCAGTTAGAGTCTCGGACCTGGTGGCTTGCTCTCTTACTTTCCCTCTCTCTCTGTCCCTCTCTGCTCAAATTAAAATAAATAAATAAAGTTAAATAAAATAATTATTTTTTAAAAATTTGGAAACAAAATAAAAGAAAACAAAAAAACTACCTAACAGATTTGTCATTTCATCAATCAGAAACACCTTTATAGGTTTCAAATTGCTCACAAGACAGATGCACGGCTGAGTGTGACATCTGCAGGACCTGGATAATTTTATCTTTTTTTTTTTCTATAGGGCGCGTGTGCTCACCAGACAGACAGAGAGACAGAAAGCGAGAAATCACCCCCCAGGGGGGTTGGCCACACTGCAATCCCTTCTCCATTCTCCTCTCAGGATCTTGGGCATGCACGCACACGCGCCCGGTGTGAGTTTTAAGCCACCTGGTCCAGGACTTGAACCGCGGTCGACTACATGGGAGTCCAATGACATAGCCATTACGCTAACTGCTGGTCCCTGGATAATTTTATCTTGAAGGAACTGAACTTCATTCATTCAGGCATCATGAATTTATGCATCAGGTGAAGACTTACTGAACATCTACTGTATGTCAACATGAACAATTCAAATCAAATTTCTCTCCTATGAGGAGTCTAATGTTAATCAGATATTTACACTAATAGTGTTAGTTTATTATTGTTACCTATGAAAATCAGAATTTTTCCATTGTTTTTCAAATTCATTATGCCTATGAACTAGACTTCTATTTTTTTTTTTTTGGAGAGGTTTTTGCTATAGGGCGCATGTGCTCGCCCGAAAGACAGAGAGAGACAGAGAGATAGAAAGCAAGAAATCACCCCCCCCCCCCAGGGGAGATGGCCACGCCACAATCCCCTCTCCTCCATTCTCCTCTTGGGATCTTGGGCATGCACGCACACGCACCCGGCATGAGTTTAAGCCACCAGGTCTGGGACTTGAACCACGGTTGGCTACGTGGGAGTCCAATGACATAGCCATTACACTAACTGCTGGTCCCTTAGACCTCTAGTTTTCATAATAGAAACATTGCTTACAATGTAGGGATTGTTTTAACTCAGAATTGATAATGAAACAGTAATGTTCTATGGACCAGAGAGCTATGACTCTGTATCTCATTAGATTGGGGCTATTGTGATTATAGATTCTAATATCCTCATTTTACATATTAAGGAAATGATAGAGTGTTGAATTTACCTAAGGTCATATGGGTAGGAAGTAGCCAAAGCTGGGATTCCCAAACCCTCTTTTCATCCTCTTTTGCAGTTTCTGCTCTTTCTCACTTTTACCTACCTGGTTTTGTAAAAATAATTATTTATTTAATTTTATTAATTATTAGTATTATTTACATTTGACCAGAGAGAGGCAGAGAGGGAGTGAGGGGAAATGAGAAAGCAAACCACCAGGTCTGGGACTTGAATTTTGGTTGGCTAAGTGGGAGTCTAGCGCCTTTAACCACCATGCCAACTGCAGGCTGAACTGGTTCTTTCTTGGACAATGCTTGTTAAGTCTTTTTTTTTTTTTTTTTTTTTGGAGAGGTTTTTCGCTATAGGGCGCGTGCGCTCGCCAGACAGACAGACAGAGAGAGACATAGAGACAGAAAGCGAGAAATCACCCCCCAGGGGGGATGGTCATGCCGCAATCCCTTCTCCTCCAGTCTCCTCTCGGGATCTTGGGCACGCACGCACATGCGCCCGGCGTGAGTTTTAAGCCACCGGGTCCGGGACACGAACCGCGGTCGACTACATGGGAGTCCAGCGACATAGCCATTACGCTAACTGCTGGTTACCAATGCTTGTTAAGTCTTTGTAGGCAGTTGAGTTTTGCCCTTTATTATATTAAAAAAAAAAAAAAAAAAAAAAAAAAAAAAAACCTGTAGAAAGAAAGGGATTACATTGAGGTAGAATTCTGATGTATGTTCAAAGATGAGAGAGTATTTGGAGGACTTGAGAGAAGAGAATACGTTTTTTTTTTTCTTTCGCTATAGGGCACGTGCGCTCGCCAGACAGACAGAGAGAGACAGAGAGACAGAAAGCGTGAAATCACCCCCCCAGGGGGGATGGCCACGCCACAATCCCTTCTCCTCCGTTCTCCTCTTGGGATCTTGGGCACGCACGCACATGCGCCCGGCGTGAGTTTTAAGCCACCGGGTCCGGGACGCGAACCGCGGTCGACTACGTGGGAGTCCAGCGACATAGCCATTATGCTAACTGCTGGTCCCGAGAGAAGAGAATACTTTAAAGAAGTGATCTGTGAGAATAGTTCGAGGTGAATGTTAAAACAGGTACATAAAATTAAATAATAAAAATGGATAAAATGAAGTGACTACATGAAATCTATATAACAAGGATTCAAGCTGCTGTGGTACCATAGCGTATATGGGCTTGCCAGAGAGCAACAGGTCTGCTTCTCGATACCAGAGCCGCTTAGGAGGCCCGGATCTGGATGCTGGATAGACCTGAATACTTCAGGAACTCCTGTGTGTGTCCAAGGTCCTGGTTGGCTAGGAGGCTGGGAGAAGGATGGTGGTGTGGTGAGATTCTGTTAAGGGTACCTCTTTCTCTCTCATGAAATAAATAAAACAAACTAAAAAAAAAGTCTATATAATAGGTAATAATTAACTTACCGACTTTACATGAACCTTTTTGCTTGTCTAAAGCAAGTGAAATCCTTAAATTTTTTTTAAAGAATTATTTTATTTAACTTTATTTTATTTTACTTACTTAGTTACTTACGTACTTATATTTTAATTTGACAAAAGAGAGAGAGAGAGAAAACAAGCCACCAGGTCCGGGACTCAAACCATGGTTAACCATGTGGGAGTCCAGCGCCCTTAATCATCATGCCACCTGCTGGCCCCAACTTCCTTAACTTTTTCATCTCTGAAATAAGTACACTTGCAATGATGATTTAAAAGAATTGCCTTATTTATGACTTAGTATGCATCACCAAGTGATGATAATGAAAGGATGTGTCATACTCGTGCAGCAGTAACAGATAGAAAATAAAGATAATTCAACAATCAATGTTTTTCTCTTTTAGTCAAATCTTGCCTACAGCTAGTCTAATTTGATTTCTTCTTTGCTTTGTCTATGATTCATGCTGATTTCTGTGGCTGGTCTAAAGTTTTACAATACAGTAGATTTAGGCTAGGAAGGCAGGTTGTCAGCTGTTTCCAAGAATAGTTTTAAATTAAAATAAAGTAGCAGTGTTTATTGTTTTCTTTGGAAACAGGAAATTTCCACTGGGTATATATTATTGCTTTCTTCTTATGCTGAAAAGTTCACATTAGCTGCTGCTGATTGGTGATGGAAATAACCAACTCTGTAAAAATAATAATTAATGTGGTTTACTTCTAAGCCAAATAGGAGCGACCTAGGCCCTGAGAGGAGGTAAACATGCCTCTCTTGGGGTGTTCAGGTACAGGGGTTCCTTTTATTTGATTTTGAGAGTGAGAGACAGGGTTTAGAATTTAGTGGAGAGTTTTTCCATTGGTCTGGCTCAAAGAGGCAGGACATGTAGAAGTAGGGCCTTGTAGGTTACAGGTGGGTTTACAGTTTTTAGGTTGGTGATTGGAAAAGAAAGGTTGCTGAGATCAGAAGAGTGTACTTGAACAGAGATAAGGAGGCTTAATATACTTCACAAAGATACTATGCCAGGGGCAGGATGTAGGACAAATCCTGTTAATAAAGGGTCTGTTAATGTTTGTGGGCGTGACTCCCTCCCAGCTCTCTGGAAAGGATTTTGGAAAATAGGGAAAAGCAGTCGGACTTCTGTCCTCATGATAGAGCCTACCTTTCCAGATAAGCACCGCCTTGACTTTGCAGCTGTCCATGAAAGTGTGGGCAGTCCCAGACTCTGCCACATAATGTCAAACTGTCTTTTTTGGTTTTTTTGATGCCCAGCTGCAGTGCTTCTTATCTGAAAGAACAACTCCTGTTTCCTCTGTACTTCAATACTAATACCATTTCACTTCTGACGCCAAATGTGCAGAGGGGGTTCTCCACACTAACCAGTTCTCCAATTCTCTGGATACTAACTACAATTCCACTCGGTTCTGACACCGTGCGGTTAGCTCAGACAGTCCCATAAGACTGCTGCTACTTGAGGTGGCAATCATCTCCGTGCTTCTGACCAACTGACTATAAACTGTAGGTTCCTAAGACCCTCTTACCATTTCAATAATTTGATAAAATGAATCAAAGAACTCAGAAAAAGCCAGAGAGAAGAGAAGCATAAGGAAAGATGTGGTGGAAAGGAAGAAGCCTCTCTTCCTTCTCCAGGCACATCACCCTCCCAGCACCGCGGGATTCCACAGTCTGGAGGCTCTCTGAACGCTGGCTTTTTGTTTTTATGGAGGCTTCATTATGCAGGCATGATTGGTTAAATCATTGACTGCTGGTAACTACTACGATATCCAGTCTCTCTCCTTCCAGGAGGTGGTGATGCGGTGGAGGACAGGGAGGACAGGGCTGAAAGTTCCAACGGTCTAACCGTCTAACTGCAAGGTTGGTTCCCCGGCAACCAGCCCCCATCCCTAGGTTATCCTGGAGGCCCCAAATAATCTCATTAGCATATAAAAAGACATTCTTCATGTTAGTAATTCCAAGGATTTTCCAGAGCTCTGTGCTGAGAAAGGTGGGGAGGGACAGACACAAAAAGTATGTATTTCTTACTATGCTACACACTACCATCCACACTCATTAGATTACACGAGAAAGTCTTATATAAAGGTAACAGCTTCTCTTCCTCCTAAGAAAAGTATCAGAACTAGTAGCACTAGTGAATTCGACTGTCAACCTAAAAAAAAGGCTGAGAATCATAAGTGATGAGTGATTTGTTTGAGCAGATGAATCTTCAGGAAGAACAAATTTCTAGTTTCCCAGATATGAGCTCATCAAGATGGTGGCCAAGAACGCTGGTTTATTTAACAAAGAGAAAGGGCAGAAAAGGGGCGGCTAGGAGTTGTTTGTCATTTGCATTGGTTCATTTAAAGTAATGCAGGCGACTGACTGGCTCTACCTTATTCTTTACATCACAAACACAAGAATTCTTCACACTGGGAAGAGTCACGCTGTGAAATCCTCTGGCAGAATCACAGCTTGTTTTCTGTAAACTGAACCATGAGTTTTTGGGCAATAACACTGACGGGTGTGGGACATAACCAAAGTCTCAGGCTCATGCTTTACTGAAGCTGTTAACATTTAAATGGACTTTCTATTTCACAGACTGCTCTGGACTGCTTTTCTTTCACACCACAAGTCTTTAAAAAGCAGATAATTACAATGTTATTTAAAAAAAAAAAAAAAGAAAAGCTTTCAAATTATTTTTATGAAAGGAATATAAAATACATACCTGACAAACACTACAAAATGTAAGAGACATTGATCAGTTTTTCAACTGCTTCTAATGTGTCACCCAGCATACAGCCAGTGCGCATAATGTACCGTAGAACCTCCCTAAATGGTGCTTCTCTTTAAGTAACAGGATGCATGCTTGTGGATAAGATACTGCTCTCCCTCCAAAAAAAAATGAGCCTGGGGCCAGCCAGCTGGCATGATGATTAAGGTGGCTGGATCCCACATTGCTAACTGTGCAGTTCGAGTCCCAGACCTGGTGACTTGGATGTGTGTGTGCTCCAAATCCTGAGAGGAGAGTGGAGGAGAAGGGATCACAGCGTGGCCATCCACCCTGGGTTGGGGGAGGTGCTTTCTCTCTTTCTCTCTCTCTCTCTTCCTTTCTGTCTCTCTCCGGCGAGCACATGTACCCTATAACAACACTGAAAAAAAAAAAAAGGAGACCATAGAGTGGGATCCAAGATGGCTACCATAATGACCTTTAGAAGACCATAGGTCTCATTATAATGTCATTTACTTGCTAACTGACACACCTACAATGTCAAGATAGTTTATAATCACCAGGAATACCCATGGACATGTCCTTAAAAAGAGAAAAAGGAGATGAGTTTTGGAATTCTAGAATGTCCCTGCCTTTTTCAGGAAAAGCTCTTAATATTTCTCTCTCCTATTACTCGATCCCCTTACCTCAGCACTCCATTTGTTATATATTAACCACCTCAGCTCAAGATGAGCAACAAACTGATTTGTGAACTTGGCTCCTACTTCTCCATTCCTTGACCATTAAATAAAACTTCTAACATGCCATTCAGTTTTGGTTTGCTCCATGACACTGAGTGGCAAAAGATCCCATTTTAGAAAATAAAGATTCATAACACCTATACTAAATAAATTATTAACAAACAAAATCCAGTGGCAATTTATGACCAAGAAGACCATTCCCCTCATGAATATGTGGATAGTTCAACTTTTAAATCTAAGAATATCGGGGCCAGTAAGTGGCGTGGTGGTTAAGGTGCTAGATTCTCACATGGCTGACCATAGTTCAAGTCCCAGACTTGGTGACTTGAAAATGACATTGTGTGTGTGTATGTGAGTGCTAAAATCCCAAGAGGAGAAGGGAGAAGAAGGGATTGCTTGTGGTCACCCCCCCGGGGGACATGATTTCTCACTTTCCTCTCTCTGTCTCTCTTCAGTGAGCGCATGTACCTTATGGCAAAATTCTAATATATATATATATATATATATATATATATATATATATATATATAATATTTACTGTCACCTAATCATCCCTGTGGCTACTAAAAAGGCATGTGACAACATTTAACAATGATCCTAGATAATAAAACAACAAAACTCTCAGTAAAAACAGAGTAATTCTTTAACTCCATCTATATCAGACCAAATACCAACATAATCGTTACTGGGAAAAATGAAAGGATTCCCTGTAAAACCTATGCTTACTATTATTATGTAATATTGTGTCAGACATACAATATGAAACAGTCCTAGCTACTAAGGAAATTTGTTATGTAATAAAGATGACATCTCAAATTAGCAGTAGAGAGACAGACTATTTTTTTTAATGGTATTGGAACAACACAGGAGCCATTTATATAAAAATAAACTTGGATTTATACCTAATACCAGGCAAAAGGATACATGCCAACAGATCAAATACTTACCTTTTTGGTAAATAAATTGATTGGCGTAAAACCACTAAAGTTGTAGAAGACCATAGGGGAGAGTTTCTTTATAACTTTGGAGAAAGAAAAGTTTTTTTAATTAAAAACTTACAGGAGATTTTATTATGTGATAAGGTTAATTTTCTAAACACCTTAAATACTAAGTTGAGTCAAGAAGAGGTAGTAAATCATTAAAAAGGTAGGCCCAGCCATGATAGTACAAATGGTAGGACACCCCTGCATGAGGCATTGCCATATGGGAGGCCTGGATCTGAAGCCAAACCAACCTAAAGGAGGCCTGATATGGCGGTGCACAGCAAGGCCTGTGGTTCTTGCTGACTGGGAAGCAGGGGCAGAGGAGTACACCAGCAAGATTCTGTAAAAAATACCTAATGCTCCCTCAGGGAAAATAAAATAAAATAAATAAATAAATAAATAAATAAATAAATAAATAAATAGATAGATATGTGTGTGTGTGTGTGTGTGTGTGTATGTGCGTGTGTATGTATTTAAAATAATCATAATTGAAAAGCTACTGAGAGAGGATGGGGCCATCTTATAGGATGGTCTCAACTAATCTTTGGCTCTTAATATCATCCCCTTGTGTAGTTCTCTCCTGAATCAGGGCTGTCCTAATCTGACCAATAGCAAAAGACAAAAGTGACAGTGTGTAACTTCTAAGACTAGATCATTAAAAGGCATTGTGGGGGATTTGGGGAAAGAAATAGAGCTAAGAGACATTTGTGGGACACAGATATGGTTTATTATCTGTTGATGAGGATGTGTATGGTATGCTCAGCTGGGCTGGACTGAGGTATCTATCATGCGGGTAAAGTCTCTTTACAATCTAAATGATGTACAGTGATTCAGTGCATAAATAATAATAATAATAAATCATAAAGATGCATTGTGAGGGGAACAGCAGATGGTATAATGGTTAGGTCACTGGACTCCCACATAGTCAACTGTGATTCAAGTCCCAGACCCAGCATGGTGGTTGAAGAGCTCGACTCCAGCATGGCCAACCATGGTTTGAGTTCCAGACCTGGCAGCTTATTTTCTTACTCTCCCCCACCCCCATGAGTGTACATGCCCTGTAGCAAATTAATAATAATAATAATAATAAAATACTCATTATTTCAAAAAAATCTTTATGATACCACTGTCTATGTCATTATTCCTATTTAAAGAAAAAGAAACTAGGACTCATGGACGTTAAGCTCCTCATCCAAAGGGTTTGACTTTCTTGGGACTCAATAGCCCACAATAACAAAGAAGTCTTGATGGAAATCGGTGGCCCAAGGATTGTCCTCATATTTCCTGGGAAATACTCCCCTTTCAAACTCTTCCTTTCTCTTCCTTTCACATGGCCAATGATGAAGCAGAGATTTTTGTTACTAGTCAAATAAGCAGGAAAGGCCAATAGAATGTTTTTCCATGATAGTCTCCCAGAAAAATGGAAACGTGAGAAGAGCAAAGCGAAGCTTGGTACTGTCTCTTCCAACAGATTTGGTTACACAGTGGGCCAGCCCCCTCATCACAGGGTTAGGTCCTCCTCTTCTAATGCAGAACGGTACTGTGGCCTCCTGTGTTCTATCAGAGTTCAGCTGCAGTATCTTTTAAAGGATGTCTAGGCAGTATGACTTGGCATCCTACCCATGGAGTAAAGCGGGCGCGTGCATGTGTGTGTGTGTGCATGTGTGTGCGCGCGTGTGTGTGCACGTGTGTATGTGTGTGTACGTTTTGAAAAAATTTCCCCAGATGATTCTGACTTCTCCAAAAGTCAACAGAGGGTCAAGAAACTATGGCTTTCAGAAAGCATAAAATCACATTTACAGGAGCACCACACTTCAGGGAAGGAATGTCGTTTCTGATTTGTAAAGCTCGTGGGAAGGGGGAGAGAATTTTTTCATTTGTCATCCCTTCAGATTCGAAAGCAAGGGACCTTGCTATATCAAGAGCAGAGAAAATCATTTTATCCACCCTGACTTTCTATCACCCCCACATAAAAGCTATAGGTCAATCTAGTTCTTTCTTTCCCTATCATCAGTTAAATGGTCAGAGGGCATGTGTCCTCACGAGATTGAGAGAGAGAGAAAGAGAGCAAGCGCCCCCCCCTCATTTGCGCATGGTCACAGTACGACCCTTTCCCTTCCGTTTCGCCATCCTGCCAGCACACATGCACACACATTGTGCACTTTTTAAGCACTGGGAGTGAAATTTCAACTGTGGTCAGCTGTGTGGAATCTGGCTTTCTATGTATAGCACTTAGCCACTGCAACAGGGCCAGCTTCAAAATACTGTAAATGAAAGACAAAAAGATGTTAAATGTTAAGTGCACATATCCTCGAGTCAACAATCCATTATGATTTGTTAAAAGAGCTATTCTACACTGATCCAAGGCTCTACATCTGGCCTGGTGAAGAAGGCACCATCTTGGGGCGGGAGTACAACCATCAGTCTTCATGTCATGCTACACTAAGATGCCATAATCATTTTAAAAAGAAACATTCAAAGTGAATTCATGATAGGCCTGAATTTTAAAGGCATGACAAAATTTGAAGGCAAGTTACAAACAAAATACTGAATTTTTTCAGTCTGGTAAAGTTCTCTCATTTATGAATTATTAATGATGCTATCTAAAAATGTTTTTCTTCTAAGAGCCCAAAGCACTAAGCAATCGAATTCCAGTTTCTCCTCAGACTGCATTGTCTCAGTAGATAGGAGATACTACAGCGTGTCCATTTCCCACACAGAGAATAAAGGTACCTATACATACCTCTTTCTTTCTCCCTTTCTCTCTTTTTTCACCTTCCTTCCTTCTTGTCTTTTTCTTTTCTTTCTTCTTTCCTTTTCTTTTCATCCTTTCTTCTTCTTCCTTTTTTTTTTTTTAAATTTGCTAGAGGGTGTGTGCATTTGCCAGAGAGAAAGAAAGTGAGAAAGCACTTCTCCTCCCCACAGGTATGGTCATGTCATGCCTTCTTCTCTATTTCTCCTTTTGGGATGTTGGGCACACATGCATACACATGCATACATGTATGCTGTGTTTTGTAAGCTTCTGAGTCTGGGGTGGACTTAAACTGTGCTATCGGCCATATCATCATGGCCGCCTTAATCACAATGCCACCATCTGGCTCCCTATCTCTGTTTTTTGGTCACCACTTGAACTCCTGAGTTGTTATTTAAAAATTCAGTGATGATCAGAATGGTTTCAAAGCAAACTACAAAATATGAGTGCCCAGGCATCACCCATCATACAGCCACATGTTTATGCCGGTGGGAGTGCATATCTACGGCCTGTACTTGACTGGTGGAGACAGATTTGAGCTTCTTTGTTCTTTGTGAATTTATCCTGTAAGGATTGAGTCTAGTTCTCAGTATTCTCTGGGATGCTAAGCTTATATCTCTTGGGACTTTAGATACAATATCTCATTGCAACTGTTCTCCGAGTTACATAGCCTAGAGAGAAAGTTCCAAAGATAGTAGGTCTTTATAACATTTGAGAAAAAAGGAAGTTGGGTATTTAGTGTCCACTCCATTAGCAGCCGTTTATTAATTTCTTATATATGTTCTCGATTGCAGTAGGTACTGTGAAAAATGGAGGGAAACACTCAGAAAATTATCTACTTTTAAACAACTGTAATTACAAAAAAAGAACATAAAAATAAATGGCTATTTTGAGTTTTTTCCCCTTGATTTTTGTAATATGAAGGGTAGAAAACCATTAGAAAAATTAGTTTGTGTAAGAAGGACACGGATTTTTTTGGTAAAGCTCTGAGTTCATCCAAGAAGGAAAGGCTAAGTTAAGGTCTGAACTGTATTGCCTATTCAAATGTTAGGAATTTTGTTTTTTCTCAGGATAGCCTAAGGGCCAGGAGGTGTGGGAGTCTTTGAATCAGAATAGGCAACAAGAGAAAGTTTCTAGAGGTTTGGTGTATATAGGCCTGAGGCAAGTAAGAACTTGCAGGAGTAGGGATGGAGGAAATTCAAGAACTGTGGCAGCTCAAACCCAGGAGCTGCAATATCCTGCCCATGACAGGCCTGTATGAGGGGTGCTGAGTGCCTGATGGGAGGGGGGGCAGTTCCCACCAGTACATGAGGTAGTATCGAGAGGGTAACACCCACACAAAGTGGGAGACGGAGGGCTGAGGACTGAGCTTATTTGACATTGATATTAATATTCAGAAGGACCGGGCTGGTCCTGTAGCCTCATAAGGTTAAAGGAACCAGATCACACATGGCCAACTTCAGTTTAAATCTCGACTCCAGTGACTTGAAAAACACGGTGGGAGAGAGTGTGTGCATGCCCCAAGTCACAACAGGATGAAGAAATGGAGGAGAAGGGATTGATTGTGGCATGGCGGTACCCCACTGGGGGGTGCCTTCCCCTTTTCCCTCTCTCTATCTCTCTCTAGTGAGTGCATGTGTCCTTCGTCAAATTAAAAACAAATTTTTAAAAATATTCACAAGGATCATTAATCCTTTAAAATATGTCTGCTTATGTTTTAGATGATACGACGTGCATTTTAAAAAGGTTTCTATTAAACTGATACCTAAACTATGTACATTTCTAATATAAAATTTTTATAACACCAAATTCCAGTGTAAAACATAATATATCCAGAAATAAGAAAAGTAATTGAGGCCTGGACTCTGAACCAAGAAGAACCTGGGTTCAAATTCAGGCTCTTAGACTCAGTTTTCTCATCTACAATGTGGGGATATTTATGAAGATGGAACGAGAGACTCTAAATTTAACACTGAACACATGTCCGGTGCATGGTAAGTATGCAATAATGGGCGTCAGTATTATTATCTTAAATGAGTTCAGGAGAAATTTTAAAATGTATATTTATTTTGAAGTTTATTCAGTTATTATTTATTTAATTTATATATACATACATGTGTATCTCACAGAAGAAATGATATACATACCTATACATATGCATATGAATATGAATGTATAATGTACAATATACACATGTGTATATATTTGATTTCTTCTGTGAGTGAGACACAGAGAGATGGCACTACCAACAGAGTCTCGATGCCATGATCCACCCCCAGTCTTAGCCATGCCTGGACCATGAGCATGTGCGTGCCCAGCATATGTAGAAATGTTTCTAGATATGAACCCAGAACCTTCCCATGTGGATCAGCCTCACACAGCTTCACATTTTACCTCTGTGCTATTAATCAGCCCCAGGAGAAATATTTTTTTGATCTAATTCTAAGGCATTGGAAGAGTTTGTCAATATATTCATATTATCTGAAGAATTGCTACTTTTCTTATAAAAATTGTTTTATATATAGAAAAATAGCTATTGCCAAATATATTAGTCAGTATTCTGGTTGCAAGTGACAGTTTAAATGGGCTTAAGGAAAAGGGAATTTACTGGGCCTAACAACTAAACCTACCAGAAACCTTCAATCTGATTGGATCCATGAACACAACAATGTAAAGACTCTTCCTATCTCTCTTTTTCTCTCTCTAGCCATTCTCAGTTCTATCCTCTTGTGTTAAAATTTGATATTAGGGTCACCCTCCCACATGGTGGTCATTGTTACTTTTGGGCTTAAATTGCCCAAATGCAATATTTAGGAAAAAGAGAATGTCTTCTATTGGTTTCCACAAAAGTCTCAGAATTGAGTCTCATCCTGAGACTCTGCATGAGTCAATAACTTATCACCAAACCAGCCCATGGACTAGACTAGTGGGATTCCCTGACTGGCTAGATCTGGGACACCTGCCCACCCCTGAAGCTTAGGTGAGATGCCTCATCAATAACACATGGATGGAGAGTTGGAAAGGGGTGGATCCTTAGAAAAAAATGAAAGTTCTATCACCAGAAAAATGGGAAATGTGTGCAGGCCAGAATACAGACCCCCTAAAAAACCTCATATGGCACTGGGGTCAGAGGACAAAGATAGCATCGATATCACAGGCACATAAAGAATAGGATTGGATTCACAACGGACCAAGTCTATGCTGTAGAGGCATTGTATAATGGCACTTCCTAGTCATTTATTTTACTTTAATAATAAAATAAATAATCTTCTCTTAAAGAGGGGATGCATCAATATACCATCAATACATAGTCAATTATGTCCATCATATAATTAATACTTTTCTAAGTTTCTTAGCATTTCCTGTTTTGTGTTACACCTTTGGATTTATTTTTACTCCTGCTCTTTTAGTAGGAAGAGTTTCTAAAATATCCCTCCAAATAAGCATAAATATTTTTAGAGGCAGCTAAAGGAATTTTCTCCCCTTGAAGCATAGATTTCTTCCCGTTTTAACCCCTTCCTGGCTTCTATCTATTCTCCCAAGACTAATATATCTGATAGTATGGTAAGAAAGAAAACATCAGGGCTAGCAGGTGGTGTAGTGGTTAAGGTGCTGGACTCCCATGGGGCCAACTGCAGGTCAAGTCCTGGACCTGATGGCTTGAAACTCATGCTGGGTGCCTGTACATGCATGCCCAAAATCCCAAGGGGAGAATGGAGGAGAGGAACTGTGCCATGGCCACCCCCCCACCCCCCTGGGGGGGTGATTTCTCACTTTCTTTCTGTCTTTTCCATGTACCTACAGCAAAAATCTCTCTTAACAAAAGAAAAGAAAAGAAAAAAGAAAAGAAGAGAAAAGAAAAGAAAAGAAAAGAAAAAAAAAAGAGAAGAGAAGAGAAGAGAAGAGAAGAGAAGAGAAGAGAAAAGAAAAGAAAAGAAAAGAAAAGAAAAGAAAAGAAAAGAAAAGAAAAGAAAAGAAAAGAAGAAAAGAGACAACCACCAGAAAAAGATAAGCTATGCCTGGTCATTGTGGCTGACAAGTCTATAACCTGATAGACTGGTAATCACACAGAGCTGGGAAAAGCTAGAGGGTGTTGATAGAATTTAGGACAAGAGAATACTTGTGCTTAGAATGTCTGATTTTCTTCTGTGATGGCATAGCTCTCTGTGCATTGCCAGCAATTACATGTCACGTGGTCCCAATGTTGAAATAGCATATGTTGCAAGTACGTAGTTCTAGTACTGTGAAAAGAACTTCTTTCTTTGGAATTCTTCGGGAGTCAGAATTCAAAGAGTAAACAAAATAGTGAACAAGGAACTGACCTGAGTTGATGGGATCTTTCTTCAAGCTCAGGACTGGCCAGCATCTCTGCTCTGTAAAGAGGGCACAAGTGAGGATCTCACAGAAGAAGCTGGGAGAAAGCCTCAGGGGAGGGTGAGCTTTGAAATCCAGGGTCTGTTACTGATGGCCCAGGATCAGGGGACGTACTGTGCCTGCTGGTGAGGCGGGGCTTCACTACTGGCTCCCAGATCATCAGAATCACCTGGGATGCCTGGCCTGGCCACTGTGTGCATACTCTAAGATGCTGTGTGTCATAGGCTGGGACCATGTGTGTGTGTTGGGGGGGGGGGGGTGTTTGATTCCTGGCCCAAATTCAAGGCAGGCGCAGTGGCATGTGCCTGTATTTCCAGGTATTAGGGAAGCTGAGGCTGGAGGATTGCAACATTGGCCTGGACGTGGTGAGACCCTATCTTTGAAAACAAAGAAAAAGAATCACCTAGGGAGAATTTCACAAGCAGACTCTTGTTTCCATTCCAGAGGCACTGATTCAAAATGGAAGGGTGTAGGGAATGGGTGCTGAGTCTGTGTCAAGCACTTTGATTATTTTAGGAACTATCATTATCATAGTCACTACAATGTTATTTTATTCATTCAACAATCCCATTAGTCTATTATTGGTATTGGTCCCTTTTTACCAGTGAGGAAACTGACTCTCACAGTTTAATTGGCAGGAAATTATAAAGCTGCCAAGGTTTGCTTCCAGAGCCTTCTTAACTCTTGCACTCTGCCAGACTTGGAATGCAGGTATGCTCAGATTCAAAGTTTTCATATTTTTATATAGCATATAAAAATATAGAATCACGTATTTTTTAGCTTTAAAAATTTTTGCTGCAAGTGCATTGCATTCACTGGGAGAGAGGAGGGAAGGAGAGAGAGAGAGGGGAGAACCTCTCTGGTTTACACAGGTTGGTCTGGAAACCGAACCCTGTGCTCTAACGTGGCTTCCAGCCTTTCTACCTATGCACCACCACAGCTGAGCCATAACGTATCCTTTCTTATGGTGCCATTTGTTTCTATGTAGCCTTAAAGCAACTTTTTTATTTTTTTGAGAGATTTTTGCTATAGGGAGCATACGCTTGCCAGAAAGAGAGAGAGAGACAGAGAGACAGAAAGTGAGAAATCACCCCCTAGGGGGGATGGCCACAGTGCAATCCCTTCTCCTCCATTCTCCTCTTGGGATCTTGCACACACATGTACCTGGCATGAGTTTAATACATAAACCATTAAATCTTAATTCACTCATCTCTAAGATAGAAATAATAAGAACAATCATTTTACAGGGACATATTGGTATATTGAGGAGGGCCCCATGCCTAACACTTTTCCCTTGCCAAGGTCTGGTAAAGGCCAGAATATCTCTGTTGGGACTGCTAAAACTGATTTTTAAAATGCAGCTTTTATCTGTAGCCCAGATACAGATTTTATCTGGGCTACAGATAAAAGCTGCATTGGTTTATAATTCAGAATTCCAGGATAAAACAGATTTGTATCACAGGCATACTGGCTAGATAAGATCAAGGAGCTCTGAGGAACAATGAAAAGCCACATTGCCAGAAAACTTTCTTTTAAGCCAATGAAGTGAGGAAGGGGTGGGGCTACAGCTTCCCCTTCAAACCATGTCAATTGAAATTATTCCTCTTTCCTGGAGAGAGAATGAGGAGGATGAGGATATTAATGGCTGTTGGACAGCATTAGAAGTTAGATTTACACTTATACTTGCAGACACAAAGGATTGTGTCTGGTGCAAAAAAAGTATTTGTTCCAAATAATTCCTTCTGCAACAGATATTGATTTTTATTTTTAAAGAGAGTGGAAATTTTGCTTTGTAGGAACCAGCAGGTGGCATGGTGGTTAAGGTGCTGGACTCCAATATGGCTGACCACAGTTCAAGTCTCGGACCTGGCAGTTTGCTTTCTCGCTTTCCCTTTCTTTCTCTATCTCTCTCTGGTCATATTAAAAAATAAATGATAACAACAAATTAAATTAAAATAAAATAGATAATTCTTTTAAAATTTTTGCTTTGTAAATAATCCAGTTACTAACTGTGAGTAGGCACTTGAGTAGGGTTATTTAAAAAATGCTGTTCTGTAATCCTTTAAAAAAATTTTTTTTAGGGCACTTGTGCTCATGAGAGCTAAACAGAGAGAGAAGAAAAGTGAGAAAGCACCCGCTGGAGGGGATGGACACAGCTGCAATCCCTTCTCCTCCATTCTCTTCTCCAGATTCTGGGCATGCACGCACATGCACCCTATATACTTTTCAAGACGCCAGGTCCTGGACTTGAATGGCTCAGTCAGTCATGTGGGATCCAGCCGCCTTAACGACCATTGCCACCTAGCTGCCCCAATTTTGTTGTCTTTTTAAGACAGGGTCTCACCACATCACAGTCCTCTTGTATCAGCCTCCCAGCTGGGACTACAATACAGGCCACCAAAGCCAGCTCTTCTTTAGACAGGGTTATGTTTTGTTGCCCAGAACAAACTGGAGTCAGCAATTCTGCTTCAGTCTTCCCAATCCCAAATTGCTGGGATTATACGAGCACATCACCACAACTGCCTTTCAGTTGGACTGGAATGAAACTGGAATCAAAATCCATGGTTCCAGCCTGCAGAGTACAGCCTCTTAGGAGCACATTCACACTCTTGGCTGGGTCAAAAACATGTTATTTTGAACTGAATCTCTATATTTTGACCGCAGAAAAGGCAATCAAATGATTATATCCACGATTGTGTTCTACTCATAGTGCTTTCCAAACAGCCTCATCCATGGAGTCACCTTTTTGAAAATACAATTTATTCCTAAGTTTCACTGGATCAGAAAATCCATAAATGAGACCAGGTCTCTTCAATTTTTTTTTTTTTTTTTTAGAAGTTTTTGCTACAGGTTGCGTGCGCTTGCCAGAAAGACAGAGAGAGAAAGAGAGATAGAAAGCGAGAAATCACCTGCCAGGGGGGATGGCCACACTGCAACCCTTCTCTTCCATTTTCCTCTCAGGATCTTGGGCATGCATGCACATGTGCCCGGTATGAGTTTAAGCCACCGGGTCTGGGACTCGAACTGCAGTCGGCTTCATGTCCAGTGACATAGCCATTATGCCAACTGTTGATCCCCACTTCTCTTTAATTTTGAAAAGTGTGTTAGGAAACTGATGAACACAGTTTGGGACGCACGAGTACACAGTGTATAGAGAAATATTTAACACTGAAATCTGATTCAGGGGAAAAACATAATTTTTCCCTTAAAAACTATGGTTCTGGGCTAGCTGGTGGCATGGTGATTAAGGTGACTGATCTCACATAACCAACTGTGTGGTCTGAGTCCTGGACCTAGCAGCATGAGAAACATGCTGGGTGCATGTGTGTGCGTGCCCAAAATCCTAGACGAGAATGAAGGAGAAGAGATTGTAGCGTGGTCATTCCCTCCAGAGGGTACCCTTGCCTCCCCCCATCACTATTCTGTGTCTCTCTCTAGCAAGCACACATGCCGTCTAGCAAATTAAAAACAACAACAAAAAATAGTTCTGAGTTACCAAGATACAAAATTAGTATAAAAATGCTAATTAGTATAGAAATACTAATTTATTAAATAAGCCTTCCTTACTTTGAAAGTTTTTTTAAATAAGTAAACTGTATTAATCTCAGCCAAACTATCATATAACCTGTAACCTATAAAGTAACCTGTAACCTATAAAGTTTTATCAGACAGGCTTCTAGAAAAGTTAAGTCTTGAGAAAGTTTGTAATTTGTGATGCAAATGCTATACCTGTTTTTATCCTCATCATTTCCTGAGAAGGTATACCCTTGGAACACATGAAAATATAGATATTGCCTTGCCAACATTAAAAATAGGAACATGTCTGAAATTCACACACTACTCATCTTCCACCATGTACTTCCTGAACCCACCCACAGCTTTCTCCAGTTTCTATCCCTGGCTGTAGAATCAGCACACCCACTTTTGCAAATAGGCTCTTTTCTGCGACAAAGCAATACAAGAGCCATTGATGCTGTTTCTAACTGTATCAGCAATAATGCATTGTTTTTCCTACTTCATTCAAAGAGCCCTGGATTCTTTTTGAGCCAGAGTTTATTAGACCTTTTCACACTTGCCTTGTGGGAAGGAGCCAGTCTTATTTTGAAAAAAGTGCAGCAGGAACTTAGCAGATGCATAGAGCAGGCCAGAGTGAAAGATGAATCAAAAGTTGGGCTATAAATTTGTTTCACATGCTTTTTTTTTTTTTTTTTTTCACTTGCCAGAGGAAAAGAAAGAAAGCAACCACCAATAAAGGCAGCTCTGCTGCAATCTTTTTTTTGCTTCATTCCTTCTTGCCATCAGGATTTTGGGCATGTGCACTTATGTACCCAGTGTGTTTTTCAGGACACCAGGGCCAGGAATCAAATTGTGGTTGGCCATGTGTGATCTGGTTCCCTTAACCACTGTGCTACAGGGCCAGAACTGCTGCTGCTGCTGCTGCTGCTGCTGCTGCTGCTGCTGCTGTTTCTTCTTCTCCTTCTTCTTCTCCTTCTTCTCCTCCTCCTCCTCCTTCTTGTCAATAGTTTGTTTCTTAATTTCATTAGTGAGTGAGACAGAAAGACAGAGGGAGAGAATGGGAGAGAGAGAGAGAGCACCTCCGACAGGGTCTTCATGCTGTGATCCACCCCAGCCTCAATCAGCCCTGGATCATGGGTGCATACCTGCCTGGTGTGTTTGGTGGGGAGTGGGGAGAGTGGAGTGGTGGTGTCTCTGGACATGAATCTGGGAACTCCCCATGTGACTAAGCATCACAGAGCATTGTATTATGCCACATCATCATCTAGCCTTCTCTGCTGCTTTTTCATTTAATTGTTTTTCTTTTTTAATTCAAAGAGAAAACAACTTTATGGCTTTTAGTTTCCATTCTATTTAGCAAGTTTCTCTTTGCATTGTTCTAAATATGCATGTTTCTCTTTGCATTCTCATACTCTTATGAGACATCTGAATTAGTACTACTTAGTGCTGTATCAGTTAGCTATGGCTATGTAACAAATCATTGTACAATTTGGTTGCTTAAAACAACAAGCACTTATTTTGCTCATAATCCAGTGGGCTGACTGGTTGTTTTTTTAGGCTAGCTTTTCTATTCTTTGTTAGCCTTAGTTATATTGCCTGTGGTTACCTGGGGGTTTGATTGGAGTTTAGATGGTCTAGCATGTCCTCACTGACATGTCAGAGTATTGGCAGGTTGTTGACTAGAGCTGGCTGGATGGGATATTTCTTTTCTTTTCTTTTTTTTTTTTTTGGAGAGGTTTTTGCATAGGGCACATGCACTCGCCAGACAGACAGAGAGAGATAGAGAGATAGAAAGCGAGAAATCACCCCCCAGGGGGGATGGCCACACCGCAATCCCTTCTCCTCCATTCTCCTCTCAGGATCTTGGGCACACACGCACACGCGCCCGGCGTGAGTTTAAGCCACCAGGTCCGGGACGCGAACCACGGTCGACTATGTGGGAGTCCAGCGACGTAGCCATTACGCTAACTGCTGGTCCTCTGGCTGGGATATTTCAAATCTCCTCTTTTAGCAGGCCAGCTTGGGTCTTTCGTGTGGCAATCTCAACCACAGCCAAAGAGAACAAGGCCTAATGTGTCTCTGACTGCTTCCTGTTTATTAGTCTCATGGTCTAAATCAAATCACAAGGCCAAACTCAGATTTGAGGTATAGCAAAACTGAATTACCTCTAGATGGTAAAAACTTCAAACTTACATTATAAAGGGGTATGCCTACAGAGATGGGAAAAATGATGGTCATTTTTGTAATCTACCGTAAGTGCCTAGTTTGTACAAAGCTTAAATTTAAAAAATATAGATAAGTCATCTGCATGGTTTGATAGCTGGAGATTGTGCTTTATTTTAACCTTCTATGCTAGTTGAGTTGCAAGTCAGGGAAATTTAGAAAAAAAAAATCTCCTTCGACAACACCAGTTTCTACTTTTCTTTACCCTTTAGTTTTCAGATTACCCACAGCATCTGAGGCCACCCAGAACAGCTGCAGTTGGACAGGATGTGGTGACTATAGATGGGATGAGGGCAAGGACAACTGCCACGGGCTGTCACTAGGTGTCTAAAGCCTTTAACCTTCCACAATGCTATCATAGGCCAAAAGGTGACAGAAACAGAAGGAAAATAACAAAATTCTTTACGTTTCAGTAAGAGCAAATAGATGTGGCATCACTGGGTTAAAAAATACGTATGTATGATGTAGTGAATGAGCTTACTTGGTGAATGAAGGAAAGAGGAATTAGCTGGGACCCATTCCCTGGGTGAGAGTCAGAAGGTGAGTTCCAGATGCTGGAGAGTGGCTGCAAAGCGAGCTCATGCTCTGGGCAATAGCGTCTGAGAATCCTTCCGTCTGAGGATGGTGGTAATTCTCATGAGCATGGGCATTAATGTCATGTGGCCCTATTTTTTTACTTTACTCGTTTACCATGAAGGAGAAACAGGGCTCTTTTCTTTCTCCCTTATCTCTTTTTCCTCACACCTGAACAAGTTCTGTGGTTTGAGGCCCTTAGATAATAGTTCCCACTTCTTCAAATAGCCTGTTCACGAAGTTACTTTCTCCAGAAGCCAGTGAAGTGAAAATGGGCGTGAGTTGTCAGTGCTAATCACTTTGGGTATGAGGCCTTAGATGGGCACTGAAGAAATACTCCCCTTTCTGAAAGAGAACAAAATTCATCTTTGCTTGGTGTCTTCTGAACCAAAACAAGTTTTCTTTTTTAAAAAGAATGATCTTATTGAATTTTATTTACTGTTATTATTATTTTTAATTTGACCAGAGAGAGAGGGAAAATGAGAAAGCAAGCTGTCAGGTTTGAGACTCCAATCACAGTTGGCCATGTGGGAGTCCAGCACCTTAACTACCAAGCCACCTACTGGCTCTGCCAAAACAAGTTTTAAGTGACAGATAAATACCAGAGTTTTGCCTGAATTTTCCATTTACCTCAGTTCTGCTGCCACTTTGGAAAAGCCTAGAGATGAAAAAACAATTGTTAAAAAGAAGCATTGGAAAGTAACTTAGGGTTACATGGCACAGTGCCCTAAGCTTCTAAAGGGGAACTTGGGCACTAAACTCTCCTGGGGAAGAGCAAGACCGTGGATGTTGGGCCCTGGGACCCTTAGCCCCACAGACACCAGAGCCCTCTCTTCTTATCTGTTTTATACATTGGGATTTTGCAGAATATTTCTTTTGGTGAAAGGTTTCTGATGCTAAGACATCATTTTGTAGGTGAGGAACTGGGGGTCCAGTGATGTGGGGTGACTTGCTCTAGGTCACCTGTGAAGCTAAGGATGGAAATCGAGTCTCCATTTCTAGTTCAGAGTTCCTTGTTCTATTCCTTGCCATATTCCACTTCTCCATATCTAAACTGGGCGATTTCATTTCAATAGATGTTCACTCACAAAATACCACAAATATTGCCAAAATGATACAAGTCAGAAGATGAGAAGTGTTGTTTCTCATTGGACAACTACTACAATATGATCTGGGTACCATATTGGAGTTCTTTCCCTGATCCTTCACAAGCTGGTGACTCTGACATTGCTTCCTCCCTGAAAAACAGAGACAATGCAGTTCAAGTGAGCCACTGCTCAGTTTTTCCACAAGCAAGCAGAAAACAAATGTAGAGCTTTTCAGTGATTATTGGTTTATTGCTTCAGTTGTACAAAAAAACCCACTTAGGGAACCAGCAGTTAACGTAATGGCTATGTCGCTGGACTCCCACGTAGTCGACCGCGGTTCGCGTCCTGGACCCGGTGGCTTAAAACTCACGCCGGGCGCGTGTGCGTGCATGCCCAAGATCCCAAGAGGAGAATGGAGAAGAAGGGATTGCGGTGTGACCATCCCCCCTGGGGGGTGATTTCTCGCTTTCTGTCTCTATGTCTCTCTCTCTCTCTCTCTGTCTGGCGAGCACACGCGCCCTATAGCAAAAAACCTCTCCAAAAAAAAAAAAAAAAAAAACCCACTTAATAGTCATGAAATGTAAAGGACTCCACTAAAATGAGTCATCTCTTAGTCCTTTTGGAAAAACTGAAGGAAAAACAGTCACCGTTTATATCGTACACGGTTCAGCTCATTAGACAGTGGTCAAAAGACCTGTTCTCTCTGCAAACCGTGCGCTCAGAGGTGCAACAAGAACAAAAGAATGAGCCCTATGAAATCACTCAACCGTTCTGAATCTTACAAAGCTTTCAATCTCAAGGAGTACTACAGCACTCGCTGGCTGGCTTGTAAATGGTAAAGCTACTCAAGCACCAACAACTTCAGTTGGTCCTGAAATTCTCTGCTTCCCATTTAGGTGCTGCTTCTAAATGTGGCAGCTCTCCCACTGCCTAATTAAAATGCCTTCACAGAACAGCTTTGCATCTGACAAGGATGAATACTTGCCAAAAGGGCCCCTTTCCTTATTGAACCTGTAGGTAATTTGCCTCCAGCTAACAAGAACTGGCACCAAAACCAAAAGTAGAACAACAAAAGGCTTTGGACGCTGAATAAGGATAGTTCTGTGATGCTCAAGTGTGGAATGAGCACTGCGGTGTGAGTTCAGATTCTTTGATAAGTAAACTGTGCAGCTCCATGAGAGGCGATTCTGTGTTACAAGATAGCCTACATGATACACAGATGAACTGTACTTTAGCATGGGCTATGGTTTCTAGTTTCTTTCATGATCTGGGTAACATCCAAATTGTATCTCCATTTGTAAACTGAGAATTGAAAATAGCCAGGGAATAAAGGTCCCGTGTTGGGAGATTTGTGTTCAGGTCCTGGCTCAGTTATTGAGTATCTTTGCAGGATTAAACTCTGGACTCCTGTTTCCTCACCTGTGAAATTAAGTGGTGGGGTGGAACAATGGACTACGGATTTCTAACATACTTTCCTAGTTCTAATAGCTTCTTCTTTTCTGGCTAAATGTAATAAGAACAAACAACTTTCTTTCATTCTTTGGGTTATTTAAGTAACCCCATGTATCAAACTCCAGTGGACTTAAAATTACATTTGTCAAGTCTGAGGTCTATTACCCTTCCATGAAGTATATTAAGGAAGCTTTATGTTTTAATCACTCCCAGGGCTAGTGATTCAGTCAGGACTAAAGTTTACTTCAAGAAACAGAGATCTGACTACTATGGATTAAACACACAGGTTTTCTTCTTCAATGTAAAAGACTCTGGAGGTAGGATATTCAGAGCTGGTATTGTGATTGTTTAACTAACATCAAGGTCACCTCTTAATTCAATATTACTGCTAGAATGCCAGCCATTACATCTATATTCCAGGAGAAAGAGGAAGTTGATAAGCAGTGCCTCATCCTTTGACTAGGAAATGTTATTCTATATCTGGGCGCACTGCTGTTACTAAGGGCCTTTTACAAGAAAAAGGGGGAGATGGATGTCAGACAGCCAACCGGCAGGTTCTGCCAGCCAGTTATCTCAGCCAGATTCCTTCATTGAAGGTCATTTTCCCAGCCCTACACACTTCCTCCCAATATAAGACCTGACAGGTGAGGGCAGGAACAAATCCCTCTGTTTTCCAACACCTTGAAGCCAGGAGAAGAGTGTAGGGTTAGGAGCTGCATGTTCTTGACTGAGGATCCAGAAGATCATCTTTACAGGTGAAAGGCAGCAAATTTATCCTATTACGGATGCTACTATGGGGAACAGTTATTTTAAAATTATTATAATAAAAGTATTTTTCAGTTTTGTCTACGAAATAAACTACTTTCCATCTTCCAAAAAGTATCCCAACAACTGTTTAATGATTGCATTCTTGCTATGAATAAGTTGCATAGCTTAGCAACAAGGATGGGGGGAGGGGGGAGACACACAAAACTTTATTTTAAAAATAATAGTTCACTCTGGAGCTTGAATTAGGTAAAAGGAACTCACTTCCTGAAACTCTGTTTTTATCATTGTTGCTAAGAACCCACAGGCTGCACTTCTCACTGTGACTTTTTAAAATAGTCTTAGTTCACCCCTGCTATGCTTGAATATGTCCCAAATTCATGTGCTGGAAATTACCCCCAATGTAGTGGTTTTGAGACCTGGGACCTCTGAGAAGTGATTAGGTGAATGGATTAATGCCATTTTCACAGGAGTGAGTTAATTATCATGGAGTAAGTTCCCACAGGTTGTTTTTATTTCATTTTCTCTACTTTTTTTTATGATTAAAAAAATACAAAAGAAGTTCATGGAAAAAGTGTACTATAAAAAAAACTATGCATAATTTCAAAAATTATTTGCACCAAAATGAACTTGTAGTTCCATTTTATTTATTTTATTATTTTTCAAAAGAATTATTTTTAATTTTATTTATTCATTTACTTATTTTATTTTGACCAGAGAGAGACACAGAGAGAGAGAGAGTGAAAGTGAGAAAGCAAGCCACCAGGTCCAGAACTCGAACCATGGTCAGCCATATGGGAATGTCCAGCGCCTTAACCACAATGCTACCTGCTAGTCCCTCCATTTTATTTTTATAGTTTTTGAAGTCCCCTCATGTGTATGAATCCCCTCAGTTGTGCATGTTGTGTAGCATATGTATACGTATATCTATCTATATAAAACTATATATTGATATAGTATATCTACTACATATAACATATATTATATATACCTTATATAATGGTATAGATATATTATACATATATATGTATGTAGCACACACATCTTATTGGTTCTTTTCTCTGGAGAATTATGACTAATACACCACACTGACTTTTGCTTTCTGGTATTTACAAATGAACCAGTTTTGGTTTTGTTTGATTTTTTTTTGGAGAGGTTTTTGCTATAGGGTGCAAGCGCTTGCCAGGGAGACAGAGATAGAAAGTAAGAAATCACCTCCGCCCAAGGGGAATGGCCATGCTGCAATCCTGTCTCCTCCATTCTCCTCTCAGGATTTTGGGCATGCATGTACACATGCCCAGCGTGAGTTTTAAGCTACCAGGCCCGGGACTCAAATTGTGGTCGACTACATGGGAGTCCAGGGACAGTAACCATTGCACCATCTGCTGGCCCCAATGAGCCAGTTATTACTGTCCCTCATTTTTGTAATAAAGCTGAAAGATAAAGGCAGTGTAGTCTAGAGTGTAAGGAGTATGAGTTCTGGTGTGAGGTTGGGTGAAATCCTAGTACCAAGCTTCTATTCCCTGGACAATCCTCTTACCACTCTGAGCCTTGATGTCTACATCTATAAAATGGGTAATGATCTTGTTTGGAGGGTTAAACGATCATAATAGCAATGATGACAAATAAATGTATCTACTTTTTCAGGGTACTTGCTTACGAAGTGCAATCTGAATGCAAATTCTCTTTTCTTTCCCATACAGCCTAGGAGGTTGATATGAGGAAACAGAGGTTCAGAGAGTTAAGGAGCTTGTCCAGGTTCACATGGTGAGCCAGTGGTAGGTTCAGAATCATAACCCTATTTTCTTCTTCCAGTGCCTTTTGTCTGATTACTCAGCTGTTTCTGTTCATGTCAGAGCCAGTGAATGCAACAAAGTGTTGTACCATTCAATTTATAGCTCTTGTGCAGTCAGGAATCTGCCCCGAGGTGATTCATTCTGTGACTGTCCTGCCAGGAACTGAATCTGCAAGCAGACACTTCCACCACAGACAGTACCTTGGGCTGCCTCAGTACCCACGCCTGCTGGAGGTCGGCTAGGGAAGTGTGGAAACCCACTGGAGACGGCCATTGTCTATATGCTCACCCCACCACCAACCTCAAGCCTGTGTGCTGGAACGCATGCCTTGCTGCTTCCACTCTCAGGGCGTAATGTAGAAGTCGGAAGGAAGAGTGGACGTGGGGCGAGTTATCCCTCCTGGCTTGGTGCAGCTCAGAGCACAAACTGCCTTTCTCATTTGGTTATCTTGCTGTGGAAGCCATGGAAAGTGACACAAAACCCACCTTTTCTCTGACCCTTCTTTCTTTTCCTTTGGAACTATGGAGGAGATCTGTTCCATTAGCACAAAGAGTGCTTTTATGCATTTGAAAGTGGTTCTTTGGCAAACTAGAGGGCTGTTCTGTGACAGGCTACAGACATTATGTCTGCAGCCATTCATCAAAATGATAGGCATCCTTACAAATCGATATCCCCAAATGTAACTTTATCTACTTGAAAATTCATTTCATGTAAGGATGCTGATATTGGTATAAAGTTATTCTATAATTCTAGAAGAGGTTTTAAGAGTCCTCGGTAGTTGAGATAACATATATTATATCCATGCTTGGGTTATGAACAACTTAAATAATTTAAAGTTTGAGATTATTCGACAAAGACTTTATTTCAAGCTGATTACTTCAGGGTTTCCAATATGCTAATGAAGGCACCATTTCCCCTTCCCCCCCTTTTTTTAAATAAAGCACTTCCTTAAGACTATTTAAGTCTTTGTCCTTTGTTACAACTGTATTTACAAACACAATGTATGCTATGGGTACAAAGTTGCAAATGTTGGGATTTCACCTCCTTTCCAGATTCCTGTTCTTCTAGTCTTCCTCAAGGATGATAATCTCCTTTCTGGTCCCTGAACACAGGGTCTTTTTCAGGTCTTTCAGGTGCTACCTCCTTGGTCTACAGTGATCTTCTGTCCTTTATCCCTCACCTACTTGGCTTTACAAATTTCTGCTCACCCTTGATACCCAGATCAAATGCCACCTCCCTCATGAAGCTTTCCTGATTTTCCTTTACTACTTCCTTATAGCTTAATAACTATTTCTTTTCTAAAGGCAAGGCATTCTAAGTAAAGTTAAATCTAAACTACCTACCTAACAATTCTGAAGGCATGAAGAGGCCTTGAATGAAATCGATACTTGAGAGGGAAAGGCGGCCATTGACGTTGATTTAATACCTTGAGGATAAAACTCTGTTTTCCAGGATTCTGCTTCCTGCTCAATGGCCAGATACCAAGACTAATATCGGATTCCTTAAAAAGGATTTGGAAAAGTGCTAGAAAACAAAACAAAACAGAAATGCCCTTAATCCATTTATCCAGTGTTAATGTCTGTTAATTTTTAGTGAATATGCTTCTGTTTTGTTTTGTTTTGAATTGCCAGAGGGAGTGTGTGCTCTCTGGAAAGAGATGGGGGCAGGAGGGGGACTGGGGGTGAGGTGAGGGAGCACCTCCAGTGGCATGGGGTCACACCACAATCTCTTCTCATCTGTTTTTCCATCCTGTCAGGATTGCAGGTATGCATACCCACATACTTGGAATGCTTTTCAAGCCACCAGGGCCAAGATTTGAACTACAACTTGCCATGTGAGATCTGGTCCCCTTAACCCCTAGGCCACTAGGCTACAGAGCTGGCCCGAGGTAAATCCTACTAACCCCCATTTTATGGCTGAGGAAACTAAGGTGATTCCTCAGACTCAGATCACCTGTGGTGGCATGGAGTTAGCAGGTGAGCTTATCAAAGGAAGTCTCAAAAGAAGACTTTTTTTTCTTCCAGAGATTTTTGCTAGAGTGCACATGTGCTTACCAGAGAGAGACAGAGAGAGAGAAAGCAAAAAATCAAGCCAGCCCCCCCACCCCCAGGAGGATGGCCACACTATAGTCCTTTCTCCTTCATTCTCCTCTTGGGATTCTGGGTACACACACACACACACACATATCCAGTGTGAATTTCAAGCCTCCAGGTCCAGGACTTGAACTGCGGTCAACCATGTGGCAGTTCAGTGACATAACCACTATATCATCTGCTGGTCCCAGAAGAAGTCTCTTAAAAATGACATGACAGTGAGATCAGAGAGTCTCAGGATCCATACTATAGGAGTGATTCTTTCCCTAAAACTGAATGAGAAAAGATTTAATTCAACCAGCTAATGTGGAATGGAGAAGATCTTGAGGCAAAGAGCCCATGTTAACTGAAGCCTGCAAAAGAACCTAACGCTAGATTTGAAGAGGGAAGGTGGGATGTGACTGTAAGGTCAGGGCATCCTACAGGGATTCTCACCTCCCAGAGTGGTGGCCAACTAGCCTCTGAAGAGATGAGCAGAACCCATTAACAGTCTAAATCCCCCAAATACTGAATTTTTTGTTATGCTGGTGAGACCCACGTCCAATGAGCAGATAGCAAGGTAATTCTCTGTTACCTCCTAGAAATGTTCTCCTCTGTGTGGGTCTCTGTGCTCAGGTATAAGATTTAAGTTTCAACTAACCCTGCAGCAAGGGAACTAATGGTCCTCTTTTTAAAAATCTGCATGTGAGAATGCCTTTACCCCATGGCTTTGAGCTTCTATTAGCCCCCAGGACAAGGAAGAGAGTTGAGGGCAGCCACAGCCAAGGAGGTCCCTCCTCTCAGCCTACCAAGAAAGTAAGGAAATTATCCTTGGACGAATGATGGATGCCAGCTGATTTAAGGTGGTGTCAGGATATAGGCCAGAGATTCTCTCTTCGGAATAGTGTGTAAATATTTATTAAGAGGATTATTGGCATGCACCAGGATTAGTGCCTGGTGCATCTACCTGAGGAATCTCGCTCTCTCTTTTTTTTTTTTTTTTTTTTTTTTTTTTTGAGAGGTTTTCGCTATAGGGCACATGCACTCACCAGACAGACAGAGAAAGACAGAGAGACAGAAAGCGAGGAATCACCTCCCAGGGGGGATGTCCACGCCGCAATCCCTTCTCCTTCATTCTCCTCTCGGGATCTTGGGCATGCCCACACACGTGCCCGGTGTGAGTTTTAAGCCACTGGGTCCAGGACACGAACTGTGGTCGACTACATGGGAGTCCAGCGACATAGACATTTTGCTAACTGCTGATCCCCTGAGGAATCTCTTGAAGAAGCCTCAACTTCTCCTGGATAGGCAGCTGGCATAATTTCCACAAAATTCCTCCTATAAGTACTACATGGTGAAGGACATGAACAAGCAACCTCCTTTCCAGTAAATCTAATATTCCAACTGCAAATGGGACTTGTTTCCCTGGACAGAATAATTAAATTCAGCAAATCTTCAATGAGGTCCTCTGGAGATCCATCTTTAAAAGGTTAGGAACAGGAAACAGCAGATGGCATGGTGGTTAAGGCTCTAGACTTCCAATGACTGACCACAGTTTGAGTCCTGGACCTGACGACTTGCTTTTTCACTTTCTATCCCTCTTCCTCTCTCTGGTCAAATTATTATGAATAATAATAATAAATAAAATTAAATAATTTTTAAAAGAATGATTTCAACTTTATTTATTTATTTAAATTTGACCAGAGAGAAACAGAGTGAGAGCAAGAGAAAGAGAGAAAGTAAGAAAGCTAGCTGCCAGGTCTGGGACTCTGGGACTCAAACTACAGTTGGTTATGTGGGAGTCCAGCACCCTTAACCACCACACCACCTTCCAGTCCCTAAATAAATCATTCTTTCTTAAAAAGTTAGGAATAGGAGACAGCCCGTGGTATGGTAGTTAGAGCACTGGATTTCACATGGCTAACTGCATGGTTCAATTCCTGGAACTGGCAGCTTGAGAAACATGCCAGGTGTGTGTGTGTGTGTGTGTGTGTGTGTGTGTGTCCCGAAATCTCAAAAGTAGGGAGAAATGGAGAAGAGATTGTATTGTGACCAAGCCTTCTGGGGGGGTGCCTTATCACTACCCCCTCCTCTGTTTCTCTCTGGCAACCTTATACACTCTCTGGCAAAATTTTTTTTTAAAAAGGAGTGGTGGCTGGCAGGTGGCGAGGGGGTTAAAGTGCTGGACTCTCACATGGCAGACAGTGGTAAGAGTCCCAGACCTGGCAGCTTGCTTTTTCACTTTCCCTTTCTCTCTTTGTCTGTCTCTCTCTGGCCAGATTAAAATAATAACAAAATAAAATAAATAAATAATTCTTTAAAAAAATAAGGGTTAGAAATAATCTGATGAGGGGCCAGCAGATGGAGTGGTGGTTAAGGTGGCTGGACTCCCACATGGGTGACCGTGGTTCAAGTCCTGGACCTGGCACCTGGCGCTCTCACTTTCCCTCTCTCTGTCTCTCTCTGGTCAACTCTAAAAAAAAGTAAAAATAATGACAATAAGATTAAATAAAAGTAATTAAAAAAAAAAAAGGAAGAATCTGATGAAGTGGCCCTCAGAAGCTGGTGCAGGGCAAAGCTGTGGGAAATGATAACTTTCATTCTTCTGTGTTCATAAAGCACACTCTGTTCATTTTTTATGCTCCTGACTTTTCTTTTTCTTTCTTTTTTTTTTATTTTTTATTTTTATTTTTATTATTTTTTTTGAGAGTTTTTTGCTATAGGGTATGTGCGCTTGCCAGGAAGACAGAGAGAGCCAGAGAGACAGAAAGTGAGAAATCACCCCCCAGGGGGATGGCCATGCCGCAATCCCTTCTCCTCCATTCTCCTCTCGGGATCTTGGGCACGCACGCACACGTGCCTAGCGTGAGTTTAAGCCACTGAGTCCAGGACTTGAACCGTGGTCAACTACATGGGAGTCCAATGATGTAGCCATTATGCTAACTGCTAGTCCCACTCCTGACTTTTCTTTCTGACCACAGCAATACCACTGGGACATGGGGGGGGGGGGGGGAGTGAGGGGAGGGGGGAAGAAGAGACAGGTAATGGCATGAGAAAAAATGGGGTAACTGCCAAATCAATGTTGGTCTGATGGTTAAATAATGCTGAACTCTATCAATTACATTCAAAATAAGCATATTAGCACAATAATTTGGAAATTATGAAATAACTATTTTTTAAGAGAGATTTTTGCTATAGGGAGCAGTCACTTGCCAGAGAGAGATAAAGTGAGAAATCACCTCGCAGGGGGGATGGCCATGCCACAATCCCTTCTCCTCCATTCTCTTCTGGGATCTTGGACACACATGCGCATGTGCCCAGGCATAAGTTTTAAGCTGTTGGGTCTGGAACTCAAACTACAGTTGATTATGTGGGAGTCCAGCGACTTAACTGCTACACCATCTGCTGGTCCTGAAATAACTATTTTTTAAAAATTATTTATTTAATTTTATTTATTCATTCATTTATTTTAATTTGATCAGAGAGAGACACAGAGGGCGAGAGAGGGAAAGTGAGAAAGCAAGCCACCAGGCCTGGGACTAGAACTGCCATTGGCCATGTGGGAGTGTCCAGTGCCCTAACTACCACACCACCTGCTGGTCCCCTGAAATAACTATTTAAAATTATGTAAAAGAATACAGAACGACTAAAAGCAGCAAGACAGAAGAGCTAAAACTAGAGCTAAATAATCAAATTAAGATCAAGAATTGACAAAAGCAGAATGTATCATTTCTTTAAAAAACTGAGGGCTAGTGAAATAAGAGATGAAAGTTTTGAAATAGAAGTATACAATTGAAATGGAGCTAAACCCCAATGATAAAAGAAAATATAAAGTAAATATAATTTAAGAAATGGAAGAAAGTTTAAAAAAACGAAAAGGAACTATAAGAACAAAAACCCAAAGCAAATTTGAGAACCAAGTCAGGCAAGGGAAACGAGGAATGAAGTTCTTTGGGCAGCCAGGCTTTCTTCATAAAAAAAATTATCTTGAGGCACATCCCTGGTAATAAGTTTCTTCATGGGTTGCACAGTGATTTATGGATACCTGTGTTCACTTATTCTGCAAATATTTATTGTGCTTAGATTTGGGATTCAATGGTATGACTCAAACTGAGAAGGACTTTGCTCTCATGAAGCATATGGTCTCAAGGCAATATATTGTGGTAGGAGAGAACACAGACGTTACACAAATGATGACACAGGCAAACAATTAATCAGAAGCTGTGGTGAGTTAGGAAGAAAAAGCCCAGGATGTATGGGGGTACGTTGCTATTGATTGTATATGTGCTGAGGATACCCAGTGGACTTGCAGGTAGGAAACATCAGGGAAGTCTCTGTGAACACACTTGTCCAGAAACCTGAAGGATCCCCATAAGAATTAGCAGAGGCAAGGTAGGGGTGAAGTGGCCAACACACGTCAAGGCCTTGAAACAGGAAGCCTTGGTATTTAAGGAACTAAAAGAAAGCTGTGGCTGGAACAGACAGAGCTAGCAAAAGAGTCATGTAAGAAGCAGTTGGAGAGGATGGTAGGGACCATATTATAAATTTCGGTCTTTGGGCCAGATGGCAGTGAGGTGGTTGTGAACTGGACCCACGTGAGAAAGGTCGTGCATGAGTGTCTCAGGGCCTCCTTGGCACACGGAGTATGTATGTGTCCATGATCCAGGTTGGCTGAGACTGGGTGTGGATCACAGCATGAAGATCCTATTTACTGTGCCTGCCTGTCTTTTTTTCTTATGAATAAATAAATAAACTTGGATAAACCAGTTCATGCCAGAGCCTTGGGGAGGAAGCTTCTCTGTCAGATCCGGCCACTCTGCGGGACTCTGAGGAGAGCTCACACCAGTAGAAGCTGTCTGTCACCATGACCAAAGGAGACCCCAACAAGCCGAGGGGCAAAAATGTCCTCGTATGCCTTCTTTGTGCAGACCTGCCGGGCAGAGCACAAGAAGAAACACCCAGACTCTTCGGTCGATTTCGCTGAATTCTCCAAGAAATGCTCGGAGAGATGGAAGACCATGTCTGCAAAGGGAAGGTCGAAGTTTGAAGATATGGCAAAAAATGACAAAGCTTGTTATGACAGGGCAATAAAAAATTACATCCCTCCCAAAGGTGATAAGAAGGGAAAGAAAAAGGATCCCAATGCTCCGAAAAGGCCTCCATCTGCCTTCTTCCTGTTTTGCTCTGAACATCGCCCAAAAATCAAAAGTGAACACCCAGGCCTGTCCATTGGGGATACTGCAAAAAAACTGGGTGAAATATAGTCTGAACAGTCAGCCAAAGATAAACAACCATGTGAACAGAAAGCAGCCAAACTAACGGAGAAATATGGGAAGGATATTGCTGCACACCACCAAGGGCAAGAGTGAAGCAGGAAAGAAGGGCCCTGACAGGCCAACAGGCTCAAAGAAGAAAAATGAACCAGAAGATGAGGAAGAGGAGGAGGAGGAGGAGGAGGAGGAGGAGGAGGAGGAAGAGGAGGAGGAGGAAAGGAGGGAGAGGAGGAAGAGGAGGAAGAGGAGGAAGAGGAGGAGGAAGAGGAGGAGGAGGAAGAAGATGAAGAATAAATGGCTATCCTATAATGATGTGTTTAGAATGTGTGTGTATGCTCAGGCAATTGAATTGCTAAGAATGTGAATTCAAGTGCAGCTCAATATTAGCTTCAGTATAAAAACTGTACAGATTTTTGTATAGCTGATAAGATTCTTTGTAGAGAAAATATTTTTTTAAGAATGCAGGTTGTAGCTTTTTAAGGGGCTACTACAATAGTTAGATTTTATAGCTTCCGATGTTGAATGTTTCTTAATATTTAATGGTTTAATTTCTTGACTTGTGTATGGTAGCACAACACACTCACAGGAATTGGTATTAATAGTAAATTTAGGATTTATTAGGATGTTGCATTTTGTGTTTTTTTTTCAATTTTGTAATAAAATTATGTATATTTTAAAAAGAAATAAATAAGCTTTAAAAAGAAGAGAATTTTTGTCTTTATCCTAGGAAAAATGAGAAGCTATTTGTTTGCTTCATGGCATTTAAAGCAACTAAAAAATGCTTCATCCACTTGACTACTTTTTTGGGAGTGGGGAGGAATCCCCATCCTTTGGGGCAAGGGCCAAATCTGTCTTGAACGTCATTGTATCCTCAGCACCTACACAGTGAGAAATCGTAAATAAAGAATCAATAGTGAGTAATTTTGATAGGGCTACAACCAAAGTCCAAGCCTTCTCCAAAATGTGTGCTTCTTCCATGTTGCCCTTTTACTGCCTCAACTATTCACTTTGAGTCTTCTCTGCTCATCAGAGCAGTAGAGGGATGCCTCCCCTTGATGTTTTTATTACCCTTAACATAACTAGTCAACTCCTGAAGCACTGGTTTCTGAAAGTTTTGAGAATTGCTAAGAGTTCAGACTACCTTCCATGGTGGCAGGTGGATGTCACTGCTGGTTATTGGTGACAAATCACACAACTAGAGAAAGGAGTTTATTATTTTAAATCTGTGTGCGCTGGCATTTTTCCTGAAGAACTCACACATGCAGTGATGAACTGCTTTCCCACCAGGCATCTTCACAGGTCTCAGAAATCTTAGTAACACTTGGCTTCTTGTTAGCTTCCCCCCCAAGCAGCGGCACACCTAGTGCATTTGACACTTGGAGCAGGTCGGCTTTTAACACCCTTGCGCTGTATAAGACTAAGTTATTTTTAGTAATAATCATGTGATAGCCAGGAATAATAATGTTTTTCTTAAGTTTTTCTTGAGTTTTGAAATAATTAACAATGTAAAAAAGTAATGTATTTCAGGACCAACAGTAAGCATTATGGTTATGTCACCGACTCCCATGTAGTCAACCGGGGTTCGAGTCCTAGACCTGGTGGCTTAAACTCATGCCAGGTGGGTGGGTGTGTGTGCCCAAGATTCCAAGAGGAGAATGGAGGAGAAGGCATTGCAGTGTGGCCACCCCTGGGGGTGATTTCTTGCTTTCTGTCTCTCTGTCTCGCTCTTTCTCTCTGGCGAGCACACAGGCCCTATAGCAAAAACCTCTCCAAAAAAAAGTAATAAATTTCTATGTAAAAATATTTTAAATTCAATGAAATTTGTCATGCACAAACTAAAATTTGCACTTACCAAGCAAAATATAACACTTTGCATTTTGCCTTCTTTATCAATTTTAAATTTTAAATACAAACAAAGCACTCAGAGTGGTCACAGGGTGTATTAGAATTGAAGTTAAATTTGGTTTCATTGTTTCTGAAGGCACTCTGCTGTGATAGTTTATTTCAGATCTACTTTTTTCCATGAGGAAATAGGTAGCACCATAGCAGCCAGAGACTCAGACTGCACCTGAAGTGCACTTAAGTGATTCTGAAGCATTAGGAATGATTTTCAGGTCAGCAGGTGGCATGGAGGTTAAGGCAGCTGGATCCCACCCACATAGCCAACTTTGAGTTTTGGGTCCCAGACCTGGTAGCTGGAAAATTAGGCAGGGTATGTGTGACTGTGTACGCCAAATCCAAGAAGAGAATGGAGGAGAAGGGATTGCAGCATGGCACCCCCCCCCCCCCGGAGGATGATTTCTCACTCTCTCTCCCTCTGTCTCTCTCATGTGACCACACACACATTACAGCAAATTTACCAAAAAAAAAAAAGTAAAGTATTTTCTTTTCTTTAATTTGCCAGAGAGTGTGTGTGTTCACAGGAAGGAGGCAGAGAGAGTGAAAGGGAAAGTGAGAAAGCACCTCCAATGAAACATGGTCATGCTACAGTCCCTGTTCCTCCATTTCTCCCTCCTTCTGGGATTTTGGGCACACATGCACAGCTTGTTTTTCAAGCTACCAGTCCAGGACTGGAATAGGAGGTCGGCCATGTGGGATCCAGCCATCTTAACCACCAGGTTATGACTGGTCCAGGAATGTATTTTCACAAGACTGGGGGGGGGGGGGGGGAGCACATGTGTATTAGAGGGTGGGATAAAGGAGTATGGAAAGCACCAGTATGTATAACTATCAGTTTTCCAAATTAACCTCTATATAAACTACAATGTTTATTGAAGGTTAAAATAAAATATGCTATTTTGAAGCTTACATATACTTACTTAAACTCCCACAGTAATCATAGGAATTGTCTAAAACTTTAACCAACATAGTATTTTTTGAGGGAAGCAGTATTTAATCATTGACATTGTTTAGAATTGCTAGCATATGATAATAAAACACAAATAAATGATATCTATGTGTGGTGGTGATGAATATGCTATTACCCTAATCTGATTATTACACAATGTGCACATTTATCAAAATATTACACTGCACCCCATAAATATGTACAGTTGTTGTGTATCAATTAAAAACCAAACAAAACTGGGGCTGGCAGGTAGTGTGATGGTTAAAGGTGCTGGATTCCCATATGCTGACTGTGGTTCAAGTCCTAGACCTGGCAGCTTGGTTTCTCACTTTCTCTTTCTCTCTCTCTCTTTCTCTCTATCTCTGTTTGGCCAAGTTAAAAAATAATAACAACAGGTGGAATTAAATAAGTAAATAATTCTTTTTAAAAAACTTACAAAAACATAGACTAATCTTTTGAATTGATTCCTTAAGTGATTATTCCTGTTAATTCTCTATAGAAACTGACTCCTTTACTGCCTATTCCTAAGGAGGACTGCCCCACCTCCAGGCCCTTGGTAGGTCACTCCTCTCAAAGGCTATAAACAATGAAACAATAACAAAGTCTCCTCAACAAGGACTCCCTCAACTTCCCTCTAGCCTTCCCAGGCCAAAGTGTACGTATTTTATAATGTCTTTTCATGCTTTTATTACTTGTTAGACTAAAAATGACTAGTGAATCTGATCACTATTTCTTATCCCCAAAGTCAACACTGAGGTTACCATAGAAACTGTGCTTTTTTTTTTTTTTTTTAGAGGTTTTTGCTATAGGGCATGTGCACTTGCCAGAAAGACAGAGAGAGACAGAAAGCAAGAAATCACCCCCCAGGGGGTATGGCCATGTCGCAATCCATTCTCCTCCATTCTTCTCTTGGGATCTTGGCCACGCACACACACGTGTCCGGCGTGAGTGTAAGCCACCGGATCCGGGACTCAAACTGCGGTCGACTTCATGGGAGTCCAGCGACATAGCCATTATGCCAACTGCTCGTCCCTAAACTGTGCTTTTTTTTTAAAAAAAGTTTGTTTGTTTGTTTGTTTGTAAGTAATAGATTTCTGGCCTTGGGAGTAGAGCCAAGTAGGGAAGACCTGTGGTCATCAGGATGGATTGGGAGGAGCCAGAGAAGTCAATTACTGGAATGTGCCACCCCCCACAGAGCACCACACCACCTCAGAGTAACATGCCCTCCTACTCCCAACTGCCCGCACTTATCTGACTCTCTGTAAGAAGTCCTAATCAGGGATCATATTCCTTTGAACACCTATCTGAAATTTCTCCAGTGAACAAGGCTAATTTTGGTTGAAGTTGGGGTTTGAATCATGAGGCATCTGAGAGGTGTTTGACCAAGGTTATGGTGCCACACTGAAAGACTTGGACCACAGTAAGGTAGCAGGCATGAAGGGGCTTGGGACTCGGGACAACTAGACACAGAGAAGAGTAACAGGACTGCCAAAGACCCAGTTCACCTATTTCAAAATTGCCCAGAGTATTCTCTATGTTCTCTATTCTCTTCTGCTTGCCTCTACTGAATGACTCTGCTCATGGGACTTCAGACTCAAACTAGTATATTGATCTCATAATGTTATGGGTTAAATTGTGCTTTCATGTGAACTTCAGGTCATACATAGACATGTGTGTGTACATATATGCATGTGTACACATATACATGTACACATTTACATACAAATATATATATATAAATGGTTCAAATTAAAAATATGTTAGATAACCAGTTTTTTTTTTTTTTCTTTTTTTGGAGAGGTTTTTGCTATAGGGCGCGTGCGCTCGCCAGACAGACAGAGAGAGACAGAGAGATAGAAAGCAGGAAATCACCCCCCAGGGGGGATGGCCACGCCGCAATCCCTTCTCCTCCATTCTCCTCTCGGGACCTCGGGCACGCACGCACACGCGCCCGGCGTGAGTTTAAGCCGCCGGGTCCGGGACTCGAACCGCGGTCGACTACGTGGGAGTCCAGGGACATAGCCATTACGCTAACTGCTGGTCCCGATAACCAGTTTTTTTAAATAACCCAAACAACTCAATAACCAAAAAATGTGACATAAAAGTAGCTACTTTTATGCTTGGCTATCATCATGGTTATCATTAAAGTCTAATTGCAAGGCATAGACAGAGAGGTCATTAACTGTGGATGTCAGTGGGGTCACCTTGCTCAGGATGACAATGTCAATAGACACTGGGCTGTCAACTAGCAAGGTGGACACATCAGGGCTTGCACCACTGGTGAGGACTTAAATGCTTTGCTTCTGGGGACCAGAAAGGACAAGCTGCGCTCATTAAACTCCACACGTCACCAGAGGTGTGAGTCTGGGTAATTTATTTCACTTTTCCAAGCCTCAGTTTCCTCACATACAAATAGAGATAATAGTGCTTAGCTTCTGGAATTTTTTTTTTTTTTTTTTTTTTTTTTTTTTGAGTGGAAATGCTTTATTCATGTCTATAAGAACCATATTCAGGGAACGAGCAGTTAGCATAATGGCTATGTCGCTGGACTCCCACGTAGTCGACCGCGGTTCGCGTCCCGGACCCGGTGGCCTAAAACTCACGCCAGGCACGTATTCGTGCATGCCCAAGATCCTGAGAAGAGAATGGAGGAGAAGGGATTGTGGTGTGACCATCCCCCCGGGGGGTGACTTCTCGCTTTCTGTTTCTATGTCTCTCTCTGTCTGTCTGGCGAGCACATGCGCCCTATAGCCAAAACCTCTCCAAAAAAAAAAAAAAAAAAGAACCATATATTCAGAAGTTTGTCAAAAGCAATATAAATCAACTGTTTGACAGATATGTCATAAACAGGTTTCTTAGGTAAGTATTCAGATTTCAAAAATGTATTCATCATAAAAGCTGATGAAAATATTTTGAGAACAATATTTTGCTTTGGTCAAATACTGCTTTCAAACAATATTTGCTTTCACAATATTTTGCTATTTCATATGAAATTGAAATATATCCTCTTTCTAACAAGATCAATAACGCTGTGGAGAAGCAAATGAGACAGAAAGCAGTAGCATGGCACCTGGCCCTAAGTAGGAACCCAGAAAATATTGGTACTTATTATGCATTCAGCCTGGCTGACCTTTTTAGGTTTATTTTGTGCCTACATTAGCCGATATGTCTTTCCCCAATTTAGCAAAAAGGAACATGCTGTAAAAGCTAGAGTCAGTTCGTGATGAAGCACAATTATCTAAGAAGGTCACCTTTACAGGTATTTCAGTAAAACTTTGTATCCGTAGGTGCACAGACAAGTCTTTTACCATCTGTCTCCATAGCTGTCACTTATTTTTCCCTCTTTTGTGCAACTGGGCTATTTCATCACACTTAATGCCCACTAAAAGTAGCAGCTGCCAAGTGCCATTGTTGTTTCACATGGTACTTGACAGCATTGTGGGCTCATTTTTCCACCTGCTGCCAAGCTGAAGAATTATCGAAATTCTCCCTTTGTTTTGTCCCAGCTTTGATATTTATAAATGTGAGAAGAGACAAAGTGAGGATTCAAGGCAAAGTTTTTAAAAATTACATGAAGGTTGAGATTGCGGGTGAATGAGAAATAGCGGGTGAGATGGCCTGGCAAGGAAGCTGGGCAGGGAATGTCATCACCGACTTGGGTGACTGACCCTCTGTCTCTAACTAAGCTCTCAGGTATCCGCCACCCTCAGGTCCAGCCCCTAAACTCTAGAACCTCAGCATGGAGGAACTGTAGAACACAGGCATCTCTGCCACAAGACAACCACCTCCTGGGTCTGCTCCAACTTTAGGTCCTAGTTCTAGCAAAGTAACCAAGTCCTAGTTTTATTTATGAATTTCAATCTCTCCTGATATTCCACCTTTTCTTCCAAGATTTAGGCCCTCCCTTGCTCTGCCCAACATCCTATTCCTCCAGACTGGGACTGGCATCCTACTCCTATTGCCAGCCCTGTGGCTGGGATCTTGCTAATTCACGCCACAATTTTCTGATGCAACCAACGGTTCATCACAAGACACTATTATCATCATATTCTTCTCACTTTTCTGCACCTCCACCTCCTGCTGACTGCTTTAGATTACCACCCATCTCCTGTCCCTTCATCACACTCACCAGAGCTGTGTTTTGCTAGCTTTTCTGAAATCCCTCAACACCATTTCCAGACCAGAGGTTACTCCTAGGCTCTGGCCCCTGTAGAATTTTCTTGCTAGTGTCTACCAAGTTTCAGTTTTGACATGGGCCTCTACCCAACTGTGGTGACCAAAGTGATCCATCTTGAAGCTAATCCATCATCTTGGCCAACTTGACTTCTGCACTTCTCCAAGTTCCTTGGCTGCCTTCCCAAGACTGTAAGTAGCCAAAACTGTTATAGAAAACATGTCATTAACCTTATCTAGAGAATAGAGGGTCCCTGATCATAATTGAGATATGGCATTGCCACGCAAAAACTGTTCTATACATTCCTCAAATGCCTTCCTGCATGTACTCTCCATTGCAAACCTCTCCCTAGTGGCCATATAAGCATATACTTTGGGGTGAAGGATGTGGAGATCTACTGGACTTGCAACGGCCCAAATATCATTTCTGCTCATAAGTTCCTGTAGTAAACACTTAACTGACAATCTGGCCTTGTTTGCCTCATTTTTGGTCTCTCTCCTCCTTTGAGCTTTGAGAGTCATTTCATTTACAAGGCCGCACTTCAGAACACCAAATCTGTCACTTGCTATATGACTCAAATACCATAACTGAGAAGCCACAAACAGAATTACTTATAGGGACTGGGTAAGTATGTAAGATAAATCAGTCAAACTGACTGGTCATGGGACACAACAAACTAGACTGTCATCCCTCAGCCCGGGGTGGCGGGGGGGGAGATTGCTATGCCAGACTATGGGGTCTTGTTGCCAACTCTTCAGTTTTTCAAGAGAAGGTAGAAAAACAGGTGTGTAGGTGTGTATGTAATCTGGTTTTTCAGTCTTTTCTTAAAAATTATGTTTGTTTGGGGCTGGCAGCTGGTGTGGTGGTTAAGGGCACTGGACTCCCACATGGCCGACTGTGGTTCAAGTCCTGGACCTGGCAGCTTGCTTTCTCACTTTCTCTCTCTCTCTCTGTTCTTCTCTGGTCAAATTAAAATACATACATACATACATACATAAATAAATAAATAAAGTTAAATTGGAAAAAAAATGTTTATTTATTTGTTTTTCCTATGAGAGAGAGAGAGCGAGGGAAATAAAAAAGTGCTAAAATAGGGTTCCCCATGATGTGATTCACCCCCTGCCCTGTTCAGCACCAGATTATTGACATGTGTGTGCCTGGTGTGCTCAGGGAGGTCTCCAGACAGGAACCCAGAACCACCTCGTGTTGGTCAGCCTTGCACTGTTGCATTTACTGCTGTGTCACTGTCTGGCCTTTGGTATTTCAACCTTTACAAATGACTTATATTCTAACCAGGATTGTTCAGATGGCCAGATTTGGCCTGTGAGTGGCCAGTTGTCATATGCTTCATAATAACCTTTCCAGGGCAAGCTGGTGGTTAGTGGTTAAGGCGACTGGATCCCATGTGGCTGACTGTGCAGTTCAAGTCCTGGATCCGGCAGCTTGAGAAACATGCCAGGCATGTGTGCATGCATGCTCAAAATTCCAAGAGAAGAATAGAGGCAAAGAAATTGCAGCTTGGGGGACCAACAGATGGCATAGTGGTTTTGTTGCTGGACTCCCACGTAGTCAACTGTGGTTCAAATCCTGGACCCAGTGGCTTAAAATTCACATTAGGCATGTGTGCGTGTGTGCCCAAAATCCTGAGAAAAGAATGGAAGTGAAGAGATTGCAGTGTGGCCATCCCCCCTGGGGGAAAATTTTTCGCTTTCTGTCTCTTTGTCTCTCTCTGTCTCTCTGGGGAGTACATGCACCTTATAGTAAAAATCTTTGTAAAAAAAAAAGAAAGAAAGAGAGAAAGAAAGAAAGAGAGAGAGAGAGAGAAATTGCAGCTTGGCCATCTTCTCTTGGGGTGCTTTCTTTTCTCCACCCCCCCCATCTCTCTCTGTTGTACTCATGTTCCATATAGAAGAATCTAAAAACAAGCTTTCTATGAGCATGCTTTTCTACAAAAAATCCTAGGGTTCTTTCCAGTTTTAGGTCCTTGTAGGTCAGTGAAGAGAGAGCTTTGGACAGGAATGGACTATTTCCTATGTTTCAAGTATGAATCAAAAAGTTGTTTTAACATTGGAGAGAAAAGAGTAGGTCAATATGATAAATCAGCTGCTGCTCTCAGCTCTCTGTGACTGTTACTCCATATCCCCGATGAGAGGCTTATCAAGAGTGGGTGTTTTGGGGATATGGGTAGTATACTGAATATGCCCTCTTCTCTCTGTTTACTCTTTGTGAAGTTCCTAAATGTCTATTAAAAGTTTCCAAAAGTTGTTCCAGCCTTGGCTTGGTTATAGGTACTAGAAAAGTCATTCTCTGTGGCTGTTAGTCCAATTTACTTAATACACTTGCTTTTTTATGAGAAAGACATGGATTTGTCCCAGTTATCTGTGCTCTGTTTCATAGAGAATGTACTCTTCTTTTACCAGCGGTATTTCAAGTACTGTCTGTTGTGAGAAAGAGTATGAACAGCAGACTTATCATAGCTACAAGGAAAACCACTTCACAGTTTTGAGTTCATGTACCATTTTAGACTCTGTCCTATAGGATTAAGTCACTGAGCTAGTAGGGACAAGGAAAATTCTCCACTCCACTTCCACTCCCAGTATTTAAGAACTTGAGTCTATAAATCAAACTGACAATAGACAGACCAACAGGAGAAAAAGCATGCTCATTTATTAACATGCATTAGCATAGAGCCATATATCAAGTATGAGGATCAAAGAAGGAGTACATGTAAATCTTAAGTACTCTTTTTATACAGAAGAGGGAATTGAGGAAAATAGGCAAGTTTAGAGGGATAATAAAAGATGTTACTACATATAGTGGGCCTGACCCCAAGTGTGGGGAGGCAAGGAATCCATGAGTGTCTCTTGGACAAATGAGGATCACAATGAACAGTGTGGGATGTTAAAGAAAAAAGTATTCATGACACTTGTTAAAGATGGTAAGGAAGACTGTATTTAAGTGGAATGAATCATTGCAATAGGGCCTCTTATAGGTGGGGGAAAGGTTGGACTTGACTTTAACTCCCACAAGGACAAATGGAGATTTGCAACTAAACAATAGGGCAGGAGTCAGTGGATGATAAATTACTAAAAGAAAATGTCAGGGAAAGGGAGATTCTTACTAGATGGGCTTAACAGATTTTTTTTTTTTTTTTTTTTTTTGGAGAGGTTTTTGCTATAGGGCGCGTGCGCTCACAAGACACAGAGAGAGCGAGAAATCACCTCCTGGGGGGAACAGCCACACCACAATCCCTTCTCCTCCATTTTCTCTTGGGATCCTGGGCACACACGCACATGCGCCTGGCGTGAGTTTAAGCCACCGGGTCCGGGACTCGAACCGCAGTTGACTACATGGGAGTCCAACGACATAGCCATTATGCCAACTGCTGGTCCCAGCTTAACAGATTTTTGCTAAAGGTAGATCAAGTAGGATATCAAGGGAGATCAGATGCTGCTAAACTTAGAAGGATTCATGCTCAAACTGGATTCTATGAGGTCAGAGTAGGAAGCTCAAGGTCAGACCCAGTCGAAAGGAGACTGACTCAAATTTGGTCAAAGGAGAGTCTTTGTCAGGCATCTTCTTGGTATAATAAGCTGCCAGAGGGTCAAGGAGTTCTCAGCTAAGAAAAACATGTCTGGGACCAGCAGGTGGCATGGTGGTTAAGGTCCTGGACACTCCCACATGGCTGACCACAGTTCAAGTCCTGCACCTAGCAGCTTGGTTTCTCACTTTCTCTCTCTCGCTGTCTCTCTCTGGTCAAATTAAAATATATGAATGAATAAATAAAATAATTCTTTAAAAAAAATAAAGGAAAACATGTCACAGATGGCTATTGAAGAGTTCAGAATATGCCACCCCAAAATATACTACTTTGACATATTGGTTATTTTGAGTTATCTGCAATTCAGAACCAGCCAAAACAGGAAAAGCTCCTTATTGTCCTCTCAGCTATGTAAAATAAGGTATACATTTTCCCATTTAAAGTAATTTTACATTTAACAGAAATTTTCATTACCAAAGGTATCTGTACCAGGAAGATAGATACTTCTAGATAACCTTTATCGCCTGGAAATTTATCTGCATCAAAACACAAACTTGATTCACTATCCCCTTCCTCCCCAGTTCTTCTCATCATTTTTCTACACACCCCCATCAGAAGCCTCAAACCCCTATCCTTTTCATAAATAGCTCATGATGATATATGTTTCAATTATCTAGATCCTTCCTCGAGTCTCATATTTTTGTGGGACTGTTGTGCACATGTACATAATTAAAGTTATTTTTCTGTTAGTTTTATGTCAGTTTAATTTTTTGACTAGCCACAGAACCTAGAACCTAGCAGGTTAGAAGGAAGCATCTTTTTCTTTCCTCTATACCACCTAAAATAGTGATTGATCATCCCAGGACAAGGGAACTGCAAAATCAGGAGCCCAATAAGAAACCTCTGAAGGACATCAGAAAATCCCCCTAGTATGAGAAAGAATCAGCTGCTACCATCTCTTGGTTTCATACATGGAGTCCAACTTTAGCCACTGCCAGATTCAGCCAAGTAAGCTCTTCCTAGTTTGATCCCAGCCAGAGAGAAATCACAGGTAGCACAAGTGAGCTGGGAGAAAGGAGAAAGCAGAAGGGCCACAAACTCTTTCCCTTTGCATTTTGACACAGACCAGGGCTCGAGAACAGGTGATGGTTTAACCCTGCCTTCAAGTTTGGATTTTTTGGTTATTATGTGAGACTGAATATATTAAGTTTCTAAAGTGAGACTACAGAGTTTTTCCATGGACAAAAGCAATTTGTCCTCACTGGATAGAGTTTACAGTGATGGAGGGAGACAAAAATAGTGCTTGGATCACATTCCATGGGTCATGCTTCTACAACATATGGTTACATAAGCACAGAGCAGCAGCAACTTCCAGTGGCTTCTCTGAGAGAAGCCCTGTGCTGATTCTGTCAGCTGCATCCTCAGTCCCCACTCCTAGGATAAAAGTGTCTACTGGATGAAGATCTGAAAATACCAGGTTCTGAAAGTTTTTGAGTGGCAAAGCTCCAGGTGACTCAGAGCTGTGTAATGTAACTAAATGAGTCATATAATCTCTATATGCTCTATATGAATCTGTTACCTTCAAAGTGGTGGCACTCTTTCCCCATGGCCCTGGTTGGAAATACCTGCATTTCTCCTTCCTTCATTCATTATTGAGCACCTTTCAGGTACTGAAGATCAAAAAGCAATGAAACACAGACAGACTGCAACGTTCAATGTGCTCTTCTTTTAGTGCAAGATGGGAATGATTCTAACAGAAGCTGTGATTAAAGTAATGCTTGATCAGGGACTACTTCAACTGGTAGACTGCTGCCTGAATGATACATTAGGAATCACCTAAGGTAACCTAGAAATACCATGCTTCACTCTTGAGAGATTCTAGTTAATTTGTCGGGATTTCTTTCTGGGCCTCAGATATATATATATATATATATATTTTAATTGCCAGAGGTTGTTTGCTCTCACCAAAGAGACGGAGAAAGAGAGAGAGAAGGAGAGGGAAAAACCACCACCCAAAGTGAGAAGTGGTCATGTGGTAATCCCTTCTTCTCTATTTCTCCATCTCATAGGGATTTGGGGCACACATGCATACACACGTGTTCAGGGTGTTTTTCAAACTGTGGGAGCCAGGATTCAAACCATGATTAGCCATGTGGAATCTGGCTCCTTTTAAATATTAAGTTATGGGGCTGACCCAGAAATTTTTATTTAAAGAATTATTTTATTTAATTTTGTTAGTTGTCATTATTTTATTGAAGTTGACCAGAGAGAGAGAAGGAAAGTGAGAAAGCAAGCTGCCAGGTCCAGGACTTGAACTATGGTCAGCCATGTGAGAGTCCAGCCACCTTAACCACTATACTACCTGCCAGCCCAGAATTTTTTTTAAACTCCCCACCCATGTAATTCTTGTGTACAGCCAAATTTATCAACTACCTATAGATAAATATAACAAAGTAAGTACCAAGGTGATACTAAGTAGTAAAGTGATAACAAGTATATTAAAATTCTACTTATATATGAATCATTTTAGTAGACATTTTCACTTATGACATTGTTAAATAAAAATTATAGGAGGCCATTGTTTTGGACTAACCTCTTGCACTAGGACCCCATAACTAACCAAATATGAGACATTCATGCTGAAATGCCACTTCATTAAACTAAAACTTTAAAAAGCAGATAGATCCCAAAACAGGCTAGCCTTTTTTTGTAGCATAATAAGGAAATCCCCATGCCTTAAACCTTAAAATGGAAGTCACTATAAAATGACCAATCTGCTTTTTGTACTTTCTTTATACCTTCTTCAGCCCTTTCTGACAATAAAACCGACCTCTTCTGCTCACCTACTTGGAATACTTTTTTTTTTTTTTTAAAAAGAGGGATTTTTGCTATAGGGTGTGTGCACTCACCAGAAAGACAGAGAGACAGAAAGCAAGAAATCAACCCCCTCCTACCCCAGGGGGATGGGCACACTGCAATCCAATCCTTTCTCCAGTCTCCTCTGGGGATCTTGGGCACACACACACACACACACACACACACACACCTGTGTGAGTTTAAGCCACTGAGTCTAGGACTCAAACTGTGAATGACTATGTGGGAGATCAGCAACATTATGCTATCTGCTGATTGCTTCTTTTTTTTTTTTTTAAATACTCAAATCTGTGCTTTCTAGGTTGCAATCCCTAAGATCCAAATCAAGCTCTTTGTTCTTTACAGATTTAGTGTATAAAATTCATTGACAAAATCAAAGCCAATGATAGCCGTTTTAATTTATGCATGAACCATTGGTAATTTTTTGTATTCATCTTTAGATACCTACCTTTTTTTTTTTAAAGAGAGATTTTTGTTATAGGGCATGTGTGTGAGACAGAGAGACAGAAAGTGAGAAATCATCCCCTCAGGGGGATGGCTATGCCACAATCCCTTCTCCATTCTCCTCTTGGGATTTTGGGCATGCATTCACATGTGCCTGGTGTGAATTTTAAGCTGCCACGTCCGGGACTTGAACCATGGTCGACTACTTGGGAGTCCACCAACATAACCATTATATTATCTGCTGGTCCCAGACACCTACTTTTTTAATTGCCAGAGGGTGTATGTTTTCACCAAGAAAGAGAAACACAGAAAAAGAGGGGGAAGGAGCAGGAGAAAGTACCCCCCAATGACTTATAGTCATGCTGCAACCCCTTCTCTATTTCTTTTTCCTTTCAGGATTTGGGGCACACATGCATAAGTGCCTGGCATGTTTTCTAAGACAATCGGTCTGTGATGTGAATCACAGTCAGCTGTATGGGAATCCATCTCCCTTAACTACTAGGCTGTGTGTCCAGTCCTCAGATATCTAATTGACTAATAAAAGAAGCACTAGCATATGCTACTACTCATCAGAGAGCCAATTTCTGTCAGTTATTGTTACAATAGAATACTACTTTTCATTTTTCTATAAAACTTATTTTTGCCAAATGACTGGTCTTGAACTTATCTATAAGAACAAATTTCCTACATTGAAATGTTAAATAGAATTGTAAGAAGACATATCTATTAATAAATATAAATAATGTCTTAATTTTTCTCAGAGACTTTGATATCATTTATTTAATAGTAAAGACTGCTTTAGAAACCAAATAATAATATATAAGATACCAAAACATTCACATTAATTCCTCAGGCAGCTTGCTCCTGGGTGTCAGTTACTGAAAGAAGAAAACAAAACAAAAAAAGATTTCATGTAGGTTCACTGTATGTTTTGTTTTAAAAATTTGTATTAGAGCTAAAGGTGAAAGTTAGTCTGTTATTATTCTGGATCTGTCATTACTCATCTTATTTTATACTCTGGAGGAATTTTTCTTAGTACACACACACACACACACACACACACACATACACACACAGTGAGTTTTCCTATTCTATCATTAAATTTAGAAGTGAGGTTAAAGAGGAAATAGATATTTCCCATTTGCATTATTATGTCTATTATTTTAAATCTATTTTAAAAGTCTCCTACGTCAATTTTTGTCCCCATCTGTTTCGTTTTTTTTGTTGTTGTTGTTGTTCTCCAGTCTTTCCTCTCTTAATCAAACTGTGCTCACAGCTATTCAGGCCTATACACCCACTCAGTACACTCATCATTCCTAACCCACCATTTGTGATATGACAATTCTTTTGTAGTCAATTGTCATGTCACCTATGACATCAGAACTTTGAAAAGAAAGGACCGTCGATTTTACTTTCTTCCTCTTTCACCCTTCTCCTATACCTATCTACGCCCATGACCAGGGAACCCTAGACATTATTGATTATCACCAGTGTCCCTACAAAATGGTTCCAATGCCCTCTGAGAGGTGTAAGTCTGTCAGTTCTCAGCTCAGAGAAACAGAGATTATGACAAAGAGGTCTGACGGTCACAAAGGTGCCAGGTGGGAGCTATGCTCTGTGGCATGTGACCATAAAGAAATGAAATAGTTTTATTTTCATTTTTGGATATCCCAAATGTTTGATACATTGGTAATAAAGAGCCTCTCAAGGTGACTACTTTGAAAAGGACAACATTAATTTAAACATGTCAGGAGAAAAATAATTAAAGTATGCAGTTCCCCATCACTCCCTTTTTCTGTGCGTTCCAAAGAGAATTCTGACTTGACTTTCCAATCCTGTTCCCAGAAAGGTCCTGGGCCTTTACATATATATTTTGCTGTTGTTGAGATTTTTTGCTATGGGGCACGTGCGCTCACTGGAGAGACTGAGGGAGACAGACAGACAGAAAGCAAGAAATCACTCCCTGTGGGGATGGCCACACTGCGACCCCTTCTCCATTCTCCTCTCGGGACTTTGGGCATGCATGCACACACTTCCCAGCATGAGTTTTAAGCTGCTGAGTCTCTTCAAACCATAGTCGACTATGTGGGAGTCCACCAACGTAACCATTATGCCATCCGCTGGTCCCATTCCTGGCTTTTTAAATAAAGATCAGGGAGATAAGAGACACAAGAGACAATAGATCGGGGAGGTTTTCCCTGGAATTTGATGGGATGTGAAGCAGTAGTTGCTACAATATGAGAGGGAATACTGGCAAAAGGGCAAGGAAGGAGGTTGTTAATACCCCCCTTGTGGTCTTGTTATTTGTTTTAAAGTATTTAGGAAATGCAAGTACAAAACTTAACTTATTAAAAAATTTTCTTGCCCTAAAGCTGGGCAGAATGACTCCTCTATGAATTGAATAGATATTTGTTTTTGTTTCTTTTCTTTCTTTATTATTATTATTATTATTATTTTGAGAGAGATTTTTACTAGAGGGCACATGCGCTAGCCAGAGACAGAGAGATAGAAAGCAAGAAATCACCCCTGGGGCGGATGGTGACTCTGCAATCCTTTCCCCTCCATTCTTCTCTTGGGAGTTTGACCATGCACTCACATGTGCCCAGTGTGTTTTAAGCCACTGGTTCCAGGATTTGAACCACGGTCATCTATGTGTGTGAGTCCAGTGACGTAACCACTACTCCATTTGCTGGTCCCAACAGACTTTTGTTTTTGTTTTTTTAACATATGACAATTTATTAAAATAGTTGACTTAGGAATCTGCAATGGTGACTTCAACCCCAACTCCTGGTTCGATACTCATGGAAGTAATCTGTTTAACAATCCCAGAAGGACTGCAAATCAATGAGTCGCTTGTGGCTTCTCATCTGGAAATGATCCCAAGTCTTAGAACCTTCACCACAATGTGTTTTTCTTGTAGTGATTCTCAAACAATCCTGATTTCTGGCCTGGTTAATAAAACCCAGTCTCATTCCATTACCATTATGCCCTGTATGACATGGATGACACAACCCATACTTCATCAGACCAAAGACAAAGAAACATTGATTCTCATTCATGAGACCTCATCACATGGAGTTCTAGTTGATGTTCTTACTCATCATAGGTAAAAGTGTTTTGTTTTTTTTTTTGTATTTATTACTTTTTATTTTTAAATTTGCTATATAGTACATGCACTCACCAGTGAGAGGGGAAGAGAGGAGAGAGAAAGAGAGAGAGAGAGAGAGAGAGAGAGAGAAAGTAGGTTACCAGGTCTAGGACTTGAACCATGGTCAGTCATGTGGGTGTCCGATGCCTTAATGACCATGCCACTTGCTAGCCCCTGGAAAGTGTTTCTTAATAAATTGCTCTAGAAAATTCTCACAATCCTATAGAAGAAAAACTATATTCATACATCTTCATTCATCTATCACCCTTATTATGTGTGTTAAAAATTAGAAGAAAAACTATTTTAAACATAATTGTCACAAATCTCTTTTTTTGTCATTAACAAGTACTGTTATAAAAATAAAAATCACATATTGTGTTCTTTAGTCCAGTGCGTTTTGTCATTGAAAGATCAGTTTCCAAAATATTTACTCTAGTGTGATTATACAGTGATACAATAGTTTTCTCCCATGAGAACAAATTGACAGGATAACTAACACTGCTGAAGTGGATTCCAGATCATCCTTGACATGCTTTCTCCCCACCTCCAACTGCCCAAGATTCAGGCATGTCTGGAGGTCCAGTGGGGTCTAGTTTTATAAGTGACCAAGGAACTCCCTAGGTAAAAGATAGGCAGAGAAGTTGGGTTTAAGGACAAGGGAAAAATGAGAAAAGAGGGATGATTCTGAATTTTACCTGTACCTGTGACTAAGGTTTGACTTTAGACCCCTACATGAGTCTGGGAGCAAGAGAAGATTGGGGGAAAAAAGTGAGTAATCCACACCAAAAAAGAGCTTTAGAGAAGATATTAGCACCCTCATGTAGTTCTACCATGTTGGCGAGAACAGGAGGCAGCAGCTCTAGCTCACACATTAGAGCCCTTGACACCTGGCACCTCTGCAGTCATGGATGGAGGCCAGAAGTAGTGTTGATACCTTTGGTCCTTTGGTGGAGGCAACAAAGAGAGGAGACATTTCACAGCAAGCCACGGGAGAAGAGGGAGAAAATGGGGATGAACTGAGGGATAGACAGTGTAATTCCCTTCACAACAGTACCTTTAAAAACCCTGGATCATCCTGGATTCTTTCTCTTGCACCCGATGTCCAATCTACCAACACATCCTATTAGATTTCATTGAAAACATATCCAGAATCTGACCACTTTTCCATATTCACAACGGAGACACTGTCATCTCAATAGATTACTGTAGTGGTCCCTTACTAGGTCTCTCTGTGTCCACTCTTACTGCATATGGTTTACTCTCACACAGCAGTTACAGGATCCTTTTAAAACACAGTCCAAGTACCCTCTGAGAGTTGCTATTTTAAGTCAGACCAAGACATTCATCTACTCAAACACTCTAATGGATTTCTACCTTACCCTGAAGGAGAGGCAAAGTCACGAATGGCCTTCAAGTCATCCCAGTGGTCAGGAGCCTATAGAATATTCTTATCCCCTAATCCCTGTCTTAACTCTATACTCTGGCCTCTTCTTTCCTATTTTACTCCAGTTACATTGGCCTCCTTAATGTTCTTCAAACATGCCAGGTATGTTCCAGCTCAGGACCTTTGCACTTACCTCTGTGTTCTGTCTGCCCAATCATTCTTCTATCAGATATTCATGTCGCTCAGTCCATCCATTACAACCTTAAGATATTTGCCCAAGAATCACCTTTTCAGTAAGATCTTTCCTGATCACCCTATTTAAAGTTGCAAAGGTCCTAAAATCCACAGTCCCTCTGTCCCTCTTCCCTGCATCATTTGCTTTTTATTTTATTTTTTTAGTTTTTTGTCATAGGGTACATGTGTTCACCAGAGAGACATAGAGAGAAAAAAAGTGAGAAGTCACTCCCCTAGGGAGGATGGCCATACCATAATCCCTTCTCCTTCATTCTCCTCTTGGGATTCCAGGCCCTGCTTTTTTTTTTGTTTTTATCAATAGCGTTCGTCACCATGTGTAACAGTCTATGTAGTTTACTTATTTGTTTTGTTTATTCCTTTGAAAGCTGTGAGAAGACAGGATTTACTCCTCCCCACACACACTTATATTTATAGACCTTGTATCAGAATAGTGTAAGATATATATATATATATATATATATATATATATATATATATATATATATTAGGTTTTTGGAAAAGTCATGAAGCACTTTTATATAGAAAACCAAAAAATACACCATGAGTTTTCCAACAACACAATAGTTGGTTCTCAATATTTGTCAAATAAATAACAATAATGCCAACTGAGCATTTACTCTGTCCAGGCACTCTACTCACTTATACATTATTTCATTTAATCTTTACAACAAGCTTACCAAATAGGGATGTCAGAAGTCCTCAAACCAACCCTCTATTTCTATGATTTTCTAAGAGGACCCACAGGACTCAGGACCCACAAAACTCAGTCTGACTCAAGGCTAAGATTTGTTACAGTATAAAATACAAAGTAAAATCAGGAAAGAGAAAAGGCACGTGGGGTAAAGTCTGGAGAAAAGCAGGTTGCAAGCTTCTGAAAGTCTTTACTCACACAGGATGCCCTTGATTCCTCCAACAACTTGTGACAACATGTTTGAGATGTTGTCTACCAAGGGAACTCATTAGGGTCTCAGTGCCAGGGTTTGTTTGTTCGTTTGTTTAAATTATTATTTATTTAATTTTATTTATTCATTCATTTATCTTAATTTGACTAAGGAGAGACACGGAGAGAGAGGGGGAAAGTGAGAAAGCAAGCCACCTGTTCCAGGACTCAAACCATGGTCGATCACATGGGAGTGTCCAGCGCCTTAACCACCATGCCACCTGCTGACTCCTCATCAGTGCCAGGGTTTTGTCAGGACTGGGCATGTAGGCACTCTCTGCCTAACAGATACTAAAATTCCAGACTACCAAGACAGCAGGTAGGTGTTCATTATGGTCCACATTGTTTCACAGACAGTTGAGGCACAGTGAGCCTCTCTTACCATTTAGGGAATGGTGGTCATCCTCCCAGAATCTATGATCCTAGATACCAGCAAAGGGCCAACCCTACAATCAGACCTTTCTGATATACTAGTCTTGGGTCTGCTAAGTTAACTCTTTTGTACAGTAGGTAAGTTTACCACCTCTTCATATATGAGGAGAAGGAGGCTTAAAGAAGTCAACTAGTTACCTAGCAAGCAAATGGTGGCATTGAATTATAATCACAGGTTCCTTTGACTCCCAAGTCAATCATTAGTCTGTGAATTACAACGCACTGACGGTTCATTAAAGAAATTTGAGAGGGACTATAGTGCCAACAGAATAGGAAAATTGTACATTCAGAAAAGTGTTATTTTTTTCTTTTTAAAGTCATTCTTACGGACCTCTTTTTAATGTAGGCTTGGGAAGCCTAGGAAATGCAAGTCACATTTGATGAATGCAAGAAATTTCATAATAAATGAGGAAAAAATAAGGTATCAGTGGACTATGGGTGTCGATCTTCATAAAATCTCTAAAAATTATAAGGGGATCTTGAGTCCTTGATTTTCCCTAGATCCTGAAGATAATGGACAAGATTCACAATGGAAAACAGAACCTATTCTGGGCATTTCAAGCAAAAAGAAATGAACATAGGGAATTCTAAATTTGGCACCCCCTGTGCTGCTCCCCCCCTTCTATCTGGAGTTCCATTGACATATCCTCAATGTAGTGTCCTTTCCCATTCTTGGGAGAAGAGTTCTATTTTCTCTGGCTTCTATTTCCAGCTTGGTTTTAGGTCAATCAAGGACGATCCCTACAAGGGAACTGTTACTTCCATTTAGACATTTATCCAAAAGAGTGCAAATTCTACTGTGAGTTCTTCCCCCCACTTGCTTATGAATGCCAGTCACAATGGTCCATACTTTGAGGAGAAAAAAACAAAAATGTTAACAGAAATATGAGATGCATTTTCTTCCTCCCTTGAGTTTTGTCTGCTCAGTGTTAATATGGAATGTGGTATGAGAATAAAACAAAAGACAAAATGAGCCACACAGAGTGCAGCAACAACTTCTTCTCAGATCACAAATAGGTGACAAAATAAACAAAAATCTGTCCTGACAAAAGAGATTCTTGTAGACGTGAAAGGATTCCGCTGGATGTGTCCTGTGCTGCTCTCTGACAGCTCCACAGCAAGATGCTTCTCATCACAGTCACCAGCGGAGGGTGCAGGAACCAGTTCTGGTCCTGAGCTGTTCTTCCTCTTCTTACTGCCAGTCTTGATGAACCCACAGAGGCTGAAACCCTCTACATTTTCTAAATTAGACTGTAAAATTATGCATGGCACAAAATTGAATAAACAAAGGAGTAAAAAGCAAAGTATAAAATTAAGTCTAGGGTGATCTGTGGATTTAATATATTCCTTAAAATGTAATCATGTATGTCAAAATTAATTAAAATTAATTATATAATCTCTGTATCCTAGGGTTACATTTAAGAGTAGGTAGGTGACATAACAATCTCTAAGTCCCTCAAATTGCCTCCTTTTACCCCAAGGTGGCTAATATATTTATTTTCTTAATACGGTGAGCTGAATTGTATTCTCCCCTCCCCATGCCAAAAGATATATCCAAACCCTAATTCCTAGCAAGTATAAATGTGACCTTACCTGGAAAAAAAAAGATTCTTGTAGGTACAGTTAAGTCATAAATCTTGACATGAGATCACCCTGGATTTAGGGGGAGTTCTAAATTCTATGATGGGTTCTTATAAGAGAGTGACAGAGAAACAGAGAGACACAACGGAGAAGATGACATGAATTTAGAAGCAGAGATTGGACTAAAATGTCTACAATCCAAGAGATTGCAAGGATTGATAGTAGAAGTAGGAAGGAAAGAGGCAGTGAATGGATCTCCCTTTGAGTCCCAGGAGGAATCTACCTGGCTGACACCTTAATATTGGACTTCTGGCTTCCTGAAGTATGAGAGAATAAATTTCGGTGGTTTTAAGCCATCTAGGTAATGATATATTGTTATGGCAGCCCTAAGAAATGACCACCTAGTAATCCTCACTTGTCCTATTGATAAAGCTAGTTTTTTTTTTTTTTTTTTTTTTTTAACCAGAGGGCATGTGTACTCACGGGGAATGGTTTTACCACAACAATTGTTCTCCTCCATATCCCTCTTTAGGAGTTTGAGCACGCACACACATTTGGCCTGTCCCTCAAGCCGCCAGGTCCAGAACTCCAACTGTGTAGTCAGTCATGTGAGATCCAGCCAGCTTAACCACCATTCCACCAGCTGACCTGCCAGAGTTCACATTCTTTACCTAGTATTACCGCCACAGTTTCATTATACTCAAGGCTGGCATGCTTTCTCTGTAAGGGGCCAACTAGCAAATACTTTAGGCTTTGTGTGCCACATGTCTCTGCCATAACTACTCAGCTCTGCCACTGCAGTGCAAATTAGCCATAGACAATATGTAAATGAATATATGGAATGGCTGTTTTCCAATAAAATGTTATTTACAAAAGCAAGTGGTAGACCAGATTTGACCTGTGAGCCATAGTTTGCTGACCCCTTAAAGGTATGGATCCGCAAATGGCATAGTGGTTACAGCACTGGACTCCCACAGGCTTCACATGTTTCAAGTCCTGGACCCGGTGGCTTTGAAATCACACTGGGTGTGGGGCAGGCCTCTGGCCAGCCAGCGATCCTTAGGCAGGGACATTACTGCTCACTTACCTCACCTGCAGACCCCCAGCCCAAGCGCCCACCCCCTAGGTAGGTGGCTAGTACTTTTCTGCTTTTGATTTTTCAGCTTCTTATTCTCTTGTTAATTTCCTGGTCTTCCTCCTCCCACAGCCTCTCCTGTCCCCAGCAGCAGGCCACAGACCCAGCCGCAGGCCTCTGGTGAAATCATTTTTAAATAATTTTCTTTATTCCTGTGTGTGTTTTTTTAATTTTTTTTTTCTTGTGTTGTTTCACCTAATACCCTCTCCTCTTCATCTTCCACCCTGCCAGAAGGACTCGACAGGCCTATAATCAGATATCTGAAATCCCCTAGTAATGTAACTTTCTCTGGGATCTTCCCTTGTACTGAGCTACCTGAGAAAAAGGAGATATTGCTTTTCAGACACCTCAGTAGAGTACCCCTCTTGATACTACGTTGGTAAAAACAATAGAAGAGAGACTTCGGCAAACATTAATTTGTAGCAAAAGGGAAAGTCACTTACTCCTAGTCGGAGAAACGTTCCTGCAAGAGGTATTCAAAGTGAATATATCTTCCAATGGCTAGAAGTAGAAGAAGAGCCTCAGGTATGAATAAACAAGGAAATACGTCTCCATCAAAGGTACAGAATAACTCCCCTCCATCTTTCGTGCTAATGGACGATGTTACCAAATTGTCAGATAAAGAATTTCAAACATTTATGGTAAACAAATTTTTTGAGTTGGAACAAAAAAGAGACAACGAACTATAGGAGATGAGGAAGTCATTCCAAGATATGAAAGAAGAAATGCACACTCTGAGTAAGAACCAGATGGAGCTATTAGAGATAAAGTCTGGAATAGAAGAAATCAAAAACTTCTTTGAAAGTATTAAAAGTTGATTAGACCATGCTGAAGATTGAATCTCTGATGTAGAAGATAAAACTTCTGACCTAGAAAGAACCACCAAAAAGATAGAGAAAATAGCAAAAAAACACGAGGATAATATACGAGAAATGCTAGATTCCATAAGACACCCAAATATCAGAATAATTGGCATCCCAGAAGGTGAAGAAACTAATAACAGCATGGAAAATCTATTCCATGAAATCCTGAAAGAAAATTTCCCGTCTAGAGAGGCACTCAAGCATCAAGACCCAAGAAATACAAAGGACCCCAGTTAGAATCAACCCTAGAAGATCTTCCCCAAGGCACATCTTAGCCAGACTATCCAAGACCACAGATAAGGACATGATTCTGAAATCACACTGTGTGTGTGTGTGTGTGTGTTGTGTGCATGCCCAAGATCTCAGGAGAAGAATGGAGAAGAGATTGCCATGTGGCTATTCCTCCTGGGAGGATGATTTCTTGTTTTCCCTCTCACTGTCTCTGTCTCTGTCTCTCTCTCTTCAGTGAGCACACTCACCCTAAGGCAAAAACCTTATTAAGAAAACGGTAAATTGTTCTACACTCTCTACACATTTGATACCAAATACATCACAAAATGTGTTAAGTTTTTTCTTCATGTCGAACAACTCTCCAGCTCCCCATACACCAACTGGGTGTCCTACAATACAATTATGACATAACCTGGAGTTAGTGCAGACCCCACAGGTTAAAGGCCGGGTCCCATAAGATTGTCCTCTAACTCAAGTGCCAGTTGAAAGTCCTAGGTTGTCACTTGTATTTCTGACCAATTGGCTAGAAATTGGGGGTTCCCACACCCTCTCTTCAGACTTATAATATTCTATAATCATTTGTAGTACGCAGGGAAAGACTTATATTTACTAGTTTATTATAAAGGATGTAATAAAGAATACAGATGAACAGCCAGATCGAGAGGCTTACAGGGCAAGGGCCACAAGGAGCCCAAGTACAGACGCTTCTGCCCCAGTGGAGTTAATGTGCCACCCTCCAAGCATGTGGATGTGTTCACCAATCCAGAACTGAGCTGTGTCTTTTAGGAATTGTTTATGGTGGCTTCATGATTGTGTCACTCTGTTATTGTGCTGCTAAACAGAAATACCTGACACTGTGTGATTTAGATTTATAATGTGTGGTTCATGACTCTGGTGGCTGGAAAGTCCAAGGGCAAGTGGCTAGCTTCTGGTCAGTTTCTGGGGCTGTATCATAACATGGCCAAGAGAAGCAGGAGAGTCAATATAGGCATGTGGAGAAAGAGAAAGAGAGAAAACAGACCTTTCCTTTTCTGCTGTGTGTCCCTTCTACGCCCGAAGTGGGTTGGATGTCACCCACCAACATTGAAGGTGGATCTTCCCCTCAGTCCACTGACTCACATGTTGATCTTTTCTGGCAAGGTGTCCCCCCACATTGAAGGAAGGTCCTTCTCTTAAAGGTCTCACCACCTCCTAATGCCATTACATTAGAGACCAGTTACTACGCATGAACCCTCGAGGAACAAACCATTTTCTAAACCATAGCAATCATGTAGGCATGATGGATTATTAAATCAACCTCCAACCCACACTTCTCCCCAAAGGATGAGAAGTGGGCTGAAAATCCCAAGCTTCTCATGGCTTGGTCTTTCTAGTGACTAATCCCCATCCTGACACTATCCAGAAGCCCAGCAGGAATCACTTCATTAGAACAAAATGAGCTCCTACCTTCCAGGAAATTCACAGGGTTTTAGGAACCCTGTGTCAGGAATTGGACAGAGACCAAATACATTTTTCTGATTATGTCACACCCCTGCATTATGATGTGAAGTCCTAGTGGCCTGTCACTTGGCATCCTCTTAGAATCCTTTCTATCAATACACCACCTCTGTCTGACAACTAGTAGGTCTTCATGCAGAAGGACTGCTCATGGATTGTTTTAATTTCCCAAATTCTCTGATACATATTTGCTTTGAATTCCCGTTGTCACCACTGTTTATCTTAAACTAATCATCTGACCCACTTCATTTCCTATTTCTCAGTTTTTAAAAATTCCAGTCACAAAATATCATTTTATTCTTATATACTCAAGATCCATTTTCAGAATGGATTTGTGGAAAAAATGGTGAAAACATTTGTGACTGGCATTTGATTGCGTGGAGTTGTCAGTTGCTGGGGCTGCACTTCCAGGTGTGTGGGTGGCTTCACACACCTGGGGGCAAGCAGCCTTATAGCTCCACACTGCTGAGTGACGAAAGTAACTAGAAAAGAAAGAGAGGCTGTTTATTGCATGTAAGTTTTATTTTAAGATCAAGCATAATGGGAAGGGGAGGGAGAAGAGACAGAGAGAGAGTGACTCTTCTAAAACAATAAAGACTTATTCAGAGTCGGGGCTATGAACTGAGTAGGAAGGATGTGCCTAACAAATAAAATAGAATATCATACTAGTAATTCAAAGTGAATTATTTAATCTGCATGGGGGAGTGGATTTTTTTTAATTGCCAGAGGGTATGTGCATTCACCAGAGACAAAGAGAGGGAGAGAGAAAGAGCACCTCCCAGAAGGTAGGTCACACTGCAATTCCTTTTTAATTTTTCTATTCTTCTGGGATTTGGGGGCATGCACGCACACAGGCCTGGTGTGTTTTTCAAGCTATGAGGGCTGGGATTTGAATTGCAATCAGCAATGTGGGATCTGGTTCCCTCAACCACCATACACTGAGCAGGCCTAGGGACAATGGGTCTCTAAAATACAAGTTTCACGGTGAGAAAAAAAGATTTCAGAAAGAAACATTTGGGGTTGAAATGGGAAAGAAGCTAGAAATCTTCACCAAAAATTTGACCAAAATAGGCAAACTCTGAGTTACACAGTGCATCCTTTCTTCTGCTGTCTAGTTTAGCACTTGTATTAATTCTACATGGCTACTGTCACAAATTACCTCAAACTTGTTTTTTTTTTTTTTTTTTTTAGTTTTTTTTTCTATAGAGCTCTCTCTTGCTGGAGAGATACAGAGAGGGAAAGTGAGAAATCACCTCCTAGGGTTGGGGAGTGGCCACACCACAATCTCTTATCCTTCATTCTCTTCCTGGAATTTTGGGCACACAGGCACTTGTATCCAGTGTGATTTTCAAGCCATCAGGTCTGGGACTTGAACTGTGGTCAGCCATGTTACAATCCAGCATCTTAACCACCATGCCAACTGTTGGCCCCTCAAATTTGATGATTTACACAGAAATTCATTCTTTTATGGTTCTGGAGGCCAGAAGTCCAATACAAGTATCACTAGTTTCTAGGAGTCCGTTCCTTGCTGGTGGGTGCAGGTACTTCTTGGCTTATGGCCACATCACTCCAGTTTCTGCCTTCAAAGTTGCATTGCCTCCTCCTCTTCTACCTGCCTGCCCCTCTTCTTTGTGTCAAACCTCCCTCTGTATCTCTCTTAGTATGAGGATAGATGTGATGGCCTTAGGGTCACTGTGGATAATCCAGGTTAAACTTCCCATCTCGAAACTTTAATACAATAACATCTGCAAAAACTTATTTTTGTTTGTTTTTGGCCATACAAGGTAATATTTACGAATTCTGGGGATGAGAATGTGGCTATTGTTTAGGGAGCCATTATTCAGCCTACTGAATTTTATGCTTGACATCAACAAAAAAAGCAACACAGCTCTGAGGCTCGATTTCCACAGAAGGCAGTTTCAGCAAGCCCCCTGTGCAGGTAAGAGGGTGGAAGAAGATGATTGGCTCAGTTTATCAAATATGGTGTTGTTGGGAAAGTCATGATGCGTTTTTGCATAAAAAAGTACTTCGTGACTTTTCCAACAATCAGATGCTTCTTTCAACCACATGTGGTGTTGCAGCCTGTCCTTAAAGAACATTAAAAATGCCAAGGGTGAGTCATATTTTAGACATGTAGAAACACGGAAAAAATTTTCTTATAATAAACACTTTTCTAAGAAAAAAATTATTTAAAAGAGGATACAAGTGGGATCGGTTGAACAATTTGTCTCTCAAATGTATTCAATTGAAGAATTTGTCCCTAGATACTCGTATGAAAAACAAAAGTCTAAATGTCATATTAGTTCACAAGAAATTGTCCTAATGTTTGCTGTATAAAGAAATACCGTATTACTTAACAAAAAGTTGTTCTCATATATACAGTAAAGGGAATTGGCAGTTTTATTTCCAAATCAATCCCATCACATAAATTTGGCCAAACACGAGCCCAACATATCGTGAGGAATTTTTCTTCTGTTCTTGGACTTTGCTTTACATTTGTTTCCATAGGACTCAATGCATTGGGTATGCACGCCAAGCGGTAACAAGAAACAAAAGTTGGGACCATTATGTTCAACTTGAGCATGTCAGAAACCAAGGAGAAGCTGGATGTCATTATACACAGCCATGAATCAGATTGATGGTAAAACTAAGCTGAACTATGAGCTGCAGAGTAAGCGGCAAAGTTTGGGCAGAATGGTAGCCAACAATTTCCAAATAATCAACAAGGGCTTATTGAATAGCATCTTTGGTACCAAAAATCCACACTGAGGAACCAGCAGATGGTATGGAGGTTAAAGTCCTGGATCTCACATGGCTGAATGCATGGATCCTGGACCCAGCAGCTTAAAAATCATGCCAGGTGGGGGCTAGTAGGCAGTGTGGTGATTAAGGCACTGAATTTCCACATGGCCAACCATGGTTTGAGGCCTGGACCTGGTGACTTGAAAATCACAATCAATCAATCAGTCAATCAATGTTTTAGAAAAGAGAAATCATGCTGGTGTGTATGTATGTGTGTGCCCAAAATCCTGAGAGGAGAGTGGAGGAAAAGGGAGTGTGGTATGGCCATCCCTACTGGGAGGTGATTTATCATTTTCCTTTTTTCTCTCTCTTTCTCTGGTGAGCACACATGCCCTATAGCAAAAACTAAAAACAAAACAAAACCTCCAATTGAAGAATCAATTGAAAAACATGACCCACGGGGATGAGTTGCTCAGTTAATCCCACAAAGGAACCTGGACTTCAGGTATGGGGTCCGTTGTACTGATACATACACACCCACCTCCTTTCGATTTATCACGTATAAAATCATAAAAAACAAGGAAGCATGTTAAAATGCACCTTGGATACTTCACTTGAATATCCTGCCACATGCACCGTAGACTTACTGTGTCTAAGACAGGACATGATACCTCCTGCCATAAGCCTGTTCTTTTTCCTTATTATCCTTTGTTTGTTTCATTTTTTTAAAGGTTTTTATAGGGCATGTGCACTTGCTGCAAAGAGACAATAAGAGATGGAGAGAAGAAAAGTGATAAATTACACCCCAGAGGGGATGGCTATTCCAGAATCCCTTCTCTTCCATTTCTCCTCTAGGGATTTTGGGCATGCACCCACAGCACCAGGTATGATTTTCAAGCCGCCAGGTCCAGGACTCACTCAAACCATGAATTTGGCCATGTGGGAGTCCAGCACCTTTATCACCAGGTCACTTGCTAGCCCCAAAAGTTGGGGCCAGTAGGTGGCATGGTGGTTAAGGTGCTGGACTCCCACATGGCCGACCATGATTCGAGTTCTGGACCTGGTGGCTTGCTTTCTCATTTTCTCACTTTCTCTCTCTCTCTCACTGGTGAGTGCGTATGTCCTATAGCAAATTTTAAAAATATAAAAATAATAAATAAAATTAAGTAGTTTTTTTTTTTTCAGTAGTTATGTTAACCTGAGATGGATAAATGTTGACATTGGAAACCCATGAAACTATGCAAAAATTTGAGTGTATGTGTATTTGTGCCTATTTCAGGGGAGAATTCCATAGTCTTCAACAGATTCCCATGGAATTTTTTTTTTTTTTTTTGGAGTAGTTTTTGCTATAGGGCACGTGCACTTGCCAGAAAGACAGAGAGAGACAGAGAGAGAGAAAGTGAGAAATCATCCCCTAGGGGGTATAGCCATGCTGCAATCCCTTCTCCTCCATTCACTTCTCGGGATCTTGGGCATGCACGCACACATGCCCGGTGTGAGTTTAAGTCACCAGGTTCGGGACTTGAACCATAGGTGACTACATGGGAGTCAAGCGACATAGCCAGTACACCAACTGCTGGTTCCTACTTATGGAATCTTTAACCTCAAAAAGAAAATGCATGTTCACCCTGGCCTGGCACTCACTGCGGTTTCCTTCAATATTTGCTGCATAGTGGTGTACATTCTCAGTAGAGAATGTCCACTGCTTTGTTTTTTTGCATACATTTGTGTGTTGTATAAATTTGCAGGTGGGCCAGTGGGGCTTAGTATTTGACGAGTCACTATAAAACAAATTCTGCCATCATCTTCCTTCTAAGCAGGGCTACAACCACACAGTCATTTATGAAAGTATGATTTTAGACTCTGAAGAAATGAATTTTGCTCTTGAGGACAAGAAAGCAAAGGATTACAGTGAGTACTTCTCCTGTGTCTAGGATTATTATTATCATTACTGTTTTTTTAAGGTTTTTGTCAGAGGTCATGTGTGCTTGCAGAGAGAGACAGAGACAGACAGAGAGAAGAAAAGTGAATAATCACACCGTGGGGGGATGGCCACATCACAGCAATCCCTTGTCCTCCATTATCCTCCTGGTATTTTGGGCACATATCCATACATGCATGGCGTGATTTTCAAACCACCAGATCTGGGACTTGAACTGTGGTCGGCCATATGGGAGCCCAGTGTTTTAACCACTGTGCCACCTGCTGGTCCTGTCTAAGATACTTTGATATGCCAATCTATATGTAAGAGATCTCTACATGTGTGGGATACTTGCCACCACCCTCTCTAATTTTGCTTAATTCATCCTTCAGGACCTTTCTAATCAACACTGCTCAGAAAAGACCACAGACTCAAGTTTTTAAAGACAGTTCTTTTTATTTACTGAAGATCTCTGTGCAGAAGAGGGAACTGACCACTATCACACTTAGCTCTTCTTAGCCCTTGGAACAACCCAAGATTCCTCTCTAACACCATCCCTTTCCAGGATCTCTTTGGTATCCACAAGGAACGGAAGGCTCATGCCCAGCAGCAAACAAATTTCAACAGACCATTGCATTTGAAAAGGAATATAAGTGGACATTTTAAAAATGGAGTCGCAGTTTGCCTTTAAAAAACTAAGAAACTATGTAATAGAAGATTATCATGATGTCTATTCAAGGAATAAAACATAGATTTGTTTTCCTTCACTGCTTTTTAAATTTTAGCAACTATAAAAGTTCTATTGATTTTGGAGGAGTAAGCTTTCCCTTTACAACATTTATATCAGTCCCATATTTTATCAATCCCTTCTCATGTGAGCCAATATTTTTGTTTATGGTATTCATCACAATTATAACTAAATAATACATTTGTATAATTTTGTGTTTAACGACTTTCTTTGGCACTTGTCCATAAGCTTTGTTAGGGCAGAACTGTCTGTCTTGCTCATTGCTTAGTGTCATGCATAGAGTAAATACCAATAACTACATGATAGGTAAGGAGATGGAGTAAGCAATGAGTTAATGTAGAAATAGCATTGTTTCTATTAACAATGAGAACTGTTCTTTGATCATAGCAGTTAGTTGTCATATTGGGTATGATTCTTCAAATGGGGTTATTTGTACAGGCTGCTCCCTAAATCATGGTTTCTCAATCTCGACACCACTGACATTCTGGACGGGACACATCTTTGTTGTGGGGACTGTTCTGTTCACTCCTGGCTGTTCAGTATCATTCCAGGCCTCTGCCTACTCGATGCAGTAGCACCATCCTCCCTGAATTGTGGAAACCTGAAGTATGTCCTGACATTGTCTTACATTGCCAAGTATCCCTGGGTGACAAAATTGCCCCCTTATTGAAAACCACTGCTTAAAGGAAGATTTTTGAATTTGGGACAAGAGTATCCTGGCAGGATGAAAAAGAAGAAAACAAAACTGTGGCTGAATGCCCTCAAAACTCTTCTCCCTCATTTACTACAATACATTTGTCCTCTGAAAATCCTTGGTTTTTATATTTTGGCATTTTTCAAAAATCATTTGTTGCTTATTGAAAATACTTCTTGAAAAATTCCAGCATTATCTCTACATAACTAAGAGGAAGAGAAATGTTATTTTCTTGTAATTCAGCGGGACAGTTACCTGACACTGAGACAGATGGGAACCTAGAAAAGATCACAGAATAGGGGCAGCTGGGATGTGGCTCTCTGCACAGCTGGGCCCTCTGCACAGAGTGTTCAGTGAGAGCTTTTGCTGGTTTCCTTCAGATAAGCAGCGAACTGCAGGGAAAGGTGACAAGCTACGAGAGGCAAGTGCTTCAGAAGGTAGGTATCAGAAATTGCCTATGTGTCTGAGTTTATGTTTTCTCATTTCTAGGTCTTTTTACCTAAAGTATCAGAGAAAGAGCTTAAGAGATATAATTTTTTTTTGGGGGGGGGGGAGTCCTGAGGCCTAGGGATTTAAGGGAACCAAATCCCACATGGCTGACCCTATAGTTTGAATCCTGGCCCCAGTGACTTGAGAATCAGTCTAGACACATGTGCATGTGTGCTCCAAATTCCAACAGGATGGTGACATGGAAGAGAAGGGATTTTGGTATGACCGCACCCCATTGGAAGATGTTTTCTCCCTCCGTCTCCCTCTTTCTCTCTCTCTTGGGTGAATGCAAAAATAAATAAATAATATCTTAATTGTTTTCTTTAAAAATTAATTGCAACTGCATCTATATCCTGGGGAAGCTGTAGAATTCTTTTTGTAGAAAACCTGTTTGTTTCTTGAGGAATAAGAGGAATGAAGTTGCAAATAGAACACAAGCTAAAACTCAAATGTACAAAGACCATGTAACGTTTACTTAATATGACAGAACTAGTCCTCTAGAGCTCCCATCCCATTGGGAAGCAGCCAATTTGGGGGGAGAGAGAACATGTTCTCCCTCCTCCTTTCCTAATTATTTGATATATAATATTCTGTATTGGCTAAGCATTCTAGTGATTAAAAGTTTAACTCCAGGGTCAGCCAGTGGCCTGGTAGTTAAGGCTACTGGATCTCACATGGCCAACTTTGTTGTTCAAATCCTAGACCCGGTGGCTTAAAAAACATTCTGGGTACATGTAGATGCATGTCCAAAATCCTAAGAGGAGAATGAAGGAGAAGGGATTATGACATGGTTATCCCCCGTGGAGGGTGCATTCTCACTTTTTCTCTCTCTCTGTCTCTCTCTGATGAAAATACATACCCTCTAGCGAAACTAAAATAAGTATATATATAAAATTTAACTCCCTATTAGAGATGGATTTAACCTTTCTCTCCCTCTCCCCAAGATGGTATCTAGGTGTAGAGGAAGGCTTGCAATGTAATGGCACTTGGAGAAAGGGCTAGGGCTGATGTGGTGCAGTGGTCTGTGCTCTCTTTACTACAGGCCATATGTCCTGTCCTCGAGTGTAGATGATTGGTGCACATGGGGGGTGGGGTCAATCTGGTCTTCCGTGCCTCTTGCTGGTTGTGGCTCCTAACGTCTGCACCTGGCTTCAGCTTAAAATATTTTGGCTGGCGTGTTCTAGACTCCATCAATGGCAGAGAAAGAGAGTCCCAGACAAGCCCAGGCTTCTAGGCATTTCTGCCGGGGTACCATGTATGTGACTGTGCCATTTGGCTATTACGGGCTTGGCCATAGCCTAGTTATTCCTGTATGAAAGTCCCAAGAGGGTCCAGCAGTTGGCATAATGGCTATGTCGCTGGACTCCCACATAGTTGACCGTGGTTCGAGTCCCGGACCTGGTGGTTTAAACTCATGCTGGGCGTGTGTGTGTGGGTGCCCAAGATCCTGAGAAGAGAATGGAGGAGAGGGGATTGTGGCATGGCCATCCCCCTGAAGGGGTGATTTCTCGCTTTCTATCTCTCTGTCTCTCTCTGTCTTTTTGGTGAGCTCATGCGCCCTATAGCAAAAACCTCTCCAAAAAAAAAAAAAAAAAGAAAAGAAAAGAAAAAGAAAGAAAAAAGCCCCTAAGAGAGAACAGTGAAAGACAACATAGTTGAGCCACAGAAACCCACAGAAGTATAAGATAGTGGTTATTTTAAGTTGCTAAATGTTGAGGTGAATTGTTTGCAACAATTAATAACTAGAACAGTGGTATAGGGCCAAAGTTATTTTGCTTGGCTCATAGTGTCAGGGAGAGAGCCTGGAGTATTGTACACCAAATTTTACATGTCCCATTTGGAAGTGACAGCTGAAATATTCACTCATATTTTATTAGCCAGAGCAAATGGCCTGGACATACCTAGAAGAATCTACTTCTTGTTCCCTTCAGTTTACTACTGCTAGAGCATACCTCCTTGTCCTATCATACTTCTCTGTGACTATCCACTTTTCATCAGGGATGAAGGTAGGAGTAGATACTGGATTTGCCTCCAAGTTGGGGTGAATGAGAAACAGAGAGATTACAGGTACTTCAACTCCCACCAACCTTGTCCTCACCTACCCACCTCATCTTGAGCTTTCTCAGTCCTCTCACTTTCACTCCATATATCTGGACCTTGAGTTTGAGGTGAGTCTGAATTGGAAAAAAGAGGAAAAACTAGAAGAGAAAATAGGAAGAAGAGGTGAGATGGAGAAGAAAAGTGGTGACTGTGTGCTCTGCACTGAAATAAAAGAGAGAGCTCGAGTGCTCCAGACTCTGACTTCAGCACTTTCAGAATCACTTAGGGAAAAAATAATTAATGTTTGCACAAAAATGTCAAATGGAAAGACAAAAGGAAAGGGAACACTTCAAAGAGGTGTATAAAGGGTGGCAGCCTGGGTGGTCTACTTGAAAGAGAAAAAACAATGTTCTTGTCAAGTTGTGCTTTGGGGAAGTCTTGGAGGAATGGAAAAGAACATTCTGATCCAAGGCTCATGTCTTGTACACCCCTCTCCTTACCCAGAACTCTGACACAGGTGATCTCTTTGTTCTTTTCCCCCTTTCTTTTGAAGTTCCCAGCTCAGCTCACAGGTTCTTTCTTGTTAGTTAAAATTGAGTCCAAAACAGCAACTGTCTTTGTCATTTCTATATTAAATGACAGATAAAATCCTAGGAAATGCTTAATCATCTTCCAAAGACTTTTCACATATTATCCTCACAAGAACTTTATTTATCTCCCTTATTTTGCTTAATAGAAAATCTAGGCTTACAGAGGTCAATTTATCCAAGGTCATAAAACACATCTGAAAGTAGATCTGTTCACCTTTATCATCCGTTAAGTTAATCACCATAATGCTCTGACTTTCAAGGATTTATTTGATGAACTGCTTTTAACTGAACCTGAGATCTGTAAGTTTTCTGGGAAGCTTGGCCAGCATTCGTTTTCTGATTTGGGAATACCACTTCTATTTCCTACTTATGATGGAACCATCTTTGGAATCCTCCCACAACTATGTCATTTTTTCGCTCTCTCTACTTTTACCATTATCCAAATGTTCTCCACTATACTCCCACCTAACAGCTATGGGTTTCCACATATGTGATATCATCTTGGCTAACAGCATTCATCTCTCTCACCTCCACTCTAGAATTCCTGTTTCTTTTGGGAAATTATGCCTGTTCATGGCCATATCCACCTGGATGATTCTACTCACTCAGCTTAGTGATATCTAATAGATGTTTCTTTCCTTATATTGAAGCCTCAAGTTCACTTAGTTTTTATCCTGCTCAGAGGTCTCTACCATTCTAACCTCACCAAATCATATTAACCACAGCCTATCCTGGGCTTAAGTAAAACCTTGATGAAATTCACCTTCACCTCTCCTTCATGGTCACTGATCTCTGTCTAGCCTTGTTGATTGGTGACTTGGAGTGCTCTCTAATTTTATCTATTTCTATACTAATTACAACTTTATTGAAGCATCTAATGATAATGAGAACTGCCATCAGTTATGAGTCTACCATGCGTCAGCCTCTGGGAAAATACTTTACACGTGTGATCAAGTGTATTCCTCGTGAGAAATCTGCAAGGTAGGTGCTATTCCCTCATTTTCCAGGAAGAAGAAACAGGCAGTATTAGTGCTAAGGGACACCCTCCACATTTGAACAGAAGTGTTGCTCTGGATATATGACACAATGCTATCTGACCTTCATAATAGTCCTGCAAGTTATGTAGGCATTCCCACCTCTGCTTTCTCAGGGAAAGGAACTTGGGCTCAAGGAAGGTAGGTGGAAGCAGGACTAGATTGAAATTCAGGACTTCTTTCTTAGCTACACAAGCCTGCTTGCTGATCCCATTTGGAGACTTTTGTTCCAGTTGCTCTCTTTGCCTGAATACTCCTCCTCCATACACAGGGCTCCATTCCTCAGCTCATCCACATATTCACTCAAATGTCGCATTCTCATGGAGGCCTCCCCTTATCCTCCTATTACAATTGAACCCACCCACCCACCTCTTCATCTTTTCCATGCTTTATTTTTCTCCATAGTACTATCACTAAGTACTTATTTACTTATTTTACTGTCTAGACTGCACGTTCCTGGGTGGTAGCACTTTCAGTCAGTTTCATTCACTAGTACATGTACATTCTTGATAGGTATTTGTTGATTGAATGCATAAATAGTTGCCTGATTCCAAAGCCCATTTCCTGGTCTCCACACTGTGCTCAGATTCTTTGCATCTATTATATCTCCTTTTGTGTCTTCATAACACTAGGCTTTTTAAGAATAAATGCCTAAATTCAGGATTATCTAGGAAAAGAGAAAATAAGCCCAATCTATGCAGAGCCTAGAAACTATGCTGGCAGTAGGTTTTGCTTTTATCAGAGTGTTTATTATGAGCCTTCCTGTATATGATGTTCTGCTATGTATTACACAGAGAAAAATTAAATGGGAATGTTTGTCTCTGGCTCCATCTCCCTGTGCAATCGGCTGTTCACCAGGAGAGCCAGGACTGGTGCAGATGAACAAATAGAGCATACACAGCATGTATAATGCAAGCCCAAATCATGAGTCCTTAGGAGCAGAGCTTTATAGAGCAATCAGAGGGGAACACCAAGGGAGTTTCATAGTAGACAGAATGGGGTTTGCAGAAATCATCCAAAGAAAAATTTTCCACCCAAAATCTTTCCCAAGAGGATGGTGCTGAGAAACAGTTTATCTGATACACAGTCAGATCCTTCTAAAAACTTATAGTTTGGTTCCTGGATACAACATTTAACCAATGAAACTACAATAACCGTAGAGCTGGAAGGAGAATCTGTGCCATTCTTTGTTCTTGGGAAGAGCCCATTGCTCATGGTGCCGTGCAGATTTTGAGCCTAATGCCAGCTCTATTTTAAAAACCAGTTTCCTGGGGGCTAGACAGTGGCAAGAGGGAAAACATGACACTCTCTGAGGCCCACTCGCAGGGGAAAGTTCTGGATTTATGTCCCGAGACATCTTTGAGTTACCATGATTATGCATAAGCCCATGGTCAGGACTGGTTGAGGCTGGGGCTGTATTGCAATATGGAGACCATGTTGGAGGTGCTGTATCTTTGCCTTTTTCTCTCTTTCTCTCTTGTTCATGAAAGAAATAAATAAACTTAAAAACAAAAACAGTTTGGGGACCAGGAGTTGGCGTAATGGCTATGTCACTGGACTCCCATGTAGTCTACCGCGATTTGAGTCCTGGATCCGGTGGCTTAAACTCACGCCAGGAGTGTGTGTGTGCGTCCTCCAGATCCCAAGAGGAGAATGGAGGAGAAGGGATTACAGTGTGGCCATCCCTCCTGGGGAGTGATTTCTCCCTTCCTGTCTCTCTGTCTCTCTGTCTTTTTGGCGAGCGCCACGTGCGCTATGGCAAAAACCTCTCCAAAAACAAAACAAAACAGTTTGCTACTGAGATACAATACTACTGTAAGCTGTGGTAAATTGATTCATCATTTAGCATTCCTTAAGCACCCTTAGGAAGCATAGAACTAAAGATATTTTAACTGCATATCCTGTTTATCACTTTTCTGTTCTATGCATATACTTCAAGTCTGTGTATAATAAGATTATATTATATCAACAGTAAACATCCAAATACATTAAAGTGACACAGATTCAACTTGACTGCCAGTTACAAATCCACCTGCCACCAATGTGGCATGAGAGCCTTTCAGCTCCAAATCAATGCTATGAGGCCAATCATAGGAAAGGTCTGATTATGCCAACTAGCCTCTAAAACTAATTGTACAAGATCTAAAGGCTCTTTAGGGAGAGAATATTATAGTTCTCATTTTTGTATCCAACACAACACCTATTTCAATGTTTAGTAAATATATCTTCTCCCTTAAATAGGTTATAGAATTTATTAGGAAATAGGTTACAGAATTTATTAGGTTATAGAATTATTAGGATTTTTTTCCTTATGTTAAATAGTACACCTGGTATCTAACATGTCTTTGACACAAAATGACATTCGATATACAGTTTTTTAGCAATAATGAAAGAAAACATTGACTTGAATAAATGCTGACATATAAAAATTAAATTCAACTCAATTAAAGCCAACATTTGGGGTTTTTGAGTTAATATTAAATAAACACAAACAGAACACTGTGGGCATCAAATATTTTGCAAAAAGGTATCAATGGGTCTAAAGATGTACACAAAGAAATATCAGCAATAGAATAGAGTTTTGTGATTCCTCTGATTACGGGACTTTGAAGGCAATGTGAAAGGAGAGTGAATGGGGCTATGGGAATAGTAGCAAACTACTCTAGAGGCAGACTACCATGTTCTTACCCTACAGGTTAGAGGAAAACATGAGATGAACACAAAGCAACAAGTTCTCTGCTTAGAGACTTGACAAGGCTTAAGATGTCTGGTAAGATTTTTGCTCCTAACTCCCTTATTTTCCTGGTCTGTACTCTTTGAGAAAAGAAATGGATTCACCCAGAAGAAGCTTATTCCTGGGTTCTATTTCTATTCTTTATAGTGACATCCAAGAGACAAGCAGGTGGTGTGGAGGTTGGGATGCTGTATCCCACATAGCTGACTGCACAGGACCTCACGGCCTAAGAAACATACCAGATGCATGTGCATGCATGCCCAAAATCTCAAGAGGGGATGACGACATGACCATCCCCTCTGGGGGTGTGATTTCTCACTTTCCCTCTCTTTTCTCTGGTGAATGCATATGCCTTATAGTCAACTAAAAAAACAAAACTGGAAAACGACACCCAAAAGCTGATGAATTTATGGCCATCACAATTTGTTTGCCAAAGGCCCACTTTCGTATCCATATCATATTCATGCTCTCTCCTTTTCCATCACTCTAACTTAATTTTTATAGCAAAATTCTTTCTAAAATATATCATTATTCCATGCCTCTAATTCTGTTCTCATTCTTAAACCCACTCAAAGGTTTTAGCCCTCATTACTCTGCCCAAACTACCTTGTCAAGGTCACCAATTACCTTTACATTGCTAAATGCAATTATCCATTCCCAGTCCTCATCTTACCTGACCTATGAGCAGCATTTGACATGTGTAATCTCCCTCTTCTCCTTGAAACAATTCCTTTATCAGGATATACTACTGGCTGTCCTCCGACCACACTACCTTCTCCTTCTAGGTATTTTTTGCTGGTTCCTTCTCAACTTCTTGATCTCTTAATATCAAAGTGCTGTGCGCTCACTGGAGAGAGAGACTGAGAGAGAGAAAGTGAGAAGGCACTCAACTTGGCGAATGTTCATACCATCATTTCTTCTGCTCCACCTCTACCTTCTTTGGGGATTTTGGACACACATGCAAATGTATTAAATGTGTTTCTGAAGCCACTGGGTCTGAGACTTGAACTGCACAGTCAGCCATATGGGATTCAGCCATCTTAACCACCACATAAACAGCTGGCTCAACAACTTGATTCTACCTGCCACCTTAATTCCCTTTTGCCATGTAACCAACCGTATTTACAGGTTTTAGGGATAAGGACCTGGAAAGGCCCTTTGTGTGGGGGCATGAATTATTCTGCCTATCATACATATTTTATAGCATGCCAAACAACATATCAGAGCCAAATTTCTGATTTTATCAAGTCATTCCTTCCCTCTTCACATCTTCCCAACTTCAGTTAATACCAACCTTGTGGTTAGTAAGGCCAAAAATTTTGGACTTGACTTTTCTTTTCTTTTCTTTTTTTCTTTTCTTTTCTTTTCTTTCTTTCTTTCTTTCTTTCTTTCTTTTTCTTTTTTTTTTTTTTAGTAGAATCTTTTTTTTTAATTCAGGAAAATTAAAAAATGAAAAACAAACAAACAAAAAAACACAAAGTTTTCCAACCACACATTGGGGGGTATAGGTAGGGGAGGTGTCTGTCTATCCAACCTCAGCCCCCAGTTCATGTGGTTTTTGGCAGCAATGAGGGTGTGGGGGATAACGGCCCATAAATAAAAATGTTGTGTGTGTGTACGAGAAGGAGAGGTGCAAAAGCTGTGGGGAGTAGTAGGGGAAAGGGACAGACAAGGTCATTACTGGGACCACCACAGGTGGGAGGCCATTTCATAACATTTCTTGATGATCATACCACCGTGGACACCTTCTTTGCCCATCAGCAGGACTAGCGTCTTGGCAGTCATGGTGACAGTGACGTTGAAGGTGGGGCTCCACCGGTGCTCTTGGTACGAAGATCCATGGTAAACTCCCCATTCTGCAGCAGTGAGTCCCGAATCACAGAACATTTCTGGCCTCCAAGTGTCAGCCCATTTACGAAAACACTGGACCGGTCTTTGCCAACCAGGACACCAACCTCAGCCGGCATGATGTTGACGAAGGTCTTCCCTGGGGACGGCAGCCCAGACGGATTGCGAGTCCTTGTAGCCCACGATGGCCGCGTGGTGACAGGTCCAGTCCGCCATGAGGTTGTGGATGTAGGCGTTCCACGCAGCCATGGCACTGCTACTGGGGCTACTCTCGGCACTGCTGCTGGGGCCACCGGCTGGGCTCGGCTGCCTCCGGTTGGCGGGTGGTGGGGGGGGGGGAGGCAGAGAGCTCAGGGCACACGCTGCCCTGCGGCCCTGAGCAGCAGCCCTCGCACGGCCACTTCTCGGAGTTTTCTTATTCGTCTTTTTTTTTATCTCACACCCAATTTATTAGCAAGTCTGCCTTCAAAATACACTCAGAATCTAATGATTCTCGTCATTTCCAGTCCCATTTTCAACTTCCCTGATTCAAACCCCTCTCATTACCCTCTCAGGTTATTGTCAGTAGTCTTCAGATCTCCAAAGATTGTAAAGCACCCTAACTCATCTCTGGTTTCTGCCCTAGGCTACCAGTACCCCATCCCCTGCTGTCTAAACATAGTTTATTCTTAATATACCATCCACATGCTATTTCTATAGCAGAAGTTATATCTTTGCACAAAAGTATCCTAAAGAAAATACTGTGAAAAAACATATCTTTTCTTTGTTTGTTTGTTTTGGGAGAGGTTTTTGATATAGGGTGCGTGTGCTCACCAGAAAGAGAACATAGGGTCTAATATATGGGAGTCCAGCGACATAGCCATTATGCGAACTGCTGGTCCCAGAAAAATGTGTCTTTTTGGATAACAGGGTTTGTTATCCAAAATATACACAGGCTTCTTTCTTTCTTTCTTTTTTTAGAGGTTTTTGCTATAGGGCACGTGTGCTCGCCAGAAACACAGAGATGGAAAGTGCGAAATCACCCCCCCAGGGGTATGGCCATGCCACAATCCCTTCTCCTCCATTCTCCTCTAGAGATCTTGGGCACGCACGCACACGCCCGGTGTGACTTTAAGCCACCGGGTCCGGGACTGGAACCACGGTTGGCTACATGGGAGTTCAGCGACCTAGCCATTACGCTAACTGCTGGTCCCTACACAGGTTTCTTTTTATAAAGGCTTTTGCCATAGGGTGAGTGCACTTGCCTAAGAGATACAATGAGAGGGAAATAAGAAGTTAACCCCAAATCCCAGGGGAGTGGCCACATTGCAATCCCTTCTCCCTCATTCTTCTCCTGAGATTTTGGGCATACACGTACACATTCCTGGCCTCGAACCTTAATCAGCCATTTGGGAGTCCAGTGCCTTAACCACCACATCACTTGCTGGCCCCTATAAAGAATTCTTAAAACTCAACAATAAGTAAACAAATAACTCAATGGAAAAAAAATGAACAAAAGATCCTGACATACCCTTCACTTAAGATTTACAGCTAGTAAATAAGCATATAAAAAGATGCTCTATATCACATATCATCAGGGAAATGCTTAGTAGAATGACCCAAACCAAGAACACCAAATGCTGATAAGGATGTGGAGCAACAGGAAATCTTTTTTTTTTTTTTTTTTTTTTTTTTTTGAAGAGGTTTTTACTATAAGGTGCATGTGCTCACCAGAAAGACTGAGAAAGACAGAGAGATAGAAAGCAAGAAATCACCCCCCAGGGCGGATGGCCACGCCGCAATCTCTTCTCCTCCATTCTCCTCTTGGGATCTTGGGCATGCACGCACACGCACCCGGCGTGAGTTTAAGCTGCTAGGTCCGGGACTTGAACCGTGGCTGACTACGTGGGAGTCCAGCGACATAGCCATTACGCTAACTACTGGTCCCACAACAGGAAATCTTATCCATTGCTGGTGGGAATGCAAAATGGTACAGTCATTTTAGAAGACAGTTTGATAGTTTCTTACAAAACCAAACATGCTCTCACCACAAAATCCAGTAATCACACTCCTTAGAATTTACCTAGAGGAGTTGAAAACTTATGTCCACAAAAACCTGCATATGAACGTTTATAGGAGCTTTATTCACAATCACCAAAACTTCATTTTTTTTTTTTTTTTTTGGAGAGGTTTTTACTACAGGGCGCATGCACTCACCAGAAAGACAGAGAGACACAGAGAGATAGAAAGCAAGAAATCACCCCCCCGGGAGGATGGCCACACTGCAATCCCTTCTACTCCATTCTCCTCTTGGGATCTTGAGCACACACGCACACGCCCGGTGTGAGTTTAAGCCACCGAGTCCAGAACTTGAACCGCGGTCAGCTACATGGGAGTTCAGCGACATAGCCATTACGCTAACTGCTGGTCCCAACACAATCACCAAAACTTCAGTAGATGAATAAATAAATAATCATCCAGACCCTTAAAAGAAATCAGCTATTAAGCCATGAAAAGAAGTGAAGATGCACATTAAATGCACATTCCTAAGTGAAAAAAGCCAATCAGAAAATTATGCTTTTCTTCCTCTACATCTCTTACCATTAGATGACCCATGAAGTCAAGGGTGTTTGGTGTATTCCTGGTTCTTAGGCTAGTCCCAGGTACATAATAAACACATAGCAAATATTGACTGTGTAAATGAATGAATTCATTTGCTAAGGCCGCCACAGCGAAATACTATTGACTGCGTGGCTTAAGACAAAGAAATTTATTTCCTTACAGCTCTGGTGGCTAGAAGTCCAAGGTCAAGGGGGTGGTAGGGTTGGTCTCTTCTGAGGCTTTTCTCTTTGGTTTGTAAATGGCCATCTTCTCCCTGTGTCCTCCCTCTGTGTATATCTGTGCATAAATTTCCTCTTTGTATAAGGACATCAGTCATATTGGATAGTTCTCACTCTAATGACTTCATTTAACTTAATTATCTCTTTAAAGAAGGCTTATATCCAAATACAGCCATATTGTGAGGTCGTAGGGATTAGTGTTTGAACACATAGACTTTGAGGACACAATTCAGCCCATAACAATAACTGCCTCAGTTTCTCCATCATTTCAGTGGGAATGATAACTACATTATATGATTGCTGGGAGAATTAAATAAGTAAAGTGCTTATTGCAGAGTCTGGCACATGGCACTAAATAGGTATTTGCTATTATAATCTCTCCTGCATTGTTGCTGGTTTTTCTCTTATTACTCAATGAGCGCCAAACACTACCCTCTTGAGGTTACTATAATAATATGTTAAGATTATGACCATAATATGTAATGTAATATGACCTAAAAACTATGTAAATGCTTGTTATTTTACATGCTTTAACAAGGCCCTCACCAAGTCAAGATTTTGCATTGATTAACATGAGAATCTTCAGCTATATGTGTTGAAGACAAAATGTACTTTCCTCATTATGCCCATTTTCCTCTGGACACATACATGTTAACATAGAAAAAGAAACTAAGTTTTAGACTCTCATCTGCTTAGAATAGCCATAAAGGGAAGACATAGATGAACTAAATCCTCATGACTGCTGGTAATTCAATATTTCTTTGTCATTAGTTGTTGGATTTAGGAGATAACCTTTAAGTCTAGAAATGGGACAACTGAAAAAATTATTTTAAGTTTATATTTTCTTTTTCTTTCTTTCTTTTTTATTTATTTTTTATTTATTTTTTTGAGAGGTTTTTGCTATAGGGCATGTGCGCTCACCAGACAGACAGAGAGAGACAGACAGAAAGCGAGAAATCACCCCCCAGGGGGGATGGCCACACTGCAATCCCATCTCCTTCATGCTCCTCTCAGGATCTTGGGCACACACGCACACATGCCTGGCGTGAGTTTTAAGCCACCAGGTCTGGGACGCGAACCGCGGTCGACTACAATGGAGTCCAGCGACATAGCCATTTCTCTAACTGCTGGTCCCTTAAGTTTATATTTTCTTAAGAGAGAAAGAAGAGAAGAGAAAGAGACAGACACCTCTGACAGGATTTTATCACAGTATGATTCCCTTCCCTCAGCCCTCCAGCTAGCCTAAGTCTTGGGCACATATATGCTTGGTGTGTTTCAGGCTGATGTAGGATCTGAAACCATGGTTGGCTATGTGGCTTCCAACACTGCATGTCAGTACACTACTATCTACACCAAAGCAATAAGGCCTAGGAATGGCATAATTCTTCACTTGTTCGAATTACTGACATAAAAACAAACCATATTAATCTTATTATTATATTTTTGTAATTGCCAAAAGACATGTGGGTTTGCCAGAGAAAGACAGACAGGGGAAGTTGGGGAGAAAGCATCCCCAATGGGTGTGGTCACACTGCAATCCTTTCTTCATTTCTTTAGCCTGTCAGGATTTTTGGCAGGCATGCACATGTGCCTGACATGTTTTTAAAGCCATTGGGTGGAGATTCAAACTGTCATTGGCTGTGCAGGATCTGGCTCTCTTAAACATTAGGCTATAGGGCTGACCATTAATCTTATTTCAAAATGTCAGAATTCTAATATTCAGAGCATTGGGAGCCTTGAAAACATCCTTTCAGAGCACACAAAAATATCAAAATATTATCATTGGTTTTATTCCCTTACTCCATTACAGCATATACCAATCTGAATCCCAGAGATTCTAGTAAACTTACTGCCATTTTCATATCAGTAAGGCCAACCTAGAGCAAGAATTGTTACCAGGAAGCACAACTCAATGGATAGCCAAACCTCAAATCTACACATGAATGGAAACTAAGTGTCTCCTGACAAGAAGGCCAAATATCACTGACTCTGGCTATTTGGTGTTTAGTCTTATTCACTCCTTAAAAAATACAAAGTACTCCAAAAGTCAGTTTTGTAATAAATATGACCATAGCTTACTGTTTGTCTTTGATGAAGTATTATCTCTATTATTTAACTCAGGTACTTCAGAAAAAATTCTATGACATTTGACTCTGAAAACACACTTTTCACTATATTGTAAAGAGATCAAGCCTGGGAAGGAGGGGGAAGGGGAGAAAGAGATGGAAGGGAAAAAACCAGAATTTGGCAATTTATCTAAAGAAAGTAAATTTTTCAAAAATGACTTAGTTATAATGATTTGGTAAGATTATTTTTTTTGCAATCTAATTGTCAGAAATTGAGATTTGTGATCAAACTCAGTTATTAAGCATTTTTAAAAAGCTGAATATATGTACATCAGGATAAGTTCTAGAACTATCAATACAAAATGTATACTCAGCAAACTGGCATTAATTGAGCTTCTATACGGTAGTAAGCAATATTCCTGGGGCTTTACACATGTTACCTCATGGACTCATTCTAGAAAAATAAGCAGTCAGGAAGGCTGGCTAAATGTTTCCCACTTCCTTCTCCAGATCTTATTCACTCTGCCCTGTGCCAAGAAAGGCTGACCGATAGTAACCACGTCAACTGGTCACATTGTTTGCCCGTTTCTTGTTGGGCTTGGCCAATGGGAGAGTTGGTGGAGAGTGACGTCGGGTACTTATTTCCTGGCTCTCTTTATGCCACATTGCCATGAATTGTCTTTATCTCTCTATTGAATGTTATAGGGATGAAGAAATTTTCCTTTCCTCTTTGAAGGTTTACTAAAAATCACTCACAATAAGCAGATTAATAAGAGAAAAGCCATACAAATTTAAAACAATTTTTTACAAAAATTTGCCAGAGAGTGTGTGCACTTGCCAGGAATGTTGCTTCTGACATTTACATAATGTTCATTTGCTCATTTCAGGAAATGTATTATGTCAATCATTGCAGATGGGCTTCCTTAACACCCCTTCTAACTACTCAGTAATATGCTGGTCCTCCCAGCTCTCACCCCCAAACCTTGCTTTGTAGCTTTTGCCAATGTCTGTGGTATAAATACTCTCACCATGACTGGTTTCAGGCTACTGAAGTGACACCACTAAACATGGATTTGAGGGGAGAAACTAGTATGTGTCTTTTGAGAGCTGGTAGGAGTTGGCTTTAAACACTATTGAACTTCCTTTTCTAAAAATCCACATTTCTCACTGGGCACAAGGGCACACGCCTGTAATCCCAGCCACTCAGGAAGCTGAGGCAGAAAGATCATGACTTTGAGGCTAGCCTGAGCAAAATAGCAAGATCTTGTCCTTAGGAAAACACACAGAACCAATCTACATTTCTTAGACTCCAATGAAGCTACTGTTTGACCTATCATTTGCATCTATGTGAGGCTTTGCCGAAGAATCCAGTCACATGGCACATACCTGCTAGCACAGAGGGTGGCAGAGCTGGGTGGCTCTGTAGCTCGCAGTTTCCTGATTTGGCATCTTACTGCAGCAGTAGTGAAGAATCTGCAGGCAGAATCTCACCAGCAGCTTCCTGCCTTAACATCTCGCCTGCGTTGGCTGCAGCAGTGGCTTTCCCCGTCAGTTACAGAGGCCTCCCAGGGCCTTATCGTTTCTGAGAGTTTGGCCTAAGGACTAGTGATTGCTTTTATGGCCATCCAAGAACCCATATGAAGTCCTTTCATGTAGAGGAATCTATTGTCTGTAATGGAATTCTGTTCAGTACAGCCACCTTGACCTATGCACCTCTTACAACTTCTAGGATGTCCAAAATTGTACAAAGGGAAAATAGCCTAAAGAACTTCCTCTAGTGAAAAATGTATAATTTCTATATAACAACTGGAATGTTCTAAAGTAATACTATATTATTATAGTATACTGTATTACTATACCCGCTCCATAATCCAGAGGTCAAGTTCTGTGCTTCGGGAGTTGGACCACATGTGACCAACCACAGTTCAAGTGCCAGCCCCAACAGCTTGAAGACCATGCCAAGGCCATGTGCATGTGTGCCCAGAGTCCTGATAGGGTGGAAAAATAGGAGAGAAGGATTGCAGTGTGACCACACCCCTTTGGGGAGTGCTTTCCCTCACTCCCTCCCTCTATCTGGCAAGCACACATACCTCTAAAAATTAAAATGATCAATTAGTAAATTAATAGAAGTTCATTAAAAATAAAAATACTATATTAAGAAAGCCTTTAAGAAGTTATTAGAATAAGAGGGCACCCTCATAAATGGAGTTAGTGCCCTTATAAAAGAGATTCAAGGAGCAGTGTGAAGAAGAAGAGGCAAGAGCGACCCCCAGACTGACCAAAGCCTGTGCACCACTGCATCCCCATATCTAGTGCCTTCGTCCTGCTGTCATTGCCACCATGCCCAAGAGAAAGGCTGAAAGGGCTGCTATAGGAGATAAAGCCAAAGTGAAGGACGAATCGGAGAGGATCTGCAAGGTTGTCCGTGAAACCTGCTCCTCCAAAGCCAGAGCCCAAGCCTAAAAAGGTCCCTGCCAAGAAGGGAGAGAAGGTACCCAAAGGTAAAAAGGGAAAAGCTGATGCTGGCAAGGATGGGAATAACCCTGCAGAAAATAGAAATGCCAAAACAGACCAGGCACAGAAAGCTGAAGGTGCTGGAGATGCCAAGTGAAGTGTGTGCACTTTTTTTTTTTTTTTGAGAGATTTTTGCTATAGGGTGTGTGCGCTCACCAGATAGAGAGAGACATAGAGACAGAAAGCGAGAAATCACCCCCCAGGGGGGATGGTCACGCCGCAATCCCTTCTCCTCCATTCTCCTCTCGGGATCTTGGGCACGCGCACACACGCGCCCGGCGTGAGTTTTACGTCACCAGGTCCGGGACGCGAACCGCGGTCGACTACGTGGGAGTCTAGCGACATAGCCATTACGCTAACTGCTGGTTCCCAAGTGTGTGCATTTTTGAAGTCAGGGTTGGCTTGTGAAAAGTTGTTAAACAACATGCTAAATGTGAAATATCAACCCTCACTCTAAACTTTTCCCTGTTTTATCAACCCTCACTCTAAACTTTCCTGCATTTTTGATAACTATGTACTTCTGGTGACTGTACAGTTTGAAATGCTATTTTTTATCAAGTTTTATAAAAATGAAGAATTTTGTTTTACATTTTTTTTTTAAGCTATGTTGTTAGCATACAAACATTTCATTGTTGTTTTTTGGGGAAGGAATATTTGTCACTAATAGAATGTCTCTGACGCTGGATTGGTTTGGGCAACATCTTTCCCTTCTAGTTTTAAGATAATTCCTCTTGGCTCCCAAGAGGAGGGATTCCCCGACACACGTAGCCACCTTGGCACAGATGCCTTGTGGTGTGGAAAACTTATCATGTGTTTTTATGTCCTCTTCCTCTCTACCTTCATCAGGGACTTAACTTAGCTCCTTTAAACAAGGAACCTGTTGGGACCTGACCATAAGAAATTGGTTATACCAGTGTATCAGGCAATCTGGACTTCCTAATGACATCAAGATGGCATCCTTCAAAAGAGCAGCAGTTCCTTTTGTATATTGTTGGACCTTCAGGTTAATAATTCTGCCATTTCCTTTTCCCTAAAGTCAGGGTCGGCTCATGAAAAGTTGTTAAACAACATGCTAAATGTGAAATATCAACCCTCACTCTAAACTTTCCCTGTTCAGAGCATCAGATGAAGACTTCACTGGGATTTATAGTGGTTCTGATTTGGGTAGCCAGAAGGGAGTTTGAAAGTTGTTGTATACTGTTAACAATTGTCTGCCCATGTCCTGCCTGAAATACCATGATTGTTTATGAGAAGTATCTTTAATAAAGCTGGATACAATTTGACTTGGGAAAAAAAAAAAAAGAGATTCAAGGGGGCTTGCTCGCCACTTTCTGCCATGTGAGGACATATAGAAGGCACAATCTGTGAGGAACAAACCTTCACCAGACAAGGAATCTCCTGGCATCTTGATCTTGGACTTCCCAACCCCCAGAACTATGGACAATATATTGATATTGCTTACATATTATCCAGTCTAAATATCATGTTATAGCAGCCCAGAGGGACTAAGACATTCACTTTTGAAATGAGAAGTCCTCAAATTTGTGGAAATTATTTCCCAATTTCTCTTCATTTTTAAAATGATGAATTTCTTACAAAGGAAAGCCAAGTTGCTTATTTTAGTTTAAACTTACAGTGTTATTTTTATAGCTAGAGCAGAGAGTGACTGTGTACTTATTCACTGAAATTTCCAGACAGCTTAAAGTCTTGATGGATTTATATTTCATATCTTTGGACATCACTATTCTCGCATTCATTTCAGATATCGACTGAATGTCAAATTGAGTGTCAGTCAAAGTTGGGGGAACACTAAGTTACTGTCAAGTTAAAAGCTTAGCCTTGGAAAGAGGAGATTAAAAGGATGATTTTTAGATGAAAAGATAGAGATTCTTGAAAGCATCTCTGAAAAAAAAAAATCTTCAACCAGCAGGTGGCATCCCAGAACTGAATTATCTCTAAATGGAGACTCCTTGGAAGTGATTTTAAATAGTGAGACTACAGGTTAGGGAAGTTGCAAAATATTTAACTCCCATGAACAAGCAGGGAAAAGTTAACTTCAAATGGTTAGTTATTGATCCACACACAGAAATCTGCTGAGAAATCTTTGAAGAGCAGAGAGATACATGGAAAAATCTCAACTCAACTTCTCAAAATGTTAGGGAAATACCTTAATAGGAATTTATGTTCCTTGGAAGCAACATTAACTCTGATTTTTTTTCCCTGTTGAATAGGCAAAAATGAGAGATGCCAGAAATATGTTATTGTAAATAAACCACTACTGTTGTTGAAAACAATAATTTACTCAACAAGCATTACTAAGCACCAGTGTTAAGTTCTAGAGATACAAAGCTGAAAAAGGCAAAGGTTTCTGCCCTCAAATAGCTCACGGCTTAGAGCAGGAGACAGTAAGTACAAAACCTGTTACAGGGGCTGTAATGGAGATAAGCGTGAAGTGGATGGGGCACAATGAAGGGAGTGAGTTTGGACAGGGAGGCTTGTACAGATTTATACAAAAGATCTTGGGGCTGTCTCAGATGATGAACAGGGGTGATCAGTGCATTCTTTCCTTTTATTTCAACATTTTTTTCTTTCTTCCATGAGAAAGAGTGGCAGAGAGAGACACAAAAAGACAGTACCCTCCACAGGGTCTTGATGCTTCAATTCACCTGTAGTCATGGGTACATGCCTGGGTACTCTGGGAGGCTTCCAGGTGTGAACCAGGAACCTTCTGGTGTGGGCTAGCCTTGTGGAGCTTCACTTTTAGCACTGCACCTCTGTCTGTCTCCTGCAGTGCGTTCTTGACAGGAGAAACCATCCCCAAACATACCAGAACATAAAGTAAGCAACAACTGGGCCAGCAGGTGGTGCGGAGATTAAGGCAGCTGGACCTCACATGGCTGATGTACTATTTGAGTCCCAGACCTAGTAGTGGAGGAACACACCAGGCCCATGTGTGTGCCCATTCCCAAAATCCTGAGAGGAGAATGGAAGAGAAGGGATTGTGGTGTAATTATACCACCTGAGGGGTATTTTCTCATTTCTCTCTCTCTGTCCTCTCCAGCAAGCACATGTACCCTATAGCTAAATTAATTGATTAATTAAAATGAAAATGAAACAAATTAAAGAAAACAACAACTTTCACATTAATTCACTTAATAAAGTCTTTTAATAACAGAATTTTTTTTAATTTCAAGGGTTTTTCTTTTTCTTTTTTTTTTTTAGAGGTTTTTGGCATAGGGTGCATGCCCTCACCAGAGAGAGAGTGAGACAGAGACAGTGAGAGGGAAAGTGAGAAATTACCCCCTAGGGGGATGGCCATGCCACAATCCCTTCTCCTTCACCTTTCTCCTGGGATCTTGGGCACACACACACACACACACACACGTGCCTGGTGTGAGTTTTAAGCCATCTGGTCTGGGACTCAACTGCAGTCAGCCATGTGGCAGTCCAGTGACATAACCACTGCTGGCCCCTTAGGGTTTTTCCTTTAATATAGTTTTTTTTTTTTTTTTTTTTTTTAAATAAAAGTGTCTTCACAATAATGGTATGACATAATCTTTTTTTTAAAAAAATATTATTTTATTTAACTTTATTTACTTTTTAAAAAATTTGACCAGAGAGGGGCAGAGAAAGAGAGACAGAAAGAGAGAGATAAAGTGAGAAAGCAAGCCACCAGGTCTGGCACTTGAACCACGGTCAGATATGTGGGAGTCCAGTGCCCCTAACCACCCCATCACCTGCCGACCCCCTCAATATATTTTCTGAATGTTTTAAACAAAAGTAGATATGTCTGTCAAGGGGAGGACAGTATTTAATGAATAGCCAAAGCAATTTCACCATTATAGAGTCTAAAATATTCATGATGAGATCTTCAGAATTTATTCTGTCAACCTAGTTTCTCTAAAGAGATCTTTGGCAAAGTGATATAAATGAGATCATGACCATTAGAAAAATAGCATATTAAAAGGCAAAAAAAAAATTCTCTTAGAAAATCACATAGTCAACTTTTGATTATTCAGGGAAATAGGAATAAAAATTAGGATGATCAAAGCATAAAAAATAGAGAAAAGGAAACAATAGTTTTTAAAAAAATTAGATTAAAGTGAAAGAATTAAATTCAAACATATTTTTATAATAACTGTAAGTGAACTGAATTTGCCTATTAAAATCAGAAACTGAGGGGTTGAGTTTAAAAAATTAAAACTGACCTAAATGCCATTCATAAGAAATACTTGGAATACAATGACATAAGGGAAATAGAATGTCAACAGAAAATTGTAAGCTATCTCAAAACCCACATTTCCTTATAATTTTAACATTTTTCTTCTAATAGACTTGCCTCAGTGAAAGCAGAAAATTAATTGGCAGTTGTAATATCACTAATACTCATTTTCAATGCAATTCTTTGATAGCAACGTAAATAAAGATATGCCTTAATATCAATCATACTTGGCAAGATCCAGTCAGAAATGTAGAAATCGCACTGATTTCTGAGAAAATTTAATACTGGAAACTGGTTGTTCGAGTATTGGAGGGATGAAAGAACGAAAGAAGACCAATGAGGTGACACAGAGGTAATTGCAGGAAACAGTTACCACTCCTTTGTTTGGGGGAAGCAAAAGGAAAGTTGGGACTGTCATAATCTTTTTCTTTTTTTAATAAACTGCAATAAGTATTTTATTTATTTATTTATTCACTTATTTATTTCAATTTGACCAGAGAGGGACAGAGTGAGAGAGAAAGTGAGAAAGCAAGCCGCCAGGTCCAGGACTGGAACCATAGTCGGCCATGTGGGAATCCAACGCCTCTAACCACCATGCCACTACCGGCCCTGGGACTGTCATAATCTAAAAGCATAGAAAAAGGGGTATGGCCCTGAAACTGAGATTTATAGTTGATAATTTTACCAAGTGAACTGACCCTTTTTTACTCGAAAAATCCTGAATCTTCAGATGTCTTTCCCTGATTGATTGCTGCTGTTTTTCATTGACTTGTACAATTGGGCAGCTTCTAAAGGATACCCACAGAAACTTTCCGGGTTCTAGCCATAGTTGTCTCCACCTTACTGCATGGCAGCAACCCAGTTCCCCCTGGATAATTAGGATCCATCACACAAGCCACTTTGATACCCTCTTATTTGCCTGTTGACTTAAGATACTTAAAAACCTGGGGCCGGACAGTGGCTCAGTGGTAATGCAGTGCTCTGCAATACTGGATCTACATGGGGAAGTCCTGGGTTTATATCCTAATCCTCCCTACATACACTGGGTGTGTGCTGACACTGAGGGTGAATCATGGCATAAAGACCCTATTGTGTGGGGGTGGGGGGCAGGAGGTGGCATGGAGAGTAAAGTGCTGGTTCCCATGTGACCAGCTTTGCAGTTTGAGTCCTGGACCTGGCAGCCTGATAATCACAGCAGGTGCATGTGTGTGCATGCCCAAAATTCTGAGAAAAGAGTGAGGGAGAAGGGATTGTGGCATGGCATTCTTCTCCCCACAACCCCACAGGGGGGCTAATTTCTTTCTTTCACTCTCTATTTCTCTTTCTCGCTCTCTGGCGAGCTCATGTGCCCAATAGCAAAAACCGAAGACCTTGTTGTGGATACTTCTCTTTCTCTTCCAGGGACTATTTAAATAAACTTAAAAGAAAAAAAAAAAAAAAGAGTCAGCTTTTGCAAGAATTAAATGTGTACAGCTTTACTCTTTTTTCACCCAAACAGGTTATCCCATCAGTTTTTATAGACACTAGCTGAAGACACAGTCTTCTAGATAGAGATAAAGGACTGCTTATTATTCACAGTAACAGCAAAAGCCAAAGTATTTTCATTAGTTCCCTGAGCTCTAATTCCCACAGAGCAACATGAAGTGTTGAATAGGACTTACATGCACACAAAGTGAGTTCTATTATAGGAGAGGAATCTTGAATCTAAGTAATTTAAATATTTTATAATGGGCAATAAGCATGTTCTTTGCTCCGGAGGAAGACATTATTTCTAATTTCTAGAACTGTAAAGAAACTACATGTTTTCTCCAGAGGCAGAGACTGTGACTTCTAAGTTTGTTCATTATATCCACATCTGGGACAAAGAGCAGTCAGTACCTAACGTGCAACACTAAGGAACTAAGTGTCTCCCAACACTGCTTACTTCAGATCACTACTGGGGCTCAGGACATACCACCGTGAAACATTTCTTGTTGTCATAGTACTTATCTGTTGATATTCTGAGAAATTTCAGGTAACAGAGGAGTTCTGAAATGCTGCTGCCTTTTTATGAAAAAGGTTTACATCTATAAGGAAAATTTTCATTAATAAAAATATCTGTATCAGGAAGAGAGCTGCTCTGGAGACAATCTTTACCACTCAAGAGATTCTAATCTGCATAACAAATGTCAACTTCAAATGAAGGCTGAGTCATAATAAGTGAAATTAAAGTGGTTTATTTGAGCCAAGGCTTAGCCCAAATCACCTAGATGAACAGACTCTGGTTCCCCAGAAGTGTGAGCATCTGAAACAGTGGCAGAGAAAGTTGGTTTATATAACACAAGGAAGGGCAAGAAGAGGGGAGGTTACAATGTATTCAGAATTTGTTTTGGTCCATTTAAAATAATGCAGGTAACTGATTGACTATACCATATTTTTACATCATGAACTTGAGAAGGCTGAAATGAAGAAAGGGTGGTGGTGGGGGGCAGTGGGGTCACATTGTTACCTTTCTGAAGCATCAGTTAGTTTGGGCAATCACCCTGATGGGTGTGGGGCACAAAGTCCTAGGCTCATGCTTTAGTGAGCCTAAAATTTAAATGAACCTCATACTCCACAGACAGCCCTGAACTGTTCTTCTTTTTCACAAGGCAAGCTTAATTCACCCTGCATTTCCTCTCCTCACTCTCCTATAACTTGTGTCCACCACTCACCAAAAACCCCACACTCCTATTCCTTTCTGTAGCTCAGGATGCACTATAATCTTCAATCATCTGACTTTTCAGGTCTCTGTTTTGCAAGACTCTCATGGATATGCATGTAATAAAAATTGTTTTTCAGATAAATCTGTGGTGTGGTGGTTAAAGCAGCTGGCTTCCACATGGCCTACTGTACAGTTCAAGTCCCAGACCCGGTACCTTGAGCAATATGTCAGTCTTGTGTGCATGTGTCTAAAATCCCAAAAGGAAGAAGAGACAGATGCAGGAGAAGGAATTGCAGTGTGACCATGCCCATAGGGGTGCTTTCTTGCTTTCTCTCTCTCTCTGTGTCTCTCTAGAAAATACATATGCCCTCTGGCAAGATTTTCCAAAATGTTTTTCTCTTGTTAAAGCATTTTTCCTTCTCCTGGGTCTGGTTAGGAAATATATAGTAGGAATACTTCAGGAAAATTGACTATGTTCACTGCCACAGATTTATACTTGCTCCTGATTGTTTTCTGGTGAAAAAGATGGACCGCATGGAATCACAGGGTCCCCTTTTTTCTAGTGTGAAGATAAAGCTTATTTAGATGAGAGATTACTATGCTAAATTAAGGCCAGAGAACAAAAATAAAAGAGGGGGACTGCTGACAATCTGCTTTCTGGTTACATCCTGTAGTCTACTCAATGGATCTCCCTAAAACACTCTTTGTCATTATTAAAAACTCGCACCAGACTCCTTTATAGCTGGCGAAAGACCTTGCTGACCGAAAGAATGTGGTATTATCTTACAGCCAATAAACTGTTCCGGATAACTTCTGGTAACAAATTTCTACCCAATCATTTTAACCATTTCCTTAAGACCCTCCTCTGAAAACATTGACCAGTACGAACTTCTTCAGACAACTTAAATGTGTCACACCTATTTTTTGTTTAAAAGATGATTGCTTTTCTCAGAGCCAATGGACATGTCTGTCACCACCATTTGGCCTGCTACTGATGGTTCTGATTCATGCCTAAGGTCTGACCTTACTTTGTGCTAGCTTTGTCAGACCAAAAATTTCCATTTCTCTTTATAATTTTTTACCTATTTTTCTAATGCCAGAGGGTGCATATGCTTGAGAGGGAGAGAAAGCACTAATGGAACATGGTCATGCCACAATTCTTTTTGTTTCATTGCTCCATCCTGTCAGGACCTTGGGCGTGTACCACACACACACACACACACACACACACACACACATACCTGGCTTGGCTTCTAAGTCACTGGGACCAGAATTCAGACCATAGTCAGTCATGTGGGATCTGGCATCCAATGCACAGTGCTTAAGCACTGTGCTACTGGTTCTTTTCTTTCTTTCTTTTTTTTTTTTTTTAAGAATTATTTGTTTTATTTTATTTATTATTTTTTAACTTGATCAGAGAGACAGAGAGGGAAAGTGAGAAAACAAGCCACAAGGTCAAGGACTCAAACCATGAGTCGGCCTTGTAGGAGTCTAGCACCTTAACCACCACACCCACTGCCCGTCCCTGAACTGGTTTTTATAACTTTAACTTTGCAGTTGTTCTTTCTCGCTCTGCTCTGGAGAAGATACCCCTGAGTTCACAACCTTAAAAGTTGGCTAAGTAACCTCGCTGACACCATTCTTTTATGACCCTACCATAAAAATTGTAGGTGTAGCAACAATTGGTGAGGCAAAAGGACCATTTCAATAACACAAGCAAAACAAAGCAAATTGCCAAAGAAGTCTAATCAAGAAAAGTAAGTAAAGGAAATGAGTGGACTTGGGCTTCCTTCTATAGCCCAAAGCAGAACTGATTAAAACCATTCCTGATCATTTCCTAGAATTGACAATTACAACTTTTTAGGACATAAGTCTCAGCACCAGACCCTGCCAGGAGAAGACATTTGTGGGTTTTGCATCAGTTTTTCTAAATCCTAGATGATAGAAAATAGCTTTCATCACACAAATCAGGAAGGAAAAGAGTCATTTTGCAAAAGAATAAAAGCTTCTCTTCTCAGTCATTTTTCACCTTGCAGTCAAAGGACATTCAGCAAAAATGAGGCTTCTATAATTTTGTTGAGAGAACATCTGGAAAGATCATTAAAAACTGGGGCTGTCGATACATCACCACCTATGAGTGTATCATCCTAGACAGGGTTTTAATTCACAGTAGACAGTCTGTACCTCCTGGGAGCTGGCTTCTGTGCCCAAAGTCATAATAAGATTACCTGACTTTCTGTGCCCTGTGTTATCAATCAATCTATGGTTAATGAAGTTACATAAAATTATTAGATAAGCCTCTGATGCAGTGATAACAATGACAGAAGGCAGTCAAATAAAATAGGGGCAGCACAAATTAATTCTCTCTTTCAAAGTTACACCTAGACAGCTGTGAATTTAGGACACTGTCATTCAATATCAGGATTTATGATTTATAATCAAACACTGGTTTTTGCTTTGGGATGCTGAATGCTTTAACAAAAACCTTAGAATCAAGGTCTCCCAAACCTTTCCCTGCTTCCCTACCCCTCTCCCCCGTACAAAGTGCATGGAAGGAGTCTCTCTGGAATTCCTTGATGGACTAAGGAAAGTTCATCCAGAAGGAATGAATTATCTTGGCTATCTTCCCTGGAATCTACATTAACCAGACTTTAAATCTTATCCAGGAAAGGAAACTCATGGAGGAGACACACCCAAACAGACTTTTATCCCCCCCCCCCCTTTAATATAATAGAGCACATGCACACATGAGAGAGAGAGGAGAAAGAGAGAGAGAATGAGAGAGAGGTGAGCATCATCCACAGGATCTAGTCATGCTGCGATCCCTTCCTCCAGTCCTCTCTCCCATGGGATCTTGGGTATTCACACTTGTGTCCCATGTGTTTCAGGTTGTCCAGGACAGGGATTCAGACCATAGTCACCACATGAGATCTGACTTTTCTTGAACAGCACATTGCCGCTGCACCATGGAGCCAGCCCTCACCTATTCTTGCAATTATTCTTCTATAGACTGTTGCCAGATGACATGTCCTCAGTCCTGGCGCAAACAAATCACTTTATTTAAGAAAAAAAAGAAGACGATAAAGAAGAAGAAGACTATTGCCTGAGAGATTTATCTGTGCAAGGCAAACTTTGCTAGCAATGCAATTGGCCCATCCTCCTCAGATAACTTGGCATCACCTCCCTGGGCGCCCATATGAACTTTGTCACAGGCTATTGTTTGTCAGCTTCATTCAAATTCCAAAGAGAATAATTTACAAGCTAATTTTGGTCTCCTGGGTTCATTCTTTTTTTTTTTTTTCCCTAAAAATCATTTACTATACCGCTAATCTGCCCATATCTTCTTCTATGAAAAGTGTATTTGGGACCAGCAGTTAGTGTAATGGCTATGTCGCTGGACTCCCACATAGTCGACCGTGGTTTGAGTCCAGGACCCGGTGGCTTAAACTCACGCCGGGCGTGTATGCGTGCGCGCCCAAGATCCCGAGAGGAGAATGGAGAAGAAGGTGATTTCTCGCTTTCTATCTCTCTGTCTCTGTCTGTCTGGTGAGCGCACGCACCCTATAGCAAAAACCTCTCCAAAAAAAGGAAAAAAAGTGTATTTAAGATTTAATCATCTGGCCCTTCACTGAGTCTCCCTGTTCTAATCCATGTTAATAAATTTGTTATGGTTTTGTTCCTATTACTCTGTCTATTGTCAGTTTGTTTTAACAGACTCATACCTTCAGAGGGAAAGGGAAATTTCCTTTCACTCCTACAAAAGTTATTTCAAACATTATTAATTGCAGGAGACACAAACTGACCATGGGCTAAAGTTTTTTGTTTTGTTTTTATAAGTGAAATTTAATAGGACATTTAAGCAACAGAAAATTTTATGTAAAAATGAAGACTTTTTGGTTTCTCTTGCTATAGGGCACATAAGCTCCCCAGAAAGAGAGAGACAGAGAGACAGAAAGCGAGAAATCACCCCCCAGGAGAGGATGGCCACGCCGCAATCCCTTCTCCTCCATTCTCCTCTCAGGATCTTGGGCACGCACGCACACGCGCCTGGCGCGAGTTTAAGCCACCTGGTCTGGGACTTGAACCATAGTCAACTACATGGGAGTTCAGCGACATAGCCATTACACTAACTGCTGGTCCCAGGACTTTTCGGTTTCTCTTCAAAAATAGAAAGGAGGGAACCAGCAGTTAGCATAATGGCTATGTCGCTGGACTCCCACGTAGTCAACCGCGGTTCGCGTCCTGGACCTGGTGGCTTAGAACTCACGCTGGGCGCATGTGCGTGCGTGCCCAAGATCCCGAGAGGAGAATGGAGGAGAAGAGATTGCGGCGTGACCATCCCCCCTGGGGGGTGATTTCTCGCTTTCTGTCTCTATGTCTCACTCTGTCTGTCTGGCGAGCGCACGCGCCCTATAGCGAAAAACCTCTCCAAAAAAAAAAAAAAAAAAAAATAGAAAGGAGACCTAGCCATGATTGTACATGCTGCTAAAATGCTGTGCTCTACAGACTGGGACCAGGTAGGAGGCCTGGGTTTATTTCTAGCCCAATGTGGTGTAGTGCTGTGCACCTATAATATGAGTGATTTGAGGAGGCTGAGACGTGAAAATTATAATTTTGAGGCTGGCCTGAGAAACATAGCAAAACCCTGTTTTAAAAAAATAAAGTCCAGATGTCAGGTGGGCATCTGTAGTCCCAGCTGGGAGACTGAGGCAGGAAGATCACAACCTGTCCTATTAAGAAAAAAAAAAAAGATGAAGAAGAAGAAAGAAAAGAAAAATTAAAAGGAAAGAAAGAAAGAAAGATTTCTCAACAAAGATTTCTCAACATAGGACCTGCATGCATGAAATTATCTATTGGTGCTGAATAACACTTTTGCTCTTCCAAAGAAATATGTGCAGACTCCAGTACTCCCTAATGTGTCTCTAAGGTAGAAAAGTTGCATGCCAGCCACTACTTTTCATGATGCTACAAGGATTTTACTTAGCATTAAGGCAGAAGTGAAGGCTGTGTAAACACATGGCCTCTCCCATCATGTTTTGTCGCTTCACCTCTGTAGGTGTCTGAGTGTAGGACATGATCTGGCTGATAACTTTCCTATCTTGATGCTTAGGTCTCCATACATCTCTAAATTCCTTCTCCATGAGGCAGTCAACTCCATTTTTAGTTGACTCTGAACATTAGAAAGCTCTTAACATTGAAATGTATCTTATAGTTTCTACTGGCCCTAGTGCTATACCTGGAGTCATACACCAGACCAAACACTATCAAATAACAAAAACTGTAATAAAATTTATGAAGAACTTAGCTCAGTGCCTGGCATATGGTAGGTGATAAATAAATGCTGGGTTTTTTTCCTCTGCTTTCTTTTTTCTTTTGACAACTCTCAATAAACATTTGTTGAGTGCTTACTATGTGCAAGGCACTATACTGGGAGCAAGAAAAAAAATCCTAGAAATTTATACCCTAGTAGGCTGAGACTGATCAGAGCACACTCTGTTACACCATTGGGCCAGAAGTATGTTCAGACTCCCCAACCAGGATAAGAAATTCTGCTTGCCTTCTAAAACTTATTTCGTTATATTTCTGAGAGAAGTTGAGGAGTCTTGATGGGCAGTTTGAAAAATATTTTTCTAATACTTAAAGGAGTACTATTTGTCATGTTCTTCAGGCACAGAATCATACTGCCCATGGCTCAGTGAGGATGTTCTATAAATTTGGCCATGTATTAGGGGATTAAGACCTAAAGAGTCTTGGTATCAGAATATACCTTCACTAATACTTTCATTTTAGTCTTATTATTATGCAATAAATTCTAAGATAGTAAGCATAATGAGCAATAGGAACAAAGGGAACAGGTACTAACCTAGTTTTTGTTTTAGTTGTTTATAAATAATATAAAAGTCAGAATCAGGGGTGGTGAGGTGCTAGGCACAAAGAAATGGAACATTCCCTTTCCTCAGAATTTGGTGTCTTTTGCCCAGCAGTCCCCAACTTTTTTGGCATCAGGGATTAGTTTTGTGGAAGACAATTTTTCCATGGACATGAGCAAGAGGATGGTTTATTTATTTACTTAATTTTTTTAGAGAGGTTTTTTGCTATAGGGTGTGTGGACTCACCAGAGAGACAGAGAGACAGAAAGTAAGAAATCACCCCTCGGGGGTGTGACCACCCCACAATCCCTTCCCTTTCATTCTCACACACACATATGTGCCTGTTGTGAGTTTTATATTGCTGGGTTTGGGATTCAAACCATGGTTGGCTATGTGGGAGTCCAGTGATGTAACCATTATGCCCTCTGCTGGTCCCATGAGAGAATAGTTTATGAGAGCACACAACCTAGATCCCACTCATGCTTCATTCACAATAGGGTTTATGCTTCTATGAGAATCTAATGCCACCGCTGATCTGATGGGAGATAGAGCTCAGGTAGTAATGAGAATAATGGGGAGTGGCTGTAAATACAGATGAAGCTTCGCCTTTCCTTTGCTCTCCTGCTGCTCACCTACTGCTATGAGATCCAGTTCCTAACAAGTTATATACCAGTACCATCCATGGCCCAGGGGACTGGAGACACCTGCTTTAGCCAATACTCAGCTTAATGCTTTTCTCATTGCCCCTTTCCTATCCCACTGAATCCTATTTCCTCTAAGCAGGGGCTTGAAGGGTGACTTCACTTTGTGACCTTTGCAGCAGCAACATTAAAGTAAAATAACTTACCTTAAGGGGGGCTTCTTACAAGTGGATGGGTTTGAAGGTTTCTTTATATTTACCTAACTCTGGAGAGCTGCCTCTTTTCCACTTGGTTGAAGGAGTGGTCGAAGGCTCCTGTTTTACTTGGCCCCAGTTCCTTGCTGAAGAGCCTGGGAAAGGATCAAAAGAGTACAAGACCCTGACCACTCTGAAAAGTGGCACCAGGTAGGTGAACTTCCTGGAAGTGCAGAGAGAGACCCCAGCCTAGGCCTGGCACAACAGCACAAACTACACCCAAGGCTGCTTCTCAGTGTGGCTCCTTGCAAGGCCATAGGTCCTGAACTGATGGGCACATTTTTACATAACTGGAACACAGAGCCAGACATGGAGGGCAGGGACTCACAGTACCCTGTATTCCACATTTCCATCTTTGATATTTAGACTACATCAAATGAGGGAAGCCCTTGAATTTAACATTCAAGGTCATGGACTTGCCTGGTCCTGATTATTTTATTCTGTATCTCTTCAGACACATAATAAATTGCCCAATGTCTTTGTATTCAAGTCATTAAGAAAAACATTTCTCAAGTCTTTTCCAGAATTTTTTTAAGAATCACAAATTGAATGAGATTAATCCCTACAAAGTAAACATAATTCTTAGCCATCTCTAAATAAAAACATAGAATCTAGGGGCTGGAAGGTGGTGCAGTGTTTGAGGTGCTAGACTCCCACATGGCCAACCATGGTTTGAGTTCTGGACCTAGCAGCTTGCTTTCTCACTTTCCCTTTCTCTCTCTGTCCCTCTCTGGTCAAGTTAAAAAAATAACAACAAATAATAAATAAAATACAATAAAATAAAAATTCTTCAAAAAACAAAACAAAAACATAAGATCTAGAACAAGGAAAGTGAGTGACCAGGTTAACTATATCCTGTCCAAATTTCCTCAGAAGTTTTATACTCAGTTCAAGTTCTATACTTAAGAGGAATTTAAAATTATTATTATTTTTCTTATATCTCTCCTTTTTTCCAAATAGGGCTTAATTAACGAGTGAAACTGAAACATGTGTTAAATAAAATTTACAGGAGCTTCTATAATACAACAGGGCAAAAAAACTAAACCAAAATGGAGTTACTTATGTTGGAGTTCCACACCATGAAGCTGAAACCAAATTGTTTATTCGACTTTCAAGAAACCAGAGGAGGAGAGAGAAAATAGCCAAATTCTCAAACAAGTCAGTCTTAGCTAGCGTGATAAAGAAGCCTTCTATACTTTAACCTTTATGAGGAAAATAATTTTGAAATAGCCAATATTCTCTTTGTTCTGTTTCTGCTTCCCTTTGCTCTTTTCTGTCTCTGATGTCAACCTCTTCTGCTCAGCTCAGTGGGACACATATTCTACTTTATATTACAGAACAAGGTGCTACCTGGTTCTAGAATTGCAAATGAAAGCCAATTCAGATCTTCAAACTAAATCTGTTGCAATTTTGTCTTTAATGAATGTTTCAAAACTGGTAAACAGAATAGTGAATTCACCCAAACCACGCCACAGGAAACAGAAATGTGATGGTCTTTGTCTTGGGTAGCAGACCCTTTCAGTCTTTCTTAGAGAAACATAAGTAACAGCACATGCAGATTTATGTACTATGAGATTTTTGAAGTACTATCTTTTCTTCCGTTAAAATTTGATTGCATCTGTACTGTTTCATAATCAATATATAATATTATTTTAGTTGCTTAATATTCTATGTAATGCATAATTTTATTCTGTATTTTTTTTTTTTTTTTTTTTGGAGAGGTTTTTTGCTATAGGGCGCGTGCGCTCGCCAGAAAGACAGAGAGAGACATAGAGACAGAAAGCGAGAAATCACCCCCCAGGGGGGATGGTCACGCCGCAATCCCTTCTCCTCCATTCTCCTCTCGGGATCTTGGGCACGCACGCACACGCGCCCGGCGTGAGTTGTAAGCCACCGGGTCCGAGACGCGAACCGCGGTCGACTACGTGGGAGTCCAGCGACATAGCCATTACACTAACTGCTGGTTCCCATTTTATTCTGTATTTTTTCACTCAAGATTGTTTTTAAGAGCTAAACATGCTATTATATATACATCTAGTCCATTACTTTAATGATGATATTCTGCTAAATGACTGCATCACAGTTTATTGATTGATTTCCATATTATGAAGCATTACCTATAATAGTAAAGAATTGGAAATAAAAAGCATGTCTTCAAACAGAAATTGTTGAATAATGATATAGCTATATCAGAATATATGTGTCTATTATAAAGAATGAGATAAAAGCATTAACTTGGAAAGATGTCAATGATAAATTATCAACTATATCGAGTAATCTTATTTTTATTTTTTAAAAAATATATAAGATTAAAGTTGCATTAATATATTGACTATATATGATATATAAATATGTGAGTTTGTATAAACATGGGAAAAAACAATAAATCCATGGGAAGCAATAAACAAAACGTTAATATGGATTTACGTGGTCATGAAATTAGACAGGAGAGGAAGAGATTGCACATTTTTATTTTATATGCTTTTGTATTGTTTAATATAGCACGTGTTTTAGTTTAAAACAGCAATAATAATAAAACGTTCAAGAAAACAAAATAAATTTTAACATTTACTTTTTGCTTCAGGCTCTTCCTAAATAATTGGTATTAAAATACCATCTCCCAAACATTTTTTCCCACCTCTCTCACAAGTGTTCCTCAAAGTTTCAAATGTCAAGCCAATTCCTCTTTTTTTGTGTCAGATGATAAAATAATCCATACTATAGTGTGAATGCTTGATGTCATTTTCACTGTTACTCTACTCCTGGACATTTGACTCTTTTAAAGAGCTGTAAACAAGATGTAGGATATAAGTTATTCATCTGAATGCCTTTCTGATTCCAACAAAGTGGGATGACTGAGGGAGCAGCTTTAGGGAAAGAAGTCTTCCTGGTAGTCCTCACTCCTGGACATATCACAGTCCACCTACTCCAACTGCACATATTAGTCAGGGAAAAGGGTCCCTGTACAGCTTGTTGTGGTTACAATTTCAGGAAGTCCCCTGTAATCCCATATTAAAATATTGAAGGGAGTTTCCACAGGTGCATCATTTTGTTGCAATCGAATCATTCAAACAGATTCTAAGAGGTCTAATTTCATTTTCTGAATGGCAAAGGTGAAGAGAAGATTTTATTTTGGTTTTCTTTCTTCTTGCTACACATTAAGTTCCTGAATCTACAGAAAATCAATGATGATTATTTATCTTTCTCCAAGTAGGCTGGCCACCTGGATTTATTTTGCAAGAATAGAATAACTTGGATCAGTGTTAACAACCTGAGGCAAACTGTTTCTTTTTTTTTTAAGACAGTTTTATTCCCCCAATTTTATTTATTCATTCATTCATTTTGACCAGAGAGAGACAGAGAGAGAGAGAGAGAAGGAAAGTGAGAAAGCAAGCCACCAGGTCCAGGACTCAAACCATGATTAGCCATGTGGGAGTGCCCAGCACTTCAACCACCATGCCACTTGCTGATCCCAGCAAACTGTTTCTTAATAGTGTTGACAATATCTCCAATGATGATGTTCCTCCCATCATAGACCTCCCAAACTCCCTAGACCCAGAGTCCTGCTTCTGATAGTGGCAAGAATTACAGGCCCATGTAGAAGCAAATGTACACTCACAATGCCTAAGAACTACTCCTGGAGGGAACCAGCAGTTAGCGTAATGGCTATGTTGCTGGACTCCCACGTAGTCGACCGCGGTTCGCGTCCCGGACCCGGTGGCTTAAAACTCACGCCGGGTGCGTGTGCGTGCGTGCCCAAGATCCCGAGAGGAGAATGGAGTAGAAGGGATTGCGGCGTGACCATCCCGCCTGGGGGGGTGATTTCTCGCTTTCTGTCTCTCTGTCTCTCTGTCTCTGTCTATCTGGCAAGCGCACGCGCCCTATAGCGAAAACCTCTCAAAAAAAAAAAAAAAAAAAAAGAACTACTCCTGGACATGTTCTATTGATGAGCTGATGCTTTTCAGCGGTGTAATTTGGAGACTTTCAGTTGTGGCAAAGGCATGTGAAAATGATTCCATCTACATTTCAGGATTACTTTAAACTGAGGAAAAGTAAGCAAGGAAAGATTAATCTCGCTCCATCCCAGTGGAACTCTCCCGTGAGGTCCAGAAGGTACCTGGTAGGCAGAAACAGAAGCCAGGTATTTGCACTTATTTACCTTAAACTCTGTGTTGCCTTTAACTAGCTCCTTTAGTTGTACTCTGCTGTTTTATTTCCCCATAGTATAAACTGACTTAAAAAAAGAGAAATAAAAATCAAGAAATCACAAGATTCTTTGCCTATTTTAGAACAGTGGTTCTCAAACAGAGGAGAATCTATTCCTGAGAGAACATATGATGTTATCTGGGGATATTTTTGGCCATGAACCACAGGTAAGCAGAGGGTGCTACTGGTATCTAGTGAGTGAGGTCAGAAAGGCTGGTAAACACCCTACAATGCACAAGACAGCTTCCCATACAAAGAATTATTCAGCCCAAATGTCCATAGAGACAAGGTTGACAAGTTCAGGGTCAGCCTGGCAGATGTGTTTTACCACTGCTCCACCTCATCTGGCTCCTTTATTATAACTTTAAACACTGTCTCTACAGTATTTATATTTACATAATAACTGACTGGATGGCTTAGTGTAATTCAAGAAATTTAAGGCACTTGTGAACAATGAGAAATTAATTTGGGGAGTGGGAAGTAACTTTCTGTCTTCTGTTTGCCCCTGTAGGGGTCCCATGGCTCAATGAATAAGGCAAACTCTAAATGTGGGGCCTGGATTATCAGTTTAGTTTTATAAAAGTAATGAAGGGGCACAGAGAAAGGGTGAATGCGGTGCTGGATGTCGGTAATAGGGTAGATGGTGTCAAAAGAAGTTCAATAAATCAAGGTTAAAGATCTAATTGGCTTTTATTAGCTGTTATGAATCAGGCAGCATTTCAGCTACAAAATAAAAAGGCACTCCGCCAAAGAGAGCAGAACAGTCCATCTTTTAAGTACCTTGAGCAGGAACAGGAAACATGTAGTTCAAAAGGCAGATTGATTAATACCAGGTTACTCCAGGCTGCTTTCCTCATATGGTTTAAAAGCAAAGGGGGCTTCTTACTCATACCAGCTCACATTGACTGGGTTAACTTTATCGGATTGGATTGGGTGCTATCAATCTTCTATGTTTTGGACCATTTCTAAATTAATTTTGACTCTTGGTACCTAGCATGAATGGCTTCCCTCTGGTTGAATCTGAATTCTTGGGGTCCATTGCAAGAGTCCCATAGCTCCACAATGGCCTCTCATGAATTTTATTTAACCATGTGATTGTGGTAGGCAAATACCTAAGTATACTCATGAATTTTCTAGAGATTGTTTAGGTAGGCATCCATCTGTGGGAAAAGAGAGGAAGAGACCATTGCCATCAGAAAAACAGTGTTGCTGTGGAATGGGGGGGTGAAGAGAAGAGGATAGAGAAAGATAGCAAGAGAACAAATAGAGAGGCAGGACGTTAGTGGAAAAAAGATACGGCTTATTACCTGTTGATGATGACATGTATAGTATTCTCAACTGGATTGGTCTGAGAAGTATTTCATGATGGGTAAAGTCTTTTTACAAGCAAAATGAGAAATAGTGATTGACTGTTTTAAAAAATTGGAATAATAATAATGATGATTGGGAAAAACATTAAAAAGATATTGAATGATGAAGTGGGGAGATTAATGTCTCTGTATTGACTGACATGCATGGCATTCCCTTTTGAAAAAGCAATGTAATACACTGTAAAGTTATATGCAATCCAATGTAATGTAAACAAGATTATGATGATAATAAAAAAGAAAAAAAAGAAAAAAAAAGAAAAACAGTGTTGCAAAAAAGCTGCTTCTGAGGAGTATTGCTCTTTAATTCTCTGCTTTCCTTCCTAGTGGGTGAATGCAAAGTCCTTTGAGAACTACAGATATAGCAGAAGCTGAAAGGAGAATAGTACAGATGTCTATAGACAAAGAAGCTGGTGAAGATCAAGGAGGAGGATATTGACTTAGAGAGTTTCATTGTTCACAGGTCCATCTTCAATTGAGTCTTTCATTCATCTTTTGTTTTTTTTTAAGTTTTCTTTTTTCCCCATAGGGCACATGTGCTCTCCAGAAGAGAGAGAGAGAGAGAGAAAGAAAAAGTGAGACATCACGCCAATACCCCCAGGGGGAAGGTGATGGTCACACTGCAATTTCTTCTTCATTCTCCCTGGGATTTGGGCATGCACACACATGTGACTAGCATGACTTCCAAGCTTCCTGATCTGGGACTTAAGCCATAGTCAGTCATGTGGGAGTTCAGTGCCTTAACTAGCATTCCACTGCTGGCCCCAAGTTTTTCATTCATTTTAAGTTGAGTCTTGCATACGGTGTTGTAATAGGCAGGGAGCTAGTAATAAGCAGGTAGCCCAAAGAAAATAGCAGAAGAACACATACCACATCAGTCGCAACTTATCAGGAGTTACAACCAAACCCTCCATGAAAAAGCCTCCTTCACACCCAGCTCCTGGTGCCAGGAAGGTGTGGCAAATCTCATTTTTCTTTCTTGGTACTTGAGGAAGATACATACGGATGATTGTGAATTTCCCTCTTTTCATTCCTCATAAATACAAAAAGTTCTAACCAGACATTTTGGTCAACATCCTGATTCCCACTGGGGCAGTAAACTGATTGGGCAGTTCATCCTCGTAAGGATGCTCCTATCATCATGGCTCACACTGGGCATGTACAGTTAGGGAATCAAATTCCTCAAATTCTTCACCTGTGAGAGAGATGGGCAAGTGCAGGAGAAAGCCAGCAAATTCAAAGAACACAGATACTATGACAAACCTCCCACTGTTAAATATTCATCATCACCTCTAGTAATAAAAATAACACCTAATCCAGTTCCAAATGCAGTTGCTACCTAGCAACCGGCCCGCCCAAAAGTCTTTTCGGTGTATTTCTTTTCTAAAATCTTTCTTCCCTGTTAAATTCTCATTTCTACTTACTTTTATTGTGGTTGTGACTTTATTTTGTGCCTAGGGTCAGGTCTCTAATTTTAGTGATCTGGATCTGAAGAACCAAGGATTTTACACAACACAGCTCAAAACTCTCCCATCTTATGACAGATTCAGTAAAGTAGATTTCCCTCCCTAATATGGGCAGACGTTATCCAATCTATTCAGGGTCCAATAGAACAAAAAGCAGAGAGAGGATTTACTTCTTTTCCAGACTGCCTTATTGAGCTGAAACATCAGTCTTCTGCACTTGGACTGGGATTTACATCACCAGATCCCTTGGCTGTCAGATCTTTGGACCTGGACTGGAAACACACTCCTGGCTTTTCTGGGTCCCTAGCTTGTAGATGGTAGATAATGGGGGCTTCTCAGCCTCCATGATCATGTGAATAAATTCCTCCCTCATCATATTGGCTTACATCTCTACAGAATGAACCCTAGCACAGATCCCACTCCAGTGCCTGTGAACTTCAGGGCCTTTAAAACGGTGTTTAAAGATAAATGAGGTGATAAGAATGGAGCTCTGATCCAAGAGACTGGTATACTTACAATAGAGGAAGAGATATCAGGATCTAGCTAACTATTTCCCATGTAGGAACAAAATGAGAAGATAGTTAACTTCTGAATGCCTCTAGGCATACTCTCCAGGAAGAGCGCTCTCCTCATGAACAGAATCAGGTGACGCCTTGATCTTGGATTTTCTAACCTCTGGGATTATGAAAAACATTTTAAAAATGTTTTTATTTTTTATTTTTTTGGAGAGGTTTTTGCTATAGGGCGCATGCGCTCGCCAGACATACAGAGAGACAGAAAGCGAGAAATCACACCCCGGGGGGATGGCCACGCCGCAATCCCTTCTCCTCCATTCTCCTCTCGGGATCTTGGGCACGCACGCACACGCGCCTGGCGTGAGTTTAAGCCACCTGGTCCGGGACGCGAACCGCGGTCGACTAAATGGGAGTCCAGCGGCATAGCCATTACACTAACTGCTGGTCCCCTTAAATGTTTTTTAAAGTCTCTTAGTCTGTAGAATTTTGTTATGGCACCCTGAGCAGAACCCCCAAGTCAAACATATGAATATTTCTTCAATGAAACAATGACTATTAAAACTAAGAGTCCCTGCGGACAGCAGGTAGTGTGGTGGTTAAGGTCACTGGACTTTCATGGTTGACTGTGGTTTTGAGTCCCAGACCTGGCAGCTTGCTTTCTTACTTTCTCTCTCTCTCACTCTGTCCCTCTCTGCTCAAAGCTAAATAAATAAATAAAAATAAACAATAAAAAAGTTAAATAATTATTTAAAACAAACAAAAACAACTAAATGTCCCGAAGACTATAAAAGGATTATAGTGTATTTATATAGCAATATATTTGTGAATAAAATAGTGGAATATAGATTAAAAATATTCTAGCAATTTCTAGTGAAATTTCAATTATATACAGGTTATAAGTAAGTTGAAGACTCTATTTACCCAGTTATGTACACACACACATGCATGACACACATACTTAACAAATTTTCTTAGAAACAAGGATATATCAATCATCAGGTTACAGCTACACATCATAGATGGGGTCAAGAAACTAACAGTTTCTTGTCATGTAGCCCCCTTCATCTCCAAAGCCACACATCCAGTCCCTCTCACTGTCAAATTTCTCATCAGAAAGATATCCTCCCTTTTAAGTACTCACATGATTAGGTCAAGTCCAACTTTGGGGGACTCTCTTTCTTAAAATAATCCAATCATGGGTTATTTTTATATCCATTATATTCACAGTTCACATTCTAAGGGGAGTAAATTATACAGAATGTCTACATTAGAGGATGGGTGTATGGAGTGGCCCAATCTGAGCAAACATGGTGACCTTTAGATGCATGCAGAAATGCAGTTATATGAGCTTAATTTGCATAGCATGAAAGCAACTTGCATGCAAATATGCTAACTGCCTGTTGTTATTGATACTGTAGAGTAGTATCTATCTAAGGAAGCCACATCTGTTTATCAGATTTTGCCCCAAAAGATCAGAGAAACTACATGGTGGCCATTGTTTTCACATCTTCAAATGATTAACACCCAAAAACAACTGGCTTGGTATTCTATTTCCTCTTTCCCCATTTTCTGCCCTTTAAAAGAATAAGCCTGAGGCTGGTGAGGGATCATGACTTTCTCCATCAGAGAAGTCTGGCCCAATCGAGCCTCGCTTTTCTATACCTGTATGTTTTTGTGTGTTTATTTTGATGTTTATTTCTAATCCACAGCACCCTCCCCCCAGAAAAACGTGTTCTGCAGAGTGGGTCCTGGCAGATAGGAATCTTGGGACCTATTTAAGAACTCTTTCCATTACGGCATAAGTATCCAAAAAGCTCAATGAATCCCAAACTAGATACACAAATATACCTCATGAAGGCACATTGTAGTGAAATTAATGAAAATTAGTGATAAAGAGGAAATCTTAAAAGCAACCATAGGAATAAAGGACATATCACATGTAGACTAAGAAGTAAAAGTTATTACAGATTTCCCATCTGAAACTATGGTAGGCAGAAGATAATGGAATAATATTTTTTAAGTACTGAAAGAAAAAAAAAGATCAACCTATAATTTTATATCTAATAAAAATATCCTTCAAAAGTGAAGACAAAACAAAGACCAAACAAGGGCTCAGACAATTCATCACCAAAAGACCTGAATTACAAAAAAATGTTAAAATTCTTCTCATAGAATAAAAATGATACTAAATAGAAACATAAATCTACATAAAGAAGTGGAAAATCTTGGACTGAGGACATTGTGGTAGGTTAAGTCCATCTTTGGGAGACTTTCTTTCTTAAAGCATACTATACCACAGAAAATAACCTAATCACAAGAATGACTGTTCCATTATATTCACAGTTCATATGCTAAGGGGAGTAAATTATACAGAATGTCTACATTAGAGGATGAGTGCAGGGAGTGGCCCAATCTGAGCAAACTCCCCTGATCCCCTTTACAAATGTGACAATGTTTCTAATCTTATCAAGTGGTGGAGTCTATTTTCCCATCTCCTTAAAAGTTGGTCTTGTGACTTGCTTTGAAGGTGGTAGAATTAATGGTATATAAAATCTGAAGCTATGTCTTAAGAGGCATTTCTCCTAAACCATTTTGTAATCCCAAGACCACCGTGCTGTGAGAAAGCTCAACCTTACATATTGGAGGATGGGAGGTTACATGGATGAAAACAGACATTGTCTAGCTTAGGGCCACACCAACTGCCCTGACATGTGAATGATACAGTCTTGGACATTTCTGCTCCACTTCAGTTCCCATCTGATTGCAATTGCACAAGAAGGCGAAGTAATTATTATCCCTATTATCCTCATGCCTAACTGTATTTGCAAGATTTCAACAACTTCTCCTTCACTCAAGATATAAAACTGTCCAGTCATGGTGGTGTATGTGGGAGAGCACCACTGTATATGGCTGAAGCCATATGGAAGGCCCAATTTAGCTTCTTGCCGAATATAGACAGGTCATGTGTGGTGTCACATATGTGGTTCTAGATAACTGACAGGCTGGGGGACAACAATAATAACATGGCCTCTCTCTCCCTCATTAAAAAAAGATTAAAAAACACTCTATTTCTATTAATATGATCAGTATTTCTTTACTTTCACCTTCTAATGTATTCAGTGAATAAGTACTCGATATAAAAATTGATACAATTGTTTTTCATTAGTGACTACAAATTTTACTAAATCTTCTTGTTAGTAGTTTTCTTTTCTTTTTATTTTTTCTTTATTTTTTTAAGAGGTTTTTGCTATAGGGCGCGTGTGCTTGCCAGACAGACAGAGAGAGACAGAGAGACAGAAAGCGAGAAATCACCCCCCAGGGGGGATGGCCACACCGCAATCCCTTCTCCTCCATTCTCTTCTTGGAATCTTGGGCGCGCATGTGAGTTTAAGCCACCGGGTCCGGGACTCAAACCGCGGTGGACTACGTGGGAGTCCAGCGACATAGCCATTACACTAACTGCTGGTCCCAGTAGTTTTATTTTCTAACAGTAGAATAGCAAAAGTATGTGCCTAGCATTTGTTAATGCTTGTTCCACAATACCTCTCTAAATATTAGCAGCCTCATAAATTGTGTCCTTAAGACTAACCTCTTTTAGGAAATCTTAGATTAGTGGGCCTCTGTTCACTGAAGCAAGCATACAGTTTTGGGGAGAAAAAGTATTTATACTTGCTCTTTATAGTCTGTAAAATTCCTTAGTCCCAAGGCTATAATACCAATATTATGTCGGGAGGAAAAGAAAATCTAAAAGCATTACGCAAGTTTGGAGGAGGGTTTGCAAAACGATTGTCCAGAAGCAGCATGACTTTACAGTTTTCTCCCAGTCCAGTCTGCCTGCATTAAGCCTATATTGCTGGTACACAGTAACTATTGAACCATAAAATATTTCTCTAATTACTTCTGGCTTGTTGTTTGCATACTGGTACACAAGTGAAGTGTATATGCCTTTCCAATTTCATGAATGTAGGATTCTCCCAGGCACTGCCAATTTTATCTTAACTGTTCCTCTAGCACTGAACACCAAAAACAATCTACCTGTGTTTAATATTGTTAAAACATTAGGGGTTTCTCATGAGCCAATGCTTTTCTCTTTTCTTCTCTTCTCTTTATATGCCAAAGGGTGTGTGGGATTGCCAGACAGCAAGAGCGAGAGTGATTGAGAGAGAAAGCCCCAACCCATGGGGTGCGGCCACACTGCAATCTCTTTTCCTCTATTCCTCCCTCCCACCAGGATTTTGGGTACTCGTGTATATGTGCCTAGTGCATTTTCCAAGTTGCGAGAGGTTGCACTCAAACTGGAATTCAGCCATGTGGGATTCAGCCCTCCCCCCATGCACTGTGATTAACTACTGCTCTATGGGGTTGGCCCAAACCATTGTTAGTGGTTTTTCTTTCATAGGTAGTGGTGGTTAAATCTTGATACTGCTATAGAACTTTATCAAATTTATAAATAGGTTCAAGGCTAAGCTTTACACTGGACACTTTTACCAAGTTTATCAAGATTTTAGTTGCTTTGACACCAATAGAAGCAGTGCTTTTATTAAATTTTTTTTTAGAGTTTTACACCACAATACTCCTAAATTCTGTAGGTAGCTATGATGGTTAAATTTTATGTGTCAACTTGGCTAAACTATGACCAGTCATTTGGGAAAACCCTAGTCTACATGTTTTTATGAAGGTATTTTATAGATGTGACTAACATCTACAAACAGTTTACTTTACAAGTAAAGGAGATTATCCATGTTAATGTTAGTAGGCTTCATCCAACCAGTTGAATGCCTTAAGAGCCAAAACAGATTTCCTGGAGAAGAAGGAATTTTACCTCGAGGCTGTATCATAGAAATCCTGCCTGAATTTCCATCATAGCTATCTACAGATTTTGGATTGTCCCACAACTGTGTGAGATAATTACTCAAAATATTTTTTTTACATATAAAAATATGTATAAAATAATATCCTGCTGGGGAACCAGCAGTTAGCGTAATGGCTATGTCGCTGGACTCCCACGTAGTCGACCGCGGTTCGCGTCTCGGACCCGGTGGCTTACAACTCACGCCGGGCGCGTGTGCGTGCGTGCCCAAGATCCCGAGAGGAGAATGGAGGAGAAGGGATTGCGGCGTGACCATCCCCCCTGGGGGGTGATTTCTCGCTTTCTGTCTCTATGTCTCTCTCTGTCTGTCTGGCGAGCGCACGCGCCCTATAGCGAAAAAAAAAAAAATCCTCTCCAAAAAAAAAAAAAAAAATCCTGCTGGGCTTGCTCCATGGCTCAGCAATAATGTGCTGTCAAGAGAAGTTAGGTCCCACCTGGTGACTATGGTTTAAATCCCTGGCCTGGTTAGTCTGAGACATGCTATGCACACATGCAAGTGCCCAAGATCTGATGAGCTGAAGGACTGGAGGAAGAGGATTGCATAAGACCAGGCCCTGTGGTGGGTTCTCATCTCTCTCTCACTCTCTCATTCATGTGTGCATGCATGTGTTCTATCATAAATAAAGAGGGGGGAAAATCCCACGGATTCTGTTTCTCTGGAACAACATTGACTAATATAGCAAGCTGCTGAATATTCATGCTGCTTTTGATATCGAAATTTTATGGTATATTACAACTCACTTCATGACCAACAAAATAGTAGTATATGTTCATCCCTCCATTGTCAAACCCCCTTAACTAACACAAGATATCTGTATTGTTTGTTCTTCACAATGCTTTCTTATAGTCAGTAGTTTTGGGCCATTATTGCACAGGAAACCTTCAGTCTGCCCTTCAGTCTTTTTAAGCCACACTGTTTTTATTTTGATACTTTGTTTTTCATTAAAACAGACAACATGATCTGTCTACTTTCATAACTTTTCTTGCTGCATTATTGATGACTACAGAAACTTACTTTCTTTCTTCCTATCTCATCACTGTTACCTAACGGGCAGCTTTAGCTTTCTTCCAAGAGTGAATTTCAATGCAAGTTTCAACATAGCAAAAATGTGCACAGCAGACTTGATAGTGCTGAGTATGAACTCCGAGTGAGACACGACTAATGGTCAAAACTGTTTGGCATTTAAATGAGTTTTGTCCCACCATGACAAAAGGCTTCTGTTTCTCAGAGCTTTTTGGATTTTGTAATTGTAGATAAAGAATTGCAGAACTGTACCTGTCTCCTGCTGAAATGTCACACATTTTGAAATGTCCTTGTTTGACTAAACATTAAAACAGAGTGTTCTCTGGAAAGAGAACTCCTGCCACCCACTTTTGTTACATGTGGGACATTAATAAGGCGATGCTGATCTCATCTTCCTGGCTGGGCGTCCTTGGCTGAGATTCCAGAGCAGTGGCAGTGAGAGCTTCCAGATCCATCAGGCGGAGCTGACCGATGAGCTTGTCCTGGATCTCACACCACTTTGTTGCTCCAGCATTTTAAGTCCTGGACAAGCTGGTACCCTGAAGGACTTCCTTCTACTATAACACCAAATCTTAGAAGAGCTTTACTCACTTTCTGAGGGCCTCTACTCTATAACTGCCAGTCCCCAGTGACTATGCCGTCTTGGTCCACTAAATCTTTGCTGTTAGGAATATAGTGAGATGGAGGGATTGACAATCAAGGGACCCTGAATTTTGTCCTGGAGCAAAATAGATGCACAGAAAATGATGTCTGGCAAAGAAGTGTGTTTTGCCCTGGTGCAGGCTTTTGTGATCTGAACTAGATCACAAAACTCGGTGAGTGTATTTTGCCTAGATTAGGCTGAACTCTTAGGCTTTTTGTTTTAGGCTCTTGCCCTGCAAAAGTAAAAGAGCCTAGATACCTATAGCAGGGTCACATTCTTCCCCGTTGAGGGTAGAATGAGGGAATGTGGGGAAATGGGAGGCACTGTGACCATCCCGTGGTCAACAGCTTCCTTGAATTTCATCTTTGACCCTATTGTCTGACAGACAGTATTAAGTGAGGCCAACTGCGAACACCAGAGACAGTGTAGGAGGAGGGTGGGAAATGATAGAGGGTGACAGGGAGGGAATCAAGTGAAAAAAAGAAAGAAGTAAAACAGTTAAGGAACACAAAATGGAAAATTATCTATTGAAGATAATAGGTATGGTATTATCTTTGATTGGGCCAATATTCAGTGTATTCTGAATGGGAAATTCATTTTGTATGCTGTAATGACATATAGTGAATGAATGTAAAATTTTTTATTAAATTAAAAAAGAGAAAAAGAGGCTATCTTATCTAGCCTCTTGGCATAAAACATACTCAAAGCATCAGTGTCATCAGAACATTTTTCCCAAAATAGACTAATTTAAAGCCTTCCATTTGCTGTACTCTCCAGACCTACCTGCCCTAGTGACTCTTCTTGCCCTTGGTCATGTTTTTGAGGGAACAGAAAGATAGCAGGAAAGGAGAACTCTGATCTGCTCATGGGCGACCCAGTGAATGCTTTATGAGGATGACTGAATAAATGAAAAGGGAGCAAGACTTCTTATAATCACAATCATCCTTTATAACAGAATATTGTATAAAGGAAGCTGCTTTAAACCATTTGCTTACTTACTACTTCGGAGGGGGGAAAAATCTCTTCAACCTCAAGCTAATGGCTAACTGGGCAGAACGATGTGTAATAAAATATATACTGTTTGGAAACATGGGACCCAGATAAATCTTAACTTCCTCCTCACTCATGTGTTTTTCTTCTTTCAGAAGGTAATCAAAGACATTGAAGATGTTGGCATTTCCAGATAGAGAGATCAGATCTTAACATATATTTTGTGCCAGAGGTCATTCTTCAATAAGAAAGAACAACTCACAGAATGCTTATTCTCATACCACTCTCTGAATTAAAATATTGGCCTGATGTACTTGTCTGTGTTGTTTTCAGAAGAGTCTGGACCTGAAATCTAATTATATTGTATATTAGAACACCAATACTGATGTTATTCCATCAATTCCCCTAATCTTTTATAGACTAAAAACTTTTGGCCTAGATTTGTCTTCATTCATGTTAATTGAGCCATCTTAATGAAATATTTTGATGTATCTGGGAGAAAGTTCATTCTGATATTTGGTCAGATCCAGACCCATTTTCAGGTCTCATTGGAAACTAATTGGGAATATACAAAGGCACATGTCAATTAAACTTCTATAACAGATTAAGTAATGGTAGTCTTTTGTCAACTATCTTTTAACAACAGTCTGAAATATCACCTTTTATGTAATAAATATGAAATCTATTTTTGGTACTGATATAAATATTTAACCTTCATGAATTATAAATTTAAGCAAGGAATGCTTTAATTTCTGTTCTTTACCTAGATGCCAAGAAATTGCCAGAACTTGCTCAAGCTTAATTTGATATTATGATTCCATTTTACAGATGAGGAGACTGAGGCACAAAGAAGATATTACAAAATACTCACAACCACATATATAGTAATGCTAGGATTTGAACATAGAGAACTGGCTGGCAGAAACTATGTTCTTTTTTAAAAAAATAATTACTTATTTAATTTTATTTATTATTGTTATTTTGTAATTTACTATAGGGCACATGTGCTTATCAGAGAGGTGGGGGGAGTGAGAAAGCAAGCTGCCACGTCCGGGACTCAAACTATGGTTGGCCTTGTAGGAGTCCAGCGCCTCAACCACCATACCAGCTGCTGGACCCAGAAACTTTGTTCTTAACCATTGTGTAAAACTGCTTCTCACAAATGCTGTACCTTATCAAGGTCCTAAGGCCTTCCATGATCTGGTCCCAAATAGTCTCTAGTCTCATTTCTTGCCATGCTCACTCCACTCAAGTCAAACTAGCCTCCTCATTGTTCCTTGAGTATTTCTAATACACTCTCACTTCATGGCCTCTGAAACTACCGTTTCCATCACACATATTCTTTAGTACCCAAATATCCTCATGTATTCCCTCCTCACTTCTTTTGGTGTCTAATCAAATGTTACCTCAACAAAGTTGCATTCCCTGGCCTCCATATCAAAAAATGAATCTCTCCCCCTCTCACCTCCTCACTCTCTATTCTTCTAACCTGCATTATATATTTTTGTAGCACTTATTAAATGTTACATAGATGGGGCTGGCGGGTGGCATGGGGGTTGAGGGCATTGGACTCCCACATGGCTGACTGCAGTTTGGGTCCCAGATTGGGTGGCTTGCTTTCTCACTTTCTCTCTCTCTCTTTCTCTCTCTCTCTCTCTCACACACACACACACACACATACACACACACACACACACACACACACACACACACACTGTCTCTCTTTGGTCAAATTAAAATAGATAAATAAAGTTAAATAAAAAATAATTCTTTTTTAAAAAGTTACATAATACCTCATTTTATTTACTTAATTTTATTTATTATTATTTTTAAAAATTTGATGAAAGAGACAGAGAGAGAGAAAGAAAGTGAGAAAGGAAGCCACCAGGTCCAGGACTCAAATTGTGATTGGCCATGTGGGAGTCCAGCCCCTTAACCACCCTGCCACCTGCTGACCCCAAGTTGATCACTTTTTCATATGATGGATCTACTATCTAAACATGCAAGAAAAAAAATCATCTTTATAGAAGATTTAGGAGAATACCTTTATAATTTGTAGCTGGGCAAATGCTTATTTTTCTTTCTTTTTTTTTTCTTAAGTGTTTTGCTTTAGGGCACATATATTTGTGGGGGGAGACTGAGAGAGAAAGTGAGAAATCACCCTCCCCCAAGAGGTAATGGTCATCTTGCAATTCCTTCTCCTCCATTATTCTCTCAGGATTTTGGGCATGTACGCACACATATCCAGTGTGATCTTTCAAGTCACTGGTCCAAGACTCGAACCAAGCAGTTGGTCATATGGGATCCAGTGCCTTAACCTCCATGTCACCAGCTGGCCTGCAAAGGTTTCTTAAGACACAAAGAACGGTAGCCATAAACAAAATGATAAATTGGTATTTGTAAAGTTGTTTCTTTTCATTAAAAAAACCCATTAAGACAATGAAAAGGGAAGCCACAGAGTAGGAAAATGTATTTGCAATACTGACAACCAACAAAGAATTTTTATCTAAAATATATAAAGAACACTAAAAATTAATAAGAAAAAGCTAGGTGACTCAACAGAAAAGTGAGACATAGACATGTACCTCACAAAAGAGGTCAATAAATATATAAGGGTACTTCAAAAAGTGTGTGGAAAATTTAATTTGTTACAAAAACTTTTGAAATTTATTATAGTTTTCCCATAATATGTATTATCCATGAACTTTTTAAAAAATTATCTATTCTATTCATTTATAATAATAATAATTATTATTTTTAACTTGCTATAGTCATCAGAGAGAGAAAGAGAGAGAGAGAGAGAGAGAGAGAGAGAGAGAGAGAAAAAGTGAGAAAGCAAGCAGCCACGTTCAGGACTCAAACTCAGTCAGTCATGTGGGAGTACACTGCCCCAACCACCAAGCCACCTGCTGGCCCCCATGAACTTTTTCAAGACCACTTATATGTTTGTTTTCAAACCCATTAGCGATTCAGAATTCTCAATTAATATCAAAGGTTCAGAAAATCCAGGAAAGTCAAATACTGCACTGATATTCTCAGAGAAACAAATGTAGATAAAACAGGATTTATTGTCCTGTCAACAAGCATCATCCTGTTGAAAAATACAACACAATAAAGTGCAAGTCATAAAGCCTAAAAACAAGGCTTAAAGCACACAGCAGTGACATAGCTTAATTCTGAATAAAAGGTACACAGATATTTCAGAAGAGGTGACAATGAGCTGTGCTCTGACAAATGAATCAATGAGAGAGCTATCAATGTGTGCCTCCCAACTTGACGGACCTCTCAGGAGGCCCTATTGATGGTGGATGTGGAGAGAGGACAATGACAGAAAGTCTAAGCAATTCTCCCAAAGTGATACCTTTTCAATGATTGGGAATAATGGGACTAAAAACATGGGGGTTGTCCTGGGAGCCCTCAGTGAGAAAACAGGTCTGGCTGGTCCTTTGCTTGCAGGCCAAAGAACTAGAAACTCCTTTGGATTTCCACACATTTTCTTCAGGAGTCGGGCTTCAACTGATATCATTGTAACCCATATGAGTTTCCTTTGACATCTTCCATGATCTCACTTCTGTAGGTCATTAACCATTGAAAGCTTCAAGATGGGTGGAATATACACTGTTTCAGCTAATTTATCCTGAGTTTATGAGACAAACTGCTGTTCCTTTAAAAGGTTTCAGTGTTAATCTTCACAGAAATAATGAAAACACTGTCAACTAGTTGGCAAGAATTTCAAAGACACCTTTTTATCTCTGGCAGTGAGGTTGGCCTCTTTTACTGTCAGTTATTCCAGTTCAAGGAAGAATAATACCATTACTGTTTTCTAGAACACAGCAAAACACTCCTGAAGCAAATTGGTAGTGGAATTTTTTTCAAAATTACAACATTTTCCAGTGAAAATAAATAATTTCCAGTGGGTCTTACATGGAATTGCAAGGACACTCTTCTAGACACAGAAGCAAGCACAGGTGTTTGACATTCGCTGACATATTTTGCTCCAATTTATTTTGAATTGTAAGGAATTGGATAGACTATTTTTTTCTTTTAGTATTTTTATGATACTAATAGTTGGATGAACAACAATCCAGCTTTCATTTTCACTGCTAGCCTATGCACAAGTTCTTTAGATATGTAATTTTCAAACTGTTCCATGCAGCCCCAAGGTTTTCCTCAAAAACAGAGGTATTTTAGGGTAGAGATACTGAACTCTAGCCATCGACTAGGCTCTGAATTTTCATCTCCCACTTCCACTACACATTTGGGTTTGTATCTGTTTTTATGCTGGTATTCACAGTAAGGTTTGTTTAAAAACATGTTTAAGGGAAAGAGAGACAGAGAATCATCGTACGGCTCTTTTCCTTAAGCATCTTTCAAGAGCCTCTTTCATGTACCTCCAGCTCTCTAATCCACTGCTTCTTCAAAGTACTAATACCACATTTAGACCTAGGCAGGCAGGGCACGTATCCAAGGTTTTGTGGTAAAGGAAGCCCCATGTTTTAGAGGACCTTCTTCAGAATTTCTAGGTCCCCTCCAGGTGTTTGGGACTGATTTGTAATGCCATCCAGGCAGGGGACCTCAGCCCACATGATCTCTGGACCCTATTTCTCCTCTTTAGAATGCTCCCTAAGATTTTACTAGCCACGGTAGGCCAACCAGTTGCCCTAAGAAACTGTATTTTATTTTTAAAATTTTGCTAGTGGGTGCACCCATGTGCTCACTGAAGAGAAATAGAGAGAAAGAGACAGAGAGTGAAGAAAGAGAGAGAAAGCAAGAAAACATCCTCCAGACCAAACACCAGCATGGTTCCACTGCAATCCCTTCTTCTCCTTTCCTTTTTCTTTTGGGTTTTTGGTCATGCACGTATACGTACCTGGCATGTTTTTCAAGCCTCTAGGTCTGGGACTCAACCCACACAGTCAGCCATGTGGAATCCGGCTTCCTTAACCACTACGTTACTGGCTGGCCTCAAACTCTTTTTTTTTTTCCAAGTTTATTAATATATTTCTTCCATGAGAGAGACAGACAGACAGACAGGCAGAGAGACAAGCATTCTTAAGAAGGTCTTCCTACTGCAATTCACCCCCCAGCCTCAGTCAGCCCAGATTACAGGTACAAGCATGCATGTCATGCACAGGATAACCTTGAGACAAGCCCAGGACCTTCCTATATGGTCCTATATCACAGAGTGTTGCAGTATTGCTGTGCAACTGTCTGCCCCATCCTATTCAAGGAACTCTTGCCTGTGTTCCTGTATGGTTATTCCAGGGAGTTTTAGCCAGGCTCCAGTTCCAGGAAGGCAGCCTGATAAGCAGATTGCTTCTACTGGTCAGTATAGTATTTTTCTCCCCCACAGGATTATGTAAAATGGGATTGCTGGAGTGGTGCTGACATTGATTTGGGGTTATTTACACTCACAATAGGCATCAGAAGAGTTCAAGGCTTTAGGTAACTGATAGTCCATTGCCTGCCTTTGAATTTGAGCTTCATGTACAGACCTGAGCATTGGCTTTCTGAGTGTCCTTGCTTCAACTGTAGTGCCATCACTGGTTTCCAGGAATCAAGGGTATTGAGACTGGGAACAATACTTCCAACCTCTCACTGTTTACACCTTAGGTACTCAAAAGGTATACACTTTGTGCTGGCTGTCCGCCATGTGTTATGAAGTCCTCTAGGAGTGAACAGGCCTGACTCCGAGGGCTTTTGAGATTTTTGCTGCTCAACAGCAACAGGTCATCTGACTATAGAGTTTGATTGATATGGTGACAACATGGTTTCTCAGGTTGGTCTTAAGGTTTGCCAGACGAAGGATAGATATTACTTGGATGAATGGGAGTGTACTTTTTTTTGAGAGATTTTTACTATAGGGTACATGCACTTGCCAAAAAGACAGAGAGAGATGGAGAGAGAAAAAGTGAGAAATCAACCCCCAGGAGATGACCATGCCACAATTTCTTCTCCCATTCTCCTCTTGGGATTTTGGTCATGCACACACATATACACATCTGATGTGATTTTCAAGCCGTCTGGTCTAGGACTTGAACCAATTTTGACCATGTGTGAGTTCAGTGCCTTCACTACTACCCCACTTGCTGGCCCCAAGGGACTGTACTTTGTCTGTGAGACTCAGACTTCTCTCTTCAACTCTCCTACAGATGGCAGTATGGCAGGCAGGAATATGTCTAACATCAAAAGAGATGACATCCTAGGAATGCAGTGATTATGGTCTAAAGAGTTCAGGAGAAGGTATGGTTGGGGCTGGCCCCATAGCCCAGAGGTCAAGGAAACAGGGTCCCACATAGCTGATTACAGTTGGATCCTGGCTGATCATAGTTGGATCCTGGCAGCTTGAAAAACAAACTGGGTGGGGACCAGCAGTTAGCATAATGGCTATGTCACTGGACTCCCATGTAGCTGACCGCAGTTTGATTCCCGGACCTGGTGGCTTAAACTCACACCAGGCGCGTGTGCGTGCATGCCCAAGATCCCAAGAGGAGAATGGAGGAGAAGGGATTGCAGCGTGGCCATCTCCCCTGGGCGGTGATTTCTCGCTTTCTGTCTCTCTGTCTCTCTCTGTCTTTCTGGCGAGCACATGCGTTCTATAGCAAAAACCTCTTAAAAAAAAAAAACCAGACTGGGTGCACATACACATGTGAATGTGCCCAAATTCTGAAAGGATGGAGAAACGGAGGAGTGGGGGTTGGGGTTTGACTGTTCCATTGGAAGATGCTTTTCCCTTTCTTTCTGTCTCTCTTTGGCAAGTGCTTACATCCTCTTGCAATTAAAAAAAAAAGGCATGGTTGAAATATATGTTATTACATTTATAGTACAAACTTCTGAACAATATTTTTTTAAAGGTTTTTGCCTTAGGGCACTTGTGCTTGCCTGAGAGAGAGACAGACACAAACTGTGAGACATCAACCTCTGGGCGGGATGGCTGTGCTGTAATCCCTTCTCCTCCATTCACTTCCCAGGATTTGGGGCATGCATGCACATGTGCCCAGCATGATTTAGAAGCCACTAGGTCCAGGACTCAAACCATGGTTGGCCATGTGGTAGTCCAGCAACATAACTGTGATGTCATCTGCTGGTCGTCTGAACGATAAATTTAACATGAGCAGAAATGAATCGGGCACATTCACCTGTGCACCCAGTCTGTTTTTTAAGCTGCCACAGTCCAACTATGATCAGCCAGGATCCAACTGTGATCAGCCATGTGGGACCCTATTTCCTTGACCTTGTGCATCATTCCCTGCATGTCCTGGGTAAGATTAGCATTTGTGCTATCGACAGTGAGGCACCATAACCACCTCTGAGAGAGTCGCTGGAAGCCTGTGTTCACAGACAACAGGATGGATGATACCATGTAATGATTAAGGACATAGCCAGCATAAAATAATTGGTATTAAGGAGCTATAAAGCAAAAAGACCTATACTGTTTCTGTACAAATAGCTTACAAAGAGCCATGGCATTGTGACTAATAACAGTGATGCTACTGTGTGTGTGTGTGTGTGTGCTGGAAAATATAAATTAGCCAGGAACAACATATTTAACAATAAAGAACATGAGAGAGAGTTCCTAGACCTGCATAGGAATAGATGGGGCCTGGACACTATGAACTGATTGGATAGAAAACAATTATGAGTACCACTACTCTTCCCATTTCCTATATCTTTATCAGTTAATCATACTTCATGGGCCCATACATTTTGTAATAACATTTTAAAAAAAAACTTTTTGTGATAGCTTGTATGTGCTTGCCATAGAAAAAGAGAGAGACAGTTAGAAGGAATATAAGAAATCATGGCCATGCCACAATCCCTTCTCCTTTATTCTCCTCCTGGGATTTTGGGCATTCATGCACACGTGCCTGGCATGATTTTCAAGCCACCAGATCTGAGACTCAAACTGCTATTGGCCATGTGAGAGTCTAGTACTTTAACTACCACAGCACCTACTGGTCCCTGTTTTGTAAAGCACTTTAAGTCAGATTGTTTATATAGACAGTGCCTCCAGAAAAATATCTGCCCATGGACTGATGCCCCCTTGGGACTGCCCTGCTAAGACTTTCACCACACCTTGCTTGATCTTTTGTAATAGCATTCTCAATGGTCTCTCTACTTTTCACTCTTCACTTTCTAGAGCATCTCCCAAACTGCCAAAGAGTGCTCTTTCCCAAATACAAACTGATTGAGTTTTCCTTAATTATCATCCTTCAATATCTAGGGAACCAAACAGAAGTTCCTTGGCTTGGCATACAATTTCCTTTGAGACTCAACCCCTCCTTGTCTCTTTTAGCTTTATTTTCAACAAGCCCAATAGCTATTTTATACTCTAAGTACATATTCAGCTATTGTAAAAATCCTGAATACTATTAAATGTTCTCTCTTGGGATTCCCTTATTGTTACTTTTGCTATGGTTTGAATATGATTTTTCCCACCAAAACTTAGGCTGAGGCTTAGTCTCAGGGCAGCGATGTTGGGAGGTAGAACCTTTAAGAGGTGGGACATGATGAGAGGCATTTGGATCTTTATTCTTTTGGTTGTTTGTTTGGTACCAATTTAGGAGTACTGGGTGAGTGCTCACTTTTATGAGAATGAGTTGTCACAGAATGCATTAGTTACTACAAGAATTGTTTGTTGAAAAGCGAGCCCAGCCCTTCATGTCTGTCTTTGCACACCCCCCTCACCTTTCCACTTCTCTGCCAAGCTGTAACACAGCACATGGCCCTCACCAGAAGCCAAGAAGATGCCACTGCTATGTTCTTGGCCTTTCTAGTCACCAGAATCATGAGCTAAACAAACTTCTTTTCTCTATAACTTACCTAGTCTTGCGTATTCTGTTATAGCAACAGAAAATGGGCCAAGATGCTTGTCTTCCTAAATGATTCCTACACTTATAGCAAGACTCACTCAGTTTTACACCAGCATCTCTCCAAATGCCTTCTTTCACCCCTCTTCCTCTGTGCAAGAAGAAAGTAAGAGGTGCCAGTATAGCTGGCAAGAAAGGATGAGATCAGAGAGTGTGGGTACAGTTCATAGGCCTCACAGAATCTTATTCTAAGAGAGGTAAGAAGCTATTGAATTCCTCCAATGAATTGTGCTTCCCAAAGTACACTCTTATGTAGTTTATTCCTCCTCCCAAATGGGCTGGCTCTATGACCCACTTAACCAATAGAACAAAGCAAAAGTGATCTTATGTGTATACAGGGCTTAAGTCATCAGAGAGTGTGGGTTTCTGCTCTTTTGCTTTGGGGATCTCTGGTTTCCCTGTAGGATGTTTTGCTACCGTGATTGATGCAGAGACCATGTGAGGAGGTCATCTGGGAAACAAGAGGCACTGAGACCACATGGTAAGAGCAAGAGACCCAGTCATCAGTAACCAGCTGTGTCCTGTTATCTTTCCCAAGGGGCCAGATATGTGAATGAAACATCTTGGACGATCCAGTCCATTCACAGCTGCACTTTTAAAAGTCCTGTGAGCCATCTATCTGAGCCCAGTCACTCCACAGAATTATGAGAAACAATAAACTTTGTACCATGCTACTGAATTAACCAATAAGATAATGGAACCAGGACTCAACAGGCAGGAATAGGTCTTGGCTTCAAGAATCTATGATAGAATATTAGGTGGAGGATGTGCAGGTACTACTATCAGCAAATTCCATGTTTGCTTGGCATCATGAAGCAGGTCTCAGAGACAAGATGGGGAGGCAGACTGCAATACTAGCATCCAGCAAGATGGTGTACATGTTTGTTTGCTAACAAAACTTTCCCTCTTCCTATCGCACTCATTCCAATGAATATTCACATTTGGTCAAGAGAGACAAGATGAGAGACGAACACATTCAGTGTGCCATCTATCCATAGCTGGTACAGACAGTACAGCAAGGCAACCATCCAGCTGGCAAGCAGGTTGAGGACAAGAAGCCAATATCTGATTAGATGTGATAGCAGAAATGGATGAAGCTGATTACCAGTTAGTCCTTTGCTCTTCTGGTCAAGGGCAGAGATTCCATCTCAGTTTATTTGGCTTTAATCCATGGCCACAGACTAAACCTTTAACCCAAGCCAGCTGTCCAGATTGGATGTCCTCCATTAGTCTTGGAAAAGACAGGGCAAGACATGATGTCCAACTCATAGCTTTTCTCAGGAAATGCTGTGTTGTGAGTGAGACCATTTGTAACAGTGGCATTGTCAGAAAGATAAAAATCCATCCATTCATCATCTTCCTCTACATACGCCTGTCTAAATTTGTTTCTGTTTGAATTTCCTATTTCTGTTCATAGAACCAGTAGTCTCTCCCTGATTCCTCAGGTCTAAAACTTTTACTTCATTTTTGAAGGTTTTCTTCTCTCTATCCATATGCCAAGCTAGGCCTTAATGTAACTTCTGCAACATCTCTTAGCTCTTCTCCTCTTTTCTATTTCCACAGTCTTACTTTATGTATGTCTCTTCCATGGAGAGTTTCAATACTTTCTCTTTTTTTTTGGAGAGGTTTTTGCTATAGGGCGCGTGTGCTCGCCAGACAGAGACATAGAGACAGAAAGTGAGAAATCACCCCCCAGAGGGGATGGTCACACCACAATCCCTTCTCCTCCATTCTCCTCTCGGGATCTTGGGCACGCACGCACACACACCTGGCGTGAGTTTTAAGCCAGCGGGTCCAGGACGCGAACTGCGGTTGACTACGTGGGAGTCCAGTGACATAGCCATTACGCTAACTGCTGGTTCCCAAGAGAGTTTCAATACTTTCTAATTGGTATGGCGGCTTCTACTCTTTTTCCCCTTCTATTTAGTTTTTCCATCACTGCAAGAATAATCTTCCTGAAATATATAGAAATGATAATGTCATTTCCCATCCCACAATCCATTAGTGGTACCTGCAGCAGACTTGCAAACTCAAATGTGTACAGCTGACTCAAGCATGAGACATGACTGAGTATAAGATAATAGGAAGCCGCATGACTCCTTGGGTACATGGAGAGCATGGATCTTGCTGAAGGAATTTATGACTACTGTTCTCTCCTAATGAACCACAGAATTCTGCAAAATAAAGGCCATATTTCTCAGTTTAACATTCAAAGCTTTCCATGATTGTATTCCAACCTTCTTTTGCAAACTCAGGGATTTTCTTTTCTTCTTTCTTTCTCTCTCTCTCTCTCTGTCACTCTCTCTTTCTTTATTCTTTCTTTTCTCTCTCCCTCCTTCCCTTTCTCTTTTCCTTCCTTCCTTCTTCAATGACCGAGTGAGAGACAGCATCCCCAACAAGATCTTGATGCCACCGTCTGCCCTGATATGCGTGTGCCATCAGTCTTCTATCCATGGTCTATCACAGATATTGGCACTAATTATTGCCCTCTTTCCTGCTAACTCAGATACAGCTTCAGGATCCTCAACACAACACTCCAGAAAGCAACTACAAAGGGCTTAATGTAACCATTAAAACCTATTTGCCATGGTGTGCTGGCTCACATATGATCAACTCCAGCCACTGCAAAATCCCCTGGGTTAAACTGTACTGTACTCATCAGCAGACCGAAGAACTGTGGCCTTTTGAAATAAACAGCCTTTGATTGCTGTTTTACTCTGGCCTTCACTCTGGGATACCTCACAGGGTGCTATGCTGTAGGCTCTGTCCTATTTCAGTTGAGTTAACCCTCTCTCCCCCATCACAGGTCACGACATGGCAGGAAACTGATCTGGGTCTTGGTAATTTGCCTCAGAGAGAGGCTTGATGAGAATCTCATCTTAGCCAAAGCAGATTTCATAGAAACCCCCTCATCCTTCAACCTCCTGCCTACCCATGCAGTGGCAAATGCTGGCAGCTGATCTCAGAGAGACTTGATCCCTACTGACACTGCTATTTTATTTTTTTATTTTTTATTTGGAGAGGTTTTTCTTTGTGCTATAGGGAGCGTGCACTCGCCAGACAGAGACAAACAGAAAGCGAGAAATCACCCCCCAGAGGGGATGGCTATGCCACAATCCCTTCTACTCTGTTCTCCTCTCGGGATCTTGGGCACGCACGCACATGCGCCCGGTGTGAGTTTTAAGCCACCGGGTCCGGGACGTGAATTGCGGTTGACTACGTGGGAGTCCAGCGACATAGCCATTATGCTAACTGCTGGTCCCGACACTGCTATTTTAGATAGACTCCCTCGATGCAGTTAGTCCCCTGTATTTGGTCTGTTCATGGGTTATTTGTTAATGTACGTTGGTAAATATAAGCCTTCTAGAGGCATTATAATCTAAGCTACAGGTTTGAATTGGCTCAATGGGTATGTGGCTTATGGGACATAGGTATTTTACAATGTCTCTACCAGACAGAATGTGTGGGCAAAATATCCCCTCTGAGGAGTTTATCCCATCCTATACACATTGCTTTAATGACTTGGGATCTGCTTTTTCTCCTTCTTCTTTTTCTTTTTCTTTTTTTCTATTTAATTGGTGTCTGGACATGTCAAAAAGTTTGATATACCTTTGTTTGACAAGACTTTATTCTTTATTCTGAAGTATCTGACTTTATTCTTTATCCTAAAGGGGAAAGTAAAACAAATGATAATCATATCACATAGACTGCTTCAAAAACCCAGGGAAGGGAATTGGGGTAAAAACCATTTATTTTTTATACTGTATTTGATTGAACCAGTTTGTCTTCATTTATGATTCTCTCGAGAGGTTTCAGCTTGGTACCTGCTGCAGTGGATATCGTACCTGCTTAGTGTGGATACTCTGCCCTAATATAGACTTGAATATAGAAAAATTTGACATGATAAAGGAGGCCTGCTTCATATAGCACTCTAAATGCTACTCTGATTGCTGTGCAGGTTAACATGCATCATGCAAAGCTTTCCAATGATTCAGTCCATGGGCAACCACAGCCAGCCACACAGCAGGTATATGAGTGAATGCGTGATGTCAGGTATTGTACCACCCTACTCCATGACCTTAGTCCACATAATGTCTTTTTTTTAATCTGCCTTTTAATATAATTTATTATAATTACTCTAAGAAAGTATTTCGCTATTTTGAATGTTGTTTTATTTTATTTTTAAAATTGTATTTAATCATAGTTCATCTTCACAGCATACAAAATGTTTTTTTCCAGCATCTATACAGTGTATACCGGTCAAGTCAAAGATATTACCACATACCTTATCATCAACAAATAACTTTTCGTATCTATTACATGTTTTTCTCTCCCTGACCCCCTTTCTCCTACCTGTTATTACCTATTTCCTCCTATATTGTCTCTAGCATTTACAGTTGCCCTCCCTGCTATTATACTTTCCAATCCTTCAGTTTCCTCCATAGAGTGCTAGTATCTTTCTTTTGTTCAGAATTCTTGTGTTTTGATTTGTTTTCCCTTAGGAATAAACTCTACTATTGATTTAATGTGTTTGTCTCCCCAAATTTATATGTGAAGCCCTTATCCCCAAGGTGATAGTATCAAGAGGTGGGGCCTTTGGGACATAATTAGGTCATTAAGTAAAGCCTTCATGAATGGGATTAGTACCCTGATAAGAAGAGACATGAAAGAGACAATATATTTTTCCATCATGTGAGAAAATAGGGAGAAGGTGGCCATCTGCAAATTAAGAGGTTCCTCACCAGACAATGGATCTTTGATCTTAGACTTCACCTTCCAAAACTGCGAGAAATAAATGTTTATTGTTTATAAGCCATCCAATCTATAGTACTCTGTTATATATAGCACGCCAAACTAAGATAAGTTCTATTTGAACAGATGGAAAGAGGTAAAAATCCATGCTAAAGAATGCTTGCCAAAGTCTGTTTTCCAGGGAGAGTGACTAAGTCTGTCTACACAAAACATGGAGGGAGTGCATTACATATGTGAAAACCCTCCCTCTAGGAATGGGAATGTGTTAATGTCAGTTTTTATCTTTAATAAAGACAAAGCCACTAGAGAGAGTGTTTGTTAGTGGGATGGCTTCACAAAAATGGCAGAACTTGATGGAAATGAATCTGGAACCACTAATGTTTCACCAAACGCTAGTTCTTTATTGAGTACTCACAGAGTTCACTTCACTGAGACTGTAGGGCAGTCTGATCTGATCTGGCTTTGGCTCAGGGCAACTACCCTTTTCCCTGCGCTAAGGCCCAGGTGAACTGTGCTCCTTAGCCTTGAGGTCCCCAGAGCCCGTGGGCTTACATTTTAGGAAATTTCACAAAGTATTTTAAAATAATTTAAATTTTAATTAACTCTTTTCTCTAATTAATTTGTGTAATCACTTGTGAAAAAAATGTAATTTTTCCCAAAGGAAGATCTTCTGTTACCCCTGACCCCTATACCGCTACAACTCTTTGTTTAATCACCCATAGAGTAACTCTGTTAATGTAATATTCTCCTGATAAGAAGTCATGCCTGAAATAGCCTTCCAACTGAGGATAAAGACAATGGCTGGTAAGAGGAGACAGAAACCTGTGAAATTAATGAATGTTTGCAAAACAACAATCTATTAGATCACCAGAAAAGTCATAACACATTTTTGCATAGAAAAACAGAAAAATACATCATGACTTTTCCAACAATCCAAAAATTAGTATGTTGGAAAATGGACAAAATCATGTCCCTCTCTTGATTGCTGTGGGATTTTAGTTGCTTTAATAATTAAAATTTTAGAAATAGGAGTACTCAGAAAAGACTGAAAAAAAATCACAAGATACCATGAAGAATTAATTAGAAAAGAGCATAGAGAGAAAACTGTAATATGTAACAACAGCATACAGATTTATTTACCCTATAGCACTAATGGTCAATCTCTTGATACTTTACTTTTCTCAAAGCCACTTTTTCTTCTTTTTTCTTTTTTGGTTTGCTATATGGCATGTGCACTTGCCAGAGAGAAGCAAACAGAGAGAGAGAGAGAGAGAGAGAGAGAAATCTTCTCAGGATTTTGGGTACACATGTGCCACTAGGTCTAGGACTAGAACCGTGCAGTCGGCTATGTGGGATTCAATCACCTTAACTACCATACCACCAGCTGGTCTTCCAAGCCACTTTTTTTTGTTAATTATTTGATTCATTTCTCAGTAATCATTTAAGTTTCTTATTTGTTGTTGTATATAAAGTTATAGTGCATCTCTTGTGTTCTGTCTTACCCTTTTCTCCGTAAATGCTGTTTTAAGTGTTAGGCCAAGTGTAAGGTGTTTGATGTTCTCTGAGTTTGTATGAGTTCTGGGCTATAAATAAATCATAAATGTACCACATTATTCATGAATTATTCATTCTTGCTTGGGCTTTCTATAGAACACTATGGATCAAAATAAAAGCCAATGTGCTGTAAACCTAGCTAGTTTCAAATTATTAAAATAGCTAGCTACTCAGCTTTGTAGAAAGATTTCTTTTAAAAAAATAAAACCACCAAAAAAACACTTATGTCTACAGAAAGGTTCTTACCAGCTGGAAGAAGCAGAAGTCTTCCCTGCAATGCTACAGAGGTCACATATCACACCACAGAGAACATAAAGAGTTTAAAGAAACTGAGTCTGGGTATCATGGGGGTATATGTTTCAAAACTGAAAATTATGCTTTCTCATAATATGCATCCTTTCCTGTAGTTTGGCTTGCAGTTCTGTTCTGTGGCTGTCTAATAGGATATCTTTTCCTCTTTCATGAACTGAGCAAAGACTTTACCCAATTTACTAAATATTCAACTTATTAAGTTCCAAAATCTCATTCAGAAGTTGGTTGGGTAGCAGGGATTAAGCTAAATTCTTCCAAAGGACAAGGCGAGTGGTTCTGTCCCCAGAGTACTACCAGAAATATGGACCTAATGATAACCTAGAAAGTAATCGCAGGCAGGAATATACAGCTATGGAAAATTGTTCAGGATTTCAACTTGGAACAGGAAGAATGATCTCTTTTCACTTCTGTATTGTTCCTGCCTTTCTTGGCTATTATGTCACATAGACCTGTGCTGGTTTTACCCAGGCCATGACTGGGAAGAATGGGAAAACAAGGGGAGGGCTGGTATATGGTGTGCACCTGTGTGGGGGCTCATTTCTTGAATCTGGGGGTCTACAAATCCAAAATTGGGTTTCATATGCGTATTGTGTATGTGTGTGCACACATGCACGTGTATTTTCTAGAAAGATAGTCTGTTCCTTTTGTTAGATTCTTGCGTCTCAGGCCCTATGACTTAAAAAAAAAAAAAAATTCAGGATCCTAACCCTGCCCCTTATTGTTTCTCAGTTTGTCAGTCTTCCTTGGGCCTCCAATCTCTGACTGTGAAATGAGAAGAACATTTACTTTTCAGAATTGATTGAACATAAGAAAGGATAAAATACTCTCTTTCTTCCTCCTAGTCATTTTTACCTATGGTTCTATGAATCTGCTTCTTTAATTATGAGCTTTTCAGAACAGGCAATGAGGAATCCCTCCCACTCATCTTCCAACCCCGCCCCCCCACTCTTTAGTCATATTTTCTAATGTAATTCAAGCCATAAATTCTGCTCTAGAGAATTAGATGAGCTTTTCCCAAACTTTTTCCTTTAGAGTTTTATGGGAATTATGTTTGCTAATATCAGGACTATAAATTAGGGGCTTTTTTTTTTTTTTTTTTTTTTTTTTTTTTTTTTTTTTGAGAAAGAGTGCTGGACAAGGACAGAGAGAAAGCCTTCCCAACAGGGTCTCTCTACTGTGATCCTCTGCCCTAAACTCCCAACTAGCCAGGATTACAGTCATGTGGCACTGACTCAGCTTTTCCAAGCTGCCTGGGAAACAAACCTGCCTGCTATATGGCCTTCGCTTTGCACAGGGGTGCCCTACCACAGCTGAGCCTAGGGGCCTTTTTTTTTTTTTTTTTTTTTTTTTTTTTGCCAGAGGGCATGTGTACTTGATGAAGAGAGACAGAGAGAGATGGAAAGGGAATGTAAGAAAGCACCCCACATTCCCAGGGTGAATAAGCACACTGCAATCCCTTCTTCATTTCTCCCTCCTTTAAGGATTTTGGGTATGGCACACACATACACTTCACTTTTTTTCCAAGCTGCCAGGTCTTGGACTCCAACTTCATGGTTTGCCACATGGGATCTATTTGCCATAACCACCATGCCATGGGTGCATGTGTGTGCATGACCAAAATCCTGAGAGAAGAATGAAGAAGAGATTGCATTGTGGCTATCCTCCTGGGAGGTAATTTCTCTCTCTCTCTCTGGCAAGTCAATGGCAAAAAAACCTTAAATAAATAAATACATAAATAAATAAAATTTATCTTCCAGAGAATTATTGACATTCTAGAGAAGGAAATTATTGAAATAATGCGATCACATTTTACAGAATTTGAGGAGTGAATATCAAGTTTGGGGCTAAAGGTGTTCTGGAATTTTGCAGAGAAAATATCTGAGTTGTAGGGTATATCTAAGATCAGTCTTGACTAGACTGTGACTGATCTGGAGAGCAACATGAGAGACAAAGTGCAGAATTTCCCTAAAAATGAAACTTAAGGACTCTTGTTGACTGAATAAAACTATGGTCTCAATGAGTAGAAAGTGTAAAGAAGACCAGAAATGAAAAAGGTGAAAGAAAGAGAGAGAATTAAGGAATCAGGGACTAGTAAAGACAAAAGTGCCAATACTTGGGGAAGACAGGTTGTCAGGGAGGACAGGAAGTGGAAACTGGGGGTTTCAGTGGTTTTGTTATAAGTAGACAAACAGAATTGGGCCTGATACCTCTGCAGAATGTTTGTGCCAGAGAGGAGAATGTGTCTTACAGGGATTCTCAAACTTGAAAGGTGGCTGATTTTTTGAAAATAGAAATTCCAGAGTCCTAAAGCCTTGATTTGTAGTCTTTCCTGGGACCCAGGAATCTGTATTTGAACAAGGTCTCCAGCTGCTGTACAAGGTCTCCACTGATACAGTGTGGTCCACGGACCACACTGAGAAAGTCAGGCAGAAAGTCAGGATTCTTTCCCAATGATTAAAAGAAAACATTACAAATACAAATACAAGCACTTCCTCCAGGTCACAAGGTTAAATTCCAAGCCTTTGCAAAGTCTGCCTTTGGGTCCCACATATAATTTTCTGCAACCTGAGGTCCCAACTCTCCCCTTTAATGTTCTGGATAGTAATGAAGCCTGTGTCTGAATTAAAAAAATGAATGTCTCATTTCCCCGATTTTTTTTCCTAAGGAGGAAAAAGTATCCACTTCTGAATTGAGGATAATATCCAAAGTGTTCTGTTATTTAAGATATTCTTTCCTCTCTAGTTTCATTTCCAGCCATTCCCTATTCCAAACTCTATGCTTGTCATCTCAGAAAATGGTACCCCAAAGGGGCCAGCAGTTAGCGTAATAGCTATGTCTCTGGACTCCTATGTAGTCGACAGCTGTTCGAGTCCCAGACCCAGTGGCTTAAACTCAGGCAAGGCGCGTGTGCGTGCCTGCCCAAAATCCCGAGAGGAGAATGGAGGAAGGGACTGTGGCATGGCCATCCCCCCTGGGGGGATGATTTCTCGCTTTCTGTCTCTTTGTCTCTCTCTGTTATTCTGGTGAGTGCATGTGCCCTATAGCGAAAACCTCTAAAAAAAAAAAAAAAAAGAGAGAAAGAGAGAAAGAAAGAAAGAAAGAAAGAAAGAAAGAAAGAAAGAAAGAAAGAAAGAAAGAAAAGAAAATGGTACCCCATTCATCAAGTTTCTTGAACCCAAAACCCTGGGTCATCTTGACTTTTCCTCTATCTTTCCTCCCTTCCCCTTTCTCCACCAGTGATTCTTCCAAAGAGACCTACAGATTACATCTCTAGAATTTCTGCATTATTTTTACAAACTAACCAACACTTCTTTGGTTAGAATATTTAATGGCTCCCTATGACCTAAAGAATGAAGTCAAAACTTTTTAGCTTGTCATACAAATTCTTCATAACCTAGCCTATAATTACCTTTCTAACCTCATCTCCCAACCTTGGTATGATGTGTAAGAATTCAATGGGCAGAGAAGTCACTGAAGGCAACTATACCAGGTATTAGAAGAGAAGATCAGGGCTTAAATTAAGGCAATAGTGATAAAAATAGTAACGAAGGGACCAGCAGTTAGTGTAATGGCTATATCGCTGGACTCCCATGTAGCCGACCGCAGTTCAAGTCCTGGACCCGGTGTCTTAAATTCATGCTGGGCATGTGTGCATGCATGCCCAAGATCCCAAGAGGAGAATGGAGGAGAATGGATTGTGGCGTGGCCATCACCCCTGGGGGGTGATTTCTCGCTTTCTCTCTCTCTCTCTCTCTCTCTCTCTGTCTTTCTGGTGAGTGCACACACCCTATAGCAAAAACCTCTCCAAAAAAAAAAAAAAAAAAGAATAATAATGAAAACATGGATTTGAAAAATGTATAGTGAGTAGAACAGACAACTTAATGACTAATTCAATTTAAAGATAAAAGAGAGGGACCAGCAGGTGGCGTGGTGGTTAAGGTGCTGGACACTCCCACATGGCTGACCACGGTTCGGGTTCCGAACCTGGCAGCTTGCTTTCTCACTTTCTCTCTCTCTCTCCCTCTCTGTGTCACTCTCTCTGGTCAAATTAAAATAAAATAAATGAATAAATTAAATTAAATTAAAATAATTCTTAAAAAAAAAGATAAAAGAGAGAGGTCAAGCTAGAATGATAATGATGACAAAAATGATGATGGTAGCAATGATTACAACAATAACATTTTTCTGCACACTGATTAACTATGAAGTATTGTTTCCATGGATTTATAAACTCATTATGTCCTCAAAATATCTACATGAATGAGGACCTATTTTTGTCCACATTTTACTTATAGGAAAACTGAGATACAGTGAAGTTAAATATCTTGTCCAAATTCACACAGAATATTCTTATATAGTCTGACTTTTGGAAACATAGAGTTTAACACAGCAAGAAACTGCTCCCTTTGTCATAGCAAAGTAATTGCCACTTCCTGAACATGCTATACTCCTTTGGGAACTTTATATCTTCCCCATTTCTTCTGTGGGAAATGCCCTCAGCTTTTCCTTTAAGTGAAAACCTTCTTCAGGAAACACATCAATGGTAACTCCTCTGGAAGTCCTGTGCTTTTCCCCCAGCAGGGCTATTTATCTACTATTCTGTTTTACCAGTATACAGTGCATAGTCCTACCAGTGATCACATTATACCATGTGCCAATTACCGTTAGCACATCTCTCCCATCTCTAAACTACAGGCTCCATAACAACAGAATCTGTGTTGCAATCATTTGTCAGCCCCCAGGATCTAGTTCCTGAGTCATAAGAGGTATTCAGTCATGTAAAAATAGTGAGTGAATAAATGAGTAAAATATATAGAGGTGGAAATGATCTACGCTGTCATGTTATGGAATGGTGCTCATATGAGCTCTCTCTGTGTGTGTGTGTGTGTGTGTGTGTGTGTGTTATTTTAGACTGAGCCCTTGTGTCACAGTTTTCTTGCCTCAGGCTCACAAGTAGCCAGGGCCACAAGCACAAACCACTGCAGCTAGCTTTTAGGGTGGGCTGAGATTCAAACCTGGACCTCCAATGTGGCCTCGGCCTACCAAGAAGTAGTGTTCAGCACATACTACCACAGCTAGACCAGATGTGGTCTGTTAATGAGACAGAGATGAGCATTACTGAAGAGATCAAAAGGACAGAGTGGAAAGGTTAGAGAAGATCTTGGGAGACTAGTTTGATTGAAGAGGTTAGTAACATGACTCCCAGGATAGCTAAGTGGGGGATCCCAGAGTCTGGGGAAGCAACTGTAGGGGGTGGATGCAATGGGCGTGTCTTAAGACCAGATCTGAAAGGAGGAACAAACACATGTTTCTTTAACTTCTGGGCATTGGTTTTATCAATTCCCCTGCCATTAAATTCTTGGAATATAGCTGTTGTTGACTTATTCCCTTTTTCCCAGAGCTTTGGAAAATATGCAAACTGTAGAATAGATAACATTACCAAAGAGTGATCTGGAGAAGAAATCAACCTTTGCAAGTAGCATGTAACAATAGCCAAGTCAATATTCCCATAGTGGGAGCCAAAACTGTTAAAGCCCCAAAATGTAATCTCTGAACATTCACTCCACTCACACAACCCAATGGGTGGTCTCTATCCTCCCCGCTTCCCCACCCACTACTGTGGACACCATCACCATAGGCCTTTATAAGGCCCTACATGACCATTGTTTGTGGAGGGACTTACCCTGTGTATTTGGTTTCTGGAGTCATTTTGTCATCTGCTTCTCATGTTTCCCAGATTTTAATGAAAGAAAAGGGAATGAGTAAACTCCTTTTCACTTCATGTGTCAACATCATCTTCCTCTCTTTTTATAGTTTTTTTTTTTTTTTTTTTTTTTTGTACTAGCTGGAAAGTAATTTTGGATACTCATTTGGAACTCTCCTCTGCTATTAGCATTCTGAAAATGTAAGCATCCATATGACTCTGTATTACATACACCTCTGTATTAGTCTTCTTGTAGGTAAAGTGCAAGAAGTAGGGTTTAGGTGAGACCAATCTCAAATTATTTTTCAAGGAATAAGGCTTGTTTATAAAGCTGCCTGTTTCAGAGTTTATTGTCTTAAAGATGCATCTGGTAACTGATGCAATGAGCTATCATGCACTCTCATTGATTCAGTTTTCAATCAGGGACTATTATTGAATGTTCTTAAGAAGTGACATTGTACAGACTTGATATTCACCTGGTATACACCAGCATGACTAGTTGTAAAAATTTCAAAATACTTTCACAGTGGTTGGTAAAAAGACACTTTACCTCCCTCAGTGCCATAACTCTAGGTACCCTGGACCTTCCCCAAAGCCCTCTGGATCTCCTGTGATCCAGCAACTAAAAGTTAGGTCATGGCCCAGCAGACCCTACGCCAGCAATTCCAGCCTGTCTGTACTGATGGGTTAAGACATTGCCATACAAATTGCTACACTTTTTTTAATGTCACTCCTGCAGATGTGGTGCTCTGGGAAAATTAGTTTTGGCAGCAATGAACAAAAGGTTAGAGAAGAGAAGACCCCAGAGGCAGGGAATTCAGCAACAAGTCTGTTGCCTTAATCAGGAGGTCAGGTGGTAAACATTTGGAGTTACAGAACAGAGGAGAGAGAACAGCCTGAGCTCAAGAGGGACACAGGCTTCTTCAGCACATGTGTGTTAAGGACAGCCTCTGGGAAGCAAGGATAAGTCAAAACCCAGTCTCACTCCACTGTAACAAAGCCAGAACAGAAATACCAGCAATATTGGCTTATTACGAAGTCAGAAACTTCTAAACTAAGAAAATGAGCATAACTCCTAGTTCAGTTCAGTCTGGGATTAATTAGAGCTACCAAGTGAGCCTTTATAGGGCTCAAGAGACATACAAGTAAGAATCACAGATCACATTGAATTCAGAATGTGGATGAAAAGAGACCAATAGAGGAAAGGGAGAATAATAGAGAAGCAGTTTCAAGGTAAAAGTGGTTAGTCATCAGCTATATCACAATAGAATGTAATCGAGAATGAAGACTGAAATGTGAATTTTTTTATTGTGGGTGCCCAGAAGTGAGATTGCAGGAATTAAGATGGAGATGGATGAAGAAAAGAAAACAGACAGTGTACACTCTTGATTGCTGACTGTCCAAAGTTACCAGGACCAGGGATAATTAACCCATGAGCTGACTCAACAATAGCAGAAACCTATGATATGGTTTAGTGACTGTGGTCTTATGCAAATGAAAATTCTAGAGCATCCACCCAGAGCTGTGTGATTATATATTCTGTTGCATAATTATCTTTCCTGATTATTATTCTAATTGCCAGGAGGCACCTGTACTTGGGCACACACACGTGCATGAGAGAACACCCCTCAATGGGGTGTGGTCATACCACAATCCTTTTTTCCTCCATTTCTCCATCCTGTCAGGATTTGGGGTGTGCATGCACATGCACCCCATGTTTTCAAGCCACTGGGGTGGGGACTCAAATTGCATTCTACCACGTGGGATCTTGCTTCTTATGCAGAGTGCCCAACTACTTCACTACAGAGCTGGCCCCTAACCATCTTGTTAAAATTAAAAATATTAACATCTGGAAGATGGGAAAAGAATTCTTGCTTTTATCTCAGATAACATTAAGTAGGAGCAGCACTTCATCTAGATGTTAAGCCTTTAGTTGAGGATACCTCGCAACAACTGGGCTGAACTCTGAATATATCCAAGATGTAGATCTCAGACTGTTATTGAACGAGAGTGGTGTTAGAAATCTTTTAGTCAGTAAGCAAATAGTCTTTTTCACCAGTTGTCACACTAGGATGTCTCCAGCAAGGACAGAACTCCTAAGGGATTATCTCAGAAGTTTGAGTTAGATGAGATATGAAATGACTCCTACTAACTCTTAGGAACTTTGGGATCCAGGTTTACTAGAGCTATCTCCACCACTCCTGTCATGATTCTTGAAGGTTTTAATGTCCATAAAGATAATCTTTCTCATACCCTGGCTTTTTAAACTTCAACTTCTTCTCCAATGACCTGTCCTTCACTCCTCAGCCACCCACTCTCTTAGTCATATACATGTTTAGACTTTGTGAGTTCCAGGAATTGTATCTACCCCACAGTCTTATATTCAGACATTCGGTTCTTGAACTACTGTCTCTTGCATTTTTAAGCCACTTCCTCTGGTACCCCAATTTCAATAGTTCTTCAACTCATTCAGAATCTCTAATTACTGATCCTGTCACCTTTTTACTCTCCCCAACCCCCATTATGTCATTTCCCAAGCCAGAACGAGGGTGGGAGGAGAGCCTAGAGTGTGCCACCTAAGGAGGTGCTCACTCTTAGTGTCCTGGTAAGAGCAGATCAGCACTTGCTTGATTTTTCCCAAAATGTCGTGTCCTAGGCCTCCTCCAAGTTTCAGTCCTCCTCACTTACCTTCTCACTATCCATTATAATGAATGACATGATCCATTCTAAAATGCCCTCTGACTCCCTCCTATTTATCTGGTTAAACACTAACCTGGTTAAACTCAGTGCTTGGCCTCCTCAAGCCAGTAGCTGAGAGGCTGAGCATGGCCAGAGAAAAACACCCACCCACTTACTCATTCTCATGAACACTAATCTCAAGAAAGCCTTTAATGCTCTTCAGTAATCTCTCTACCTTTCCTTGTACAATGGTTCTCAAGCTGAGGTTCCTTGTCCTGCAGCATCAGTATCACCAGGAACATTTTAGAGAAGCAAATTCTTAAACCCCACTTCAGACCAACTGAATTAGAAACTGAAGGCAGGGCCCTCCCACCCCAGCTTTATTAAACCTTTCAGGTGGTGCTGATGTGCTGCCAAGTTTAAGAACCACTTTCCTAGCAAACTTACTCTCCCACTCTCCAGAAAATCTTGCTTATCTCTTCCAACCTGAAGTAGCCCCTCCCCTTCCACACTCACCACTTTTTACTGGGGTTCTTAACTCGCTGAGAAAATCATAATAGGGCTTTCATCTGCTCCCACCACCAATTCTCCTAAGAACCTTCTACCTCTACCTCACACCTGGCCTGCTTTCCTGCTACCATAAACTGCCTAAGCACTCATCAGGGTCTGGTGAAGTAGATTCTGACTCCTCTCACCCAGTCAAGCATTCAAACTCCTTCAGCTGTGTCCCCCTCTCACCCTTCCTATTAGGTTATTTCAACAACATTCCCAATTTCCCAGTCTCTTTTTTAAAAGAGAGAAAGAAAACAGAAATGCACCTTTAATTCTATTCTACTCTCAGCTGCCATTCTATTTCTCTGATCTCCTTTACGCAGAATTTCATAAACCTTGTCTTTAGTCTCTGTATCCAAAGTCCTCTCCTCTCACTCTCTCATGGATCTAGTCCAATGAGGCTCTCACACCCACAACTCCACTGAAAGTGCTATTACCATGTCCTACCAATTGCCAAAAACAGCAGTCGATGTCTAATCCTCATCTTACCTCCTAGAAGCACTTTCTTCAACTTCTCTTTGATGCATTGTGGCGTTTTGGTTCTCCTATTAATTCATGAGCTACCTCTTCTCAAACTCCTTTATTCTTTACCTTCCTGACTTCTGCATATTGGAGTACACCAAGGCTCCAGTTCTGGTCATTCTCCCTTCTCTGGCGACACTCCCTTCCTAGTGATCTTATCCAAGCCCATTGCTTTAAAAGTAATTCATGTATTAATGATTCCCAAATTGATATCTTCAGGCTGGAACTCTCCCATGACTTATATAGCAGTTTCTTACTTAGATATAGGAATGAAACTCAATATTCTGGATCCCCTCCACTCCCAAGGAATTCTTCCTCCTGCTCTTTGCAGCTCTGTAAATGACAATTCTCTTTTTAGTTGCTCATACCAAAACCTCAAACTCATCTTGAATTCCTCTCTTTTTCTCACATCCTACATGCATTCCTTCAACAAGCCCTTTTGGCCTCACCAACAAAATGCATCTGGAAGCTGGCTATTTGTCACTCCCTCCACGATAGCTACACAGTCAAACTACAGTATGTCTGTCCTGTATTATCGCAATAGCTTCCGAATGAGTCTCCCAGCCCCCACCCTTGCCTCCCACAGGCTGCCTTCCACATAGCAGCTGGAAAGATTCTTGTACAATATAAAATCAGATCATATTACTCTTTTGTTCAAAACCTCCAGTGACTTGCCATCGTACTGAGATTTGAATGCAACTGCTTGACCACAGCTGACATGGACACTTCTGGCTTCTTCTGGCATCACTTATTTCCACTCTCCAGCCCTTTTGGCCCTTTGTAAAATCTGGTCAGGCTTGGCACTTGTTATTCCCTGTACTTTAAATGTTCCTCCTCAGAAACCCACAAAGTATCCTTCAAGTCTCTATTCAAATCTTATTTCATCAGAACAAGCTTTCTCTCTTCCCTTTAGACAATTGTGCAGCCCCATTCCAGGAAGGGAGGCCAGGGGTCCTATGGAGCGAGATAGCAATGGTAGAGCCTGCTACATGTTTGCTAAAAGCTATTCTCCCTTTCTTCCAGAGGAATAGCATTTAGTTTGGCATATGGATGTCTACCAGGAGGCTGCACTTTTCAATCACCCTAGAGACATGTGACTATGGATTATAAGTGGAAGTAATGTCTGCAACTGGCTCAGAAAACTAATGTAGTGCCCGGCATTCCCTCTCTTTGTCTTAGAACATGAACTTGTCTGCAGCCCAGCTTTGACTGTGTAGTCAAAAACAAGGCCTTGGGGAAATGGACGGAAGCAAGATGGAAAGCACTTAGATAGAATCCTGCATGTTGACCAAGTACAGTGGTTGTGCCCACATGTATTATTCACCTCAATACTATTGTATGACATTGAAATAAACTCTGTTGTCAGTTCCTGTATTTTGGAGACTTTTTGTTATGGCAGTCCTTTAGCCTAACATAGACGGCAAAATAGCTCCCATGGCTTCATGACTAATGTTGTTATTTACACTCTTGCTATGAAAACTTAATAAAACTAAATATGAAATAAAAATAGCAAAATAATAAACCCTGTGTAATGACATAGTTTTAGACTCTATTGACTTTTCACCATGTTTACTTCATCCATTTTTTCCCAAGAGGATCTTAAGAAGAGGCATGCTTTATTTTAAATTATCTTCTGTACTGTTTAGTATTGTAAAACTATTCATTATTTCAACATCAGTGAATGTCTGCCACACATAAACTCCTTGCATTAGTGAAGAAACCAGAGAAAAAAGGTACTGTTTTTCACTTGTATATTGATAAAGAGAAGAACCAAACAAGGTTCTTTTTCTTCTCTCCATCCTTGTAATGAATGGAGAAAAGACAAGTGGAATGTGAGGTGCACTGAGAGTTTACTGGAACTAGAAAGTCTGGACAAGGACCATAGCAATGGAAGCATCTTAAGGGTTTACAGAAATTGGGAAGGCACTGAACTATCTGAAGTATGTAATCAAGGACTTGAACCATTTAAATTTGTACATTAAATATATAAGCAACTACATAAGACTAAAGGATGTATGGACACCAAGATAATAGCGTGCACTTAGTATACACCAGGATAAAGAAATGGATGAAAGAAGAACCAGTACTATGCTACTGGGCCTAATACCAGCTTTGGTATTTAAATTACAGAGGGCCATCCTAGACCAAGCGAATAAGTGGGACATAACTATATGAGCCTTCTCAACCTTGAGACCTTCATCTGGAATTTTATCTGGTGCCCCTTCACCTGTCACCATATTAAACCTTTGTCTGGCTCTACCTTTGCAATAATTGACTCTCAGCTTCTGTCTCTACCTCTTTTACAACTATGAATTGGAAGCTCTCCAAGACGCTGACCTTCCACCTGCTTGTGAGGTGTTCAATTTACTTTATTTGCCTTTGTTTTCTCCTAGTAAGGAGCAAGGAAATTGACTGTGAGCTCTGAAGAGCAATACCAACAGACCATAAGTATTTTTATTTCTTGAACCCTTGCCTAAGGAACAGTGTGGATCATGCATCCCAATAGAAAATGTCAGGATGGAAGCAAGTAAAGATGAAGTATCCAAATGATAAATATGTATCTAAGAGGCAGGTGGAGTCAGATAACAGGGGTGCTGGTTTTCAAGTTTTTAGTTAATTATTTTCAGGCCTTTCTGATTGGAGCTACATGTCCATATTCAGAATTTGTTTTGCTTGATTTTGAGATCTGTGAATCTATTGCCTTCTACAGAGCCCTAGCTTTTGAACCAGCTCCTCATCTGCATATGCATCTCAAGGTGGGATGTTGAGGGCTTGTGATGGGATTTTTCAAAGTGCCTAGCTAGTCTGTCATAATTAATAGTTGTGGGGAACACTGGACATTTAAATGGTTTTTGTGCTGTTACAATGCCTGCAAATTGGTTTGGAAGACTGTATGAAAATAAAAGGGGGCTGGCTGGCAGATGGCTAAAGGGCTGGACTCCCACATGGCGAACCATGGTTCTGGTTCTGGACCTGGTAGCTTGCTTTCTCACTTTCTGTCTCTCTTTGGTTAAATTAAAATAATAATAATAGTAAATTAAATAATTCTTCAAAAAAGAAAAGGATATTTTTAGTTTGACAGCAATTTATAGTGTCATATTTGGCAGGCAATTCTCAAATTCAGTTAGTCAAATCTCACATATATTTAAGCCAGTCTTTGGATCCTGTGTAGGAGATCAAACTTTACAGACCAAATTCTTGGTAAAATCTTTAGGGAAAGACTCTTCCAGGGTTATCTGATTCAGGGGTGGGTGGGTGGGGGGAGTGTCTGTGTCTTTTATTGTTCTTGTCTAGTTTGCAAATTTGTAGAAATTGAAGCTAACTTGTGGAAGGCTGATGATGATGCAAATAATTCCCATTCTTAGAAATATGGAAAAATTTTGTCCATGGAAGATGTACTGATTTTCCCTTTATAAAAGAGGCTAGTTTTACATCTATCAGCAAAATCAATTGAGTATTCCTGATTGCTTATATTTTTCCTTGAATTTTCCTTTAGATTCTTCTTTAAACCCTTTTTTTTTTTTTTTGAGAGATTTTTTTGCTATAGGGTGCGTGCGCTCGCCAGAAAGACAGAGAGAGACAGAGAGACAGAAAGTGAGAAATACTCCCTAGGGGGATGGCCACACCGCAATCCCTTCTCCTCTATTCTCCTCTCGGGACCTTGGGCACGCACACACATGCACCTGGCGTGCGTTTAAGCCACCGGGTCTGGGACTTGCACCGCAGTCGACTACATGGGAGTTCAGTGACATAGCCATTACGCTAACTGCTGGTCCATAAATTTATGTTTTGATTCTTACTGGTTTCCTTATTAAATAATGAATAGAATAAAAATCTTTGACATGTGATTGTTTTTACATGTGTATAATTTTATACATGTTTTTAAAATTACCCTTCACATCCTGATTCTCAAGCCACTTACTTCATCCCACAAAGGGGACTGGCATCAAGTGAAGGGAGAACCTTTGTTTCTTCTTACTCAGAAGAGACTGAGTTGCCAGAGCTACTTAGAAGGGCAAGATAATGTTGACATTCATTCCTGAGTACAGAAGCTCTAGATTTGTGTTTATTTCAGAATGAAGTTATAAAAGCATAATATGTTTGCATACCCAAATTCGAGAACTGCTGTGTAACCCTCTCCACCACACACACAAATATATACCCTTCTTTTGCTTTTAGTTTGTCTTAGGGTATGTGTACTCTCTGGAGACAGACACAGAAAGAAAGAAAGAAAGCGAAAAAGCACACCCCCTACGAGGCACGGTCAGCTGCAATCCCTTCTCCATCTATCTCTCCTTTCAGGAATTTGGACATGCATGCGTAACGGGCCTGGCATGTCTCTCAGTGGTCAGCCATGTGGGATCTGGCCATGGGCTGCCCCTCTATTGATATTACATTTTTTTTTTAAATTATTTACTTATTTCTTCTATGAGAGAGAGAGAGAAACAGAACTCCCAACAGGGCCTTGATACTGAGATCCATGCTGCCAGCCACAGCTGTTCCCGATCATGGGAATGTGTGTGCCTAGCATACTCAGGGTGGTCTCTGGATTTGAACTCAGAACTATCTCATGTGAGTCAGCCTCATAGATGTGTTTTACCGCTGTGCCACCATCAGGACACCTGATCTTCTTAATTTTTTAATGTGCTAGAGGGCATGTGTGCTAGCTGGAGAGAGAGAGAAATAGAGAGATAGAGAAAGTGAGAAAGCACCCCTTCATGGGCATCGTCACACCACAATTCCTTTTCCTCCATTTCCCCCTCTTTTGGGGATTTTGGGCATGCACACACACAAGCTTGGCATGTTTTTCAAGCTGTAAGGTCTGGACTTGAACCTTTAGGTCACCATGTGGTATCCAATGGCCTTAACCACCTCATCACATGCTGGCCCTGATTTTATATTTTTAACCAGTTCACTTACCAAAAAATGGGAAGAACAGATGTTGTGGTGGTCTTAGACAGAAGGGATGAAAAATTGAACACCATTGGCTCTGTGTCTATCTCTGTATCTCTTTCTCTCTCTGTATCCAGCACCTGTCTCTTCACCTGTCCATGTTAATTTCATCCTTCCAGACTGGCTTCTCTTCCAGTTGCAGACCTGCTGCTAGTATCTCAGCATTTCTCAACACATTTTTTGTGGAAAAAAAAAAAAACAAGCAAACCATTAATGTAAGTTGCCCCCCCCAATAATGCCGGCATGTGAAGAAGCTTTCTAACTTGGGAAAGAGGGTGGAATTTTTTATAGGGCTTTAGAAGGCAGGTCAGTTGAAGTTCAGCTAGTTTCAAGAATATTTGTTCAAAGATGGTTCTCAAAAAGGAGGAATTATTCTGACCAATTAGCAGTTGGTGTTTGGACAACTTGGATTTTACCAAGAGGAGTGGGAAGAGCAGTGAGGGGCCCAGGTCATGTGCAAGTGGGGTGGGGAGGAGCAGCCCTGGTGGGCAAGGCCATGGAGGGTCAGAGAGGAAAAGTTTTACTTCTTTAGTGTCTCTTACATCATACAGTCTTAGGACCAAAAAGATGCTTTCTCCTACATTTAGTAGGCCAAATCCTAGGAAAGGGTCAATCCTGATTGATCTGGCTTGGAACATGTGTCTATCTCTAGATCACTCGCCATGGTCAGGGAGGCAGGGTCAAGAAAGAAGAGACTGTTTCCAGACCTCAAAGTTAGAGCAGGGCGAGCAGCTCTCTAAGCGGAGGGAGAAGTCCAGCCCTGGCCAATAAGGGCATTGCAGTGAACAGCTCATCCCCATTTGTGTCCATGATACCCTCCTTTTCCTCCTTCCACTGAAAAGCTCAACTTTGCCTTTGGGCATGCTGCTCCTGGGAGGGCAAGTGAGACAAATTTTTATCTAAATAGTAGGAGGAGCAAACTCCACCCAGGGGAAACCCTCTTGGGAGAGAAGTCAGTCCCCAGTATGAACCACTAAAAGGCTGGACACAGCCCTGCTGCCCAGATTTCTTCTTCTGAAATCCTTAGAACTTTTTAAATGATCACTGTGGTCAGTCTGTGGACCAGGAAAGATAAGCAGGTTTGGCATCATCCCACTATTGGCAATGCTCCATATGTCTTCACTCTTTTCTCTCTCCCCTTCTTGGCAGCAAAACCCCCTTTCGAGTAACCAGTGTCTATTAATCCCTTCTCTATAAAAATAAAATAGCTATACCTTATGAACATACTTACTGAAATATCTTATTTATATTTTGCTCAAAAAGCAAAGTGATGACAATCATGAACTTTAGAGAGTAAAAAATCCCTAGAATTTGGATTCTGGCTTCCCACTTAGTTACTTTGTGACAAATTAATCTTAATAAGCTTAATAAGCTTTAACCTTAATAAGCTCTGGTTTCTCTTTCAGAAAATGAGGAATAGGGCCAGTTCATGGACTGGTGATTAAGGCAGCTGGTTCTATATGACTGACTACATGGTTCACTTCTTGGACTCAGCAGCTTGAGAAACATGCCAGGCAAGTGTGCATGTGTGCCCAAAATTCTGACGGGAAGGAAAATGGAGGTGAAGGAATTGTGGTGGGACCATTCCCCTTGGGGGATGCTTTTCTACTTTTCCTGTCTTCCTCTCTGTGTCTCTCCATTGAGTGCATATGCCCTCTAACAAAGTTTTAAAAAGAAAATGTGGAATAACACATACCTCAAAATTCAAAGGGGTTATATATGTAAAGAACATGCTATTGTGTCTGGAATATGTAAAAATCTAAAATTACATTTTTTTTTGGTGATGAAGGAGATGATGGTGATAATTATGAAGCTAGCTAATAAATGTAAAATATATAAAGTTATTTATATAAAATACATAAAAGTATTCAAGTTTTCATGCTCCATTACTATTTTAAAATAGAATTAGAAGGAAATTCAGGTTACCTCAACCAGTGGTCAAATTGTCACTTCTCTAAGAGGTCTTGCTTGCTCCTGGGCCAGGAAAGAGGAGAACAAGAGCACAGGAAATGAAGGTTCTGAAGAATGGGATATGTGAAGCCAGGGATGAAGGAATCCTCTTTCCAGAAAGTTGGGCCCAGACTCTTTTTGTGTGCATGCATGTGTGTGTGCATGTGTGCATGTGCATGTGGGTATATAGATGCATGCATCCGTGTGTGTGTGTGCGCGCGCGCTCCTAAAATCTGTGTATATTCAAAGGATATGATGATTAAATGATACATGACATTGGGAAATTATCAACATTGACACTGATTACAGATGCTGGCGAATTAGCAATGTAGAAAGGGAAAATGAAATTTGGCTTAGCTGTGAAAAAGTAATACTAATTATAGTCATTTACATGAGCCCCTCATCATTTATGCTTAATTACTGTACAGCACAATCATAATCATGTGTATTATTAAATATGTGCCCAGTTAACATTCATGTAAGTTGTCTTGATTAGAATGATCAAGTCCACTCTAGACACTCTGCTCAGATTTTGCAGTACATGGTGTATGCAGCATGGACCTGCTCACAGACACATTGCTTAAAATCCCTGCTACATAGGAGCTGTCCAGAGCAACCTTACTTCCCAGAGTTCCAGACTGCCTGTCTGGTTGTACTGACAGTTACTCTAGTTTGAGAAAACAGTCCTCTCAACCATATCCCAATGCAGGAGGAGGTGGAACGTATCTTTTACCCTCTTCTCTCCCTTCCCCAACACAGAGGATCCCAGAGGGCTCAAGGAGCTCACCTCCTACAGATGGGAAGACATACCCAGTTAAGGAGACATGCCCCCCAAGAGAGCAACAGAAAGATACAGAGAGAAATAAAGACATAAGACCAAGAAGAGACAAGTAGACAAAAGAGATGTTAAGAGACTTCACTAGAAACAGAGAGAGACAGAAACACCACCTTGTCACCTCAGCAAGAAAGCAGGACAGAATCCTAGCGTTGTGGTTAACAACAGAGAACTAGAAGCCTCCATGGGTTAGTTACTCTATGAGTATCACACACTGAGCTGGACAGACCCATTTTCTACCTGTGGATGTCACTTGTAGCAGTGAGCCTGGCTTCTATTGCTTATCAGTTTAAAGACCTTGAAGGTTTGGAATTTGGCTCTTCAGTAATTCCAATTTCTCCTGTGGAAACTTAAGTAAAATCTTATCGACTTTCTAATCTGTTAATAAGTAATGACAATTTTTAAAAGAAATCACTTGGTTATCATCCCTGGAGATTAATTAGGTAATTAATTTAAATAAGTGCTTATGAAATATAAAGTGCTTCATAAATCCTTAGGATTTATGCTCCAATGTTCTCATTAGGCCTGCAGGATAGAAATTTTCTGCTGTTTCTCCTTTTCCTTTTTTTTCTTTTAATAGAAATAGACTTTACAAAGATTACTCAAAGTCGATGATAACCTAAATATAAAATTCAGTTCTGGGCTGGCCCCATAGATTAGTGGTTAAGGGAACCTGATCCCACATAGCCAATAGTGCAGTTTGACTCCCAGACCGGGCAGCTTGAAAAACATGTCGGGCATGTGTGTGAGTGTGCCCCAAATCGCAACAGGGCAGATAAATGAAGGAGAAGGGATCGTGGAGTGACCTTGTCCCACTGGGGACTATTTTTTTCTTTTGTCTTCTTCTCTCTTTTCTGTCTCTGGCAAGTGCACGTGCCTTCTGTGTATTTTAAAAAATGCAATATTATAAAACTTCTCAGAAAATATAGGGGAAAATCTGTGCGTGGGTTTGACAATGAACTTTTAGATATAACATCAAAAGCATGATCCATGTAAGAAAAAAATTAATAAACAGACTTAATTAACATTAAAAAACATCTGCTCTGCAAACATTATTAAGACTCAAAAGACAAGGAACGGAATAGGAGAAAATATTTACAAAACACATGTCTTATGAAAAACTTGTACCTATACTTTATAAAGAACATTTCCCTTCTTTTTTAACCAAGCAGGCAATAATAATTTACTACTACTATTATTTTTTTTCCTTTTTTTTTGGGGGGGGGAGGTTTTTGCTATAGGGCACGTGCATTCGCCAGAAAGACAGAGAGACAAAGAGAGACAGAAAGCGAGAAATCACCACTCAGGGAGGATGGCCACGCCGCAATCCCTTCTCCTCCATTCTTCTCTCGGGATCCTGGGCACGCACACATACGTGCTCGACGTGAGTTCAAGCCACTGGGTCCAGGACTCGAACCACGGTCGACTACATGGGAGTCCAGCGACATAGCCATTACACTAACTGCTGGTCCCATACTATTATTATTATTATTAATATATAGTGAACGATTTTTTTTAGAAAATAAAAATAGTATCTTTATTGGAGGCAGAGAGTTAAGCTGAGTTTGGAGTAATGTTCATTGCAGCAAAAAAATGAGCAGAATGAAGGCAAAACTAACTGAAAATAAAAATAGCAGTGCTATTACTTTGGGCCACTGCGTTCTCTCTCTCTCTCTCTCTCTCTTTTTCTTTTCTGGAGAAGTTTTTGCTATAGGATGCATACGCTTGCCAGAAAGACAGAAAGAGACAGAGAGACAGAAAGAGAGAAATTACCCCCCATGGGGGATAGACACACTGCAATTCCTTCTCCTCCATTCTCCTATCGGGATCTTGGGCATGCATGCACACGCATCGGCATGAGTTTAATCCACCAAGTCCGGGACTTGAACCGTGGTCGACTACATGGTAGTCCAGCAACATAGCCATTATGCCGACTGCTGGTCCCAACCACTGCTCTCTTTATAAAATCTGATAAACCTTTTGACCCTGACCTCTCCCAGCTACAGAAATGTTTACTATGATGAATCCAGTAGCCTTACTGATAACCAAAGGAGTGGGTTGGTGTTATGAATGTCCACTGATCAGCATTCACCACTTTTGAGCAAAGAACTAATGTTTGGGGAACACCTGGTTTTCTTGCCAATTTCTATTCTGTTCCTCATTTCTTTTCTTTCTTTCTTTCTTTTTTTTTAATTGTTTATTCATTGCATTAGTTACCTATGGGTGCCTTCTTTTACCAAGATTTAGTAGTATAAAACAACAAATATTTTATTATCTCCAAGTTTCAGTTGTTCAGGAATCTGGACACAGCTTAGCTGGGTACCTCTGGTTTGGGGTCTCTTATATATTGTAGTCAAGCTGTGCATCAATACTGCCATTATTTTGAGGGTCAGTTGGAGTTGTAGGATCCATCTTGACACTTACTCACATACCCTTGGTTCTTGTATTAGTTTACTTGGGTTGCCATTAACAAATATCAGATTGGGTGGTTTAGACAATAGGATTTTCTTTTCTCTCATTTCTGGAGCCTGAAAGTCCAAGATCAAGGTGGCTTACAGAGTTAGTTTCTTGTCAGGCCCTTCTCTTTGACTTACATATGGCTGTCTTCTTGCTGAGTCATCATGTGGTCTTCTCTCTGTGCCTGAGTATCGGGAGCATCTCTTCTTCATCTTCTTTTATTTTATTTTTATTATTCTTATTTTTTAAAAACATTTGATCACTATACATAGAATGTTTAAAAATTTTACCTAACATGAAATACTTCTCAGACCAGTTCAGTTGAGAATACTATACATGTTATCATTAACAGGTAATAAACCATTTCTGTGTCCCACAATGTCATACCTATTTCTATTTCTTCTCCTTGATTTCTTTCCCCATACTCTTCCCTTCTCCCCACCACCCCCCACACTGTCTTCAGCATCTATAACTCTTTCTTTCTTTTTTTTAAGAGAGCTTTTGTTTGTTTGTTTGTTTTTTGTTTTTTCTTTTTGATAGGGCACGTGCACTTGCCAGAGAGACAGAAAGTGAGAAATTACTCCCTAGGGGCCATGCTGTATCCCCTCTCCTCCCTTCTCCCCTAGGAATTTTGGGCACGCCTGCACACACGCCCAGCATGAGTTTCAAGGTAACAGTTCCTGGACTCAACCGAACCGTGGTTGGCCATATGGGAGTACAACACTTTAACCTCTACGCCACCTGCTGGCCCCATACAAAGAACTCTTAAAACACAACAACAAGAAAACAAAGAATCTAAGAATACAAACAGAATGTGCCCGGGGTTGACTTGGGACTTACAGCTTTTTCAGTTCAGTCCCCAACTTTCTCTCTTTCAGTCCTTTTCTTTTTTCTTTCTTTCTCCCTTTCTCTCTCTTTCTTTCTCTTTTTTTTTAAAGAGAGATTTTTGCTATAGGGTGCATGCATTCACCAGAGAGACAGACAGCTAGAAAGCTAGAAAGCAAGAAATCACCCCTCCCCACCCTCCGCAGGGGGATGACCATGGGCAATCTTTTCTCCATTCTCCTGTCGGGATTTTGGACACTCATGCTCATGCGCCTGGCATGAATTACAAGCCTCTGGGTCCAGGACTTGTACTATAGTAAGCCATGTGGGAGTCCACCAATGTAACCATTACACCCTCTGCTAATCCCTCAGCTCCTTCTTAATAGAGTTGGCCCTCCAAAGGCCTTTTTCTAGTCTCCACTGAGTTTCTAATGTGATACATTTATTATTGTTAAATTATTTTTTTATTTCAGTAAGATCTTAGGAGATCTCATATCAACATATACCCTGTTTAACAGAGAATATCTTAAACTGGAAGTCCATTGTATTTAGGTGGCATTTACAGTTCAAAGGAGCTCTGACTTCATGAGTTGAATGATTAGAGTAACTCTACAAAAACTCAAGTGCAATTGTCCAAATATAAAAAAAAGTCACGAAATATAAAATCTAAAAAGAAAACTGATCACATCAGGAGTGAGTCATTCCATTGCAAGTTTCTCAGGTACAGTCCTAGGGCCTTTTACCTAACCAGTATAGGTCCTAGATACCTGTTACTTAATTTAAAAACTGCCACTCTAAGTGGAGGAGAGGGGAAGGAGAGATATAGGGAGAAGATGTATATTTGTAGTGTTAGTTTCTTCAACTGTAGGCTAGCTAAAATATGCTTGGTTAAGACAAAGGAGAGGGGACCAGCAGGTGGCGTGGTGGTTTAGGCGCTGGATACTCCCACATGGTTGATCATGGTTCGAGTCCCGGACCTGGTAGCTTGCTTTCTCACCCTTTCTCTCTGAGTCTCTTTCTGGTCAAATTAAAAATAAAGGAATGAATAAATAAAAATTAAATTAAAAATTCTTTTAAAATAAAAAGACAAAGGAGAAGGAAAAGGATTACTGAGATAAGAGAGAGCAATATCAAGTGACAAAGAGCCCCTGGTAGATGAGAAAACTATCCACCAGCACATTGTTGTCCTTTATCCATCAGAAAAATATTCCTCTGCGCTTGCATCTCCTTGTGTGAGAAACATCCGTGTACCACCAGGACATCCCAAGCATAGAGACTGAGACTGCACCCTATACCCTTGCAAGTATCATATAAAAGCAGGGTCCCTACTCTGATCCAAGTTGGAACTGCACAAAATCAGGAGGGAAGGAGAGAAGAGGAAGGGAGGGGAAGGAAAGGGAGAAGGCTAAGGAAAGAAATCCAAGAAATTTTGACATTTACAAAGCAACAGGGATCACTCAAGAAGTAGAGAAAAATTATTAAAATATTTTCCTACTTAGTCTGTGTACCTCAGTGATATTTTACTATCTTCCACTCCTTCTCCTGCTTTATTTTTTTTTATTTTTTATTTTTTTTTTGTTTCATGGAAGAAAAACTTTAATTGCTGTTGCAAAAAATCATCTATATGAAGTATAAATTGGTTTCAATAACATTAGTAGAGAATATGTTCTAAAAAGTGGAGGTAACTGTATGTGAAATTCTGGCAGCAATAGAACAGTCCCAGATGGCTGAGGCCAACACCTAATGAGGACGAAAGCCTTGTCTGTGGGGAATTTTGGACGATACCTGGAGAAATATTACACTGTGCATAAACCAAATTGAATTGTTTTCACAAGTGTTGTAAAGTTTCATACAGTAAAAGGGTTTTTCTACATGCACTTCAATTTCACAGCAAGAGTGGCATAGTATACCTAAACACAGAAGAGAGCATTCATGCAAGATATCTAACTCCTTGATATAATAATGCATACAATTCAAAATGATTACACTATCATTACATCTAGGGCTTTCTGCAACTACAAGGTGGTGGCTATGGAAAACAGGGCCCCCGGTATCAACATCTAGAAAACAGCCACCACCTTCCACTTGTGTTCTCTTTTTGCGTTTTTTCTTCATTTTTCTTAATCAACTCTGCTGTTGTTGCTGTTTCTTAGCAAAACTGGTAAAAACAAAATTGTAATCATTGAACATAGCACTCTGGCAATCAAGACGCTTAAAACCTTCAATCTTCTGGGGTGAAGAAAGCACTGTGCGACATTTAGAACTCTGATTAACAAACAAGGTGGTCACGAATTTTCCTGGCTTGAAGACTTCCACAACTTTCCTGATCAGGTCATCATAGGAGGTCTGACTTAAGTTTGTTTCAAAGCTAACATAAGAAAATTCTGGTTCTGGAGTGATGTGAATAGTCCAATATGTTCCATCCGATTTCATTCCATTCATTGAATACCCACAAGGATTGAATAGGGTGGCATCAATGACAGAACCTGGTATCAGGTCATGAATTCCACTCTCACGAGTGACATCCTTTGCAGTAACACCATCTTTCATGTAGAACTGGTCCATAACTGCTGGGTCAAGCTCACTCATCAGAATCTCCAGGGTTTGATCTGGCTGACTGATTACCTGACTCTCTGGGAAATCCAGAGTATACAAGTACCAACAGTCAGAATTCATACGTCCCATACAATATGCTGCTCCATTTGGGAAAATTGCATTAAGAAACTCTATCTCTTCCTGGAAATTCCGGTGTGGGTACGCTTGGTGAGAAGGCTTCATGAAATTCTTACGAGAATAAAAGAAGCTTTGAATTGAGTCAAACCCACTGTAATCCCTAGCAAGTTTCAACACGGGAACCAGTGCTTTCAGCAAGAGGGTGGTACCACATGTCTTCAAAATGAAACGTCTCTTGGAGACAAACATGCTACTCTCACTGAGTACATAAGCTTCCTGCTTGTCAGTTTTTGTCACACTTATGATTGAACATTGCACATCCTTCAAAAGTATGTCCCACTCAGATCTTGAGATAGTGCGAAGATCCCCAGATTCTTGATTTGTGTCGGGTTGCTGCCGGGGGAACCAAACCTCCAGCAGCTTCTCGGTTCCTTCGAAAAAATGTGCAGCTTCCATCACCGTGAGACTAGCGACCAACAACCACAGAAAATCAACTAAATTAAATCTCTTCTCCCGCCGCTGCTGCGGATTGTTCCAGCTGTGTTACTAAAGTTCAGGTTCCTTTTTTTTGCTTGTTATAATTTTATATTAACTTTTTTAAAAATAAGGACTAATAAAATTTTCCCGGCTTCTTGTGTTGTGAGCGAAAGTTGAACGTGAGTCTGTTGGAAATAGAGGCAGATACAGTTCAGTCTCTTGTAGTCGCTGCTTCCCCGTTAGAGAGAGTTGAGCGAGCGCTAGCTAATGTCGCTGGCCATACTGTGTAAGCGAGCCCTCCTGCTTTATTTCTCTGCATCTTTTCCAGCTAATGTTTGAGTCATACTTTGTCCCATACACATCCTTCTTTCCAATCCTAGCTGACAACCTACTTAGCCTCCATATATATTGCATAAATTCTTTATAATAACCTCTTAATTGGTCTCTTTGGATTCTGTTAATACCCACTACAATCCAGACTACACAGGGCTGCCAGATTGATTTAAAAAAAATATACCTTGTGTTGACACTCCTTGGTTAGAAATAGTCAATAGTTCCTTAATATGTCTGATTCCTGATCTTTCTCTAATTTCATTTTTCTGTTTTAGGGGACAGGTCTTCTAAGGTGATCAATGTATTTTTTTTTTTTAAGAACAAACAAACAGTCCAGCCAGTATAGGAGTCTAGTGGTTAAGGGAGCCAGATCCCACATGGCCAACCACATTGTTCAAATCCTGGTCCCGGTGGCTTGAAAACCACATACATACACTGGGCATGTATGTGTGTGTGTTCCAAATCCCAACAGGATGGAGACATGGAGGAGTAGGGACTCAGTATGATCATTCCCAATGGAGGGAGGGAGGGGGTATTTTCTCCCTCTCCCTCTCTCTCTCTGTTTATATATCTTTTCTGGTGAGTAACCACACCCTCTGCCAAAAAAAAAAAAATTGAAGTATAAAATACATATGTCAGAAGTGTATAAGTGTATAACTCAATGAAGAATACAAACTGAACATAAATGTATAATGAACTCCCACATCAAGAAACAACATGATCCATTAAGAAATCCATATTGGCGCCAGCCATTGGCTGGACTCCCACATGGCTCACTGTGGTTTGAGTTCCTGACCCAGCTGCTTGAAAAGCACACCTGATGGATTGCAGCAAGGCCATCCCCCTAAGGGTTGATTTCTCACTTTTCCTCTCACTGTCTCTGTCTCTCTCCAGTGAGTGTACATGCTCTTTCTTTCTTTCTCTTTTTTTTAAAGAGAGATTTTTGCTATAGGGTACATGCATTCACCAGAGAGACAGACAGAAAGCTAGAAAGCAAGAAATCACCCCCATCCCACCCTCTGCAGGGGGATGACAATGAGCAATCTTTTCTTCATTCTCCTGTCTCCATTCTCCTATGGCAAAAACCTCTAAAAAAAAAGATATCTGTGTTATGCTCCCTTAGTCACTAGCTCCTTGGCTGCTTTGAAATGGGGAAGTTATGCTGACTTGTAATAGCACTGATATGTTTTGGCAGGTTGTGTACTTGATACAGATGAAATCATGCAGTACGCATTTGTGCACTTGATGGTCTGAGTTTGTGAGATTCATTCACTGGGTTGTGTTTATTTTCATTGCTTTGTAGTGAGTGAATATATATATATATATATATATATATATATATATACACACACACACACACACACACATATATATATACACACACACATATATATGTGTGTTTGTGTGTGTGTGTATATATATATATGTGTGTGTGTGTGTGTGTGTTTATAAAAATAAATGTATAGAGTTCTCTTTCCCACTATACACGATGGCAGGCGATAAAGCTGCAAAGCAGGATACTAAGGAGAAGAAACCTAAAGCCAAGAAGACTGAAGCCAATGGCAAGGTTAAAAAGGGTGACCCCAAGGCTAAAAAGCCCAAGAAGGGGAAGCCCCATTGCAGCTGAAACCCCATCCTAGTCCGGGGCATTGGCAGATACTCCCGGTCTGCCATGTATTCCAGGAAGGCCATGTACAAGAGGAAATACTCGGCCACTAAATCCAGGATCGAAAAGAAAAAGAAGGAGAAAGTTCTTGCGACTGTCACAAAACCGGTTGGTGTAGACAAAAATGGTGGTACCCGGGTGGTTAAACTGCACAAAATGCCTAGGTATTATCCTACTGAAGATGTGCCTCGAAAGCTGTTGAGCCACGGCAAAAAACCCTTCAGTCAGCATGTGAGAAAGCTGCGAGCTAGCATCACTTCTGGGACCATTCTGATCATCCTCACTGGACGCCACAGAGGCAAGAGAGTGGTTTTCCTGAAGCAGCTGAGCAGTGACTTGCTACTTGTAACTGGACCGCTGGTTCTCAATCGAGTTCCACTGAGTAGAACACACCAGAAATTTGTCATTGCCACCTCCACGAAAATTGATATTAGAAAAGTAAAAATCCCAAAGCACCTTACCGATGCTTACTTTAAGAAAAAGAAACTGCGGAAGCCCAGACACCCAGGAAGGTGAGATCTTCGACACAGAGAAGGAGAAGTACGAGATTTCAGAGCAGCGCAAGATTGATCAGAAAGCTGTGGATTCGCAGATTTTACCAAAAATCAAAGCTGTTCCTCAGCTCCAGGGCTACCTGCGATCCGTGTTTGCCCTTACAAATGGAGTTTATCCTCACAAATTTGTGTTCTAGATTTTTTTTTTTTGCCAACAACCTAATTAAATAACTGATTATATAAAATAAATAAATAAATGTGTATACACACAGAATAGTATAATTTCATTTTCATTAATATCTTTTTTCAAAAAGAACTTTAAATTTTATTTATTATTATTATCACTCTTTAATTTGCCACAGGGCACACATGCTTACCAGAGAGAGAGAGACACAGAGAGAGAGGAAAAGTGAGAAAGCAAACAGCCAGGTCCAGGACTTGAAACACATTTGGCCATGTGGGAGTCCGCACCTCAAACACTACACCACCTGATGGCCTTCATAACATTTTAGATTGAACATCTCAAGAGGTTAACTGTTTTAAGTTAAATCCTGCAATGAACAGTGTTATTCTTGAATTCTAATTTCACAAAACCTAAATGGCATCAACATCTTGCCTAAGGATGACATCACAGGCATCGCATCAGTTCCTGAGTCAAGAAAACCCGTTTTCCTTCATATCTATTACAGGTTTTGTAATAAAACAATAGCTTCTTTTTTTTTTTTTTTTTTTGGAGAGGTTTTTCGCTATAGGGCGCGTGCGCTCGCCAGACAGACAGAGAGAGACATAGAGACAGAAAGCGAGAAATCACCCCCCAGGGGGGATGGTCACGCCGCAATCCCTTCTCCTCCATTCTCCTCTCGGGATCTTGGGCACGCACGCACACGCGCCCGGCGTGAGTTGTAAGCCACCGGGTCCGAGACGCGAACCGCGGTCGACTACGTGGGAGTCCAGCGACATAGCCATTACGCTAACTGCTGGTTCCCAAACAATAGCTTCTTAAATTCTACTGTTAGGCATCACTACTGGTCATAAAACTGAACTCATATAGCAACATCATCTCAGAATAAAAACAGAACAACCAAAGTAGCTAGGATTTACATAACATAACTTGGTTTATTATCTCCAAAATATTCTTTCTCTTTGTGCTTTACATGTTGTGAGAATATGTTATTTTCAATGCCAGAAACTACCATCTTTAATTTACTTCAATAGCACACACTCCTCCACCAAAACACACGCATACACACAAAGCTCATTATCTTTACCGTACTGTCTTCGCTACAGATAAACCACTAGATAGGTTAAACATCATTATAACAGGTTTCTTAAAAGAATTATTTAATTTTTATTTTTCATTATATTATTTTTAAATTTGCTACAGGACACATGCATGAGAGAGAGAGAAAGTGAAAAACCAAGTCACCAAGTCCAGGACTTGAACTGTGGTCAGTAACATAGGAGTCCAAAGCCTTAATCGACATGCCACCTGCTGGCTTGACAGTTTTCTTTTGGTATATTAGGAATTAATACTGATTGGATGAAATCTAAAACCCGTATTACAGAAAAATTCACTATTGTGATACCTCTCCATTAAAGTGCCTACATGAATGTGTATTCTTCCCAAAAGTCAAGTATATTGAGGGATAATTTATCTATAATAAAATTCACCCTCCTTACTGTACATTTCTGTAAGTTTTGACAAGCACATACAGTTTTGTGACCACTACCACATTCAAAAGACACAATAGTACATCCTTCAAAGAAGTTCCTTTGTAGTTAGTCCCTACCTGAAACTACTCCTTGGCAACTCCTCATTTCATGTACATGTATAAAATGTTTTTCTTCCTTTGTTAGAGACAGGCGAGCTGTGTGAGCCCTGGCTCCTTGTTAGCTCTTCTGGATTCACATGCAGCCTTTCCCTACCTAGCCACATCAGCCTCTTTACAGCTTTGTCCTCTCCACGCTTCCATCCACCACCTTACCCCAGTCATATATTTTACCTAGAACTCTCTTCTTTCCTTTCCATATCTGGTCAACTCCTACCCACCCTAAAACCTCAGTTTGACATTCTTGCTTTTCCTTCCTAGTTCAAGTTCCTCCACAAGGCATTATAAGCACATCAGACCTATTTAGAGGTCATTTAATTGATATCCGTCTTTACCTTTTAACTGTGAGCCTCAGGAGGGCAGGAACTCTGCCAGGTTTTGTTCATGGCTGTAACCCAAGCACAAAGCACAGTAGTAGTTTTTTTAATAAAGAATAGGTATAGGAATATATATACTTGAAGCCAGTACTACTTTGGATGTTTACTTTTGATTCTTTCAAGGGTGCAAAAGGTTGACAATATTGTTTCTGGTTTACTGATGTAAGGATCTTAAACTATGTCCATTAATTCTCCCACATGTCTTCTTCCAATTCCCCTCCTATTGAATGTAAGCTGACTAACTCATCTCCAATGACACAAGCATAAAAGGCATCTTGCTTTCTCTTAGCTCTCTCTTGAGTCAGCTTGCTGGTGAAAGCCAGCTGCCATGTGTGTGGGCACATCAGGCAGCCCTATGGCAGAGGCCCACCTGGTGCAGAATTATAGCCTCCTTCCAATAGCCATGTGAGTGAATGAGTGAGTGAATGAGCAAGTGAAGTGTTTCATTCTGCCTGTCAGGTTCAGAGGACCACAGCCCTGGCCAATACCTTCACTGCAATTTTATGAAAGAGTCTGAGCCAAAACAACTCAGTGAAGCTGCACCCATATTCCTGACCCACAGAAACTATGTGAGAGAATAAATGTGTGCTCTTTCAGGCTACTAAATTTGGGGATAATTTGTTACACAATAATAGAGAACTGAAAGAACTAATGAGGGAAGTACAGCAAATTTAAGTAGTTTGTTTAAGGCCACACAACTAGTAAACAGCAGATCCAGGATCCAAACACAGGTTGGTGTGGCTCTCAAACCACATTCTTTGTATTATGCTATGCTTAGTGCAGCAATACTAAGTATGGCACACTAAAGATGCTTAGTGTGGCAAATGCAAAATCATTTTACTATGCTATTATAAAATTTTTGCAGATTGGTTCATGTTACAGTTCCAAGGGGTTGCTTTCTGGATTTCCAAAGAAGCTGCTGACTAGAGGAATTTCTGAGAGAATGATGAATAAAGAGGCAATTCTAATGAAGAATTCTAAGTGTACTATACTATTTAAAGAATTTCTGTGAAGACATTTTGTTGGAAGAATAGATCAAAGCAAGTTTGTTGTAAGTTAGAAAAGAGATAACTTGACAGTAACATTTTTCTTTAGCTCATCATTTTGGTGTTTTAAAATAGTTTTCATAGTATGAATGTATTATACTATATTGTTCTGTTTTTTCTGTATACTCATTTATGTGCATTAATATTATAAATTACACATATTTAATATTTAACATATGTAAATACTTGTATTTCTTTTCTTTACATTCTGTTAATACCCACTACAATCCAGCCTACATAGTGCTGTCAGATTGATTTATGAAGAAATTACTGAAATTCAGTATTTTTCTGAGATTTCTTAGTTACCATTGCAAAGGCCCAAACCTTGGAGTAGGCAAAGATTTCTTAAACAGTACAGAAAAAACACCAACCTTGAACTTGTACTGCTGGCCTTGCTGCTGTGCTGTGCTTCACAGGCTGGGACCACAGGGGAGGTCTGTTTGATTTTTGGTCCAATCTAAAAGCTGGGTGTGGTGTGGTGGCCAGTAATCCCAAAGTCTTGGGGAGGCTGAGACAAGAGGATTACAACACAGCAAGACCCTGTCTAAAAAAAAAAAACAAATTGAAAACCTTGTATTCTCTAACTACTACTTTGATGCTAAATGTCCTTTTGGGGACATATTCAGTCATACTGGAACCTGGCAGCATCTAACCAATAACTATTTTTATGTAGATTCCAGTCATACCTATTAGCCATTGTGAGTTATTAATATACATGGCACTTAGTGGTCCTCTAGTTTAGGCTTAGATTTAATATCTTCATACCATCATCCGAAAATTCATTTCCGTTTTCTTCTCCCACTCCTTCCTTTTTCTTAATCAGATTAATAAAATGTCCCTTTCATCTACTCACTCTAATACTTTTCTTTATTAAAGCATTTTCAGTACTTTTCTTCCTTGGGAGTATTAGACTTTCTGTGCTAACAAGAAGAGCAGTCTCATGCTCCCCACTGTATATACTGTTGGGCCTTGTCAAACTCCAGAATTGCAAACTATTAATACAAAGATTGTGCTCCATCTTGTCTCTGATTTTCTCTTCATGTATGTGGAGCAGGTTTAACTGAGGAAACTATTCAGTGGCACAAAATATGAAAACACTTGTTTTCGTAATAACTGTGCTTTTCTAGAGACTCAACTTACTTTTAGTAAGTTCAACTTACTGTGTAGTTGAGAACATTTAATAATGACATTTGGGTTTCTTTATCTCAAGTAAGCCCATTGCAGTGACTGCTTTTGGAACTGATTATTAAAATCTTGGCTTCTTTTTCACTTATAGTCCCTGCCCTATGCTGTGGAAGTGTTGGCTTCTCTTTTCCATTTCTTTTTCTGGGCCTGCTCTGGGTTGGTGAAATGAGGGTAGTGGGGGAAGAGCTCAGCTATGTAAGCATGTAAGTGTGGGCACAGTGGAGTTGATAGAAGTGCTGTCCAGTAGTTGGTCCTTGCTACTGCTAAAAAGCTGGTATCTGTGGCAAGGAGGAATTTTTAGGGAACCGCATTCCCACTAGGAAGTATACAGTGAGTCAGGCTGGAGTTGGAAACACACTAACTCCTCATAATGCTTATAGTTGATGCAGGTCTTAGAGTACTACCTTGAGCAGGCTGGCCAGTGACCATCTCTGAATCAGACAGATTTAATTCAATTATGGTCTCTAACACTACTGATGCCTGTTAATGGGCCTATGGCAGTGAACCTGACTATGCTTCCTTTCTTTTCACTAAGAAAAGGAAGGGCTAAACACGCGCACTTGCTCTGCCTGAACCCACAACTAGGTAAGTCCCTTTATCCCCTCTGGAAAGCAGTTAGTGAGACAAGAAACTGAGGGGAATCTCAACCAAATGAAACAAAAGCAAACCCAATGAACATAAATGAATATATAGGTACATGTTTGTATATACTTTTATAAGCAGCATCGTGGAAGGACTAGTGGAGTGAGTGAAAAATCTTCATGGAGTTTACATTCTAATGGGGGAAAGTAGTCAATAAAACACACACAAATAACTTTTGTGCTTCAGAAAAGCTTAACAAGGTAGGAAGATAGAGTGAAGAAGGGATCAAGTGAGTGATTAGGGCATCTCTAAGGATGTGATATTAAAGCAGAGCTGCCTGAATGAAATGAGAAACAGAGTCATGAAGATGAGAGAGAAAGAGAGCTCTAAGTAGATGGACTAGAAAGCTTAAAGGCTGGAATGAACTTGTGTCAAGGAACATAAAAACGTTATTTTGTATTCGTTAGTGTTGTCTGTCAACTGTTCTGGTTTTCTCTCCTTTTAGGCACAGGTAGGATTCCACTTCCTGATTCTTCTGCAGGCCCATGTGGCTAGTTTTGGACAGTGAGAAATGAGTAGAAATAATATGTCCCATTTACAGTCAGAGCCAATGCAAAACTCTCTAGAGCTTTTATGTCTCTCCAGTATGTTGACTGGTAATGTTGCAGACAGTGTCTGCTCCATCAGCTGCATCTAGGAGTAAGGAAGGAAAAAAACAATGTGAGTACAGTAGCCAGCTGTCTCCTGATAGACATGTAATGTGAGCAGTATCTGTATTGAGATTTGGATTTGTCTCAGTATGGCATACCCTATTCTGACTGATACAGTCAGTGTAAGTGATGGGGAGAAAGCTACAGGGAGACTAATAGAAATGAGAGATAGTCAAGGGCTAGACTGTGCAGTTTCCTGTAATGATGATAAATTTGGGTTTCATTCTGTGTGACATCTTTGGAGGACTATAATATAGCAGAGCAGTGACATAATATGGTTTGTATCTCTAAATAATCACTTGGTCATGTAGGGAAAAGTTCTTGTTCATAGCAAATATACATACTGAAGTATTTAAGAATAAAATTTAATGTCTACAACTTATTTTCTAATGGTTCAGTAAACTATGTGTTTGTGTATGTGTGTACATGCACAAGGTGGGTAAAATGTGAATTGGTGACCCTAGATAAAGGAAATGTAGATGTTCATTGTACTCTTTTTTCAACTCTCTTGTGGCCTTAAATCTTTTAAAATAAAAACTTGGGAAGAAATCATTCTAAAAGGTGAGATAGAAGTGAAGACAACCATTAGGAGGCTGCTGCATGTGAGAGATGATGTGGTTTGAGCTGGAGTGGTGAGATTATGAGAGGATTTGAAAATCTATTTTGTATGAGCAGCCAGCAGGATTTGCTGATAGACTGGCTTCAGGAGGTAAAGAGTCAATATGCCTCTCAGGTTTTTGTTCTCAGCAAGTGGGATAATGGTGATGCCATTAGCTGAGCTGGAACAAGAGGGAAAAGGCCAGGTTTAAGAGATGGGAAACAGTAATTTTATTTTGAACGTGTTAAGGATGAGCATCCAAATGGAGACTTGACTGGCAGCAGGATAAATGAGTTGGGAATTCAGAGAAGAGGTCTAGCTGGAAATACAAAATTTGGAATTATCAGCATATAGTGGCATGCAAGGCATGGAACTGGATAGAATCTCCTAGGAAACAGTATAGGTAAAGAGGAAGGCCAGGACTGAGCTGAGAAGTGGAGCATGGGAAGAGGATCGTGCAGTTCACCATTTGATTTCTCTTGTTTTGATTCCCTATCAGGTGCTTATTATTTAATTTCCCATGTAGGTCTATGTGTAAAGGAAAAATTGGTCATATGGACTTGGATGTTCCTGGGAGACTTCTCACCGTAAATAAATTTACCACTCATAAGCTTGGTTTGAGTCATCCTCTGAGACAGAGCCATTCTCAGCATGCTGACAAAATCTGATGGTGAGTCTGCGTAAGGGAGAGACAGATCCAGGACTGTGGAAATTCCACAAGGAAATGAATGCAACACTGCTTGCTGACACTCTTCCTTTGTTCAAATTTCTTTGCAGCCTGTAAGTTGAGAATGTTCTCACAGAACTGGTGAGAAAACCCAAAGCTGGGTATACTAAGAGAATATTTCTTCTTTTGATTGCATCCTTCTTTTATTGTCCAAGTTTCTACTGATTTATGCTGTCTCTCAGGTTTTCTTCCATACTGATCTTGTATTTTGGTGGATCAGGGTCCATTATTACTGTTTGCGGAGTATTCTCTGTAAGCTTGCTCTAAATCTATTTTAAAAGTTTATTAATTTTTGAATAGTCTAGATCTATTTTAAAAATTTTATTTCATTTTTGAGTAGATGGTATTCAAATGGTTCAAAAATCCAAGTGACAAGGTATTTACTGAGAAATCTCCTTCACATCTTCTCCATGGTTCCCCCTCTTCCCCCAAATTTCTGTCCATTCTCTTGGTTTGTTATATTCCACCAAGAGTTTAGTTTGTTATCAATCTTTACTGTTACAAAGCTGTAATGAGTAAGCGTGTATGTGGGATGCTCATGAGCTGTAATTTTTTTTTTTTTCTACTGAGCTATGATGATGTGAACATATTCTACTCCTTTTGGGAGGGAATGAGAAGTTTCTCATGAAAATGCAGGCTCAAATTGCATTCCTCTTCCCCTTCCCTTTAATTCTGAAACATGAATATTATGACACTTCCTATATAACATGATTAAGTCACTCCCCTGGCTGAAGCAGCTCAAGGATTTTCAACTATCTGATTCCTATTTTTAAAATAAAAAAGGCTGATGCTAGCTTAATGAGAAAAAATAAGGAGGTTCACAAAGGTTACTGAAGAAAATATTTGAGGTAGACTGATATACAACTTCAGAAAAGATTAACAGAAAACTTAGCTGAGATGTTAATGTATATTTGTCTCCTTTTCCAACCCATGGTATAGCAGATTGTATTTTCCAAAGATAGCTGCCTGAATATATCCCATGCCACATGGTATTGTACTGTGACATTGTCTTGACTCACTGGGTGGTGGATCCTGTGTTCTCCTCCCCTGAACCTCAGCTGACCTTTGTGACTGCTCAACCAATAGAATATAGTGGAAGTTGTCCAGGTAAGCCCAGTTGGCCTCCAAAAATATGAGATAATGATGTAATAATTCAAATCTAGGTTTGGGAGGTATTCATTATGCCAAAGTAGAAACAGAAACATGATCTTGACTTTAAATTGTCTTTACATCATCCTTGGTCTTGGTTCTTTCATGTTTGCTTAGATTTTATTGTAATTTTGACTGTTTTCACTGTAAATAAAATCCTTTGTGGTAGAGGGTATAAGCTTAATGTATTTATACTATTAAAAGTGCTCTCCGATCTAACCTGCTGATATAAACTCCCTCATGTAATTCTGTAAAAAGGATAGTATAAAAGCTTTATCACTATTTTTAAGGAATTTTTTCTCAGCCTTTTGCCAGAGGATGCATGCGTCACCAGAGAGAAAGAGACAGTGAGAGGGAAAGTGAGAAATCACCTCTCTGAGGGGATGGCCACGCTGTAATCTCTTCTTCATTCTCCTCTTGAGATTTTGGGCACACATGCACACACACACACACACATGCCCAGTATAATTTTCTGAGACTCAAACCAAGATTTTCCACGTGGGACTCCAGCATCTTAGTCACCCTGCTACCTGCTGGCCCCAAGGAATTTTTTTTTTAATTAAAAAAAATAAGATTACTTCGTGTAGAACTGTTCTACACTTTGTTTTCTCCCGCAAGCAGATCCTTTACCCATGAAAGTCTACAGAAATAACTATAACACAATCCATGGTGACCAGATGAATAATTCATTCAACAAATAGGTCCTCAACAGACACTTAATGAATATCTATTCCATGCAAGATATTAGATCAGGTACCAAGCATACAAAGACACAGTTCCAGCTTAAAAAGGGGCTCAAAGAACCAGTAGATGGTGTAATGGCCATGTCGCTGGACTCGCATGTGGCCGACTGCAGTTTGAGTTCCGGACCTGGAGGCTTGAAACTCATGCTGGGCTTGTGTGCATGTGTGCCCAAAATTCTGAGAGAAAAATAAAGGGATGGTGATGTGGCTATCCCCCTGGGGGATGTTTTCTCACTTCTGTCTCTCTCCATCTCTGTTGAGTGCACATGCCCTATAGCAAAATCTCTAAAAAAAGGGGGAAGGCTACTTGACTAGTGGCTATTTATATCTATTACTCTTATACTATTTATAACTATACCTACCATATACAAAGTATTAAAGATGTCTGGGAACCAGCAGTTAGCATAACGGCTATGTCGCTGGACTCCCACGTAGTCGACCGTGGTTCGCGTCCCGGACCCGCTTTCTGTCTCTGTCTTTCTCTGTCTGTCTGGCGAGCGCATGCGCCCTATAGCGAAAATCTCTCCAAAAAAAAAAAAAAAAAGTATTAAAGATGTCTGGAAAAGTCGATCAATGCTTTCAATAATAGAAGAGTACTTATATATTTTTTCAGCCTACAAAATGTATTTTTTATTTCTTTTTTAAATTTACTTTTCAGATTTAATCGCTGGGTATCATTACAGTATACCAAGTGAATACACTGTATGTTCTCATAGTGAATACACTATATGTTGGTTCAATAAAAGATATTAGTAAACACATTATCAACAGATAATTTCCAATTTTTGTGTCTCTCAAATGGTTTTTTGTTTTCCTCCCTCCCTCTCATCCTCTCCCATTTCCTACCCTCCTCCCACTGTCTCTAGTATCCACAGTTGCTCTCCATGCCTTTATACTAATGGAAGAGTATTTAAAACAACAACGAAATAAGCAAAATGACCTACAAGAAATTTTAAAAAATGAATGGAAAAAACTGTACAGCAATTTTAAACTAGGCTAATTCATCTCTAAATTCAGTTTTTTAAAAAAAGCTAATTTATTCTCTCCATACTCACAGAAATGAAATAATGTACTCTATAGCATAAACCGTTTTCTTTTCTTTTTCTTGTTATAGGACATGTATGCAAGCCAGAGAGCGAGCGAGCGAGAGAGAGATATCACCTCCTGGGGGGCTGGCCACACTGCAATCCATTCTCCTCCATTCTCTTCTCGGGACCTTGGGCACACATGCATACCTGCTCAGTGTGATTTTCAAGTCACTGGGTAGAGGCTCAGTGGTGCAGTTGGACATGTGGGATCCAGCACCTTAACTGCCATGCCATCTGCTGGCCCAATATAGCATAAACAGAACTAAATATTAACATAAAAGATCTTGTGATATTACATGATCAAATATTACAGTTTTAAAATATATTATTGGTTACTACTTATTCAACTAATTAATTTTTTTCTTGTTTTCCTAAATTTAATTCAAACCCAAGAAGTGTCACATATCTACTTAAAAATCTTTGAGAAAAGGCTCATGATGCACAGTATATTCAGCACCTGGCACAGTATCAGGCACATGGTAAAGACTCTAAGAATTTGCTCAATAGTACATTGGAAACACACACTTAGAGAAATGGATTAAAGATAATACTGTTTTATTTAACAAGGAATTCTGAACACTTGGTATAAACATTGCACCATGTTAGGTGTTACAGATAAAAATCTATCCAAGTTTTTCTAAATAAAACAGAAATAAAACAAGGACCACATAAAAGTAAACACCAATTTATATAATTTTTGAAAAATATTGAGACATTCACTCATTGCTTAACAAATTGAGTAGGGAAAATTTATTTTACATGAAGCAATTAACATTATACCATAAACAAATAAAATAAGATGGCATTTGAAAACTATCCAAATATGAGATTGAGTGATTTGAGGAACTAAATATGGAAAGGTGAAAGAGATGAAGTGAAAATAAATATAGAAAGGTAAAAAGTGGTTACAAAGAAATACTTTCCCCTGGGAACCAGCAGTTAGCATAATGGCTATGTCGCTGGACTCCCACGTAGTCGACTGTGGTTTGCGTCCTGGACCAGGTGGCTTAAAACTCACGCCGGGCATGTGTGCGTGTGTGCCCAAGATCCCGAGAGGAAAATGGAGGAGAAGGGATTGCAGCGTGACCATCCCCCCGGAGGGGGTGATTTCTCGCTTTCTGTCTCTATGTCTCTCTCTGTCTGTCTGGCGAGCGCACGCGCCCTATAGCAAAAACCTCTCCAAAAAAAAAAAAAAAGAAATACTTTCCCCAAACCACACAGACTAACATAGATCTGAAACACAGACATAAAAGGAAGAATAAAAGCCAGATCTTGGCTTCCCTTTTCTGGACATCTTCACCTCTAATTTTCTTCCATGAGGTAGTCTGATATTTGCATCTTTTATAGACGTTTTTAGTTGTGTGCTTTCCCATGTAGACTGAATTGACTTAAGAGTCACATTCCTGCTTTATGGCTTGAGTTGGATTTAAACTCTGGTTCTGTTATAATTCATCTTCTGAATCTTGATCATCAATTTTCCGAGGTTGTCTCTTAATAGTGATCACCAAATCAATGGTTAATATTTTTGTCAAACACTGAAGAACCGAAGTTAGTAACTGGTATTTACCAGTAACTGATTCCAACCCCATCTGATTGCTTACCATGCGTTGATTGGTTTGAAGTGCATGAATAGCTTTCATATATATTTGTGGAAAGCTATGACTTCCTTTCTTAGATTTATAAAGGATTTTGGGAATGCCTAAAAGTGCATTAGCTATTATCATACTAACCATGGTTTCTTCTGACTGCTGGCATGTTTGGCTGTATTTGAGAAGGTAATAATGTAACAGGATCTCAAAATGACCACCAACTGGCAAAACACACCCTGCTGGTATAGACGAGAAACAGTACATATTCTGAGGGAATGTATTTTGGGAAGTATATCTGTCTAGAGACCTAAAACTCACTGGTAACATGCTCCCCTTTCCAGCAATTTTTGTGACCTGTAAATTTTCAAAAGACATTTCTTTTCTTGTGTTTTCTGTTGTAGAATTAGCAGTGGAATTACTCTCAATTAACAGTTCACAGTCATCAGTAGCCTTATTTATTTCTGGTGACAAACCTTTAAGTGTTTCATCTGTTTGGAATGTATCTGTTGTTACCAGTTTTGGTGCTAAACATGGAGTATATGTTCCTAATTCTACATTTGAAACTACCAATTTTGGGCATATGTTTAAATATGTTTGCATTTTTTCCGATTTATCTTTGTTCTTTTTGACTATGTCCTCATGTGGCCTTTGTACTGAGCCATTACCAGTTTCTGGTAACTGATTACTTTCTCTACTATTCTTACAAATAAGAGAACTTAATGTGTCATTTTGGTTATTTTCTTGTGTCATGTAATTTAGAACAATGTCTTTAAATAACTCCTGAAACATTTTAAGTGCTCCGAGTAAGGCATTCTCACATTGTTCAACAAGACCCTGAACTGGTCCACAAAGAACTATACAGTGTGGTATAAATGTACAAGAGCTAATCAAGCCAATATGAACATACCTTTTGGATCTAAGAATAAGGGGTTTACAAAATTTCACCAAAGCAGCATTAGCAATTTCACACTGTGAAGAGGCCTCTGGTAGTACAAATGGAGAAAGCCCAATGATCCTCTGGATAAGCGAAACTTCTTCTGGTGATAAACATTCCACCACTGATATGCTATTCAGTTCTGCATAATAAATAACTAAATCTGGTTGTTTCACACTAGAAAGGAGCAATTTTACATTCTGACTGTGCAAATGTTTCATGATTGCTTTTGTCCTTTCCATAATCCAGAATTGAGATGTCTGAAATTGTGCTTCTGAATTTAGAATAAACTCTGATCCAGAAGTAGAAAAAAGAGGCTGAATGGTTTCTGTCACTATTACTGTTCTTATGTCACCATCTACTGGGCAGTACACAGAAAAATCTCTGTGAAGCACAAGCCCATCTATGATCCTAGAATCTGAAACAGGAAGGCCTGTGACACCAACTGTCAACTCTCTTAGACAGTCACCCACTAACTCAAATACTGCAATCCCACTCTTACAACTCATACACTTGAAAAAGTAGTCACACATCAATTGTGAAATAAATTTGTGATGATTTCTTCCCACTCTTCCACAAAAATATGCTTCTAAGAGCAACTCTAAAGAGTTCCTGCATACCGTTCTCTCTTTAGCAGAAGAGAAGATGGACAAAAAGTGTCTCCTTAAGTACTGGTCCATTACACGGTCTAAAGTTTGCATCTGAAACGTTAAAAGAGCTTGGGAAATAAATTTCCACTGGCAACAACTTTTCCAATGCTTCCCATGGGTTTGAACATTTTCGGCAATCAAAGAATCCTTTTCTTTATCTGTGATTGCATGAAGTCCTCTGAGCAAATGACAAAGAAAAATAATAAATGTTTTAGCACCATCTCCTGTTTTTTTGAGATGACTGGAAATACATTCCACTACCATCCTGTACAAAAAAAGAAATAAAGCAACTCAGATTTTCAGAAGGCTAGCTTCCTACACCTGAATCAAGTTAAAACTATGTCTTCATAGATACAGGCATAAAGTAAGACTATTATCCTGTTGACATACATCCTTAGTTTCAGCTTTTTTTCTTTTCCAAGTAACTTTGTTCTATTGTTAAGATTCTAGAGTTAGGAGCAGGGAGGAGAGAAGTGCTTTTGGGAGTTGATAAGGTTTGGGGTCCACGAGTGTTCCCTTGGGCAGCACTTTATCCGGGAGCACGAAAGAGTCTCACCTGACGTCAGTGTTTTTTTTTTTTTTTTTTTTTTTTTTTTTTTTTTTTTTTTTCTGGTACAGATAACGCCAGGACGAGACAAGAGGTTTACAGAGACTAAACCTCGGGCACTTGGCTACGGGCTAGAGAGCGGGAAGCGGGTACCTGGCGATGGGATGCTCAAGGTGTAGCGCCTCCAGGAGGCGGCCTCCATCCCGGCTGAGCAGCACCTCGCCGGTGGGTTTCGTACACAAAACTTGCCGCCCCTCGGGCCCCACGCAGCAGCTCACGATGGCTTCCAGCACCTCGGCCACCTGCAACGCCGCCTTCACAGACCCCAGGGCGGCCATAGGACCCAGGATCTGGACCGCTAGCAGCCGCCAACTTCCAAGACTTGAGGACCGCCGGCACAGGGGGCGGAGCCAGGAACGGAAGAGGCGGGGAAGGAACCGGAAGTCAGGGGCCGGAGCCGGAAACTGTGGCGTAAATAAAATGCCTGTTTGCTGCCGGAACAAACCCGGCAAGTGCATAAATTGGGGCTCGGAAAGATAAGAGCCTCTGGCTGTCCAGTGGCTGTCTCGGGAGCGAGAACCCTAAGGTCCTATTTCTGTTCTCTAGATGAATTTATTTCCCTCCAGTGATATCCGCCGCCCCCAAAATCCCTCAGTCCGGAAACTTCCTTCCGGAGTCAATGCGGTTATAGGTTCTGTGTGTGGGAGAGGGAAGCGCCGTAGAACCCGGCCGGCTCCCACCCCTGCCGGAAGCTGCGTATGGGTTGGGACGAAACCTCTACAATGGTTCTCGCATATTCTGTCCGTTCGTCACCAGTGGCTCTTCTTTCATCGTGAAAGCAGTTTCGGGATGCAGGGCAGATACTCAGAGGCCAGCCACCATCATTATTAGTTCCAGGCTTTTGTCTTTGCAGAGAGTTTGGCCTCGTTTCCTGGGCTTAGATGTCACAATGAAACCTAAGCCACTATTTACTTTTTCTAAAGCAGCTATGATGGTTGCATTAGTTAGAGCGGTGATTAGTAATATAAAACAGTGGCCTAAGATACAGGATACAATCCAAAGGCAGGAAGAACGTGCTGCTTCATATACCAGGGGATTTTTAAAGTGTGTGAAAAATGAGATTACTGTACGAGTTTATTCTGGTGCAAGGAATGAATTTCATGCATAATTTTTTCCAAAGTACATATTTTCCATGAACTTTTTGAAGTACCTCTGTATTCGCTCTCTGACACACACCTTTAGGTGTGGGCTTGGGATTCAGACCTGGGATTGCTCAGCTATTTACTTATCTTTGATGCTCAGTAAGAGACCTCTTTGGTCCTGTCTCTTCTCATCTTCTAAAACATGAGATTACCATTTGTAAATGAAAAATTTCATTAAGGTTTTGAGGAGGCGAACAAAGTTTTCAAAGCACTTTGCATAGTTCTTGGAATACAGTAAGCACTACAACAGTCACAGACCAGCGGGTGGTGTGGTGGTTAAAACGGTGGACACTCTCACATGGCCGACCACTGGTGGCTTGCTTTCTCACTTTCTCTCCCTCTCTCTCCCTCTCTCTCTCTCTCTCTCTCTCGGTGCGTCTCTGCTCAAGTTAAAATAAATGAATGAGTAAATAAAATAATTCTTTAAAATAAAATCCAAAATACCCAACAGTCAGTATATGCAATATACCCACCAAATCACTATGGCGGCTCACCACTCACCCATTATACCCACAAGAAAGGGATTTTTTTTTTTTTTTTTTAAGATACAGAAGATTCAATTAGCATCATAGGATAACACTCCTATTAAGAGTCAAAACATGTTGTCAATACTAGCAAGAAAATCTTGTAGGTGTTTCAATGAGGTGGAACAATAAAGGATCGGTTTTCTTCTTCCTATGTACAGGATAGGAGGAACCTCTCTCCCCTGCTCTGTATTATAAGAACAAATAATAGCCATAAACAACTGGTTCTGAAGGGAGAGCAAGGATGGAAAGGAAGAGAGAGGGAAAGGGAGGAAAAACAGTAATTACTTTTGGGAGTCATCTGATGTTGACTCATTGTGGACAAGGAGGTAATTTTGGGGAGAAAAACTTTCACATGGGTCTTATGATATGTTTAACAGTATGGTTCATTTTTTTCTATTTTTATTCATCACACAGGTTATGTATTATTATTATTCAATATTTCAATTTATTTAGAAGTGAAATGCTAAGATCAGAATTCTCCTTAAGTGTACTGCAGAGACATGGATTCAAACCTATGCTTTCTCTTACAGTAAAAGTGTGCTATCACTCCTTTGGAGTCATTTAACTTCTCTGAACCTCAGATTCTTTGTCTAATAGTTGATTAAATTCCATTTATCAAGGCTGTTATGACAATTTAAGAAGAATGCATATTAAGCACCAAGCAAAGCACACGTTAGGGATTCTAATTGTTAAATCCCTTGCAAGCTCTTTGTCATCCTTAGCAACTACCCTTCCCCAACCCTTGCCACATACACACAAGGAAAAAAAATTTGGACTAAGTAATTTAGTCACCATATGTTATATTAAAAGTCATCTGATCACATTTTGCTCTTTTAAAAAATTTTATTTAGAATGCCTACTTGTAGAAGTTAGCATAATTTCACAGATCATTAGAAAAATTCAATTCTTTTCTCTCTGCAAACATTTATAATAGGTTAGGAATAATAGATTAGAAATGTAATACATTACAAAACAGTAGCCTAAGACTAGCTGTACATTTACTATGCACCTTAAAGAAAAGAATTTGACAGTGTGCTATACTTACACTGCAGATAACATACTTTTATTCTATCATACAAAACTGACCAGTGGTAGTGATTGGATTTATAAATGATCATTAAACAGGATATTTAAACTTAGATGTATATTTAGCATGCTAAAAAGTGAAAAAATTTCAACCAAAGTTCTGTGGTTCATTCATCAGTTCAAATGTCTCATGGCATTTTTTGTTAAATGATATTTTCCAATATTGTAATACTAAAACAATTTTACATGATAAACGCGGAAAAATAAAATTTTCTAAATATTTTAGAAAGTATATTCACATTCATTTTGTCATGGGTTTCTTGTGGCTCTTCTACATATGTTAATCATAAGACACTGGTCCTAAACAATTTTAACAGTCCATCTTCAGTTAAAAACTAACAAAAACAAAAGTATATTAAGAGTAACAGAGGGTAAATATATTAAACTCACAAGATAGGGAGAACAAAATGAAACCAAATTACATAATAGTGGCAGGTTATACATTTTAAAGAATCTCTTTTTCACTTAGGTAAGATAGAAGTTGAAATGTAAACTTACCGATTTCCTGTGGAGGGTTTCGCCCATTGGTTCAAATTGGAAAATCTGATAAAAATACTAACTTTTTATTTCTGTACATGGAGCATAGTTCAAAATAATCTCCAGTCTCAAGTATGGCACATCAATAATGCCATCATCACTGTATGTCAAAATTATTCACTGATCACTTAGAAATGCTAACACTCAAAAAAATTGGAATTTTATATATTCATTTTCTTACATTTTGACTAAGATATTCTTCAAAAGGTTAAAACTGCCTTCCACAAATTTTTGTGTATTTATGGCACAAGTTGACATCCAAAACAGTGTGAATTCCATCAAAAAGGCACTGTTTTCAATACTCAGAATAATCTGACAAATCTCCAATGGTCTCAGAGTGAACAATGTATTTGAAATAGTAAATAGACAAACCCTTATAAAAGTACAGCATTACTGTTTAAATATACTATAGCAATATAAAAGGAAATAAAGTGACACAGAGAAATGACCCTTTTATGACAATTAAGCCTATAAACATTTTGAATCATATGATAGTTCTATAACACAAAAATGACAAAAGATATTTTCTTAAAGGCACAAAAGCGTGAATACTAAATGAGGGTTGTATTTTACAAGGCCAACTGTGTAATGGAATGCAGTTGCCAACTGAATTATGACAGAGATTATACTGTACCTTTATAAGCTATGCAAAAAAAAAAAAAAAGTACTGACGTGAAATATTAACATTTCACATGCCCTATATATTGTTTTTTTTTTTTTTTTTTTTTTTCCAGGCCAGCTCTAGCTCACTAAATGATGGGTAACAGAAGGCATAGTACATTTAACAACCAAAACAGAAATACACTTATCAATTATTACTCATCTAAATATTCATGTGAGAAAATACAATTTTTGATAAGTGAAAAAACTGGTCAGAGGGTCTTAAATCATAGAAACCACCATGAGGCTCTCAGACAACTGGGAACTATAAATCGCTTTATGAATCCATGTATGAAGGAAGATTAATCTCAAGTGAAAAACATTTAAAATTAATTACATTTTATGGTAAAATACAAAGTTTTAATTATATATTTTAAAGGACTCACATACTAAGCCTAACCAGGGATCTAAAATTAAGCCAATTCCTGAGTTTTGTGTTCGGTTCACAGAAAGGAACTCAGACAACTAAAAGCCCAAGAGGACTATTAGATAAGATATATATGCTCTTAGTGAATAAGAAACAGTCATGAATAACCCTGCTCTTTCTTATGAAATAGTTTTTGATTCCTTGAGTAACACTACATATCATCTTCCCTAAAAATTTTTTTTTAAAAATAAAGTAACTACGTCTCCAGTCTTAGAAGATGCCCTTACAAATAAAAAACTATTTGGACCAAATGAAAATAACATATAAGTAAATCAAAAAAGATTAAAACCCTAAAGCAGGTTACCATCAAAAAGTTTTTTAAGTTTTCAGGGTTTAATAATGAAACTGTTTTTGTGATCAGCCAATCAAATAATATATAATATAAATTAATACTAATTTAAACCATAAAAAAGATCAAATTGTACAATATTTACAAAATATATATTGATGAGTAGGAAGTTAAGCATAACATTAACAGAATGTGAATATAAAAATTATATTGACAAATATGAAATATAACAAAAGACCTCACCCATTCCAATGTAGTCATGAAAACACTGGCTATAGGTACAAATTATTTATGCTTTTATCAATTTAAAAAATATTTTCACTTGTATGTATGGAATACAAGCATTGTTTTACCAACAATACATGGAAAGTAGATATTTAAGGATATTAAAGATATTTAAGATAGCCACATAGGGTAGAGGAAAAAAGCAGGCTCTTTTTATCATTTTCAGTTTTCATAATTATCAGTCATCCCCTGACTCAATATTGATTATGGCAAAAACAGTAGATTGTAATTTTACCAGTGTTTCATAGTCTCTTCTTAGTCAAAGGCAAATTGTGGCTAGAGCAACTATTCTCTCAGACTTTCATTTTCATCCATAACTACTTCAAAATCTATACTTTCAAGATCCTAAGATTTTAGGACATGTTCCTAAATTTAAGTACCTTTGCAAAAAAAGTTTTAATATCTACGTGAAAACCACAAAGTCTAATAATTAAACTGAAGAAACAAACAAATCTTAGGAGGTACTCTGAGTCTGAACATGAAGGAAGCTTAAAGAATTGTGGTGTTGCTACAGAATGAAGTTACTAAGGACAGAGGGATAATAACTAAACTTTGCAAGCTGATACTTTTCTTAAGATGATCAACTTATTGCACATTTTAAAGAGACTAATTTTAATGTATAAATAAAGGCCACCACACAGTGTCTTATTGCCTTTCTCTTTTTGGCTTTTGAAGTAAAATATTGGTTATTAATTTTTTTCTACCTATTCACTGAACACACTAAGGTCTAAATGAAAGCTAAAATTTTTCATAATGAAAAAAACATGAAATATCAGCATTTCAAATATAAAAATCTCTAGAATTTGGCCTATGTTGTGGACCACCTGACTTAAAAAAAATCAAAAAGGAAAGCAATCAATTTTGACCACACTTTTTCCAGCAAGTGCTTAAAGTGGCATTAAAACCAACAGATCCAAGTAGCTGCATACCAGGTTTTTTATATTGATATACACATAAGTACATATCTACTGGTATCTATAAATATTAAATTAAATCTTGGGGGTTAAAAAAATCTTGTGTAAACTTTTTTAAAAAAGCAATTTGCCACATGTCTATCTCAATATATTAATTTTGACCATTCACACTTCTTTTTTGCTGTTTCTACGAAGACAATTGAGCTGGGTGCTTAGGAAATTACTTTAACAATAATGCACTGTATTAAATTATTTATATAATCTGTCTGTTGTTCCATCATTTCCCAGTCTGTAATTCCTTATTGATTAAAGTTTTGTGCCTGTTTTATGAAGAAAATAGATTACTATACATATATTTTATAAGATTGATAGCATTTTTGTTATGAACAATGTTAACATTATATCTGAGAACATACTACAGAATACAAAGACTACTGTCAGGTAAGAGTACATAAGACACAATTGTGTATACATGTGGGTTTATTATACTCACATGTAGACACATTCTCACAAAAGCTAAGAAATGTCCTGGCACTTAACACATAGCTCACTTTAATGATCAAATAGGATAGCTCTTATTTCAGATTAAGGATAAAAGATATGAAAACTCAACATCTCTACATTTATCTCCTAGGTTTTTTGTTTTAGAAATAGTGTGATGTTTTAATAAAGACCAAATCAACTTGAACATTGGTCCCAGGCCAAATATCTTTTAAAGTATACTAATTCAGCTATAGAGAACTTCTACTTAAACATGAAATTTATTATGACTTGAAGCAAAATCAGAAGAAAAATGATGAAGTAGTCTTTTTGTTGCAGAAAATAATCCGTGGCAGGTGTGCTTGAAACTAAATGATTTCGAAGAGCCATAATATTTCTACAAAAATAAGCAACAAGAAATTTTATAATAATCTGTCAGAAGTGTTACCATAGAATTCACAATTTGATGTTATACAGTCACAGAACACTTGATGACGTTGTCAGAAGTAACTCGTTCAATACTATCACTGAAACAAGAAGCTGATTATGCAATGGAAGCCATCATTAGGCTTTGTCTAAATCTAAATTCTATATTATACCAAACATATTATTTAATGATATGTATCAAACTTAACTATTAAAATGTGATGATGTAGTTGCTGGACTCCCACGTAGTCGACCGCAGTTCGCGCCCCGGACCCGGTGGCTTAGAACTCACGCCGGGCACGTGTGCGTGTGTGCCCAAGATCCCGAGAGGAGAATGGAGGAGAAGGGATTGCAGCGTGACCATCCCCCCGGGGGGTGATTTCTCACTTTCTGTCTCTATGTCTCTCTCTGTCTGTCCGGCGAGCACACGTGCCCTATAGCGAAAACCTCTCCAAAAAAAAAAAAAAAGTGATGATGTAGAAACATACCACCTTCTCTAAGAGTGGTTTTACAGCAAAATTTTAATTCTTAGTTGCTTCATCAAGGTTCTTTAGGGAAAAACAGGGATAGAAGAAAAACACTAAATTCACCTGAAAAAATAACATGACTGATTTTGTAACATTTATGACTTGAAGGATGCTCTGTTTCATATCTTAACAGAAACAAAATGTTAATTTAGTCATGAAGTAAGCTTACACTATTATTATTTTGTTTTCGGAGAGGTTTTTGCTATAGGGCGCATGTGCTCGCCAGAAAGACAGAGAGACAGAAGCGAGAAATCACCACCCAGCGGGGATGGCCACGCTACAATCCCTTCTCCTCCATTCTCCTCTTGGGATCTTGGGCACGCACACAAACGCACTCGGCATGAGTTTAAGCCACTGGGTCCAGGACTCGAACCACAGTTGACTACATGGGAGTCCAGTGACATAGCCATTATGCCAACTGCTGGTCCCACGCTCACACTATTTTTATGCTGCCCTAAATGAAATTGCCTAAAAAGAACTGATTACTGAAGGATTAATTAGCTTCTTTTTTGAACTGCTGTTAATGTATTTTACAAGTGTAAAGAAAGAGATAGGAAGGGGGCAAAACAATAGAGTAGACTAATTTATAAATATAATTAAATCAGGAAACCTGAATGCTTTATAGAGGGGGCTGATGATACTGAGATACACAAGAAACACTCCTTGCTGTAAAAGAGCTCATAGTCTAGCCAGGTAGACAGACATATAAAATAAGGACTCTGGAATGTAGTAAGTGCTCACAGTATGTCTAAGGAGCTATGGAAGCTGAATTGAGGGGCTAATTAACTCTTCGTGAGAGGGTGACTAGAAATGTTACAAAAAAAGGATGGCATTTGAGTTTAATTCTGAAGAATAAATGGAGATTTTCTTCATGGACAAGGTGTGAGAAAAAGCAATCTAAGAAGTGGACCAGTGTGTACAAACATACAAAAACATGAAAGCACAGTACATTCTGAGAGATGAAAGGAGTGTCATAGGACTGGAGCCTGGCAAGGTACAGGACAATGACAAGAGATGAGGCTGTGGGTGAAAACTGCAACTAAATGTAAGCTGTAAGTTCTCCAAAAAAAAAAAGGAAAATGTCTTTTTAAAAATCGTCTAGAAGCACTGAGTGAGTGCTGAATACATAAAAAGCAGATGGGCTAGTATCAAAGGTTTTCAATAACTTATGTAGCATAGGAGGCAACCCAGCTGAACTCATGTTAGCCCTGCCATTTCTCCAAGGAATCTCCTTAAGAGTTAGTAACCTTCAGTTGCTAGATTGTGGGGTGGTATGTAGGAGGAGGGGCTAAGACTGCAAGAGGAGTACTCAGCCATCTCAGTGCAGGACTATTTACACATGTATGAAGTATTTCAATACTTCAGCAATTGGTGCATTCCAATTAAATATTAGCTATGCACAAGAGGACTACAAAAGCCTTTGTTAAGTAACTTTCTCAGAAACAACCCCCCCTCCACATCTAAGCCAGCAACATTCCTAGCATGCTATAGTATATGATAAAGTGATTTCAATTCTTGCCTCAGAGAAAAAACTACCTCTCCTCTTCCCCAGCATTTTAGTGCTAGAAGAATTTTATGTTTCAGACATCAGGTGGTAGAAGCCAAAGCTCTAATTTAGCTTAATCATGTTTTAAAAATGTAAAGTTTGCAAATGATTTTCTATGTAGCAAGATTCTTAACAACTCTTCTGGACTCAAATGAATAGTAACTGCCAGTATATATTACCTTTTAATTTCTTCCTGTGTTTGTTTTATAGATTCGATGGAACTTTGAATGTCACCCAGTTCGATCCCTTTCTTTCTTCTTGTACTTGGTTTTACTGATTGAGCTAAAAAGACATTAAGAATGAAACTGTAATCATAAAAACAATCTATAGTTCAACTTACCGATCCTAATAAAAATTTTCCTAGACTTAAAAAATGCGTTGGCTTTTGTGGCTTAAGATTAGCCTAATACTACTAATACTCTACATTTGTGAAGTTTCAAATATCATTTCAAAACTAAAACACTACAAATATATATTTTTTTAAAAATTGTTTAATTTTAAAATTTCTTTTTTTCTTTTCTAGAGATTTTTGCTATAGGACACATGTACTCGCTGGAGAGACAGAGACAGAAAGTGAGAAATCACTCCCTGAGGGATGGCCATGCCACAGTCCTTTCTCCTCCATTCTCCTCTTGAGATTTTGGGCACACACACACATACACACATACAGACACACACACACACACACACACCCCTGGCCTGAGATTTATGCCACCAGATCTGGGACTTGAACCATGGTTGCCTACATGAGAGTCCAGTGATGTAATCATTATGCCATCTGCTGGTTCCTTAAATTTATTATTTTAAAATTTTCTATGGGGCACACATGCTCATTAGAGAGAGACAAAGAGAGAAGGGAAAAGTGAGAAAGCAAGCCACCAGGTATGGAGCTTGAACAGCAGTTGGCCATGTGATAGTCCAGCACCTAAACCACCACACCACTTGCCAGCTCCACTGTAAATATTGAGTTGTGGGAAAAGTTATGATGCATTTTTGCATAGAAAAACAGAAAAAAAAAAGTTGTCAAAAGACAACCCAATATATTTAGTAAAATTTTGGATGGTATCAGTCTTATGTTTTAAGTAATTAAAATAAAAGTAGGGCTGGCCCTGTAGTGCACTGGTTAAGTATGATGTTTTGAAAGCCAGATCCCACATGGTTGACTGTGGTTCAAATCTTGGTCCCAGTGGCTTGAAAACCACACCAGACATGTGTGCATTTGTGTCCAAAATCCTGACAGGAAGGAAGAATGAAGGAAAGAAGATTATAGTATGACCATGTTCAATTGAAGGTTGCTTTCTCTCTCTCTGGCACATGTACTCTCTGGCAATTAAAAATATATATACATATATATTTTAAATTATATAAATAAATAAATTTTGGGGAGACACTACTTTTCTGTCAAAAAGAAGTTGTTTTTTTATTTGTGTATTGTTATGCTAGCGGAAAACACACAGGAAACACCTAAAGAGAGTGAGAAAGCGCCTCCCAATGGAGCCTGGTCATGTTGTAATCCTCTGCCACATTAGGAACCTGGGCATGAACACACATGCCCAGCATATGCTGGGAGTGGGTTGGGATTCAACCTCTGTCAGCCACATGGGATTCGGGACCTAACCACTCTGTACGGAGATCGGCCCTGCTTTTTTTAAAGTTTATTTCTTTCATGCAGTGGTAGGGTACACATTCCCAACAGGGTCTTCTCTACACAATCCACTTTCATCCCCAGCCAGTTAGGATCACAGGCACATGTGTATCTGGTGTGTATAGGATACCACGGAAGTGGACTCAGAAGCTTCTCATGTGACCCCAGTATCAAGGAGTGTTGCATTATTGCTGCGCCACCATAGCTGGTCCAAGGAATCAGTTTTTTAAGTTCCTTTTCCTATTTTTTGTTCATTGATAGGGCTATCTTTATTCCCCTCATTACCTAAACTTTAAATATCTCTAGTCAATTTCATATGTTTTCTGCAAATTTGTATTGCCAACCAGCAATCTGTGTAGGCTTTTTTCAAATCCCCTCTCATTTTCATTCCTTTTTTCTTATTTTTATTCAAGTCTTACTTAACCTTTCTCCAAGTGTCAGCTTTCTCACTTTAAAACTACGGCTATAACAATAATACTAAAACTTCACATGGTTGTAAGCTATGCTTAACATATGGTTTGATACATGTTAACTACTCAGTAAATGTCCGCTGATCATTATAGGTAATAGAGTGGAGTGGATAAGAGGGTGAATCAAGGAATCAAAATATCTGCATATATAACATATATACATGAGAGGACTTAAAAAATTCATAGAAGAATAGAATTAAAGTATCAGTTTATTTTGGTAGGAAAAAGAGTCAAGATCCCTATAGCTTTTCCATCATACAGAATTTCTATAAGCTGTTTAGTGAACCCTTGTACCTCCTTATGGGCAGGTTAACCTGTGTCTCAGACTTCTTTTCTATAATGGGTACAGCAACTAATACTCCAGAGCCCCTTCTGGGGGGCTGGTACCATATGATTATGTGCCAGAGCCCCTTCTGGCACACTGGTACCATATGATTCCTGCTTTTAAACATTTATTAATTTTATTAATCTGCTACTCCAATATGTTGCTTGCTCCACCCATCTCCCAACCCTAGATCACATTAATACAGTAGAAATACTAATGATTCATTGGGGTCCTTAGAACTTTTCCTCAAAATGAATTAAGCTCCTTTTCCTTTAAATATTTTATCACTTATCATCTACTAATTTTCTGGTATTTATTACTTATTTCCCTCTAGTGTTATCACTTTAAGTAAAAATAGGCTCCCTAACTTAGTGCAAACTTTAGTAGAGACCAAACCTTAAAAATTTTTTTTGTTTTAAATTTGGTATAGGGTGTGTATACTTGCTGGAGAGAGGGAAGGAGGGAAGGAGGGAGGGAGGGAGGGAGAGAGAAAGAGAGACAGAACCCCCCCAGAAGGCGATGGCCATGTCACAGTCCCTTTTCCTTTTTCCTCTCAGGATTTTGGGCATGCATACACATGTGCCCAGTGGTTTTTTTCAAACTGCCTGGTCTGGGACTGGAACTATATGGCTGGCCATATGCAATCTAGTCAACTTAATCACCATGCCACTGGCTGGTCCTTATTTTCCTATAATATTTAAGACCTTAATCCTTGCTTGAGGTATCTCCCTGTAGTTCAAGACAATTCACACTTTGTCCGTCTTGAAGAAAAATGGCACATAATTTAATCTCAAGGTACATAACTTTTATATAGTTGTATTTTCACTTGTCTATGACTTCCAAATACTACAATAATTAATGGGAATGAAAACTTTTTTTGAAGCATAGAAATAAGCTCAAAGTTTATAAAAAGCCTCCTGAATTCAATCTAGAGAACCATCTAAACAGGCTTCAGAACTATTACTAATGTGGTTTGTGTTTGTGTGTCATACTTCATTCATTTCCCATGCCTTTCCCTTGTGGCCTGTTCTTGCACCTTATCTATGATTTAGAATAGTTTTGTACCCCAATTCTGCCCCTACCAAAACTTTTACATTTTTTTGAGAAAGCAAGCCACCAGATTCAGACTTGAATATCAGCCACGTGGGAGTGTCAGCGCCTTATCAAACGCCATAGCTGCCCAGTAATATCCTTTTTAATAATTACACTCTTATGGCAAGTAATCTGAAATAAATATTTTTTACCTTCACTTCCGGATGAATCCTGAATATCTGGTTCTGGGGAGGAATAGCCTTTTGCCACTTTCTTCTGTTGCCTGGCTGGCTTATGTTTCATTTTTGGGACACTAACCTGAAAATAAAACGCTGCTGTTATGTAAGGTTTCACTGTATTTTCTAATTAAAGATCGAAGTTGTACAACTGTCTAATATGATATTCAGAAATAAAGACAAAGATTAAATATTCTAATTAAAATTTAACAAATAACATTGATGTACTGATCCAATCAAATTATTTAATTTTAATAGAAAACAAGTTGATATGAACATAAAAAATATGATGAGTTTATTTTTTCTCCTGACCCCTATCTACCCAGTCTCACTACTACTAAATAGGTACCCATGGCTATTAGTCTATATGTTCTTCAAAAAGCTAAAGGCAGAATTATCTCCTGACCCAGATTTCCACTCCAAAAGAACTAAAAACAGGGTCTTAGACGCAGTATATGGATGTTCACTGCAGCATTATTCACAATAGACCAAAGGTAGAACAATCCAAGGGTCTATCAACAGATGAACTGCTAATAAAATGCAGTAGATACACATAGTGGGACATTAGCCACAAAAAGGTACAAAGTTCTGCTATATGCTATAGCACAAATGAACCTTGAAAATATTATGCTAAGTGAAATAAGCCAAACACAAAAGGAGAAAAACTATATGACTCCTTTTATATAAAATAAAGAGACTAGGAAAACTCACGGAAATAGAAAATAGATTAGAAATTAGCATGGACTAGAGGAAGGAGGGAATTATTACTTACTTGTTATAAAGTCTTTCTTGAGGATTATATTATAAAATATATAAATATATAACTATTATAAAAATGTTTGCTTTACCATAGTGTGATTGTACAATATTGTAAAGACAAAAATAGTGACAGTGAATTGTATAGTTAAAACTGGTTAAAGTGTTAAAATTTATCTTTTATATGTTATTACAATATAAAAATTCAAAAAATTTTAAAACTGTGTTTCACCCTTTAACAACTTCAACATGATAGAGATACAAGACATGTGTATTTTCTCCTAAAGGTAGACTTTATTGATCACAGTAACTCTTGGTATATCTCTAGCTGTACTGTTAACTCCGTCATTTCTTACCATTCTTCATCAATGTCCAATTTGAACCTATTCTAAGAATGTGGATTTGTATTCTAAATGCTATAAAATTTAAGTCTCTAGCATTTGAAGTAAGAGTATAGGCTGAATATAGCACCTGCCTATTTACTTTGTATTATAAAACTATTTAAGTACGCAAATACTACTTTGCAAATTTCAAAGAATAAGTAATTAGGGTTAGTATTTCCATAGTTTCTGATGAGAAATCATTTGTTAATCCTATCAAGGATCCCTTGTATGTGATGTCCTGGTTTTTTCCTGCTGTTTTGAATATTCTCTTTGGCTTTTGACAGCTTATTTTAGTGTGGATCTGAGTTTCTCCTACTTGGAATTTGTTGCTCTTCTTGATTTGTAGATTCATGCCTTTCATCAGATTTGGGAATTTAGGCCTTCTTTCCATACATATTCTTTAGCCAATCCTCTCTCTTTTCTCTTTGTAGAACTGCCATAATGTACACATTGACCCATTGGATGGGTGCCCCATACATGTCTAAGATTTGGTTCACTTCCCTTCATTCATTTTTTTTTTTACACCCCTTGGACTGGATAATTTCAATTGTTCTACCTCTAAGTTTGCTGATTCTATTTGGACTTGTTCAAACGTGCTACTGAATACCCCTGGTAAAATTTTCATTTGCTATTGTACTTTTTGGTCCCAGAATTTCCATAAGGTTACTTTGTATAATTTTTCTTTATTGATATCCTCAGCATGGGTACATCAGGTAGTACTCCAACAGGTCAGAACAGACATACATAACAATTTATGTATAAAGTCTGTTCTGCTCCTTCTGGAATCAAGGACTCACATCGGGAATGAGGAATCCTTCTAGACGACTGCTGCACTGAGCAGAGTGGGACAAGAGCAAGTTGAAACACTACAAAGCTTTCCTACTGCTTTGAAGCCACCCCTTTCTTGATCCAGTGTTCACTTGTTTCGACTGTTTTCCAGAGTTCTAGTAAATTTGGTTCTGATATTTTTGCTTATTTTTCAATGTTGCTTTGATATGACAAGAGTTTGGAGCTGCCCACTCTACCATAATGCTCACCCTACATTTTAAAGTTTGAAAGCAGATTTTAAATGTTGCTTGCCATATATACTAAATACTTAAGAAATTTATATACCTAGTGGATCTAGTTATTTTCTTATTACATACCATTGGAGTGCGATGTTTCACTTTGGTCTGGATAATGCCATCTTTTTCAAACTGTATCATATCATTAAGTGGGTCCCATGGTCGGGTACTACATAAATGAAAAAAAGAATCCTGTTTTATGACTGAAAAAAGAACTTAAAACTTTTGGCTTGTGATTATATTTTCATTAATAATTATAAACAGTTTTAACAATAAGATTTGCTCATAACTAATTTTCTTATCTTCAGCTTATTTTTATTGTTTAACTACTATCATAGGTAAATTTAAAATAAATGAAACATCAAATTTAAAAATCTCACCATAAAACAAATGGTTTATTAAAAAAAATTACTCCAACTAACAAAATAATAATGTAACAAACTATCCTAAAACATTGTTTGAAATAAACTCTTTTTAATTACTTACTCTGCAAACTTGTAATGCCATTCTCCTGTGAGTGGATCCAGTTCAAATAACTTGCAAGCCCATTCTTCATTTTTTGTTTTCCGATCTCTGGCAGCTTGTCTTTGAGCTTCTTCTAAAACATACTTCTCTTGAGTAGCTTCTGTTTGGTCTTTGGCATTTATGGCTCGAGTTACCCGCTGCCAGAGTCTAATATGTGTGCAAAAATAGTATTGAAAAAGTAACACAAAGTCAAATCTATATAGAACCATCTTGAATTCCCTTGAAAGAAAATAATGCTTGCATGGATTTCTGGTTTTAATAAGGCTTATACTCATATGCTTGAAAATGAGTCACAATGTTAAAATCCAGCGCCTTCAGTAAAGAGACACCTTTTCATAAGTGGAGACTAATATTTTTTCCTTGGCAAGAGAATTTATACATGGGTTCTTAAACTATGGTAGTAAATGCTGCTGACCCAAGTAGTAAGAATGTAATGAGAGGTAGGGTTGAGGACCTTAATAAGTGTTTTTAACAAGCTTCCCAGATGATTCTTATACATGGCATTTAAGATCCACTGGCCTCATTAAGATCCATTAATAATATGCAGTGCTTTTCAAGCTTGGATGCATAAATTATCTAGGTACTTTAAAAATCAGAATCTCTGAGGGTAGGTTCAAGTATTGATACTTTTTAAATATTTCCAAGGTGACATTAATATACCACCAGTGTTGAGGACTACTGACTTAAAGACACAGAAGAAACTATTGAGGTAAAATGATTTCCCCTTATAAAATTTAGTTTTTTTTTCCCTTATCAGTTAAATAAAAATAAAACACCTATATCGTACCCATCTGGGAAGGCAGTGTGTTAAAACACAAAATAACAAACACTTGGAATCAGATGTGGGTTGAATCCTAGATTTGCTTCTTCTCAGCTGGCAAACAAAGTTATTTATTTTGTTTATGTCTCATTTCTTTATCTTTAAAATATACTTAATTATATTCACATCTCCAAAACTGTTGTATACCTCAGAAAAGCTTAGCTCCAGATAGAGAATCACAAAGAAAAAAAAATGGTTGAAACAAAAATGTTTAGAACTGGTGCATATATATTGTTTCATCTTTGGCAATCCCAATTTTGAGTGAAGAGAAAGTACACATAGATTTGAATCCCCATGAAAGAGAACAATATGCATGTGGGAACATGTAGCAGGGAACTAAGCTGCATAAGTTCTATAAAGTGCTCAGCATTCCTTTTACATGGAAGCCCCCTTTAATACAAAGAGAGGTAAGAAGGATAAAATGGGCAATGTGTATGTAGTATTTTTTACTCAAAAATAGAAGTCATATAGTGAGAATTTCATGTCTTAAGAACAGAAACTAGCCATAATTATTACCCAACTAATATAAGCCCTTAGGAAGTCAGCACACACAGTGGGACTATTCTTGTATTTCAGAGAAGGGTACAAGAGAGATCCTTTACTGCTCCCTTCACCTAGAGTTCTGCATGCCTATATCAGGTTAGAAAACAGGTAAGAATCACTAATCAGTCCTATAATTTTATGCAGAGAGAAAAACTTTGTTTATTTTTAAGATATTGGAGTAGATGAAAAAGGAAAGGAAAAAATGGGAAGTTATAGTTTTAAGCCTCAGAAAAAATAAGATGATTTGTATTACATTTATTTGATCTTCATTTCACATAAATGAAAACAGAATCCTGCCACATCCCACAAATGAAAAATTGCTTTAATGTACATATTCAGAGACAGAGGACAGAGATAGGCAACCATACTACTGAGGAATTAAAAATACTCTTAGGTCAACTGGTGACAGTGTAATTAAGGGAGCTGGATCCTATATGGCAGACTGCACAGTTTGAGTCCTGAACCCAGTGGCTTAAAAGACATGCCAGATGCATGTGCACGTACACCCGACATTCCTAAAGGAGAAATGGAGAAGGGATAGCGGTGTGACTGACCTCCACGGGGATGGGGTAGGTTAGGAGATGGTGGGGGGTATCTCACCCCACCTCCGTGAGTGCATGTGCCCTCTAGCAAATTAAAAAAAAACAAAACTGATCTTCATGGAGTTTGTTGATATACTTACTTCTCTGATTCAAAATCTCCCTGCTCTTCAAATTTTACAGTGTGTCTTATTAATCTCCATTGCTTAATGTCAGGTGTTGGATTCCAAAAAACCTCTGAATTATCAGTCTTTTTTTCATTAATGAAAACTTCACTATCCTATATTTAAAGAAATTAAAAATTAATGTAGAGAATTGTCTTTATTTAGAAAGGGATTATCCAATATATAATAGTAATATTTTTTCCTATTATCTACTTCTCTAGACATTTAAAAAACAAATATGGATAGCACTTTTTCAAAGCCCCAAATATCATTTTTTGTAAGAACATTGGCTATGTAATACAAAGTCAATTTAAAAAAAATATTTGAATACACAGAAATTATATCAGATTTCACAAGTTTTAGTTAATAAATGAATTTCAAACATTACATGCAAAGCCTCAAGTCACCTCCAAATTGTCAAAGTCAAACACAGTTTTTGTTGCAACTATAATAAGATGCTGTTGACCACCCTGGACTCATGGAAAAACCTGAATGAGTCTTTCTTAGCAATAAAAATTTGGGCACAGTCTTAATAATATCCTATTTTTAAAAAGCCTGCTTAATCTTTTTTCTAAATGATATTTAGATAGAAGTAAATTAAAAATTTACTACAGGGAGTTTGTGGTCACTTAGCTGAGTTCCTGATCCAGTTTCATTTTGTCATCACTCTCTGAGTATTTACTCAGTGATGTGGTGAGAGTGCATCTGGGCAGTACCATGCTCCTCCTTACTCATTTAAGCTCCTCCTAACTACATTACACAAATATGAATTTAGGTCAGTATAGGAGTAAACAAATTCTTCTCATATACTGCTAAATCCTTTCCACAGTTTTTTAAAGTAATATAACTCTACCTAGATCTATGCCTTTTCCCTCTCCTAAGAGGTGGTGTAGGTGCTCTGAGTAAAAGCACAGGTCTGGAGCCAGAGTTCCTAGCTGGAATTCTTTACCACTTGCTTTAAGCAAATTATCTAAACTCTTTTTGTCACAGTTTCCTTTTCTGTAAAATGGAGACAGTAATAAAGAAAAATAAAATGGGTATCTATGTACTCACATTGCAAGGTCATACAAAATATGCAATGAGTTAGTATAACACAATTCCATACATAATAAGTGTTAGCTATTCCTACTGATGTAAAACTTCTGAAAAGATAAAATATTATATAAAACTCAATATTGTTGATAATAGATCAAAATCAAAATATATGTTATTAAGCCGAGCCTATATTGAATAGGGATGCTTTTAGCCATGGAAAAAGCAAACTTTTAATTTTAGGCTATGATTGTTGGATTTCTTCCCTCAGAATAAAATTCCTTTTGTAAAGCTAACATATAAAAACACTTACCCAATGACCTTCCAAAGTAGCTAGGACTTCTTTTCCCAATTTAAGTTTCCCTGATATTTGATTAACACAATCACTGCTCCCTAAAAATGGCTTTTAAAAGAGAAAATGTTAAATATTTTACTTTGTTTTATTTACATATGATATAGATAGAAAAAAAAAGCAAAAAGAATAGCTACAGTGCTCTTAAAGGCACAAATGGGTGAAATACTGATTCAAATTTTAGAAATGTTTAATAATAAGAAATTTGACTTACAGCTGTGGAAAAAAATAGGTAAAAACCAACTAAATGTGTGGGATCCAAATAAACATTAAGAGAAATAACAATGAAACAACTACCTCATGTCCTCTCATGTGGTCTCTCAAGTCCCATGTTGTCTCCTAACTCACACAACTGTGCCCTATCAATGTCCAATATATTAAGCAATATCTCAACTAACATAAGGGGTTTAATAATCAGAGAGGAAAACAATTCCTTCAAAAAAAATATAACCAAAAAACCCTCAAAAAATAAAATCAGAAGAAATATGCTTTGAGCTATTAGTATATTGCCTTATTGATATCTCTTCTTAAAACAATTTTCATGCTCTATTAAATGTGTTATAAATGACTTAAGATCCCTTTTTCTTGACTTCCAAATATCATTATCACTACACAAGAAAAAATTTGCTATGGCGAATAAAAATCAAAGGGCATTGCATCAAAAATCCTTAAGAGATATTTTTTATTAGAACAAAGTTGATCAGCTGAACATCAACACAGGAGCAATTTAATAATAAACATTATATAGGTCATATAAATATTTTTATCTGCACACACCATACAGTCCTACAAGAACAACTGACACTGTGAGGTCTCAGATCTCCCTTCTACTGAGGCAGATGGTATTTTCTAAAGATGGCTTCAGCAACATCTACCTTTCTGTTCTCCAGCCCATATGCTTCGAGACCTTGCCACTCTCTATATCCCTTTCCCTTCAATTTTGATGGACTTGTTACTTTTCAACTAATAGAAGAGATGGAAGTAAAGTAATTTGGCTCTGAGGCTAAGATTGGCATAGAAGGCAGCTTCTGCCTTTCTCAGTTAGGACACTAGGATTTGGAAACCCTATGCTGTGCAGTAATAAGTCTGATGACCTTGAAACTGCCATGATGTGAGGAAGCCAAGTTGCATGTAAAGGCCACCATAGAGGTGCTTGGATTAGCAGTTCTAGTCTCTCTAGTCATCCTGGCCCAGACATCAGACACATAACTGAAAAACTTTTGAATGATTCCAGCCCCTGACTGTTAAATCACCCATAAACTGCAAGTCTTCCTGAGGTCCCAAATATAATGCAGTGGAGACAAGCTATCCCCAATATGCCCTGTCCAAATTCCTGACTCTCAGAACCTATGAGGATCAGAACATGACTATTTCTAACCCTCTGTTTTAATCCGTTATGCAGAAATAGTAACTAATACAATTCTTAGTGTACACAACTAGTGTGCAAATTGATAAATGCCTTCTGGTACTTTGTAAAGCAATGCTTTAATTCACTGAGATATTTCTATCCAATCACCTCCTATGTATAATGCCAGCAGCTTTATTAATTAAAAATAAAAACAAAAAATGATCACTATGCCTTAACTTGAATCTTCCAAGGCCGCTATCTTAGACTATACTAAGATATTTAACCAATCCTGCCCTTATCCCTCAGATGTATTTACCTTTGACCTTTAATGAATTATGTTGTTATATTTTATTATTATTATTAATTAGGAACTAAACCGTGATCTTTGTTCAAAATTTATGGCACAGCTCCCCTTTAATTGGGTGGTACCTGTTACTCTCTACTAACCTTTAGTTTAAATTCAAGTATTGCACTGTATCCAGTTTTCTGACATGTAATATTGACTGTTCCACCAAGTTCCAGTGTCATTGTACCATAAAGAATACCTAGAGAAAAAAATTAACAGAAAGGTTGGGGAAAGACGTACACTAGCTAATAAAAGGCAGTTTTGTAATTTAATCTCTTTGCAGGAGAAACATAAGTGAAGGTCATTCTATCCACTCAAAAAAAAATTTATAGTATAGACAGAAAGTTGGTTCCATAGGATATAAATAGATGACAGATCACATTATGTACAGATTCCATATAGGTAAATTTGCCTACTCACTAAAGTATATAGATAATTCCCAAATCAATACCCACAGTGCTTTTGCAGTCATTCACGGACATGTACAGAGTGGAGAAAAATGTGAATAATCTGGTACAAAAGAAGTGCTTTTGCAGTATATTTAGTGGCCACGTTTTCCCCATTTTTATGCTCTCTGTTGGGAATTTCGTTCTTTAAATGGACTTAAGAATAACACAGAAGTAATATCTAGTGTTTTCAGGATCAGAAAGCGGTGATGTACCTTACAGAGAAAATGTGTTAAAGCTTTGTTCAAACATGAGTTATTGTGCTTTTGGCTATTAGTTCAATGTTAATGAAACAGCAATATATATTAACAATACATAAAACAAGGTTATATACTGACTGGTGGATTAAAATGGTGACAAAAGGCTCATAGGAGTAACTTAATGTCGTATTTCTCCTGGGAACAATGGTTCAGTATTTACTAATTGAACATTTGTGGTGAGTTTATAGAACATAACTACTGCAAACAACAAGAATTAATTGGGTAGGAAGAAGAAAATAAACAAAGGAAAAACCCACAGGTTCTATGGCTAAAAGTTGAGGAAATTCTAAATTTAACAAAGTTAGAGAGGTTGTGATGTGTAGTTTGTCTCTGTGTTTAGACTAAGTTGTTAAGGTAGCCCTTAATATGCAGACGTATAATGTAAATTTCCAAGAGGGGAACAGACTATGCAATATTTCTCACACTTATTTGGTTATGGAACTTTTATTTTATAAAATGATTCATTAGATTAGTGATTTAGGAAACACATCTTAGAAAATATACGAAGGTGGAAAACTGTATGAAAATAATCAGTACTTCCTATGCTCTCTCATATTCTCTATGCAGTGAAAATATGCTATTAAAAAATTCTCTACTGCTAGTTGGACATGGCATGAGTATTTATTAATACGCTGACTGGATATAATTTTATTTATTTCAAATGACATACAATTTAAAAATGCATATTCTTATCAATCACGATTTCAAATATCTTACTTCATACCTATTTCAAAAACTGCACATAAAGTCTTAAGAATGATCTAGCCTGAGCCCACAGCCTGGCCATTGTTGACCTAGCTAGTTTGACCTTGGATAAGATTCTTAACCTTCTTAAGATTCTCATCTGTGAAATGAGGCCATATGTTTTAATGAATTAGCTCCTAACATAGAGGATAATTCCCCAAAAATGTTGTTTTTGAGAAGTAGGTTGGAAAAGGTAAAACAAATAATGACCAAATTGTGTTTAAGCTGATGCAAACTATTTAAAAGTTCAGACTGCAGAGGTAGACTGCCTAGTTCAGACACTGACTTTGCCACATATTGCCTGTGTGATCTCAGGCAAAGTAATTTCATTGCCTTTCTTTTTTTTTTTTTTTTTTTCATCTATAAAATATATGGAGACTTCAAAAAGTCTGTGGAAAATTGGAATTGAAGTACAAGTTTATTTTGGTGCAAAAATTTTTAATCTTTGAATAGTTCTTCATAATACACACTTTTCACAAACTTTTTGGAGACTCCCTTGTATCACAAAAAGTCCATGACAGGTGGATTAATTCACAACAGAAATATATAGCAGATGACAGAAACATCCTTAAGTGTCTATAAACCAAGGGTGGTTTCAAACAAGATCTAAGTCTGACACCATCTGTCTAAAACATAACAAATTACATTCTTTAACATTTACTTAAAAAGGTTTAAGGAGTATCTAACTCAAGTATGGGGAATATTTACCTTTACAATGAGCATATGGCATAGTCATTACATAATCTTCACCTCTATTCAAGAAAGTTAGCCGTGCTTCTCCCTCTAATATTGCAGACAATGAGTTTCCTGAAATAAGTATTGTTTGTTAAGTATCACAAGTCTAATCCAAGTAGTTCAAAACTAACAAAATATACTTAGGATATTTACCAGTCATCTACACTGGTACACCTTAAAAATGTCTCATCTCAATGTGTTCAAACATGTAGTTATTGCCTTTCTTATAACTAAAATGTATTTGATCCATATTCTCATTCTTACAAAATGAGTACCGTTTAAAGGTCAGTTACATACGTGTTACATTATTTTATGAAGGTCATAAGAAAAAAAATGTTTTTGAGAGATTTTTGCTAAAGGGTGTGCGCACTTGCTGGAGAGACAGAGAGACAGAAAGCAAGAAATCATCGCCCAGGGGGGATGGCCACACCACAATCCCTTCTCTTCTATTAACCTCTCAGAATTTTGGGTATGCACACACACATGCCTAGTGTGAGTTTTAAGCCACTGGGTCTGGGACTCGAACTGCAGTTGACTATGTGGCAGTCCAGCAAAGTAACCAGTAAGCTATCTGCTGGCCCCCATAAGAAAAATCTTAAGCATAAAGAATATTTGATAAAACACTGTTTCATTATTTAGCTTAACTGGAATTTTCTGAACAAAAACATTTCTTATCTGTAAATCACATTAGTTAGTTAAGTTCCAAGCTTTAAATATTTATAACTGATATAATAACCCTATAGAAAATTGAGAAAATAAAAAATATGCATAAACCACCAAAATGCAATTGATGATAAGCTTTCCTGGTAATTTTCTCTAGCTTTCCAATCACATGTATTTCTTCTTCCTTAAATATCCCACTTTATTGCAGTACAATAAATATATGGTAAGTGACCTATTTTAAAGGTGAGTGTGTTTTGGCAAACATAGAGACTCATGTAACCCCCTCTACAATCTTGATATAGAACTTCTCATTGCTCCAAAAAGTCCCCCTTTGCTCCTTGGTTATGAATGCAACCTCAGCCTCAGGAAACCACTGTTCTTTTTTCTATCACTGCAGTTTTACCTACTACAGACTTTCTGAGCATCTTTAATGTATAAACCTACATATTTTGGTGAATACAAGAAATGGTTGGCCATCAGTTCTTTAAATTTTTCTTCTGTTCCATTTTCTCCCTCTCACTCTTCCCTTCTGGACTGCTAGTAACAATATATTAGACCATATGATACTATGTAACAGATCCCCAAAGTTCTGTTTGTTTAGTTTTTTTGCTTATGTTTTTGTTTTTGCTATAGGGTGCACACACTTGCCAGAAAGACAGAGACAGAGAGACAGAAAGTGAGAAATAACACCCCAGGAGGGATGGTCATGCCGCAATCCCTTCTCCTCCATTCTCCTCTTGAGATCTTGGGCATGCATGCACATGCGCCCGGTGTGAATTTAAGCCACCAGGTCTGGGACTTGAACTGTGGTCGACTACATGGGAGTCCAGTGATGTAGCCGTTACACCATCTGCTGGACTCATATTTTTAAAAATAATTTTTCTCTTTGTTTTCCATACTGGATAATTTCCTGATCTATTTTCAAGTTTACTTATTCTTTCTCTGTCATGTCAATTCTGCTGTAAAGTTCATTCTATGTCTTCAATTTTGGTTATTTTTTTCAGTCCTACAATTTCTATTTGGGTTTTAAAATAATTTATATCTCATTCTGCTGAGCTGTCCCTATTTTACCATTCCTTGTGACCATATTTTCTTTTGCTTAATTGATGACATAATTAAAGCCATGTTAAAATCTTAATATGCTATTTTCAATACCATATCTTGGGGTTGGTCTTAGTTGATTTTCTTTTTCTTGGAGATTGTTCCATTTTCCTAAGTTTTATAAGTTAGGTAATTTTAAATTATATTCTAAGAATTATAAATATTAAGTGTAAAGACTCTGGATTCTATTATTTTTCTCCAATATGAGTTGTCCCTTTGTTTCTACAGGCGATTACTTGGTTGGACTTGAATTACAAACTTTTTCTGGGCATATATTTGTTCTGGATTCAGTCAGAGATGTGGGCAGAGAAAATTTGGGATGCATCTCTTGGGCTCTTTCCCTTCTGAGATTTCTGCTCCCTGTCTAGTGGCTAGAATTTCTCTAAATTTGGTGTTTGGTTCCTCAGGCCAAAAAAACTGCGATGTTTTCACCAGTGTATATGTTAACTGCACCTAGCCTGAGGTCAAATGCCATGAAAACAGAGACTCAATTTGTATAAAATCCTCCTATGAATGTGGACTATTCAAAGCATTTGCTTGTAACTGTACTTTTCAATATTTCCAGGTAGCTATTTTTTTTTCTGTACCGTGTCCAGCTGTCCAAAAAGGAGGATTAGTCGAGTAAGACCTTATTCAGCCATGCTTGTCCACATACATTTTTTTTCCTGAATTACACGCTTTATTCCTCTGTGTTCTAAAGGCGTATTGTGTCTTATTATTAACACTTCTTGTATTGTAATTACGCTGTGTGAACCTATCTCATAGGGTTGCTGTGAAAATTAAATGAAGTAGAATAAAATACATACAGTACATGGCACAAAGTGGGCATTCCGTAGCTTATATCTCTTATTATATTGATGATGTAGGCATCTTTCTATATAATTAATTTGAGGGGTCTTCCATATACAGTTTTTTTTTTTTTTTTTTTTTTTTGAGAGGTTTTTGCTATAGGGTGCGTGCTGTTGCCAGAAAGACAGAGAGAGACAGAGAGACAGAAAGCGAGAAATCACCCCCCAGGGGGGATGGCCATGTCGCAATCCCTTCTCCTCCATTCTCCTCTAGGGACCTTGGGCACGCATGCACATGTTCCCAGCGTAAATTTAAGCCACCAGGTCTGGGACTCGAACTGTGGTTGACTACACTGGAGTCCAGCAACATAGCCATTACACCAACTGCTGGTCCCCCACATACAGTTTTATCACAGAGAAACAACATGGGTTTTTTGTAACCAATTTTATACATGTACTGATATATTATTTTATTATATAGTATGCAAAGCCATAATACATCTTAGAACTGGAGTTGTCCTTATTTTTAAAGGAAATACTTGTTCTTTGTAGAAAACTTGAAAAATCCAAAAACTATTACTCATAATTCCATATCAAGTTAATTATCGAATCTTAATATAGTTCTTTGCTATGTACACATTTTAAAGCAGAGTTAACTCAACTGTATATATCATTTTTATTCTGCTTTCCACTTAACATTTTACCATTAGCCATTTTAAGTTTTATATATACATTAGAATCACCTGAGTAGACTGTAAAAAATGCATGTTTTGAGCCCAGTACTTTTGACTTAGTAGATCAAGGTTGAGGTTCAAGATTTAAAGAATACAATCACCCTCTGAAACAAACCAAAACAAAGGCAAAAAAACCAAACCCAAAACAAACAAACAAACAAAAAAGCACCAAGGGAAATAAAATAGTCTTAAGAAAAAAATCAAAAGCATATACCATGCTTCTGACCAAAACCTACTCATCAATTTCCCTGTCACAGACTCATCTCCCCTGTCTCAGATAACCAGACCTTGGTTTCCTGTTTACATATTTTATTTTTCCCATTATTTTTCCTCTCAAGTTTAAAATTCTATAGTGAAAATTTAATTGATTTCTTTCCTTTCAAAAATGTAAAAAAGAAAAACAAATAAAAGCACTGATGTTATATATTTCTTTCTCTTTTATGAAGACTTATTTAATTAATTTATTTTTTAATTTGAACAGAGAGAGAGAAAAAGTGATATAGTAAGCCACCAGGTCCAGGACTTGAACCATGGTCGGCCATATAGGAGTTCAGTGCCTTAACTATCACTCCACCTGCCAGCCCTATGATTAAATATTTTCTACTGGTATATAACTTGGGTCACAAATTTTTTAACAGTCAAACTTTTTGTATTAAGGTTTTCTACTATAACTGTATTTCTCTGTTTTTCCCTGTACTTGCAAAAATTTTTATTGGTTATGTCTGAGGGTTCCTTACTGATTAACCTTGTATCACGTATTCTAACTGTGCCTGAATTCTTTTTCTCTCTACCCAAAGACTAAAATAGAAAGATTGATTCCCTCACATAAGCTGAGATGAAATTACAAAAACAAAAAAACAAGCAAACAAACAAAAACTTGGTAGGGCTAAGGGGAAAAGAGACACATTATAAACTAAAGGGCTACAGCAAGCAATCATTCTGTCCTTTCATAAGTGATGTTTATGATGAATTTACAGATATGTGATAAATACTTACATGAAATAAGCCATACCTCTATTTATGAATGGGCAAGAAAGGTCAATATTTAAGAGAAGATGATAAATTCCTTGTTGAAAATAGCACACTGTTGACATAGCCCACAAGAAATACTACCTCCCAGGAAAGAGTGCAGGTTGGCATAAGGAGAAACTCACCATAGAACTTGGACTTAGCCAGGATACTACCACTAAGGCAAAACCCATCTTTTCGGTTACTAACATAAAAGGCAGATATTGGTGGATGATGAGACACCTATTGAACAGAGAACAAAACAAAAATATAGCAAGATAAGCATATTATTGTGCTACTATCTGAAGGTCAAGTCTTACATGAGTAAGAAGAAACATTTGGTAAGTAGTGAAATTAAATATTGATAGTATGGTAACCAGCCTCTTAGGGCTCAAGGAAACTAACCACCTGGTATTCACACCACTAGGAAGGACCCTCTTACTCTGTACCAAAGATGGGTTGTGTGGAAGTAATGGTATGTCACTTCTGAGGTTAGGCTATAATGTAGCTTCCATCTTGGAGACTCTCCCACTTCTCCCCCTACCTCGATTATTAGCTCTGAGAAGCCAGCTTCCACACTGAAAAAATCTTAGGTATGGACCAAATGGTGAGGAACTATTTTCTCTTGTCAATAGCCACATGATGAACTGAGAAGTGAATCTTCCAGTCCATTCAAGCCCATGGACGATAGCAAAGATAGCTAACATCTTGACAGCAGTCTAATGAAAGACCCTGAGCTAGAACCACACAGTTAGGGAGCTCTCACAATTCTAAATTTATTACACAAGATAATCAAAGTTGTTTTAACTCATTCAGTTTTGGCATTAATTTTTTACACAGCAATGGATAATTAATAGAGTGGTTATTCTTCATATGAATTACAGAAATGGCTGCAAAAAACAAACAAAAGCTTTGCCAAGTATGTTACTTTAATCATCTAATGTTTTCAATATATTTATATTTTATGTTTTCTGAAATCAAAAAAAAGCTAAAATCAGCTAAACTCTTCTTGAGCTTCTTAATTTTGTTAAGAACTAATGTGGTATAATCGTTAACTTTTTTCTTCAGAAAAGGATGGTTTTTCAAAGAACACATTTCCTCATCCTCCTAAAATAAAAATTATAATAAGGAACTAATGTTATTGAGAATGTCATATTCCTCAGGTCTATGCAGAAAGAGGAGAAGATTGAGACTACAGATGTACATAAATTTAAATTAATCAAAGTTCAAAAACAAGAAATAATTTCTATCTACTATGCATACAACAACAACAAAAGATGTGTCATTGTGGAAGGAAGGGGATACACCCTCAAAAAGGTAAAATTAAATTCGGAAAATAAATACTCTGTAAAAAGGTAGATAATTTAAGTGATAAAAGAATCACCTAATGTAAAATCAACAAAAATGGCACAAATTTAAGAAAAAAAACCTGGGAGTGGTAGTCATCTGGATTGAGAAGAATGAGCAGATCAGGGTTCGTATCTATAGGTGACAAGAAATATTGGGGTAGGAGAATTAAATTTAAAAATAATAAGGCAAGAAGGTGGAAGATCATCTTATGTGGCTATGAATGCACAGGTTTCACTACTAGAGGCCTAGAAAAGTGTTTAATGTGAGATAAATTTGGAAAGAAATGGAGGACCATGAATGCTAGAAAAATGAGTGTAAATTGAATTTCAGAACTACAGAATCACTGAATAATTTTGTACATGATCAAAACGTGTTTTGGAAATATGGATGTGGCTAGAAAATAGGGAAGGGAAAGAAAAATAAAGATTTATTTTCCATCTAAGAATTCCATGACTGTAACTAATAATGCTTGAGGAATATGGCATTTAACAGTATTTTCGTAGTATTTAGTATAAAAAGGTTAAATATTTACCAAATTCACTTTATTTATTTTATTTTTTAAAAGTTTTTGCCATGGGGCATGTGTGCTTGCCAGTCAGGACAGTGAGAGGGAAGGTGAGAAATCACCTCCAAAGGGATGGCCATACCATAATCCTTTCTCCTCCATTTCCCTCCTGGGATTCTGGGCAGGCATGCACATATGCCCAGTGTGAGTTTCAAGTCACCAGGTCTAGGACTAGAACTGTTTTTGGCCATGTGGGAGTTCAGCACCTTAACTACCACACCACCTGCTGGCCCCATTAATTAATATTTCTGTAAAATATCCCAATAACTCCTAGATCAATTTTGTTTCTGTAACATGCATTTTTTTTAATATTTAAAGAATCATTTTATTTACTTTTATATATTTATTTATTTTAATTTGACCAGAGAGGGACAGAGTGAGAGTGAGAGAGAGAGAATTTGAGAAAGCAAGCTGCCAAGTCTGGGACTCGAACCATGGTCGCCCATGTGGGAGTCAGGTGCCACTAACCACCAAGCCACCTGCCAGCCCCGTGTAAAATGCATTTCTTATACCTGTTCAGCAATATAAAAAGTTTTGCTGTTTGTTCTAGGATGAATCCATAGGCAACGGAAAGTCTCACCAAGTATAGGATTATAAGGTTTCTTCAGACCCTAATAAAAAACACACAAGTTTCAAATTACTAATAAGAAAAAAGTAAAATATTTCTAAACAGTCAAAATAGGCTTCACTGTATCATCTGGTAGTCATCTTTATTAATTTTCATAGCAAATGAAATTTACATGAAATAAAATTTAGTGACTGCAATTATAATATAGGTCTAAATAATCAAGTACTTGGCAGTAACCTAAAGAGGCGCAGTAATGTGACTGTTAATAATCATCTAAATACTACATTAAAAAATGAACTCATAAAAGTAAAATATAAATATTACCTTTGGCTTTTTGTAGAATCCTGACAAATACCATTTCACTACTTTCTTCAAACGGAAATAAGGATTTTCTTCAAGAGCAGCCCTAATAAACAAGAAGGTAAACACAAACACTTTACAGAATATATCACAAATTCTCCCCCATATTTATCAGTCAATAACTGAGTATGAGATAATGAGATATGATCAGAAAACATAAGTCATATTTAAAATAGATGACAAATACAACCATGTAAATTAATTTCCAAGACTCTTATTCTTAAATCTGGTTACTTTTCGCCCTATTTTTCCTATCCTTCAAAGGCTGCCTAGGAATTTTTTTTGAGAGAGAGATTTTTGCTTTAGGGTGTGTGTGCTAGCTGGAGAGACAGAGAGACAGAAAGCAAGAAATCACCCCTCTCCCAAGGGGGGATGGCCATGCTGCAATCCCTTCTCCTCCACTCTCCTCTAGGGATTTTGGGCATATACACACATGTGCCCAGCATGAGTTTTTTTCTTGGAGAGGTGTTTTTTTGTTTTTGTTTTTTGTTTTTTGTTTTTTTTTGCCATAGGGTACGTGCACTTGCCAGAAAGAGAGAGACAGAGAGACAGAAAGTGAGAAATCTCCCCCAGGGTGGATAGCCATGCGGCAATCCCTTCTCCTCCATTCTCCTCTCGGGATCTTGGGCATGCACACACATGCACCCAGCATGAATTTAAGCCACCGGGTCTGGGACTTGAACTGCAGTCAGCTACATGGGAGTTCAGCGATATAGCCATTACGCTAACTGCTGGTCCCCCCAGCATGAGTTTTATGCTGCTGAGTCTGGGACTCGGACTATAGTCAACTATGTGGGAGTCCACTGATGTAACCATTATGCCATCCGCTGATCCCATACACTGCCTAGGTTTTTGCTAAAGCAGTTTTGAGAAACTATAGAGAGCTAGAGTTCTCAAGTGGGGTTCTGTAGAACCTGAGATGTTGCAGGGGATTCTGTGAGAAATTGTGATTAAACAAATAAACATGGATTTGAGATTTGTGCACTGTGTAATACCAATCACATGCAAAGATAGGCAGTGGCCAAGCAATCCCATTAACAATTTTGTTAGAGGTCTTCAGTCCGTATGTCAAGGAAGGACCAATGTTCACTTTGTTGAGACCATTACCAGTTGTTGATGTTAGAAGGAATCAATGATAGCTGGTGAGTGCAATAGTACAGGCAAGGAAGGACAATAGACTGCTGTCAGCTTCTCTCAGGAGAATTACCTCCCTTAAATTATAGAATTCTATGGGTTTGCAGGCCCTATCCAAATACAGAAGTTTCAAATTGCACCTAGGAAAGAAGAATAAAACTGAACTCAAAGCAGTTTCAACCCTGGTTTTATCCTTCAACCTCCCCTTACACACACACACACACACACACACACACACAGACACACACACTTTTTTTTTTTTTTTTTTGAGTAGTTTTTGCTATAGGGCACATGTGCTCACCAGAAAGAGAGACAAAACAAGAAATCACCCCTCAGGGGGGATGGCCACATCGCAATCCCTTCTCCTCCATTCTCCTCTGGGGATCTTGAGCATGCACACACACATGCTCAGAGTGAGTTTAAGTCACCGGGTCTGGAACTCGAACGGCAGTAGACTACATGGGAGTCCAGCCAACACAGCCATTACGCCAACTGCCAGTCCCTCAACTCCCCCTTATATTTGCTACCAACCAATTTCCAAAGAAAAAAATTCTACCAGTAAAACAGATAATCAAAGAGTAATTTTCATTTTAATGAAAAAGTTGATAGGAACTATGTTTTAGTTGCCCTCCTGCCATTTTGCTGTTGTTGCAACCACGGAAAAACATGGACTGTATATGTCAGAAGTAAATTTTACTGAGAATGGCTTTTCTAATTTGTAATACAGCTATTTCTTACTAACAAGAAGGCTTTTGTGCTTCCCAAGTACGTCTGGCAGTTCCATGTGATTTTTGAACAAGAGATGTGAGATGGAAAAGATGAGACTTGGGCTAACTGGTACTTAGCTGAATTGTAAGGTTGCAGTTTTCTAGAGTAACAGGCCTCCAATATGCTCCCTTCCTATCTTGGTTTAAATTATCTCAATATACAATTTTATTTTTAAGTTTTACACATATTGGGTCATTGGAAAAGTCATACAAATTTCTCTATTTTTCTATGTAGAAATGTTTCATGACTTTTTGAACAACCCAATATACACTTTAAAAGTCAAGGCAATATAAAGAAGTACATGCCTTGGTATACAGCCACATCTTTCCACACTGCTGCCACTTACCTCGTATAAGTACCTTTTAAAAATATATTTTATTTTATTTTAATTTATTTCACACATTCAAACCCATGCATCACTTAGCTTATAAATTAAATGTTTCAGCATAGATACATTTCTCACTAGTCCAGCTGGGGATACTATACATATTATCATCAACAGATAATAAACCATTTCTGTGTCCCATAAATGTCTTGCCTCTCTATTTTTCACAATAATATTTTTCTTCAGACTCTCCTCCTTCTCCCACCCTCTTCCCACACTGTTTCCAGCATCTATAATCTTTTTTTGTTTCTATATCCTTTAGTCTTTCAGTTTCAACCACAGAATGCTTTTTTAAAAAGCTTTCTTTAGGGATCAACAGTTGGCATAATGGCTATGTCGGCTGGACTCCCATGTAGTCGATCACGGTTCGAGTCCCAGACCCGGTGGCTTAAACTCACACAGGGCATATGTGTGTGCGGATGCCCAAGATCCTGAGAGGAGAATGGAGGAGAAAGAATTGTGATGTGGCCATCCCCCCTGGGGGGTGATTTCTCACTTTCTGTCTCTGTCTTTCTGGTGAGTGCACACACCCTATAGCAAAAACCTCTCCAAAAAAAAAAAAAAAAAAAAAAAAAAAGCCCTCTTTAAGTATAAACAGCAAATACATAGTCCTGTCTTTTTTTCTGAAAAAAAAAAAAAAGGAGCAAACTACACATATTCTTCTATATCTTGCTTTTTACACACACACACACACACAAAATCTTGGAAGTCCCTTCCTATCAGTTTATAGAGCTCTTCCTTTTATGTGTGAATATTCCACATATTAATTAACCAGTCAGGTATGGCTGAACCTAAGTTATATATGAAGTTTTACTGTTAGAAACTCTGTGCAACAATCTTGTATATGCGTCAGTTTGTACCTGTGGAGTTATATTTCTAGGAATTATTGCCAGGGGGGTAAGTGGATCAAAGGCTAAATGTATCTATAATGTGGTAAATACTACCAGATCCCGTTCAAAGACAGTGTCCTAATTTGTATCACTGTGGAGGATATGTATGGGAAAGCCCATTTCTCCATAAAGCCTTGACAACAGTGTGTGTTGGAGAAAATTTGACCTATTTATTTGGAAAATCAGTGTCTTTCAAGATCTTAATATCATTACAGAAACTTGCCTTATTTTCTGAGATAAATTATTTCTAGACACATAAAAGAAAGAACTATAAGATATGTAAGGCAGAATTGGGGTTTAAAATCTCCTAGACATTTTATCAATGTGATGAACAACAGTACTTTATTATAATTTGAAACTATATTTTTCTTATTGTACATCAGTTTTATCTGTTTAAGGACTATTTATATTTCTTCATTTTTGAGCCACTTAATCATTCCCTACAATCCTTTTTCCTTAGGTTGCTGATCATTTTCATTCAATTTCCTTTTTTAAAAAATTATTTACTGGGAACCAGCAGTTAGCGTAATGGCTATGTTGCTGGACTCCCATGTAGTCAACCGTGGTTCACGTCCCGGACCCAGTGGCTTAGAACTCACGCCGGGCGCATGTGCATACGTGCCCAAGATCCTGAGAGGAGAATGGAGGAGAAGGGATTGTGGCGTGACCATCCCCCCTGGGGGGTGATTTCTCGCTTTCTGTCTCTCTGTCTCTCTCTGTCTGTCTGGCGAGCGCACGCACCCTATAGTGAAAAACCTCTCAAAAAAAAATTTTATTTATTTATTTTTTGGAGAGATTTTTGACTATAGGGTGTGTGTGTTTGCAGGAAAGAGAGAGACAGAGAAAGAAAGTGAGAAATCACTCCCAGGGGGGATGGTCACGCCACAATCCCTTCTCCTCCATTCTCCTCTCGGGATTGTGGACATTCCTGCACACACGCCCCGCATTGAGTTTAAGCCACTGGGTCTAGGACTCGAACCACGGTCGACTACATGGGAGTCCAGTGACATAGCCATTACGCTAACTGCTGGTCCCCATCTTCATTCAATTTCTAAGAGCTCTTTTATTTTAAAGAGATTAATTGGTCTACAATACAATGTGCAAAAGTTTCCCCACAGTTTATCAATTACCTTTTAACTTAAGTAATGATTTCTTTTGTTTGTTTGCAGTGTTCATTCATGCAATTAATAGACAAACTAAAAACAGATATTAAGACTGAGTCTAAAAATTAGGTCACAGGGCCAGAACTCTGTATCACAGAAAATACAGTGCCTTGAAACACCACTGCTGCTAGAATGGGGCAGCAGGTGACACTTGGAAAAGTAGGCTCAAAGTTGCTGTTCTCTGCAAAATTTATGGGCTCTCCAAGAAACTGTTGGGACAGAAATGGACAGTTCCTCCCCTGCCTCCCGGGGCCTGCTTTTTTAGAGTCATGCCTAGGATCAGCTGTTAGATCCTCTTATTCCCCCAAAAGAAAAGTAAAGAAATTTTTGCCAAAAGCCAGCAACTGGCGCAGCATTCTAGTTGTGTTAGGCTGCACATGTCCCATCAGCATGTAAAGACAGGCATGAACAACAGCACAAGCCCTGGATGGGACCCGACGGAGGGCTTAGGTGGTGGAGAACAAATTACACCAGCCACCTCTTGTCAATTTGCCAAACAGGTCTAGGAGCCTATGACAATGTGTTGCTGGGTGAGGAATAGAATCCTTGCCTTCTTCAAGTCTGCGGTTCCTCAGTTCAACTTCGCAAATGGGAATATTTACAACAAGATATTAAATATGCTCATTAAAAGCCTGATTTTGGAAAGGCACAATTGAAAACTGCATTGAAAACTGCACTTCTGAGAATCTCTAAAATCATCTGCATTGAAAACTGTACTTCTGAGAATCTCTAAAATCATGAAGTATCTTCTATTTTAAGGAATAAGAATGTACTTACTCAGACAGGAAATCTGCATGATAGTAGTAATCTGAAAGTTTATCTAGGAAGGACCGTGGCTCCAAAATAAAGGTAGGCAGAACCACCCTGGACAGATCCATTCCAGGACGAACTTGTTTCAACAGTGTCCAGATAAGGCTTTTGTTTTCTTCAGACACAGTTTCTGTTTGAGAAGCCTCACCTGCCTTTAGTGATTAACAAAAAATATTGAAATATTTATTTCAAACATGTAGATAAAGTAAATAAGATAACTAATGTTGGAAATATTAATTTTCTCCAGGACTACTCTGAGCATCCTTAAAATGTGGAAATGACTCTTTAAGTAACAAAGTCTTAAACAAAAACATTTTACCCTATTAATGGATATTTTCTTATATGTACTGGCAACAAGAAGAAAGGAATAAACTCAAGGCTTCCTTGAAATTTACTTCCCACCTGTCAACAACATCAAGTAGCATCCTATTTCAAAAGAAAACCTGAGGAAAATGTGAACATGAATAGTGTATATTATTGGTGTTTGTGTATGTGTTCAGTTGTTTATAGATTCTAATATATTTCACGTGTATGCCACTTTTAAAATAAAATAGGTATATCCATATCTCCTATGGGAAAGTATTTAATAGGCAAAACAAATAGTCTTTCAATTTCATTTGAAAATCCCCAAGAATTAGAACCAGACTCTCTGAAAATAAGACTTTTACCTCTCCAAGTTCTTCATGGCTCTGTTCAGTGTAAGTGGTCTCCTTTAAAGGCTCAACAGGCTCAGGTTCAATGTAGGAGTCATCCTGCCTCTCTGATGTATCCGTGTCACTTTCTTCACTTTTCCCCATCACTTCATTGTCAGACTCATCATGTTCTTGATCATTTTCTTTATCTGATTTATCAGAATACATATCTTGGTCCTTAAAATGCTGTCGTTCAATCTCACTATCATTTAACCTTAAGGGGGAGAATTATTAGAAAGAAGAATAAAAGACGTTAAGGATATATAATTTATAAATAAGAACATGTAACATTTATTGAGAATATAGTATGCATTAGACACTAAGTATTTTATACAGTTTAACTCAATCCTCAAAATAACCCTATGAGATAGGTAATATTATCGTTCTCATTTTACAAACTAGTAAACAGAGGCATAGAGATGACAGATGAAAAACCTGGGGCAATGTTAAAAGACAATGCTCTGAACTCTGCCTCTCTACCACTAGGAGATAAAATCTTCCAAAAACAAAATTTTTGACTCTCATCTCTTGCTGGAATTTTTTTCTTAATTTTAAAAACTATCTCTTGAATCAACCTGTCACTTTAGATCTGAAGAAAAAATTCAAGTCAGGATCATCAGATTCCCAAGTAAATTCAAATGAATTATAACTTTTCACCTGTAAAAGTCTCCAAAGTCACCCAAAATAATTCCAAGATTAAAACAATAAAATGTAAAATGTAAGGAACTGTAGTGAATTCTAGTTAATGATTGTGTGATAGGTATAATCTTAGAAAAAAAAATAGAATTAGAAATTTTAGTTTAAGGAAATGAACCTACAGCCTAAAATTAGTAAGTTCTGCTATATCCATCCTACTCTTGACTTCAAGTGATTAGAGAAAATATTCTGTATAAAAGAACAAAAATCTTGTTGATCCCAAGAAATTTCTTATATCAGTTCCTCATCCACTCCCATATTCCATCACATTTAGGCTCCAGGTACTTGAGATTAAGATAAAGCTACCGACCGTAGGTCTCCAAAAAAAGTATGTAAAAGGTCAGGTAATAGAAGTTTTAAAGAGAGTTTAAAAACAAACAAACAAAGAAAACACTGGAAGGATAGGAAAAAATGGTCAGCTTGGGTTATAGTACAGAAGCTGAAGGGCAGAGAAAAGGAAGAAAAAGGGAGTCTAATTTTTGCCGACAAAGCAACAAACAAGACCCAAACCTCCAAAAATTCTGCACTGCTGCTCAGCTTCCCAGAAAAACACATTTTTAGTAATGACTCTAAAGAAGAAATGGTGTAGGATACTGTTCCCACTCAAAACACAATACGAGAAAAATTCCACGAATACCAGGTAGAGTATGTCCAGTGCTGTTTAACAATAAGTGCTACAGAATATCAATAACCAGATAGAGTACATTTCTTTGTTGTCAGGCAGAAAAGGTTTCACGTATGATGTATTATCTGTGACTAATGTTGAAGAACAGAATTGTAACAGGACAAAGTAGAAATCATTCTTAAAGAAAGGAACACCATGACTAGTTAACGCCAAGACTAGTTAGCATAGTTGTATTTGGAGAATTTAAAATAATTTGAACTGACTGGAATCAAGGAAATAAATTTCTACGCCTGACTGCAGGAGCTAAACAAATTTTAAACCAGGCCTCAGGCCACATAATGGCAAGGAAGACAAAATTCAAACCTAGGTATACTACTAAAATTTTAGGCCTGCCAACTAACCTGGTAAATAACACAGTCTCCAATATTTTTACCAACTTATTGGTAGTATCTACTTACTGGAAGTTGTCACCGCTGTGGAGATTGTTAGCACGTAATAAGCCATACAAAGTCACATGTGTGCTCTCTGATGAAATGCTCAGGTCGTGTTCCTTTCCTTCCCTGATCATGGTACGTTTAAGAAGACTAGAACATTTCAATGCCAATTCCAAAGCATCCATCCAGCACCTTCCTAGAACACAGATTCATAAGCAGTATGACTAAAGAAACCATGAAACTAGAAACAAATTTTGTTTAGCCTGTTACCTTTAAATAACTGTTATTTCTCTGAAAAAAAGTAATTTGAATGTAAGAATTTGCTACAATTTCTTACAAGCAATCTTTAGTTTTACAAATGCTTTTTTACATACTCAGCATCAAGAAACCACTTATAAAGGAACAATACACAGTAAGTCTTAGAAAGTCTACCCAATTTAAGTAAATTTAATTCTCAAACTGTAGAACATTAACATGCACATAATTTGAAGGTACCAAGTAATGTATAAAAAATATACTAAGGGGGTTATGTTTCTACTGTAACAAACTATCTAAAATAATGTTTTGGGACCAGCAGATGGCATAATGATTATGTTGCTGGACTCCCATGTAGTCAACCACGGTTCAAATCCTGGACCCAGTGGCTTAAACTCATGCCAGGTGTGTGTGCGTGTGTGACCAAGATCCCGAGAGGAGAATGGAGGAGAAGGAATTGTGGTGTGGCCATCCCCCCTGGGGTGTGATTTCTCACTTTCTGTGTCTCTGTCTCTGTCTTTCTGGCAAGCGCCCTATAGCAAAAAACTCTGCAAAATAAAATAAAATAAAATAAAATAATGTTCTGTTGTTTTAAAATTTTCTTCTTCATTCATGATAGAGTGCATTCACATGTGTGAGTGAGAGAGAGAAAAGAAGTACTCTCCTTGTTGTCTAGTCATGCCATGATCCCTTCCTCCAGTGCTTAGCTCATCAGATCTTGGGTACTTGCATAAATGTTGTTGTTTAGTATTAACTCTAAGGAATAAGTAGTGTAGGAGATAAAATCACAAATAGGATACTACTAGGAGGTCTATCTCCAGGCTTATAATCCATTCTAATTACATGATAATTTTTTTTCTTTTTTTTGGAGAGGTTTTTTTTTGCTACAGGGCGCGTACGCTCGCCAGAAAGACAGAGAGACAGAGAGACAGAAAGCAAGAAATCACCCCCCAGGGGGGATGGCCACGCTGCAATCCCTTCTCCTCCATTCTCACCTCGAGATCTTGGGCACGCACGCACATGCGCCCGGCGTGAGTTGAAGCCACCAGGTCTGGGACTAGAACCGCGGTCAACTACATGGGAGTCCAGCGACATAGCCATTACGCTAACTGCTGGTCCCATTACATGATAATTTTTAAGTCAGGTAAATGCCTACATAACTGCCATGTTAGTTAAGAAAACATTAAACACTTTATTTTCTATTTTTAAAATTTTTTGTGGTGTATGTGTGTGTGTACATACATGTGCTGTTTGTCTTTAAACAGAGTCTTGCTGTGTCACGATCCTCCTGCCTCAGCCTCCCAAGTTGCTGGGATTAGAGGTGCATACCACTATGACATGTTATTTAGGGTGGGCTAGGAATTGAACCTAGGGCTCTTATGTGGCCTTAAGTTGCTAAGCAGCAACTTCAAGTGTATTATTTCTTTCAAGATCTGCTAGAAATATCAGTCAAGTGAAACTTCTCATAGTAAAACTTTGTGCCTATATTTTAATAAAAAAAAAAAATCATCATCTGATATAAGTGTTGGTGAGCCAGTCAATGGTATGGTGGTTAAAACAGCTGGATCCCACATGGCTGACCAGACAGTTCAAGTCCCAGACCCAGCCACCAGAAAGACATGCTATACAATGTGCATGTGTACCTAAAATCCTGAAAGGAGAAGGAAATGGAGAAGAAACTGCAGTGTGACCATTACCCATGGGGGTGGGGGGGTTTCCCCTCAACTCCAACAAAGAAAAAAAAAAGTAAATTCTGTAAAGTTTCAATATACCCTATATTAGGCTAGTCTAAACTATGAAACATGGAAGTAAGGAAGAAATCCACTATCAGTTATCAAGGTTTTAAAGTTGTTTTGTTTAGTACAAATGCTTTGCTCTCCCCATATTTGCTTATGAGTTAAGAATGGTCTTGGGACCAGCAGATGGCATAATGGTTACGTCACTGGACTCCCACATAGTCAACCATGGTTCGAGTCCTAGACCTGGCAGCTTAAAACTCACACCAGCACATGTGCCGAAAGAATGGAGAAGGGACTGTGGTGTGGCCATCCCCCTGGGGGCAGATTTCTCACTTTCTGTCTCTGTCTCTGTCTCTGTCTCTCTCTCTGGTGAGGGCACATGCCCTATAGCAATAATTTCTCTCAAAAGAAAAAAAAAGAATGGTCTTATATTAAAAACACTAAATGGGTCAGCAGATGGCATGGTAGTTATGGTGCTAGACTCCCACATGGCTGACGGCAGTTCAAGTTCCAGACGTGGAGGCTTGCTTTCTCAATTTCTTTCTCTCTGGTGAGTGTGCATACCCTATGGCAAATTAAATAACAGTAATAAATTTTAAAATTAAATAAATAATTCTGAAAAAATACCCAGTGTATATGTGTCTGACAAGTGTTAACATTTAATGATAAACTGTAAGTAGTATTAAATATATCTCTAAAATGATTAAAACTTGATAAACTGCCACAGAGAACACTAATAAATCAAAAAGGAAGATGAAGAAAACTGAGTGGCTAACTCATCTTCGATTATACCAGGATTCCTTCCTATCAAATTTCCCTGTTTGTTACTGATAAAGTGTTCTAAGCAATTTGATCACAATGCTTCTGCTGCATGTCATAGATTTGTCCCAAGGACAATACAAAGTTGCATGTAAAACAAATCCTTTAAAAAGGAGGCCAAATCCAACCTATGCAAAAGTATATTTACCATCTGACTCTGAAGTAGCTCTGATGATCAAATAACTGCTGGGCAAGGGCTGAGTTATAGATCCAACTGCTTCCCCTTTTGGACCCTTAAAAACAACATAAACAAAATAAATGATGCAGAGTAAGAATGAAGAGATCTCAAGTCTATATTATTCTGCATTATCTATAAAAATAAAAATCAGTAATAGATTATAATTTCAAAGCAAACTTTCATTTCATCCTTTTTTAAAATGCAATGTATACTGTTTTCTTTTCCAACACACACAACTCCTGAACAGAAAACTGTACAAATTATAGTTATTGTCACTTACACATTATCTCTACATATTGCTCAAACACTAAAAAGAACCCTAAATTTATAATACTAAACATGATTTTAATATTAAAAAAATTAAAAATTTACTAGATTCATCTTTCATTCCAGATACTACTAGCTAAGAAATAACAAATTTCTAAAACCCTAAAGAAAACAGTTTGACATATCATTATAATTTACAAGAAAAACAGGAATAAATTTTGATTAGATCTCAGAAAAAATAAATCTCTATTTTACAAATAATGATATACTTATTTCTAATGCCCGACTATAAAAATAAATTTATTTTTCTAGAAATAAAAAAGAAAAATGAATTTTGTCATTGTTGGCTGTGATTATTTGTTTTAGAAGTATATAGCATCTCTAATAATCAGTATCACTGAGGCTAAACTTAGGTAAATATAGTTCCTATCTAGAATAAAAAATAAGCTTTGAATTTATAGTATAATTTTGATACACAAGTACAATTTAAAATTAAAGCTGTTTTAAAAAGCATTCTTTAAGATTATTTGGTAAAAAAAATAAAAAGGACTTCAAGAAAAAAAATTAGGAAAAAAAGATGCAGGTTCCAAATGATACAACAGAACAAGGTCAATATGACTTTAACAAACACTGTAATATCCTGGGCACTTTCAAATGGCTGGTTCACTGAGGGCCAGTTTCTACAACCAGTATAGGGTAGGACCTAGAGTCAGATTACCTGGGTTTCAATCTGGGCTTGGTAATAGAAAAATTACTTAAGTAACTTCTGCAGGCTTCAGTTTCTTTATCTGTATGATGGGAGGAAATTATTTCTTCCTCATAGGTATGAGAATTAAATAAAATATTCCATGTAAGGTGTGCCAAAGAATACCTGACATGAACAACTTATAAACATTACCTAATTTCTGAATCATAAACACTGGTTTTTGAGATATTTAAATTATGTCCTAAGTGGGTTTTGATGGTGAAGGATATGCTGATGTTCACATTATTGTACAAATTTCTCTCTCTTCCTTCAACAGTTGGAATTAAATATATTTGACATTAAAATAATATTAATGCTTTAAAAATTCACTATATTTCTTACAATTCCTAAGAGTAGTAGTAGGATAAAATACTATATGAAAACGTTTTGAAAGTAATCCTCTTCACTTGACAATCACATGATAAATGAATATTAAGAAATTCTATGGGTTCAATTTTTTCCCCTGTGGGAAGTACCTAATCCCAGAATAGAACTACCTCTATAATATTAAATTAATTCCTGCTATGACTTCAGATTACTGAATAAAGATTAAAAAGTCCAAATCTTTGCCTAGGTGTACAAGGGAGGATCTTCAAGAAGTTCACAGAAAACGTGTTATTTTTTAAAAAAAGCATGGATTGCAATTTTTTTGCATAAAAATAAACTCATACTTTAATTCCATTTTCCCATAAACTTTCTAAAGTCTGTTCACATGCATATTGCCTAATTAAGTAATTTAAAAAACAAGGCTGAAGCTAATTTTAGGTAGTTCTGATCTCAAGTGGTTTTCCTTCAAGGAAGTGTTCTAAACTCTTTATGCAAAGGTAACTAACCTTACAAACTAAAGCAATGACTGCCTTGTAAAGATTTACACTAGACTCATTTATTCAGTTAGTATGTATTGCACATCTACTGTTTATAGAATTTCTTGGTAGTTAATTTAAAAGAATAAAAGGCATTGCTATTTTTCTGCTTATTTCTGCTCTTATAGCCCTGGAGTGACCAGGGTTATAAGAAGCTTTTTAGTTATAAAAACATTATAGAACCATCTTTGAAGAAGGATGCCTCTCTTAAGAGTAAGTAGGACTGGGCCAGTAGGTGGTGTGGTAATTAAGGCGCTGGAGTCCCAGATGGCTGATTGTGGTTCAAGTCCCAGACCTGGAGGTTTGCTTTCTCACTTTCCCTCTCTCTCTGGTCAAATTTAAAAATAATGGTAATAAATAAATAAATAATTCTTAAAAAAAAAATAGAGTAAGTAAGACTACTTCTGCTTATAGCTTTCCTACCACACATTTACATTACTATAGGAAAGACCACAAAAATAAATGGCAGTTTCTCTTCTAGGAGACCTCACCACTTTGATAAAGAGAAAAAAACATTCACAGTAAACATGACACAAAGTCATAAAGCACAGTTAGTAATTTATACATTGAAAAAACTATATAAATTAAATCCTGATAATAAGATGCAATATATAAATTTGGGAAACATTTTCTAAAGAAATATTTAAAGTTAGACCTTAAAGATAAACAAATCCTTATGGTGTATATTTTATTTCGGCAGAGACAAAAAGAAAATGATGCTCTAGAAAACAAAAACAAATTTATAAGTCCTAGCAGAACACAGAAATGATTGGATTGATTTATTCCAGTTCAACACACAAACTGTCATTTATACCTTTTATCTGTACAACTCCTTACGTACCTTCACCGCCCAAATAGATTGCTCCAAAGGATGGAAAAGTTTGAAACAAAAGCCATCCTTTTTTGATGGACGCTCAATGATTTCACAGGCATTCAGAAGAACTGTTCCTACCCACTGACCATTCTTTTGGGTTTTATAGATCAGTAGCACCCCAGGTTTCAACACACACCACAACTTGGTCCAGCTCTTTAGAGTTCCACGAATCTACAGGAAGATAAGTTTATTTAAATGTAAAGATGTGTTTGTCTCTTTCTGCTCTATAAGGTACAAACAGAATAATGGCAAATATAATTATTCAATGTAAAACTGTCCATTAACATATACACTTAAGATATAATAGATTTTTGGGGCCAACAGGTGGCATGGTGGATAAGGGTGCTGGACTCCCACATGGCTGACTGCAGTTCGAGTCCCAGATCTAGGGGCTTGCTTTCTCAATTTCTCTCTCTCTCTCACTCTGTCCCTCTCTGGTCATAAAAACAAATAAATATACAAAGTTAAATAAAATGATTCTTTAAAAAAAGATAATTTTTTTAAAAAAGTTGCTACATGACAAGCACTGCAAATAGACATAAAAATCCCATGGTTCCTGAGCCCCCAAAACTTAAATTTTAGTGGGAAACTAAGCCAACAGTTTCAAGTAATGAACTAAATATTAGAATAGTTTTCCTAACCTCTCTGACCAGGCCAGGGGCTATTCAAATACACTTGCGTAATACTGAGATTCTTTTTTGTAGCATATATCATAGCTGTAGGTGTTTGTGTGTGAGTATATCATACTCTGCATTTTAAAATCCGCCCCCCTCCCATCACCACCACTACACTGGCAGTGCTGAAAACACAGATATGCTGGCACATGTCAGGCATTCCTGAATAGGTGGTAAGTGGTAGGAAGAATAAAGAACCTCTTTCTAGTCCCTGAAAGTCAGTACTCTAAATAAGTTTTGTTTTTTAGTAACTATATAAAATATACCATATAAAGTTTTGAGAGAAATTTTAGAATGAGTTATGTGAATCTCTATTCCGATAAAATGTTCCTCATTATAGGGTTCAATGCTATGTCAATAACAATTCTGTAACGACTAGTTTTTTCCTATCAGTTCTTATTTCTATAATCTATTAAAATGGCTTCTGTGCCATTCACAATACTGAAAAGAATGTTAATATTGAGATTAAGAAACAGATATCACCTTTTCTTTTATTTATTATAACACATTTTTTCTCTCAGTGCACTTATGAGAATTATGAAATAAATACAAGTTTTCCTGACACCCAAAATAGGCATACCAGAGTAACCCTAAACATTTTTTTTTTCTTTTTTTCTTTTGGAGAGGTTTTTGCTATAGGGCGCGTGTGCTCACCAGACAGACAGAGACAGAGAAACAGAAAGCGAAAAATCGCTCCCCGGGGGGATGGCCACGCGGCAATCCCTTCTCCTCCATTCTCTTCTCGGGATCTTGGGCACGCATGTACAAGCACCCGGCGTGAGTTTAAGCCACTGGGTCCAAGACTCGAACAGCAGTTGACTACGTGGGAGTCCAGCGACATAGCCATTACACTAACTGCTGGTCCCAGTAACCCTAAACATTTTGAAAGGAGGAATTTGGAACCACGCCTGAGGAGAAAGTCTTTCAGTAAAAATATGTAATTTATGTAAAAGAAGTGGTAAGACAAGATAAGTGAAAGGAAGAGAGGTACCCTTTCTTCCTTTGGATCTTGGGGAGGTTGACAGTAGAACATAGAAGCCAGATTATCAGAATAAGGATAAGGTTTAGAAAGTCAGCCAGTGTTGTTGGGGACTAATACAGGGTAGATTTAACTTTAAGCAATTTGGATCTAATACATTTCTAGAAAGAGTCAAAGATAAGTTATAAGGTATTTTCAGAACAAGACTGAAGAAGATGATAACATTACAGAAACTGTGAGGGGAAACTATCATGGGACTCCCACTTTAGTGAGAGGAGTCTGTGATGGCTCTCATAAGGGTTATTGGGATAAAAGCCTTACCAATTTCTAGGGAAAATGGAAAGCTTTCAGGGCTGGGGTGGTTCTCAAGCGAATGCCAAGAGCTAAAACATTCTGAGAGCAGCATATTAGAAGATCATTCCTAAAACTAGAATTAGTCTGAAAGATTCCTACCAACTATCTTCAGGTAACAATGATAGAGAGGACAGGGTAATTGGGATGAAAGAAAACGAAACAAAAATAACTAGAGGACAAAAGTATATGTGTTCATCTGATAATTAATGCTGTTCAAAGAACTTTTACATTAACTTTGTCTCATTTTTTTCTCAAAAACGAATATACCAAGTCTATAATAATACTCAACGATAATCTGAATACCAGGCAATATTTTTTATTTTTACAGCATATTCTATTTAGAAAACATAATATCACACAAATCAAAATGTCTTTTTAAAAGAACTACATATTTGTGGGACCAGCAGTTGGCAAAATGGCTATGTCGCTGGACTCCCATGTTTTCGACCGCAGTTTGAGTCCTGGACCTGGTGGCTTAAACTCACGCCTGGTGCATGTGTATGCGTGCCCAAGATCCCAAGAGGAGAATGGAGGAGAAGGTACTGCAGCATGGCCATTCCCCCTGGGGGGTGATTTCTCACTTTTTAAAAAACTGGAATAGGGAACTTCAGGGGTACAATTAAGTTTGCGACAATCATCTTATGAGTTGTTTTGTCTAGTGGCTTTTAGGTACACCTAGGATGCCCCATCCTAATAGGTTAACATCAAGATTCAGCACACACTGACCTTCAGCCAATCAGCCATAACAATAACAGAAGGATCTGTGATTGTACTGAGCAACTCCTTTGTGGCTCTTTTCTTTTCTTCTCGGTAATTTTTCTTTTGTACCTAGAAATAACAAAAGAATTAAAAATGTAATAGAAGTGAGCAAATTCTTTTTGTTTTTTAGGCTTATAGAATGAACAGTATAAAATTCTAAAGCTCTTTGGAAGTCTAGCATCTTAGGATTAAAACATAGTTTTTTGTTTAGAGCTGGGAGGAATTTTTAGACAACTACAGTTAGAGCTAGTTTTTATGATCACTAGTTTATATTTTTAAATGGTTTTACTTTTTTAAAATTACATAATAATATAAAATACAAACCTGTGATGATAATTTCAAGCAACACAAAGCTAAAGCTGTCTTTATTACATCCCATCCTATTCCAATTCCCGTAATTGTCAACTGCTAATGTTCTGGAAAACACGATCCCTTCAGACATTTTCTATGTATACAACCCACAGAGATACATAGCTTTTGTGTTTCCTAAACATATTTAAGATAAAGTTCTTCCATTCAATTACTCTGGAGAGTTCCCATTTCTGTCTCATTCTTTTGGTTGCTACAAGGAATTCCTAGTATGAATAAAATAGTGGGAGAGCTAACACTGAACACATTCTGTGCATCAGACACTGCTGTAAGCATTTTATCTGTATTCTCATTAACTCGCTCAATCCTCACAATAGCCTTGTGAGGTAGAACTATTATTATCATCCTTATTTTAAAAATGAGAAAACTGAGACAGAGACAGTAACTTGTCAAGGATCACACAGCTAGTAACTGCAGGAATCAGGATTCAAACAAATGCAGACTGGGTCCAAAAGCTACGCTCTTAAATACTAGGCTATCCTGCTTCTATGGTACATTTATTATATTTTCTTAATATATTCTCTTACTGATATAAATCTGCTGTTATAACTTTTTCATATTATAAACAATGCTGCAACTGTTTGCAATTGGGAGTTTTGCTCTCTTTCCTCATACTAGTATGTAAACTATAAATAATTAAGAAACCACGACAATGAAATCAATAATTCAAAATATCAAAGTTTTACCTTCATAAATAAGTTATATCTGAGATAACTTAGAAAAATGCAGTGGACTAATGCAACCTTATTATGGCTTTTTTAATTACTATTATTTGGAAGGAGGAAAAGTGATAATAACATATTAGTGGTTACTTTTTTTAACTATTGGGTTGTCAGAAAAGTCATGAAATATTTTTTCTATGTCCTTCCAACAACTCAGGATAATTAAAAAAACCAGAAAAGGTGCATTTCATGGAAAACAGGCTGCATACACATAATTAAGTTGTAATAACTCTATACCAAAAAAACCTCAAAGTTTTGGACTTTATTAATATGTACATTTGAACTGACAGATTAATTTTGGGATTGTGAATGCATCCAGGAACAGGCAATGAAAGTCAATGAGTAAAACAGAGTAACTAGGGACCAGAGCCAGTGTAGAACATGTGGTCCTTAAGCTCTAGGGTTTATTCAGGAAGGCAGGCACAACACTATATATTCTGTCTTTAAAGATTTTTTTTTTTTAATTTTCAGTTACTTAAAAATACATTTTCGGGACCAGCATTTGGAGTAATGGCTATGTCGCTGAACTTCCATGTAGTTGACCACGGTCAACTACACTCATGCCAGGCACGTGTGTGTGTGCTCAAGCTTCCAAGAGGAGAATGGAGGAGAAGGGATTGTGGTGTGGCCATCCTCCCTGGGGGGTGATTTCTCACTTTATGTCTGTCTCTCTCTGTCTTTCTGGCAAGCACCCGTGCCCTATAGCAAAAAATCTCTCCAAAGAATACATTTTCTAAGAAAAATTAAAGTTCAATTTTTACTTGGTTTCTCGAATTTGGAGATAAGGGACTTATGACAGACCAAATCATGAGTGTTATTATTTTGTTAGATACACAATGCCAAAAGAATTTCAAACGTTAAATTTTAACCTAATACAGTTTAATACAAATTGAACTTTCTGATACTCAGAGAAACATTAACACCAGAAGCATTCACTGTCAAAATAATTATAAATTATAATTACAAATTAAGTATAAATTATTATAACTTATAATTACCATTTGCTGACTCAGAGAAATAAATGGATTATAACAGCAGGAGACATTGCATATATTCTCTCTCACATGACATTCAAGACTAAGTGTCTTCTAAACCACATTCAAGAAGCTAATGACATGCTCTTTGGCAGTTTTCAAGAAATAGTAGTCAAACCATAATTCAATTTCAGTTAGTATCTGATGAGCACCTCCTTTTACAGTTAGTATTGGATTAAGTACTTAAGGACAGGTAGTTCGACCGAATACATTTTAAAAATAAATAGGTAAAACTTATAGTGGTATTCACAGAATGTTTGGCAGAGTTGTATTTTGAAAATTCTACTGCTGAGAAATTTGAGGTTCATATTTTTTCTCCTTCAGTCCCTAAGGCTCCTTTTTGAGTTTTCCAAGCTTTGATAGAATTTCAAGTATTGCTTGAAATTGCCAGTAGTACCTGTATACCACTTTGGCCCCTGCACAAATGGCCAGGAGGCTGGCTGTGAACATTTTCAAGGTGAGCCAGAACATGTTTGTGGGTGTGGTCGGCGGGTACTAAGAACTCTAAGCAGTTCTTAGTGATCAGAGGACTGACACAAAGTCTGTTCAGGAATGAGAGCAACACTATATATACATATATATGTGTATATATACATACATACATATATATATATATGCATATATATACATTTTTAAGAGTTTTTTATGGGACCAGCAGTTAGTGTAATGGCTATGTCGCTGAACTCCCATATAGCTGACTATGGTTTGAGTCCCGGACCCGGTGGCTTAAACTCACGCCAGGCACGTGTGCATGCGTGCCCAAGATCCCGAGAGGAGAATGGAGGAGAAGGGATTGTGGCGTGGCCATACCCTGGGGGGGGCGATTTCTCGCTTTCTATCTCTCTCTCTGTCTCTGCCTTTCTGGCGAGCGCACGTGCCCTATAGCAAAAACCTCTCAAAAAAAAAAAAAAGAAGAGTTTTTTGCTATAGGGTGTGTGTGCTTAAGATAGAGAAAGATAGAGAGAAAGAGAGAGAAGAGAAATCACCCCTTGGGGGGATGGCCATGCTGCAATCCCCTCTCTTCCATTCTCCCCTCAGGATTTTGGGTATACATGCACACATGCCTGGTGTGAATTTCAAATCACCATGTGTGGAACTCAAACCACAATAGGTCATGTGGGAGTCCAGTACTTAACCACTATGCCACCTGCTGCCCCCAACACTATACATTTCTAAGAGAATTTGGAAATTAGAATAATTTTAATTGTTGGCTCAAATTTTTAAAATATTATGCAAGTCAATCAAAATATACCTACCTGTGGACCAAATTCAGTCCATGATACAGCAGTTAGCAAACTGACTTCATTTGTTGCCAGAGTTTCCCATCAGGTGTTCCACGACCCAGGGAGATATCTGGCTTGAATACAGCTGTGTAGAGATATCAAGTCTTCAACCGGAGTAGCCAGGTGAGGTCCAAAGCAGCCCTCACTTGGACAGTTAGCAAGCCTTATCAGCTGGTCCCAGAGTACCACATATGTACTAACAATATCTATGAGTGCTTGCCCATCTGTTCCTCTGGATCTTTTTCTTCCTTTAGGAACATGTATATATACAAGGAGACTTCAAAAAGTTCTTGGAAAAATATAAGTACAATTTTTATTGTGATGTGATAATTTTGAATAAATGCAGTCTTTTTATAAGAATATATTTTCCATAAGCTTTTCGAAGACCTCCTATTTCATAATTAGCCTACTCTCAAAAGCACGTGCAAAGCACAATGTAAGTTACTTTCCAGAAATAACTGTGGAAACTAACCTTAAGAGATTCTTTTTTCGTGAGCTTGCTTGAAGTTGAACCTTCCTTCTCCGAGCCATTATAAAGTTTAGATTCAGACTGAAATCACATAGAAAGGAAGAGAGGAGAAATAATAATTAAAATCTTCACTTACTGTACACACATATAATGTAAGAATTACTGCTAAAGCTGTGTTTGTGACATTCTTTCCATTTATTGCCGACTTAAGTAAAATGTCAATTTTTAAATATCGATTTTCCGTACATTTTGGGTCACTGGAAAAGTCATGATGCATTTTTGCATAGAAAAACATAGAAAAATACGTCATGATTTTTCTGATAATCTCACAGTTTGTGTTTAAAAACAAATTCATAGTTAAAGCGTTGGATTCTCACATAGTCAACCATGGTTCAAGTCCCAGACCTGGTGTAATCACTCTGGGCACATGTGCTTATGTGACTGAAATCCTGAGAAGACTGAAGGAGAAGGGATTGTTGCATGGCCATCACTACTTGGGGGGTGATTTCTCACTTTTATCTCTCTTTGTCTCTCTCCGGTGAGCTCACAAACAAACAAAATCCATATTAAATCCACAAATACACAAAACTAGAAACTAATCAATAGATTAATCTACAATACAAAGTTAAATATGATAATCTGTAACTTTTTGCATATTGCCTTTCAGAGTATTTCTAAAGCACAGAACAATTACTAGGTTGTCGGAAAAGTCTTGATGGATTTTTCTACACAAAAATGCATCATGACTTTTCTGATGACTCACTAATTATTCTTAGGACAAAAACAGCTAAAGCAATGTCATTTTTTAACAGCTAAAATATTATAAATTAAAAAAAGAAAACATAAATCATGTAATTCTAGTAAGGGTCTGTACATACTGTCCCATTTGTGCTTCCCCAAAAGGAAAAAAAAAAACACACAAGCATCTTCAGAAACTAGTATTAAGTCACTATAATTTGCAGTGTTTAAACACCAATATTTCTAGAATCTACTTCTTCCTATCTATCTAGTACATCTAAGTTATTATTGCTTTAAATTTGTTCCTAGACTTTTAGTTCATACTTCACATTTTCATGTGATCTAATAAGACCCTTGAAAAATGGGCACAACAGGTGGGTTTATCTCCATTTCACAAATCATACAAGGGAGGCTCAGGGAGGCTGATTTTCCAATTTAACACCATTCACAAAGCAGAGGTCAGAACCTGGGACTCCTAGTCCAGTGCTCCTTTAATAAGACCACATTGTTTCACTAGAATAGCAGAGCACAAAACTAAAAGGCAGTTCTATAAATCTCGGAACAACAATATTAAACAGATATCTTCAATGTCCTATGATTTTCACTTTTAAGTATTGTTAGACATAGGATAAGGCACTTAAAGTTCTTAGCAGGACTTCTGATGCCAGAAAAGTATAAAGGACTATAAGCCAAGTGGTAGCTTTCAAATATTGAATGGTCTGATTTGTATAACATCGCCAGATATAGTCAAAGATAAAGGTCTTTGAATACAAACTCACTCACTCTAAAGATCCATGATACAGGCCATGAAAGAATACTTTAACATTCCCCCTGAGACAGGTGCTATCCCTATAGTCTGAAGAAAGGATACAAGATACCAAGAAGAATCTGAATAAATGGGCTTTGTTAAATTTGCTCCTTCAATTCCCTCCCTCCCAGTTATTACCGTAAGATCACACTTTCCCACTTTGTCCAATCGTACTTTCATATGACCGTCTAGTCTTCATCAAACCAAAGCATACAAATACAGATATCCCTGTTTCTTCGGATTTTCATTTCTGAAGGACCCTATGTCACATAGAACTTATATTAAATAAATTTGTATTTTTTTCTTTTTAATTTGTATTTAGTCATAGGAGTCTCAGCACTGAACCTTGCAATAGGTATGAAATAAAATTTTCTCCCCTATGTGATTAAGGCATTTCTTACGTATCTGTTAAATAAATCAGGACATTATTAGATTTCCATCCTGAGTACTTCATATACATGATAAAATGGATCTCTATGTAATGAGTACCTCAATGTCAGCTATGAATAATATATGTAAAATCATATGTATAAACATACTGTGGATTGTAGGATTAACATAGCAAAACCTAGAGCTGAATACAACAGAGAATTTACTGGCTGAAGAAACAGGTTTTCTTATAGTGATTGAAGTGTAATTTTACAAACATACAAGTTCTTCCTGCTACTAAACATAACCAAGGAGAATAGTCAAAAGTCAAATTCCTTGATAAATTAAAGAAAGTCTAGTGAACTATAAGCTTGTAGAAAAATAACTATCTCATATAGTGTTTCTCAAATTTAAATATGTACTCGTAAAGAAAAAATTTGAAACAGACCTAATAACATGTAAATGCATCCCAGTTTAATACTGATTTAAGAAATCATGTTGTATTCTAAGAAAAAGAAGTCTTTCAATCACAGGCTATACCTGCAAAGATCTTTGGCCTTTAACTGTTGAAATGTATATATATATATATTTTTTTTTTTTTTTGAGAGGTTTTCACTATAGGGCGTGTGCGCTCGCCAGACAGACAGAGAGAGACAGAGAGACAGAAAGTGAGAAATCACCCCCCAGGGGGGATGGTCATGCCGCAATCCCTTCTCCTCCATTCTCCTCTCGGGATCTTGGGCACGCACGCACACGTGCCCGGCGTGAGTTTTAAGCCACCGGGTCCAGGACGCGAACCGTGGTCGACTACGTGGGAGTCCAGCGACATAGCCATTACGCTAACTGCTGGTTCCCGAAATGTATATATTTTGACTGTAATCTGAATGAAGCAAAAACTCTTCATTTTAATGAGAAGTACTACTGTAGCAGACATGCCAGAAACAATATTATTGTGGAGAGAAAACTACCTATGGGCTGTATTTCCAAGTAACCAATAGTTCCTGAGGAACTTTATAGTTTGGATGTAGCAACATGAAAATATCCCATAAAGGCTAAATAGAATTTCAGTGTTAGTTCCTTTATCTTTTTATTTTATTTTATTTGTTATAGAGCACATGCATTCACCAGAGAGAGACAGAGAGTAAAAGTGAGAAATCACCCACTGGGGGGGGATGGACACACCCCAATCCATTTTTTGCCCATTCTGAGATTCTGGGAGATTTGGGGCATGCACACACATGTGCACAGCATGATTTTCAAGCCACCAGGTCTGGGATTCAAATCATGACTGGCCATGATGGAATATAGTGCTCTAACCACCATGCCATAAGCTTGCCCCAGTTCCTTTATCTTAAACATTTAAAAAGATGTCATAATCATATATTTGGGATGACAATATGCTTACCTTGCTCTTTGACATAGAAAGGGAAGATTCATCTTTATTTTGAGAAATATCTTCCTTCCCTCTTTCAAAACCTTTGGAAAAAATTGTCAATATCTTAGTATTACTACTTTTGAATACATATAGTCATTAGTATTAAAAAGCAAATACATATGTCATTTAATTTTAAACATATACGTTTTATTTTACTAGTAGGAAGCCTATATGTAATTTTACACTATTATAGTTTAAAGACCTCTAAAGAGTCATCTCTAGTATTATATTCTTTACAATTAAGTAAGGCTTAGAGAAACAATGTAGTTTTCCCCTGAATCCATTGAGAAGAAGCTAAGCGCTTCTATTTGTGTTCCTAGAGCACTTTGCATGAATTTAGCCTCACAGTTTTTATTCTAGTGTGCTGGCTTCTTTCTTTCTTTCTTTCTTTCTTTCTTTCTTTCTTTCTTTCTTTCTTTCTTTCTTTTTTTTTTTTTTGCTAGAGAACATGTGCACTTGCCAGAGAAAGAAGAGAAAGCGTTCCTCCCTCATGAGACATGGTCACACCTCAATCCCTTCTCCATCCCTCCCTCCTTTTAGGATTTTGGGCAAGCACACATACCTGGAGTATTTCCCAAGTTACCAGGCTGGGACTCAAAATGTGAGGGTGACCATGTGAGATCTGGCTGCCTTAACCACCAGGCCATAAAGCCGACCCCTTGTTATCTGGTTTCCAACAAAGAATCCTGACAGAACCAACACAGCCTTTTTTTCACACCTCTTGCTAAACTGGAAAGCAATTCTATTGGGCTGTCAAAAGAAGTCATAACATATTTTTTCTATGCAAAAATGCATCATAACTTTTTCTGACAACCCAATAGAATAGATGATGAAAGAAGATTGGAGAAATCTGAGTTGAAGGATAAACATAACAAAATTTAAAAAATTAAAAAACTAACATACCTATTGTGAGAATTATATGAGAATGTATATAAAGGCTTAGTGCATATACTTCGTACACAATATATATTCAACTAATGTTGACCGTTATCACTAACATTGTCTACTGTTATACAAATTCTAAAAGGATGAATCTAAAATATATGACTATAGTGGGACATTAACACATAAACCCCTGCAAGGATATAACACATTCATATAGTACTATGCCAAAAACAGTTCATATCTTAATATCATGAAGGTGCAATTTGAGAAACGTTAATACTGAGATTCATGCAGCAGGCACAAATGGAGCAGCACACAGTTTAATGAGGTTCTTTCTAGTTTTGAGAATAGGTAATATTAAGGCTACCCTATAATGATTTGTTCTGAGTCCAATAAAAACCTATATTAAAAAAACCTACAATTATACATAAAGCAGCAATTAAAAAAGTTATCAAGAAGGACCAGCAGTTGATGCAATGGCTATGTCGCTGGACTCCCACGTAATCGAATGCAGTTCAAGTCCCAGACCCAGTAGCTTAAACTCACACTGGGCATATGTGTGTATGTGTCCAAAATCCTGGAGAGGAGAATGGAGGAGAAGGGATTGTCTGTGGCCATCCCCCTGGAGGGTGATTTCTCACTTTCTGTCTCTCTGTCTGTCTCTGTCTTTCTGGCGAGCACACACACCCTATAGCAAAACCTATCCCAAAAAAATAGTCATCAAGAGACTTCACCCTCCTGTTCCCTGGTCCCTGGTCTAGCCAGGAGCCAAGATAAGCCAATCAGCAGCCATCTACAACTCAGTTAAGAGCAGCCCCTTTCAGGGATTTCAACCACTGAATACCCTCTACCCAGACTTTACCGTTCTGCTTCCTGGACTAGCGAGGAGCCAGATTTAACTCCAAAAAATAGGAAAAATCATATAATCCATCAGATGACCAGAAACCACTGCAGAGGCACAAGAAATATGAGAAATGAAGAAAATATCTCTCCACTAATGGAAAAGAATAACTCTTCTTCGTCCACAAAGAATACAAGGGAATTCATGAAAATGTCAGATAAAGAATTTAAAATAGCCGTAATGACAAAGCTAACAGAAATGCAAGTGAATGGAGACAATGAACTCCAGAAGATGCAGTAGAAAAGAGACACCGAGTTCTAGGAGGCGAGAAAATTCTTGCACTATCTGAAAGAGGGGATACACATTGTAAAAATGAATTAAATGGAATTGTTAGTGATGAAGACAGGAAATCCAAACTTTCGTTAAAAATATCAAAGCAGATTAGATCATGCAGAAGATTGAATCCCAGACGTAAAAGATAGAATCTCTGGCCTAGAAAAATTCACCAAAAAGACTGAGAAAATAACTTCCCAAAATGAGAACAATATACGAGTTATACTAGATACCATTAAACGCCCAAACATCCGGATCATTGGTATCCCTGAAGGTGAAGAAACTAATAAGGGCATAGATAATCTATTCCATGAAATCCTGAAAGAAAACTTTCCAAACCTAGAGAGGCATTCAAATATCCATATCCAAGAAATACAAAGGACCCCACGTAGAATCGACCCAAGATCTTCCCCAAGAGGCATCATAGCTAGACTGACCAAAACCATAGACAGAGACAAGATACTAAAATTGGCAAGAGAGAAACGTCAAGTTACTTTCAAAGGATTTACCATAAGGCTAATGCCAGAGCTCTCATTGGAAACAATGCAAGCAAGGAAAGAATGAGGAAATATATTCGAAGTGTTAAGTGAAAAACAATTTCAACCAAGAATACTATACCCAGCAAGATTACCTTCATATGGGGAAAAAAAGACAAAAACATTCTCAGATAAGCAAAACCTGAAGAATTTACTAACACCATTTCAGCTCTCCAAAAAGTGCTGAAGGGAGAGCTATACCAGGAAAACTGAAGTTGGACACACAGAAATAAGAGTACAAGAAACAACCAAAAAAAATGCCCAGCCTAATGGTAGGGACAAGTCCAGAGTTGAATGTTAGCTTCCAGAGTTTAAATGGAAAGATCAGGCCACAGTAACAATGTAAATTCAATAGAAGAGAGATTAATTACATGAGTCTGAACTAGTGAAATAGAATTTTTTGACTTTAGGCTAAAGCATTACTAATTTTCTTCGATGCTTTTATTTCCATATTTAAAGATTTTTGTATTCTCTTGAACTGCTGATAGGTTCATCTACCTACTATTTGAACTGAATCCTAACCTTTCTCCTGGCTTTAAGTTTCAAGCAAATTTCTCTTAACATTTTTCCATTTTGATCTATTAAAACTAAAACTTTTTTGAAATTAAAAATGCATTAAAAATACCTGTTAATACCTATTCAATGACTGCAGTAAGCTATATAGCCCCAGAGAGGTGCTACTTTATAGTATGTTCACTTTATCCACTGAGGTTTACACCTAAAGTTGAACATGCATTCTTAAATATGTATATATCAGCTGTGCTTGATATCCAAAGTCTTTAAATTAATTAAAATCTTTAGTGAACCAATAAAATGTTAAAAAAAAAAAAAAAACATGGAAAACAACTGTATATACCAGAGATGGTGTGGGAGAAGGAGGATAGAAAGGGTATAGTTGGCAGAGGGTGAGAGGCAGGGAATCAAGGAGGGAAAAAGAAAAAGCAAAATATATAAGAAACAAGAAATAGATAATAATTTGTTGATGACAGCATGTATGGTAATATCATTGATTAAGTCAATATACAATGTATTCTGGACAGAAAATCTCATTTTGTATACTGAACTGATACACAGTAAGTGGATGTAAGTAAATAAATAAATAAATACATTCTTTAAAAAATATGTAAATGAGTAAAAGAAGGAAGAGGGATTTGGAATCCTATCACTTCACTGGATTTTTGAAAAGAGTCTGCTTTACCCTAAATTCATATCTTTTTTGTAATTCATATTTAATCCAAAAGCCGTAAGGCTCTTAGAAGCTAAATAAAATGCTAGATCTCAAAAATTACTTCTGAATACAAGGTTTTTGCTGTTAAAAAAAAGTTATCAAATAGAATTATCAAATAGAACCAGTGCCTGAAACATTTAAAATCATTTCTAGCATGTCATGATAAAATATAATCTTTTCTATATTTGGCTTATAATGGCTAAAAACAAATCCATTTCTTTTTTTTAAGAGGGATTTTTTCTATAGAGCACATGTGCTCACCAGAGAGACAGAGACAGAAAGCGAGAAATCACCCAACAAGGGGTTTAGCACACCACAATCCTTTCTCCTTCATTCTCCTCTCAGGATTTTGGGCAAGCATGCACACGTACCCAGCATAAGTTGGGCAAGTCCTGTCAGATCCAGGACTTGAACTGCAATCAACTAAGTGGGAGTCCAGCAGCATAACCATTATGTCATCAGTTAGTTCATTTCATTTTTTAAATCCAGATAATTTTCTAAATTATTTCTGTAATTTAAATAAGAAAACTCTCTTTTTTCCCTCTTTGGTTAGAAGGGTCACTCAGTCAAGATACTAGGGAAAAATAATGTTTCATAAATGCAACATGGAATTTTAGATGAATACCTATAGGAATTTGAAACATGAATATGAAACAAACCAAAAAGTTACATAATTCTGTATAAAAGATCTGAAATATTAATTTGGAGTAATAAACACTGTGATAACTTAATTCTCAATAGTTATGCCATTAATTACTTCAAATACTTTCTAAACATGTGTATGAAAGAAATTTAAAAATATATATATATTATAAATTTAAAATATCATCTTTTATTTTTACAGTGACAGACTTCTATTACTCTAGTATTGTCTTAGTTTCAGCTGAATCTAGATCCATTTATTAGATTAAGAAAAATGCCTAGTTCAACGTGTCTGCATTCACACACATATTATTCAAAAAAGAACAGTAAATTTAAAAAGAAATCGTAAGTCAGAATAAACTTTCTAAAACTGCAAATATGCCTTCTAGACAATTTCAAATGTTGGAAAAGGATACAAATAAACTTAGATGTATTACCTGTCAAACCCAATAAATGAATCACATTTTAAAAGATTCTCTGTGCCTGAAAACTTCAAATCAAATGATTATTTTAAAGTTTGGTCCTGATGACTTCCAAGTTATTTAAAATTATACGGAGACAGGTCCAGCAGATGGATCCCACATGGCCAACTTTACAGTTCAGGTCCAGACCTGCTAGCTTGAAAATTATGCCGGGCACCTGTGCATGTGTGCAAGAAGAGAATGGAGGAGAAGGAACTGTGGCGTGACCATATCCCTGAAGGGTGGCTCTCACTTTTCCTCTCTGTCTCTCTGGCAAGCACATGCGCCCTATAGCAAACAAACAAACAAACACAAAAAACAACAAAAAATGTTGCAGAGGTATAACGTAAAATGCTTCTTAAAACGTTCAAGTCTGTCAAATTCCTTGAGTTCCAACTTAAGGCAAATAAGTAGATGATCAACATAAAATGCAAAGAATATATACAAATGTTTAAAAGCCTTAATGAAAATATTGCCATATTGTACACTAAGTTTCCAAGGGTAATCCCAAGGAAGGAGAGCAAAATGGTCATACTAGGGATCCTTTCTTTATAGTGAACAAAGCTCTTTTTCTAAAAGTATCCAAAATTACCTTTACCGAAATAAAAGTTAGCCATGAAAGTATATTTATTAGAAGGCAAAGGGCTTCTTAGACTTTGAAATACTTCTTAGGCTTTTAATAATTTCACACTGTGTGATTATTCACACAATAATTTAAAATTATTTCTTTGTTGAAAAAAAGTTGTACTTATATAGGCAAAATCCCAAGTCAACAATACAATATCAACTACTATCAGTAATAAAGACTAGTTTTAGATCATGACTTTTCATCAAGTTTGCTTGTTAGTAATTTGGGGTACTAAATTCTCTTTCAATTCTCTCCCTCCGAGTCCCTCCCCTCTAATTCCCTCTCTCCAATTCCCACATAGGACAGAAATCTACCTTCCTACTTTCTGAACAGCCTTTTTCTAAAATATTGTCTCTTATTTAACTTACATAAAAAAGTAAGAGTACCTTTTGAGTGTTTTATTAAAGTCAAATACCTTCTAAATGGCCACTAAGTAAGTCAGATTTGAAAACAGGCAGGCTAGCTCCATTCTCATTTGGCAACACACATTCAGGCTGATTTCTACATTTTCTGGGGTCATAAAACCTGTAATTGCAGATATTCAGAATCACAAATATTGAGAATGATAATGGCAAACCTTTCAATCAACTAAGAAATAATGATGAATTCACCTATGTGTGTACATGTCGTGCACTGCACTAGAAGTAAGGGATAAAAATAGGAAAAGACTTTCAACTTCTTCACGAAAGGCTACTGTCTACAGAGAAACCAGGTATTCACAAAAATTAGAAGTTATCTGCTCATAATGAAGGCAATAGGACAGTTAAGAGAACAAGCTATAGAGTTCAGACTACTTAAGTTTAAACCCTGGTACCACATTTTTACTGGCTGAATGACCTTGGGTTAAGTACTTAACTCATGGTGGTTCAGTTTTCTACAGAAGTAAATGCATGAAAGTGATATACCAGGTCACTGGGAAAGTCATGACACATTTTTGCATAGAGAAACATAGATTAATACCTCATGACTTTCCCAACGACCTAATAGTACTGAAGTTTGAAGAGAGTACTACAAAATGTCTCTCATAAAGAAGAAACAAAAAGCAAACTAACACTTTTTTAAAAGGCCTTTAATTATCAAAGCAAATGAAGAATTTCTTAGTTATCATTTAACTAACCAGAAAAACAAAAATAAAAAAAAAACCACTAATGATATTTAACTTGGTTTTTTAAAGTATGTCATATCTGGAGCCAGCAGGTAGCCCAGTAGTTAAGGCACTGGACTCCCACATCCTGACCTGACCATGGCTTGAGTCTCAGACCTGGTGGCTGCTTTCTCACTCCCTCTATCCCTTCTCTCTGGCAAGCACATATGTCCTATAGAAAATTTTAAAAATAATAATAAAAAAAATTAAAAAGTATGTCATATCTTTTTGTTTCAATATTTTCATTATGAGGGAAACCACCAGGTAGCATGGTGGTTAAGGTGCTGGACACTCTCACATGGCTGACCACGGTTCAAGTCCCAGGCGTGGCAGCTTGCTTTCTCATTTTCTCTCTCTCTCTGTGTCTCTGGTCAGATTAAAGTAAATGAATAAATAAATAAAAACTGAATTAAATAATTCTTTAAAAATATTTTAATCATGGGAATAGTCACAGGCTCAAAATATTTCCAATGAATATAACTCTTCCATCATACAATCACTGTGTATAACCATGAGCAAGTTCTTTAACTTTCTAGGACTTTAGTTTCTCATCTGCAAATAAATTTTACATTAGATGATCTTTTATATAGGTATGTAGGATTTACTTTCTCCTGCTAAGGCAATGGAATATTATTTCTGAATAAATTAGCATTTTGTTCTTAATTTCTAATTTGTTAACAGAATACAAGTACTAACACCATTGATGAGATATAACCTATTTATATACATTGGTTAAAAAAAATTGGCTCATTAATGTTTAGGTATAATAAAGAAATGCTATGCTGCTTCAATTTAATTTAAATGAAATTATACATACATATCTATAGATGTATATAGTAGGTATCTATATAGTAATTATAGAATGCTATGTTAACTACACTGTACACAACCAAGAACCAAGTAACTGTACAAAAAAAAACAAAATCCGAGAAGTCAAAACATACTAAAAAAGTTCTATATATGCATTAAGCGGATTGGCTATAGACGACTTCTTTGCTCACAGACTATTTCCTTCCATTTTTAGGTACTGTTTAGAGTTTGGTACAATGAGCGTATCTAGAAGTAATAGCTGAGATTCAGAGAAGAGACAGATATCAAATATGAACTAAATGAAAGTAATAGCAAATTGCGTGGTGTTGTCATAGGACATGGACAGGATATTATCACAGATCATCATAAAAGAAAAGGGTAAACCAATATGTTTCTTAAGGTAGAAGTAACAAAAAGGAAGGGGAGGCTCTTAAGGGAAATTAAAAAGAAAAACAGGTTGTGCTTAAAGTAGCAAGACAAAGTTATCTTTAATAACTAAAGTAGAGCCAACCTTTCCTTATCTCATATCAGATAAAAGGAATTATATCTAAATAATTTTTTCAGTACCACAATGATACACTTCAGAAGAAATTAGATATAATTTTTACTTTTAATTTAGTTACTAACTTGAAACCTTAATTCCATTCTACTTCTTAGCTAATAAAATAAACCAGATATTTTAGAGAGCTTTTTAACCACAGCTGGTTGAATTAAAGGGATTATAAAATCATGAATCCTATACATGTGATTGTCTCCCATTTCAAGAAGTAGAAAACAAAAGAAACCATTTATTTTATTAAAACAAACCCATCCAACATGACTTTAAATATGTTCTTTGACAAGATAAATGAAAACTTTGCCTTCAGTCACCTTAGTAAGTAGATATCAAACTTTAAAAAGTGAAGTGTTCTACTGTTTATCAAGGTCACATGACTATTCTTTAATACTAAGGAGATTTGTGGCATGAAGGTCAGCATGTGCTAGCAAGCCTGTTGGCTTAAAAAAAATACAGACAAGAAGACAGACAAATACAGAAATGGGAACTAAGACTAACTGTAAAAGCAAAAATAATATTTAACAACATTCCAAAATTTCACATTATATTTTCAAAGCTACTACTGAATGAAGACAAATAGTAAAATTTACATCATTCTAGAACATTAGAAAGAAGTATGATAGTAACCATGCTACTACTCTAAGACAATTCAATATGAATTATGAGAGCTATTTAAAGCTTCTAGTACTTAAGCACAAACCAGGACTATGGCTTCAAATTATTTTAAGAAACATTGTTATAAAAGAAAACGAAATCAATAAATTTTTAATAATGTGTTTAACTGTCCAGGTGAACACTGCTTATAATCACTTTCTCAAAGATGCATACGCCACCTATCAGCATGTATATTCACGGAAAGCCATGAATGAAGGTTAGTATGAAAACAAAAAATTTAATTCAAATTCAACAAAATATAACTGTCAGAAAAAGATATAAATGGTTAAAGCAAGCACCAGTTTCAGTCAATATGTCTTTGCTGTACTGAAAAATATTTTTATTTTAAAAGAAAAATTTAATCTTAAAAAAGTAGATATAATTTTGTAGTAACTAAAAAATTTAAAAGAAAACCAAAAAATTCTTCATATTTAAAAATATATGTACAAATATTTGCTATAATTCTTTTTCCACACAGTAAAAGATCAATTTATGCTATATCTCATTCGTCAATTATTTAATGTCTAAGTTATAGCTGTCAATTGCCTAATTTAATTTAATAAATGCTACCCTAAAAATGTAACATTTTCTAGCAAAAATTAATCATACACAAATACATCTAACAGAAAGAAAGGAATTTCAAAAATTATACCTAGGTAGGAAAACTTCATGTTAGGACTTGAGATAAGAGATTAAGATAATAAAGAAGTAATATTAAGTCTTACATTAAATGTCAGGTTTAATATAGCTACTATTCTATAGAAAATGGGCAAACAACAATAAATATCTGGGTTTCATTTGCTTAAACCTCAGAGCAATTTATTTATAGAATTTTTTATTTATTTAAAAAGACTTGTATTTATATCAGAAAGACTTTAATTTTATCAAACAGTCAAAATATTTATTTCTTTAGTTAAATTAGAAATTTATATTGTAAGCACTCTGGATTCTTACTTTACTAAATTGGTTCTCAAGTTTTAGCTAAAGAGACTATAAGAGAAAATATGAAAAATTAATTATATATAGCAGCAGTTACTGAAACCTAAGCTTTCACTACAGAACTGTTTTGTTTAAATGAAAGCAGCTTTAAGATCTTAAAATGCTGGTTTAATTTTAATAAAAAATCTGTAAGAAATTAAGACAAAGAATACAAGATTAAACAAACAAACCTGGCAATGAAGGAGAAAGTTCATTGTAGCCTCCAAATGAAGCATTTCGAACAAGCTTTCGGCCATCAATTCGTGGAGGAAACAAAACAGGCGAAACCCCAGTACATGAAGAAAATCTACGTTGTTGTGAGCTCTCTTCTTTCATGGCTCAGAAGGTCTATTTAATGTATATGCTCACCCAGAGGCTAATTAGACCAGTATGGCAAAGACAGGCTTTTTTCTCACATCCAAATACAGCAAAACCCACCAGCACAAACAAAGGACACACACATTTAACAGCAAAGGAGAAGGACCAGACTGTCAAATCAGCAATAAACAGATAAAGAAAGAGACTGACAGAAAAGGCATTAAACCATGCTGCTGATTTTTTTAAATGAACTGATGAAAAGAAAGACTGTTCCACTAATGTTTTACCTTTTTATCAAACCAGTTATGCCCTGCGCTGAACTGGCTGCTTTAGGAAAACAAAGCAGGATCAATACTTAGCAATTCAAGACGAAGTAATAAAGTGTTTCTCTTCTTTTCTCAAAAAGGCAAGGCTTTCATCACATCCATTATGTTTTTGCAGTATCCGCCACACTTCCCACTTCTGACTCCTTCCTTTCCAGCTTTTGCTTACTTCATAAATGGATATAAACATAATACTTTCTGTCTTCCGTGAAGCTTCTAGATTTATATCTGATCTACTGCTTGCCTCAGCCATGATTAAGAATTCATAAGGAAAGATATTCTTTCAAGTACAATTTTGATAGATTCCAATGGCTAAAGCCAAGAATAAACACTTAGGTTTTATCTCTAGCAGGGATATATGAGTCATTAAGATACCGTTAATACAGGTCAATCAATGAAGATTAAAATGACATCATAATAAGGCTCTATGCTTCAACACATGTTCCTCTGAAATAGATATGAGCTGTTACAGTTCCTTTTCACTAAACTTCTTAAAATATACAATCTACCAAAGAGTCTTTTCCACTAAAACCTCTCTTTTTTTAAACAAGCAAAAAAAAAAAAAAAAGTTTATTATAGTAATAAATGAAAATACCTTTCTTTACTATGGTTAAGCTAACTGATAGGGCCCCACATCATTAAATCTAACAGGTACTATCCTATTTCCAAAATGATACATTCTACTATGTCTTTAAACCTAATACTCAACATTTAAAAGAATTCACTGCTAGTTATATTAAGATCCATTCAATTCACCCTACCTTAATAGAAGTTAAAAATCTCAAGTCGGTTGCTGTCTTTGTGTCCCAGAAGATAGCCAACTGCCTAGGACTTCCCTCAGCATGCCAGGGGTATGTACAGACACCTATGACATGGGCGGGCCAAGACTGGAAGTAGCTCACAGCATAAAGACCTGGTTAGGGGTGCATCTCTCTCTCTCTCTTGCTCTCGCTCTCGCTCTCGCTCTTGCTTTCTCCTTCTCTCTCATGTTGGAAATAAATAAATAAACTTAAAAAAATTATCTGACTTTCCTTCCTCACTACCACTTCAGGGTTGGTTTTCCATTTATATACAACCACCATCCCACATAATCAAAGCAGTTTCTCTTTATTAGAAAAGATGGGGGCCAGCAGGTGGCATGGAGGTTAATATGTTGGATCCCATGTGGCTGGCTTCATAGTTCGAGTACTGGCCCCAGCAGCTTGAGAACCACACCAGGCATGTGTGCATGAGTGCACCAAATCCTCTAAGGATGGTAAAGAAGGTACTGCGGTGTGGCCATCCCCCTAAGGGATGATTTGTCACTTTCCCTCTTTGTCTCTCTGGTGAGTACATGTGCCCTATAGCAAAAAATTTATTTAGGGGGAAAAAAAGGCACTTAAAAAACAAAAAAACTGTACCAACTTGATTTTCTGTATATGACATATTTTTTCATGGGCAAAGATGTCTCAAAATAATCAGTGGAGGTCCAGCCAGTAGGCAGTAGGGTGCTGCTACGTGATGCTGGAGCCACACAAGACAGCTCATGGTTCAGATCCCAAGTACACCTGAGCATAGTAGGCCCACCTGTGATCCTGCTAGTGAAAAGGCTGTGGGGAAGATTGCAGCATGGTGGGACCTGTCAGATACCCTGTCTCTTGAGAGAAACAAACTTAAAGAAAAATCATTTAGTGGGAAATCAGTAAGTTCATGGTTAATAGCCATAACTACAACAGGTTTGCAGGTCTTTGTTTTATTCTTTTTTACTTTTCTCAGTATCATAAAATCATAAAATGAAATTTAGCAATAACTATAGACAAGAGGGAAACAATTATAATTAATTCACATAGTAGTGCTTCCCTTACAAGGTATAAAGAACACAATTTCAAAAAAGGCATTATCCGGGACCAGCAGTTAGCGTAATGGCTATGTCGCTGGACTCCCACGTAGTCGACCGCGGTTCGCGTTCCGGACCCGGTGGCCTAAAACTCACTCCGGGCGTGCGTGCATGCATGCCCAAGATCCTGAGAGGAGAACGGAGGAGAAGGGATTGTGGCGTGGCCATCCCCCCTGGGGGGTGATTTCTCGCTTTCTGTCTCTCTGTCTCTCTCTGTCTGGCGAGCGCACGCGCCCCATAGCAAAAACCTCTCAAAAAAAAAAAAAAAAAAAAAAGGCATTATCCATGATTAAGTAGGACTTGAAATGAGTTCAAATCTCAGTTCTATCCTAGCAAGATGCACTTCAACAATTTACTTAATTTCTCCGGGTTTCTGTTTTCTCATAAATGTTAATAGTAGTACCTATATTATAGGATTGCTAAGATAATCAAATATAATAATCAGATATGTAAAGTCTAAAAAGATTCCAAGTTAAAATGACAAAATGAAGGTAGTGAACTAATGTTTTCCTTCTTAAAGCTCATGTGAAAATACAGGAAAGGGATATTTAAAAAATTAAATAAATAAGTAAACAAGTATGGGTATATATCCCAGAAGTACATATCCTGGAAAGGATACATCAGCAAGTTAAATTTGACACTGGAAATCTTGTGATGAAGAAATAGTTTCAGTCTTAGAAATCCAAGAAAACTGGGACCAGCAGATGGCATAATGGTTACATTGCTGGACTCCCATGTAGTGAACCGTGGTTTGAGTCTCAGACCCAGGAGCTTAAAATTCACATTGGGTGCATGTGCGCCCCAAATCTCTAGAGGAGAATGGAGGAGAAGGGATTGCAGTGTGGCCATCTCGCCTGGGGGGTGATTTCTCACTTTCTGTCTCTCTGTATCTCTCTATCTTTCCAGCGAGCACACGTGCCCTATAGCAAATATTACTCTAAAAAAAAAAAAAAAAAAAAAAGATATCTAAAAAACTAAGTCATAAATCAGCAGTGATAAAAACTGAGAATGAACAATATTTATACCAAAGAATCCTTTGGCATATAATTCATAGCACCTAATTCCACTGAATCATGAATGAGATAGGTTATTGACATCAATAATAACAGTGGAATCAGGCCTCAAATATAAGCAAATGCCATCAAATCTGGGGCAGGGGACTTCCAACTTAGAATTCCATATCCAGCCAAACTATCAATCACATATTAGGGTAAAATATTTTTAGACATGCAATATCTTAAAACCTTACTTCCTATAAACATTTTTTTTTTTTTTTTGGAGAGGTTTTTTTTGCTATAGGGCGCGTGCGCTCGCCAGACAGACAGAGAGAGACATAGAGACAGAAAGCGAGAAATCACCCCCCAGGGGGGATGGTCACGCCGCAATCCCTTCTCCTCCATTCTCCTCTCGGGATCTTGGGCATGCACGCACACGCGCCCGGCGTGAGTTGTAAGCCACCGGGTCCGAGACGCGAACCGCGGTCGACTACGTGGGAGTCCAGCGACATAGCCATTACGCTAACTGCTGGTTCCCAACATTTTAAAGAATTTTCTATAGTATTCTTATGCCGTATGCTATTCTTTCTCACCTCAGGTTTTAAAACAGAATTAAGCCTAATGTCTTAAGGTACCCACTGTACAGTACTAATTAATTTTATCTACTATGCAACTACAATGTCTCCAATCAGGTACATTACTTCGGGATAACTTAGAAAATGTTCCCTTAAATAATTTCCTACTGGGCTTACTTCTGTCAGTACTAAACCACAACTGAGAATGGTTGTACTTGAATATATTCTGTATCAAAAAGTGACAGTAAATCAAGAATGCATGGGATAAAAGAACAGGGCATCCAATATAAAAAGCCGTCATTGCCAGACCATCTCCTGCCACTTCACCCTCTTCGTTGAAAACAAGTGCAAATTATTTGGGTGAGATTTGCTCCAGTTCTTTTCTGATTCTGGTTTGACTCATACTATGTTTCTCATGATGTTTCTTCTCTTTACCTCATGTCCTGACTTTTGGGTCAGCTGAGGTTACTTCTAATCCAAAGAAATATTTTACCTATTCCTGGTAGGACATGAACTAAAAAGCAGAAAATAATTCTCCTGACCATTATTATTGCCAGGTCACCACTCACTAGCCACAAGCAATGAGTCCTCTATTTATTTCCCAGGATTTACTAATGATCTTGCCCAGTGTTCTTCATAGACAATTCTTATTAAGCCCTCAAATAAATTAAAGCCAGGACCAGCAGGAGGAGAAGGGATTGTGGCGTGGCCATCCCCCCGGGGGGTGATTTCTCGCTTTCTGTCTCTCTCTCTCTCTCTGTCCGGCGAGTGCACGTGCCCTATAGCAAAAAAAAAAAAAAAAAAAAAAAAAAAAAAAAAAAAAAAAAAAAAAAAAAAAAACCTCTCAAAAAAAAAAAAAAAAAAAAAAGCCAGGACCAGCAGATGGCATAATAGTTACGTGACTGGACTCTCACAGAGTTGACTGCAGTTTGAGTCCCAGACCTGGTGACTTAAAACTCACACCAGGTGTGTGTGTGTGTGTGCGTGCCTAAGATCCCAAGAGGAGACTGGAGGAGAAGAGTGGCCATACCTTTTGGGGGGGGGGGGGTGATTTCTCGCTTTGTCTGTCTCTCCAGCAAGCACACATGCCCTATAGTGAAAATCACTCTTAAGAAGAAAGAAAAAAAGAAGTTAAATCCAAACTATAACCCCAGAAACTATTCAGCTTTTCTTCTGGCAGTATTGCCCTCTCTTTACCCAACTTTGTACTTGCTACTGTTAAATAAGGAGACTACTGGCCTGAGGTTGTCTCTGTACTTAAGTTTCTACATAATGAATCACAACCTAATTTAGTATGTAAACTAATAAAATCCTAGGAATCTAATTTTTGTTAACAAATAGAGCTCACCTATTCATAAATAGCTGAGCTTTAGCCAATCAAAGGCAATTAATCACACTATATCCAAATGAGGCAAAAGCCTAGTTGTAACCAATCAACGCTATTTCTGAACTTGCCTCAGCCCACACTGCAAAACAGAGCTCTCTGATCTTTCCAATTTGAGTGCTGCCCAATAACAAACCATTCTTGCTCAAATAATTTTATTAAATTTAATTTGTTAAAGTTTTTCTTTTTAACACTACTCAGTTTTTCAAAACAACTACAAATCTAAAATTGTTTGGATATGCATGTATGATGGTGACATTATTAGGAAAAAAAGGTTAAAAATTTCACAGAAACGTGAGGATTTTGGGGCAAGCAGAGGATATTACAGGAAAGAGATGGGGATTGGGAGATATATATATGAGAACTTCTAAAGTACCTAAAATGATCTCTTCTAAAGTTGAGATGTTGGGCATGTAAGTACTGGTTTTATTTTTAGCTATAAACTATAGATACATTTTATGCTTTTCAACAGGCAAGAAACATTTCAGAAAATGCACAAACGTAGTTTTTTTTCAAAGTTCTTAGACTGTTGCCCATAGAAAACTCAGTGTGTTCAGGTTCAGAGAAGCATGCAGACGAAATATAAAATATAAACATTCCCTGATATCCAGGGATGTTTGGTTCAAAGATCCACATGGATACCAAAATCCACTGACACTGAAGTCTCTTATATGAAATGACACAGTATTTGCACATAACTGATGCACATCCTCCTGTAAACTTTAAATAATCTCTAGATTACTTATGCTACATAATAGAAAATAAATGCTATATAAATGGTTGTTGTACTACTGTATTTTTTCATTCTTTTTATCAAAAAATTTCTATCTGCAATTGATAGAATTCATGAATGTAGAACACACAGATACAGAAGGGCTGCCTATATTAACAAATAATGTGATATAATTGGCAGGATTTATTTTTCTTTCCTATTAGAACTTTTATTACTTTATCCTTTCTTCTATTTATTTCTGAAATAATACTAACCCAAGCCAGTTATATGTACTCCTTTTTCTCTAATTATGTGATTACTGTTGTTAATCGCCTGGAATTCCATCTTCCTATGCCATCAAAATGATGATGAAATTCTCAACTGGATTGGTCTGAGAAGTATTTCATGTTGGCAAAGTCTTTTTACCAGCAAAATGATAAATAGCGACTGAATGTTTAAAAAATAATAATAAAAATAATCTAAAAAAAAGAAAAGTTATTGTATGATGATGATGGGGATTTTAATGTCTTTGTATTGACTTATATGCATGGTACTCCTGGAAAAAGAAATGTAATACACTGTAAAGTTATATGTGATTCAATGTAATAAAAACAAGATTATGATAATAATAATTTTTAAAAAATGATGAAATAAATATGATTTAGCCAGGGGTACCCATGTTACATGAGCTTCATAAAGTTTCCATTAACATTCTTTGGTAAATTCAAAATACTTGGTGGGCGTACATGGTGAATTATTGGGTCATCGGAAAAGTTAGATGCATTTTTACATAGAAAAATACATCATGACTTTTCCAACAACACAATAAAAAAGCTTTCTTCAAGAGGACCAGTGGAAACACTGTAAGAATATTTTTGCTTCCTAGATCTGGTTCAATCATTATCTACTGCCTACACATCATAAAATTGTAAGAATACAATTACACACACATGCACACTCACATGTATTTCTATATATGTACTGTCTTGATCAATATAAAATATTTCATAAAAATAAGGTAATAAAATTTATATTTTTATATTTGTAGTCTAATTCAAGAAAAAAACATTACATTACAATGACCTCAAGACAGATAGACTACGTTAACCAAAATAGTATGGTATTGGCATAAAGGTAGATTTATGGACCAATAAACAGAATAAAGATCTCAGAAACAGATCCACTCACTTATAGTCAACTAATCTTCAGTAAGGACTGAAGAGTACACAAGAACACACAGTGGGGGCTGAAGACTCTCATCAATAAATGGTGGCGAGAAAACGGAATATCCATGTGCATAAGATAGAAACTGGATCGTTAGCATAAACCACAGGCAAAAATACACCCCAAATGGAATAAATACTAATTAAATGTAATAGCTGAAGCCATTAAACTACTAAAAGAAAACGTAGAGGAAAAACTTCCTGATATTGGTGAGAGAAACAAGATTTTGGCTATGACATTAAAAGCTCAAGCAACAAAAGTGAAAAGAGACAAAATTCCATCAAACTAAACAACTTCTGCATAGTAAATGAAATGAGTGAAAAGGCAACAGAACAAATGGAAGAAAATATTTACAAACCATATATCCAATATGTGGTTAATATCTAAAAATATATAAGGAACTCAATAGGAACAAACAAACAAAAAAACAAACAAAAAATCCCTAGATCACCTGGCTTACAAATAGATTTTGGTCTCATGATTCTCAAACAACATCTAAAAGAAATACGGGACCAGCAGTTGGCATAATGGCTATGTCTGTATGTCTCTGGACTCCCATGTAGTTGACTATGGTTCAAGTCCTAGACCCAGTGGCTTAAACTCATGCTGGGCGTGTGTGCGTGCATGCCCAAGATCCCAAGAGAAGAATGGAGGTGAAGGGATTGTGTCATGGCCATCCTCCCTGGGGAGTATTTCTTGCTTCACTCTCTCTGTCTCTGTCTTTCTGGTGAGCACATGTGCCCTATGGCAAAAACCTGTCCGAAAAAAAAAAAGGAAAGAAAAAGAAAAGAAACCTATCTTGAAGAGGTATCTATATTGCCAAGTTCACAGCTGCATTAATCACAATAGCCAAGCTATGGAAACAACATAAATGCCTACTTATGAGGAATGGATAAAGAAACTATGGCATATATACACAATAGAATAGTACTCAGCCTTTACAAAGAAGAAAATCCTTCCATATGTGACAACATGGATGAACCTGGAGGACACTGCCAAGTAAAATGAATCAGAGAAGACAAATACTTTATAATCTTTTATAGATGGAGACTTCAAAATGTTTGTGGAAAATGGCAGTAAAAACAAGTTTTTGGGGCTGGTCCCATAGCATAGTGCTTAAGTGCTGTACAAAGGGAGCCAGAACCCACATGGCAAAAACCCCAGGTCTTGGGGACCAGTAAATGGTGTAATGGTTACATCACTTGACTCCCATATCATTGACCATGATTCAAGTCCCAGACCTGGCAGCTTAAAACTAATACCAGGCATATGTGCTGTGCATGCATACTCAAAATCCCAAGAGGAGAAGGGATTGTGGTGTGGCCATCCCCCCTGGGGGGTGGTTTCTCACTTTCTGTATCTATATCTCTGTCTGGTGAGTGCATGTGCCCTATAGCAAAAAAAAAAAAAAAAAAAAAAAAAAAAAAAAAAAAAATTTAAATTTTAAAATCCCATGGGACCAGCAGTTAGCGTAATGGCTATGTCGCTGGACTCCCACGTAGTCAACCGCGGTTCGAGTCCTGGACCCAGTGGCTTAAACTCACGCCAGGCACGTGTGCGTGCGTGCCCAAGACCCCGAGAGGAGAATGGAGGAGAAGGGATTGCAGCGTGGCCATCCCCCCCTGGGGGGTGATTTCTCACGTTCTATCTCTCTGTCTCTCTCTGTCTGGCAAGTGCACGTGCCCTATAGCAAAAACCTCTCCAAAAAAAAATATAATAAAATAAATAAATAAATTTTAAAATCCCAGCCCTTGTGGCGTCTAACATGCCAGCCACATGCACATGTGCCCAAGATCCCAAGAAGATGGAGAAAAGAAGGAACGAAGGATGGTAGCCTGACCAGGCCCCAGCAGGGTGCTCACTTGCTTATTTGTAACTTGTTAACCTATCTGAGATTCAAGTTTTCCTCATTAACATAATCTATCATACTAATTAGATTACCTTAGTGAGTTAATTTTTGGAAATAAAAACTTTCTAGATATTTGCTCATTTCACCTCATTTTTCTTTCAAGTTCACTGTATTAGTTATTTATAATATTTCTTTTAATTACTTGCTTTTATTTTTAGTTGTCTCTCTTTTCATTCCTTTTCATTCATTTCTTTTTCTCCCCTTAAGCTTACCAAAGGTTTCACAGTTTTGTTAGCTTCTCCTAATAACCAACATTGTCTTTCCTGATAACTCTCAACTGTGTCAATTTTCTATTAATTTACTTACTCTCTTATCTTTCTTATTGTTTTCTCCTGTCCACTTGGGGCTTATCCTACTATTTTTTTCCTTGAGTTTACTTATTTATTTCTTTAGAGGAAGAGATAGTCAGACAAACATACATACACAGGTACCCCAGCAGGATCTTCTTTTTTCTTTTGGAAAGGTTTTTGCTATAGGGCATGTGTTCGCCAGAAAGACTGAGAGAGACAGAGAGATAGAAAGCGAGAAATCACCCCCCAGGGGGGGATGGCCACGCTGCAATCCCTTCTCCTCCATTCTCCTCTTGGGATCTTGGGCACGCATGCACATGTGCCCGGCATGAGTTTAAGCCACTGGGTCTGGGACTCGAACTACGGTTGACTACATGGGAGTTCAGTGACATAGCCATCATGCCATCTGCTGGTCCCTCTTTTAAGAGAGATTTTTGTTATAGGGTATGTGTGATCACTAAGGAGACAAAGTGAGAAATCACCCCCCCCCCCAGGGGGGGGCAACATCAAGACCATTATCGTTTAGATTTCCTGCTTGAGAATTGTGGGGGCCTCTTTAATCAACAGCTTTTTTTTTAAGCTTTCCTTCCTGCCTGCCTGCCTGCCTTCCTTTTTCTCTCTCTTCATTTTTTAAAATTTGACCAAAGAGGGATGTGTATGCGTGTGTGTGTGTGTGTGTGTGTGAGAGAGAGAGAGAGAGAGAGAGAGAGAGAGAGAGACAGACAGAGAGAGAGAGAGAGGAGACAGTGAGATTTTGGGCACTTACACACATGTGCCCAGCATGAGTTTGAAGCTGCTGGGTCTAGGACTTGAACTGTGGTTCAAGTGGAGTCCAGCAGTGTAACTATTATGCCATCTGCTGGTCCTACAGGATCTTTACACTGTGATTCACTGCCAACCCGCCAGGATCAGGAGCCCATGTACTCTTGTATGTGGCATGTATGGGGAGACCTCCAGATGTGAACTTAGGACCCTCCCACATGGCTTCAGCACTGGAAAGCACTGCTTTGTTGCTGCCTTTTTTTTTTTTTTTTAATTAAAAGCTTAATTCATTACTTATCTGCCTTTCTTCGTGCCAAATGGCAACATCAAGACCATTATTGATTAGATTTCCTGCTTGAGAATTGTGGGGGCCTCTTTAATCAACAGCTTTTTTTTTAAGCTTTCCTTCCTGCCTGCCTGCCTGCCTTCCTTTTTCTCTCTCTTCATTTTTTAAAATTTGACCAAAGAGGGATATGTGTGTGTGTGTGTGTGTGTGAGAGAGAGAGAGAGAGAGAGAGAGAGGAGACAGTGAGAAATCAAGTCCCCAGGTCTGGAACTCAAACTGGTCGCCCATGTGGGAGCCCAGCGCCCTTAACCACCATGCCACCTGCCAGACCCTCAAAGGGTGTTTTTAATAATTTCTGAGAGGTTCTCAGCATTATTCAAATATTGCCTCTCACTCAATTAATTTCCTTCTTCAACTGAAGAAGAGTCCAATTGGTACAGACTCTATACATCTGAATATTAGGTAATTAATACAAATTCTCTCTGATGATGGCTTATCATGTCATGTGTTACTAATTTTTCCACATTTCTGCCAGCATTTGATGTTTCCAGTATTTCAGATTTTAACAATTCTTACAGATGCATAATGGTATCTTATTGTTTTATTCTTTGAAGCCTATTAGCTTAAAATACTCTCCTTTAAAGACAATTTGTTTTGATTTTCCAGGCACCTGTGTGTTTTAATAACACAAGATCATTTTACACTAAACTGGGAGTGTTTTTGCTACAGAGATTACATAAATTTTTGCCTACATAAATACGTGTTTGTGTTAGGGTTTCTCAAGAAAAATCGCCCCTTTTTCTATTCCACCTAAAATTAAAACCAAGACAACCAAATACACACATTCTTTGTGAGCATGTTTTCTATTAATGGTTACTAACTAGGGACCAGCAGATGGTGTCATGGTTATGTCGCTGGACTCCCACATAGTCAACTATAGTTTGAGTCCCAGACCTGGCGGCTTAAAACAGGTGTGCGTGTGTGTGTGCATGTGTGTGTGTGTGCACCAAAGATCACTAGAGAAGAATGGAAGACAGGGGATTATGGTGTGGTCATCCCCCCCCCGGGGGGGAGGGGCGGTGATTTCTCACTTTCTGTCTCTCTGTGTCTGTTTCTCTCTGGCTAGCACATGTGCCTCATAGCAAAATGCTCTCTTAAAATATAATAATTCCTAAGAACGCTGTCCTGTACGACTTCTAATTTTATAAGGAGAGATCTCCAATTCAGATTTCCATCATGAATAGGTGATAGCCTCTTACCCTGTCTCTTATTAAAAACCAAACTTCAGACCTTCAGGAGTAAGAGGTACCAGTCATGAGAAACGCTGGCTGCAGAGCTGACCTCCTCTCTAGTATCCCATTTTCTCAATAATTCTGCCTCTCCTGCTACTTCCTTGATTCTACCGACCATTCAGCCACACTTTAAAAACACTTTCTAAACATTTTATTCAGTGTTTCAATGTTCTTACTAGGAAGAGTTTCTCTTAACGTCAACTTTGCCATGTGACTTGAACTGAAAATCCACTTACATGTTCTCATACATCTTTATAATGTTTCCCTAAATTTCCCCATTACAAATTAAACTCATGAAAGCAGGGACTCAGAATACCATTTTGATCTGTTCCTGTTTTCGAGCACAGAATTATGTACCAAGCAGGCTAAATAAGAGCCAGCTTGATAGAGCAGACCCTTCGAAAATCCTGTACTCCCCAGAAGATATTTGTCCATCTGTCATGAATATCCTTCTATCATTTAGAAAGAGATGATTTTGTTAAAGTTTTACTGTTTTATCCTTCCTTCCTTCCTTCCTTCCTTCCTTCCTTCCTTCCTTCCTTCCTTCTTTCTCTTTCTTTCTTTCTTTTTTTCTGTCTGTCTGTCTGTCTGTCTGTCTTTAATTCTCAGAGGGTGCATGCACTTGTAAGAGAGAGACAGAGTGAAAAGGAGAAAGCACCTCCAGTAGGGTATGGTAATACCACAATCCCTTCTCTTCCATTACTCCATAATGTTGGGATTTTGGACAAACACTCACATGTGCCCAGGGAAGCCACCAGGAACTGGGCTTCAAGTCATAGCTGATTATGCGGGGTCCAGCTCCCCTAACCACTAGGCTATGTGCCAGCCCTGATTTTTACATTCTCAAATTTTTGTATGTTCAAAGTTACAACAACCAAACATAATGAAAACCAAAAAATTTCTATGAAGCAAGCTACTGTTGATATTCTCTCAGACATTATGTTGATATTACTTGGTAAATTATACTGACACTACTCTGTTACATATGAGGAGACATCCTAAAGCTGATAGAAAATGAGATTAAAATACAAGATTTTGGTGCAAAAAAAAACCTTAATCCATTCATAATTTTTTTATGGTACACATTTTCCAAGAATTTTCTGAAGACACCTCATATTTATTGAGGATACATAAAGCCTGATTCTCCATGCCTCAGATAATAAAAGAAAATTTATAGCAGTATATGTTGTAAAACCCTTTTAACACTCTTGCTATGGAGATCTCAATCTCTAAGACTTTCAAAAATGAAGTCAAATCCCCTAAGAAAAATGCTAAGAAACTAGTGTAGGTCCTCTCCAAAAATCCTTTAACATTACCTTAAGTACAAACATGAAAAAGACATTTTTGGAGGGAAAAAAATCCTGTAGGGTTCATCTTTCTGCTTTCTTACAGAAGCAATTAATAAAGCCTGGCAATAAGAAGACAGACTCCCCTCATCTTTGTAAAGATGCTCAACACAAGGCCAAAATATTCATTCTTCCTCTTGAATAAGTGCTTTCAAAGTATTTCAGTTTTAGTATTTCAAAGTATCTCAATTTAAGAATGAAGGAATAATTGTACACAGATACTGTAACATTTCACAAGAGAATTTTAGGGAAAAAATTCACTCTTATTTTAATATAACAAGTATCATATTCTCTTTCATTGTATAGTAGACCTTTAAAAAAAAATTGCAAGAGAGCATGTACTTCGCCAGAGAGAAAGAAAGCACCTCCCGATGGGGCATGAGCACACTACAATCCTTTCTCCAACATCCTCCCTCCAGTCAGGATTTTGGGGATGCATACACTTATGCCTGGCATATTTTTCAAGACCCCAGGGCTAGGACTAAAACTGTAGTTACTCTGTGGGATCCAGCGCCCCTACCTATAGCACAACAGGGCCAGCTCAGCAGGTACTTAAGACGCAGCTCTATGAAGCAACTCCACACACAAAGAATTTCAAAACAGAAAACAACCAAGTGTTGAGAAATAACTTCAGAAATCTAAAACATTAAGGATCCCAAACCTCAGTAGAAAATTAACATAACCTCTAACGTATTATTATTTCTGAAGAAAACAATCTATGGCTGCAAAACAAAGCATAGCATATGGGGGAGGGGGAATTAAAGATAGTGGCAGGTAGGAAAAAACACAAGGTCTCTTTCAAACAAAACAATTTTCATGAAATATTACATATGCTTAAGAACACATTTGTTGTGTGTATGGTCACATATAGGCTCAGAATTGATTAAAAAAAAAAAAAAGAAAAGAAAAAGAAAAGTCTTACCAAGAAAGGAGGAATTGCTTCGATTCATAGAGGAAAGTGACTTACAGGTCTCCTTTTATTTCTGAGCCACTTAAATGAAGGCTGTTTGTGTTAGTCACCTGAGATTATACTAGCAATGCCTAATACTGTCACCCTGGGGAATTGGGTACATCTTCACACTAGTAAACTCCATGTCAAAGAAAATCACTCTTACTTTGAAGTTTTCTATTAATTGTGGCTATATACCCATCAAGTCATTCTTAAGGCTGCCATTTAAAGTGAAGGGACTTTACTGGTTTAAGACAACTTACTAAGAGATAGAAGAAACAGTGTATTAAGAATAGACTTTTTTTTTCTTGAGAGAGAGAGATTTTTGCTATAGGGTACATGTGCTTGTTAGAGAGACAGAGAGACAAAAAGCCAGAAATCACCCACCCCACAGGGGGGATGGCTACACTGCAATCCATTCTCCTTCACTCTACTCTTGGTATTTTGGCCATGCAATCACACACACCAGTGTGAGTTTCATGCTGCTGGGTCCAGGACTCGAAACATGGTTGAACATGTGAGAGTCCAGTGCCTTAACCACTACACCACCTGTTGGCCCAAGAATAGACATTTTAATTCAAGCCTCCCTAAACCAAGCATGGTCTAAGCTAATTATGGTGAAACAGATTAAGCAGTAGAACATTTTGTTTTAAAAGTTTCAAAATTTGAAACATCTAAAAATTGGTTTTAAATGGATACATTTACATTTTGGCAAAGCAACACTGTATAAAAATTAAAACATACAAAATAGCTTTTTATAGCCAATAATGAAAGGAATAGCTACAAGATAAGCTACTGTATCTCATAAAGCTCTGATAACAATCTCAAACATGATCCAGAGGGAACAGAGTATCTACCCAGGAGATGAGCTATAATTTAGTCTCTAGGCTCTCCTGGCATTGTCTTTATTTAAAAGCAGAGGGGGAAACGGAGAAAACAAACCTAATTAATCTACATGACCGTTTTTCTTGATAAACAACTGAACTCAAACAGGTCAGCATAAAACAAATACCATCTATTTAAAAGACTGTAATCATACTTGAGTTAGAATTATTCTGAAGTAGGCCCAACTAGTGGTTGAGGCAGCTGGATGGATCCCACACAGTCAACTGTGTGGTTTGAATCCTGGACCCAGTAGCTCAAAAAATACTAGGTATGTACAAGTCCAAAATCCCAAGAAAGGAACTGGGAGGTGGCCATCACCCTCTGAGGGTGCTTTCTCACTTCCTCCCTCTCGCTTTCTCTGGTGAACACACATGCCCTATAGCAAAGCTTTTAAAAAATTATTTTGAAGTAAAGTGATACTTACCCTTTGAGTGAGGAAAAAAATTTGGAAAGTACATTTTTTTTTGACTAATCTGATTCATCATATAACCTAAATTATACAGCAGAAGAAATATTATCTTGATATATATGAGTTTACTGAGGAGGGTCCAAGTCTTTCCAGCTCTTCAGAGAAAAAAACAAACAAACAAAAACACAAAATGAAGTGATGCAAGAAAACTGTACTATGAAAAACTTAAGAATTGTTTTTAAAGGGCAATGATAATTAACTTGGTAGATCTAGCCAGCAAACAGGGAAAATGAGAATGGATGAAAATTTTTTGAATTACTATTATTAAGCAGGGAATACAAAGCATCCAACACTCTGTAAAAATTGCTTGTTAAGGAGACCACACATACCTAATGAAATCTCAGAAGCAGTGATATGGAAACTTTGAAAACTGGGATAACAGGATTACTTTAAAAAGCCAAGATCAGATGGTGGCACAGAAGTAAAACATGTTCGCTGAGGCCATCTCACATGGGAAGGTTCCCAGTTCAAGTCAGACCTCTCTAAATACACTGTCAAACGCATGCCCATAATCCAGGGCTGGCCAACAGCTGGGGGTGGATGTGGTGGGAAGGCCCTGTTAGCATGCTCTCCCTTTTCTCTTTCACTCATGAAACAAATAAATAAACAAAACTTTTTTTTTTTTTTTTTAAAGCTGTATTAAGGAGAAGAGACTTAAAAAAAAGAGAGAGAGAGAAGAGACTTAAACTACATTTTTTAGGATGAGAAGCATTTGGATAAGCAAGGGTAGGAGAAAAGATATTCCACAGTAAAGGACCAAGATAGTAAACGCAGACACCCCAGAAAACAGTGAAGAAAGTCATCTATCTGCATTCACGATCATGGAAAACAAGAGGAAATTGAAAGAGCAGCTTATAATCAGATTTGTTAAGAGCCTGACTACCACATTATGGAAGCTTCAATTTATGCTCCCCACAGCTGGTTCCACTTGTTGGTAAAAAGGTTGCTACAAGTCAGCAGACAGCATAGCGGTTACATCGCTGGACTCCCACATGGCTGACCATGGTTAGAGTCCTGGACCCGGTGGCTTAAAACTCATGCCAGGTGCATGTGCATGTGTGCCCAAGATCACCGGAAAACGGAGAAGGGACTATAGCATGGCCATCCCCCAGGGAGATGTTTTCTCGCTGTCTGTCTCTCTGGTGAGTGGACACACCCTACAGCAAAAATCTCTCTCAAAAAAAGAAAAGGTTGTGGGGACCAGCAGTTAACGCAATGGCTATGTTGCGGGACTCCCACATAGTCCACCGCGGTTCGAGTCCCGGACCCGGTGGCTTAAACTCACGCCAGGCGCTTGTGCGTGCATGCCCAAGATCCCGAGAGGAGAATGGAGGAGAAGGGATTGTGGCGTGGCCATCCCCCCTGGGGGGTGATTTCTCCCTTTCTATCTCTCTCTCTCTGTCTGTCTGGCGAGCGCACACGCCCTATGGCAAAAAAAAAAAAAAAAAAAAAAAAGAAAAGAAAAGGTTGCTACACAATATACACATTGGAGAACTTTATAAACTCCCATTACTCAGCCTCACCCTAGAGATTCTGAAAGAAGTGGAACAAAGTCTGTAGTAAACAAAGCTTCCAGATGATGTTCAGACATAACCAGACTTAGGTGCCACTGCCCTAAACAACAGTAAGCCAAGCCATTGCCTTTCTGAGAATGAGACCGACACAAAAGCAGGCATTTACCTAGTTTTTCGGTACGAGCTTGAATCATAAAAAGTGGTGATTTCATTCACATTTTCTATTTCTCTTCATTCACATTTTTCCCCCTAGAGATCTACTTCACAGGGGTCAAGTGTTCTTTGGTCATATACATCTTGAAAACGTTTGTGAAAACCTATGAATAGATTTCAGATTTTTTTTTGGGCATCAAAATAAACTCATATATTAATTACATTTTTCCATGAACTCCTTTAAGTCCTCTCATATATGAGCCCCAATTCCACCATAATCTCATCTTTTGTCTGCTTGTTCAGTTAAAGATGAAACTATTACTGGGTTGTCAGAAAAGTCATGACAAATTTTTGCATAGAAAAATACATCATGATTTTCCCTATGACCCAATATTTGGGTGCAAGGTCCTACTAGCACTTGGGAGGCTTTAGTACTACAGCTACAAAATGATAAGGACCCAACCTAGGACTAGAAGAGTAAGAACAAAATGAAGAGAGAAATTGCAGCCTTGACACTGAGAAACTACTAGAAGAAATCAAAAAAGAAGACCAAAAAAAATCTTTGCAATTTTAAGTCAGACAAAGGTTTCTTATACAGGAAAAGAAAAAAAGCAAACCATGAATCACAGGGGAAAAAAACGGATAAATTGGGCTTCATCAAAATTAAAAAAATCTGTTCTTTGAAAGAAACCATTAAGACAACGAAAAGGCATGCTAAGACTGGAAGAAATACAAATCACACAACTATCAAAGATTATATTGGGGGACCAGCAGTTAGTGTAATGGCTATGTCACTGAACTTCCATGTAGTCAACCGTGGTTCAAATCCCGGACCTGGTGGTTTAAACTCACACCGGGTGTGTGTGTGTGTGTGTGTGTGTGTGTGTGTGTGTGTGTGCCCAAAATCCCGAGAAGAGAATGGGGGAGAAGGGACAGTGGTGTGGCCATCCTCCGGGGGGTGATTTCTCACTTTCTGTCTGTCTGTCTCTCTCTGTCTTTCTGGCAAGTGCACATGCCCTATAGCAAAAATCTCTCTCAAAAAAAAAAAAAAAAAAAAGAAGAAGAAGAAGAAGAAAAGATTATTTTGGGACCACCAGTTGGTATAATGGCTATGTCACTGGACTCTTATGTAGTCAACCATGGTTTGAGTCCTAGATCCGGTGGCTTAAACTCACACCAGGCGCACACGTGTGTGTGTGTGTGTGTGTGTGTGTGTGTGTGTGTCCAAGATCTCGAGAGGAGAATGAAGGAGAAGGGACTGTGGCATGGCTATCCCCCTTGGGGAGGATGATTTCTCGCTTTCAGTCTCTCTGTCTTTCTGGTGAGCACACACAACCTATAGCAAACTCCCCCCCCCCCCCCCCCAAAAAAAAAGAAACTAATGTATATTAAATAATTCTTAAATCTCAGTAACAACAAGCCAATTTAAGAAAATGTACTGATAATTCACCAAAGATATACAAGGGGTCAATGGGCATAAGAAAAGATATTCAACAGCATTAGTCACCAGGGAAATGCAACTTAAAACAAGTGAGATAACACTACCTACCCACTAGAATAGCTAAAACAAAAAGGATCAAGAATATAGAGCAACTGGAGCACTTCTGCTGATAAGAATAAAAATAGTACAACTACCTTGGAAAATAATCTGGCCCTTTTGTATAAAGGAAAACATACACTCACCATGTGACTCAGCAATTACACCTGTCTTTTTTATAGGAACTATATTTTCCAAGCAGCCCTAAGATGATGCAGATCTCACCGCAGAAAAATTAACACATAAAAAAAAAAAAAAAAAAAAAAAAAAACAGAAAATCACTATTTACCAACTCCTAATATTGTACCTGATTCAGTTAATGATCACCAAAGGATGTAGACATTTGTAGGTAAAAAGTTGATGGGGAACAAGATATTTACAGGATGCCAAATCTATCATCTCTATTTTACTTTCAGGTCATAAGGGAGGAAAAGATGCAACTTTCAATGAAGAGACAGACTGTCACCACCTGAACCTATGATCTAACATCACAAACAGTGGGAAGTAGATATTAAATGAATTCTCATGTGATGCAGTGTGAAGTACTATACATCCTCTATAAAGTATTCTTGCCATCTGTGTTCAACTTGAATGTAATCATGCTTTTGCATTTAACCTCCAGTTTACAGAAAATACAGAAGACAGAGGAACAAATTAAACCATACTGTGAGGAAGCCACCAAACAAATCCAAAAAGTTGAACACACTACAAGAAACTGGCCCAGTTTCTTTCGAAGGTCAAAGATACCAGAAGGGTAAAACTGTAAATAAGGAAACGCTGCAGGACCTAGGATGTAATGACAGAAGAACCAACTATGTTGAACCTGTAAACAGTCCCGGGGACTACTGGAAATAGGTGCTAAATTAAGTAATTATTGTTCATTTTGTTGGATGGAACACAAGCTTTATGGTTATATGTAAAAAAGGCTCATTATTCAGAGATGTTACAGATGTTAGGGTACAACTCCATGAGGTCTGTAATTTAAATATTCTGACTCTACTCCAAATAAATGAAATGCATACAACAAAAGTTTAAAATTTTTAAACTTATATAAGTAAATTAGTGTTCACAGCATTGTTCTCTCAACTTCCCTATTTGTCTGAAAAGGTTCATGATACACATAAATGAGAGTAGTCCTAATTATTAGTAACTCTTGTTGCTTCATTTAGTCTCAAATTCCTCCAAGTTCTTTTTTTTTTTGAGAGGTTTTTGCTATAGGGCGTGTGCGCTCGCCAGACAGACAGAGAGAGACATAGAGACAAAGCAAGAAATCACCCCCCAGGGGGGATGGTCACGCCGCAATCCCTTCTCCTCCATTCTCCTCTCGGGATCTTGGGCACGCACGCACACGCGCCCAGCAGGAGTTTTAAGCCACCGGGTCCGGGACGTGAACCACAGTCGACTACGTGGGGGTCCAGTGACATAGCCATTACGCTAACTGCTGGTTCCCAAATTCCTCCAACTTCTAGGAATCAAAGGAGCATATCTACTACAGCCAAAATTCTGGTGTAAAGAATGGGGAAAGCCAGGTTATAACACCAAAACTTGACTGGTTATACAGACAGCATAATGTAATAGTTGGGACTTTAATTTTTAAAAATATTTTATAATCTAGGTCTAGATTAACTTCCAAACTTAAGTTCCCAGTTTTAAAAGTCCTTCTATCACAGCTATCAGTGGTATCACAGGAGAATTAAATAAAATTCAGCTGACTAGCAGTATCTACTAGCAGATCAATTAATGAATTAGAAAGTGCAACTGGGGCCAGCACACGGCATGGTGATTAAAGGCACTGGACTCACACATGGCTGACCATGGTTGGAGTCCTGGACCTGGAAGCTTGCTGTCTCACTTTCTCTATCTCTTTCTGGTTATGAGTCTCCTATAGCAAACTGGAAAATAATGTAATAATACATAAAATAAAATGAATGATTCTTTTAAAAAAAGAGAAAGAAATTGTAATCCATGAACCTCTAGGAGTCCCCAAAACTTTTTAGAGAATGTACAAAGTCAATACTAGTTTAACAATACTTTTTCACAGTGCTGACATTTTCACTGATCACACAGAAGCTATGTTGGGTAAAACTGCTGGCACCTTAACACAAATGAAGGCAGTCACACCAAATCAAAATCACTGAATTCTTCATAGTCATGCACTTGCAATAAGAATCCCAGTTTTGCTTATAAATGTCCTCTGGGAAACAGTGAAAGTTGTTAATCTTGAACCTTTGGTATAAATGGTTTTAATATTCTGTATTATAAAATGAATAGCATGCATAAAACATTTCTCTGGTATATTTTTTTAACGTGTCAACATTTAGAAGATCTGCATGACTCAGTAAACAAATATTCTCCAAATGACTAAGGCATGATGTTACAAAAATCATGCATGAATAAAGATCTGTACAAAATGCAAGACATAACAATGAATTTAATCGAACATGGAAATAAAACTGATAGAGTTTCAGATTCCGTATTACAACTACTTGTCCAGTTAAGAAACTACTTGTCCAGTTTTGATATACTATCAAATAAAAAAAAAGAGTATCTACAATTACATATAAAAACTATAAATGCAATCCTTTTCCAACTACATGTATATATGAGGCCAGATTTTATTTATATACTTCAATTATATCATCACAACTGACTGCAAGGCAGTCATAATATTTCAGATTATCTTTTATTAAGCCATACATAAAACAGATTTACAGAAACTATCAAACAGTAGTTTTTGTTTTTTTTTTTTGAGAGGTTTTTCGCTATAGGGCACGTGCGCCCACCAGACAGAGAGAGAGAGAGACATAGAGACAGAAAGCGAGAAATCACCCCCCAGGGGGGATGGTCACGCCGCAATCCCTTCTCCTCCATTCTCCTCTCGGGATCTTGGGCACACACGCACACGCGCCCGGCGTGAGTTTTAAGCCACCGGGTCCGGGACGCGAACCGCGGTCGACTACGTGGGAGTCCAGTGACATAGCCATTACGCTAACTGCTGGTTCCCTCAAACAGTAGTTTTCAATCGAGAATGATTTTGTGTCACAAGGGACATCTAGCAACATCTGGAGACATTTCCAGTTATCGCAGCTGCAGAAAGTGCTATTGGTGTTTAAGAGTAGAGAGTAAGATATGCGACAGCATCCTATAATGAACAGAACAGTACCTCCTTCCCACCAATCAGGACAAAACGTCAACAGTACAAGGGCTGAGAATCCCAAGATAAAATAGTACCATCCTTCTCAATCAATTTTTTTGGGGTTGGGGGAGGAGAAACACAGTAACTTTTTTTTTAAAAAATAATTATTTATTTAATTTTATTTATTCACTCATTTATTTTAATTTGACCAGAGAGAGACACAGAGGAGAAAAGAGAGAGAGGGAAAGTGAGAAAGGAAGCCACCAGGTCCGGGACTCGAACCGTGGTCGGCCATGTGGGAGTGTCCAGCACCTTAACCACCACGCCACTTTCTGGTCCCAGCATAGTAACTTTTAATAAAAATTGTTATTCATATTAACATTTAATGGGTTAATCATTGCTATTTAAAATTAATATTAAATATTTTTAATACTTTCAGTTTTAATTTACAATTCAGTAACTATCAATATATAACTCAAATAAACAGTACCTTGTTAGGGTCTTCAATAATTTTTAAGAGTGTAAAGTAGTTGTGAGACCAAAAAGTATGAAAATCACTAAATAAGAATAATGGTATAACTAACAAAGTATGTTGGGTAAATAAGAGAAATTGAAGGATTCTAAAGGAAAATGTAGTCATTTGAAGAATATTATGGATAACTTAAAAAAACCAAAAAGCCTTATAAAGCCAAATAATTAAAAAGAAAAAAAATTATGAAAGACTCAAGATGTCACTCTGCCTTTCTTTCCTCAAAAAACAAAACCAAAAGTATCCAGAACATTAAAAGCCCAACTTCTTACCCTGGCTATGAGGACTTGCTGGACTAAGCGATGGCTGATGCAAATCTCTGGTTGGTGTTGGATAAGCTTCTTTCCCTTGGCGCTGACTCATCTTTCCTGGTGTCAGAAGTTGAGATTCGTCACTGTTTGCTACAACAGCTTAAGGAAAGAAGGGAAAAATAATTAGTACTAAAGGCACAGATTTATACAATGGCATAGTAAATAGCATGGAATAAAACTATACTGAAAATATTCATTTTACCAACTCAGGACATAAATTCACATATTTTGTTTTTATGTTGCTTTGCTATCAAACTAAGAAGAACTGACAGATATGCATGAGTCAAATATACAAATTACAGACATAATGAGAGAGAAACTACATAACCAACTGATAATGAAAGCCATCCAAGTTTTACTGTGCTATTAGCTCTTGATATTTGCCAATAGAAAAGCAAAAGACAAAGTCATTTCACAGAAAACAAATGTCAATAAACATATCAAAAGATATATAGCCTCTTTAATAAGCAAAAAATACTAATTATGAGCAGGATAAAATAATATTTAACATTTACTAGAATTTCTACTCTAATTTCTAATTTTCATGGAAAGTAGATTTGGCTACTGTTTCAGAGATGGGGAAACTTGAGGTTCAGAGATTGCTTTGCCTAAGGTTAGTAAGTAAAAAAGGCAAACTTCTAGCTCAGGACCATTCTTGCTCCCAGTAACCAATTTAAATAGTGCGTTGAGGGTCCTTTTCTCCCATTTAGCCAATCCATTAACATAAAAAAGCAATATTCAGTTTCAGAGCGGATGGAAAAGCAAAAAACACTCAACAAAGGGCAAATCCATAGTGCCCTAGGATCTCTATACTATTTCAGCCTACAAACACTCAGTTTCATTTTTTTAAAAAATGAGCTGGTCTTCAGACTAGGTTTAATTTTTTTTTTGGAGAGGTTTTCGCTATAGGGCGCATGCGCTCGCCAGACAGACAGAGAGAGACAGAGAGATAGGAAGCGAGAAATCACCCCCCGGGGGGATAGTCACGTTGCAATCCCTTCTCCTCCATTCTCCTCTCGGGATCTTGGGCACGCATGCACACGCGCCCTGCGTGAGTTTTAAGTCACCGGGTCCGGGACGCGAACCGCGGTCAACTACGTGGGAGTCCAGCGACATAGCCATTGTGCTAACTGCTGGTTCCCATAGGTTTAATATTTTCAACCTAAACAGCTAGAACTTAACATTCTTCTTCTTTTTTTTTTTTTTTCCCCTGGAGGGTGCATGTGCTTGCCAGAAAGAGAGAGAGAGAAGAAAGTGCTCCTCCCATCAATGAAGAATGATCACACTACAACATTTTTCTCTTCATATCTCTCCCTCCTCTTGGAATTTTGTGCATGCACATACCCCCCACTGTGTTTTCTCAAGATACAGGTCCAGGGCTTGAACCATGTGATCAGTCATGTGGGATTCTATTGCCTTAACCACCAGGCTATGGAGTAAGCCCCACATTCACATTTTTATCACCATTTTTAAGTCAAAGTCCTTTAACATATTTTTCATTGCATTAAGATTTTTTTAAATTACATTTTAGATCTTTATATTTATTTCAAAATAAAAATATAAAAACACTCATTTATAAAGATATAAAAATTATGTCTGCACCAAGTCAATAAAATAACAAAAATATAGATTGACAACTCCCATATTTATATATCCAGCTATAATATCTACCTCTAAAGTAAAATTCAATATCCAATTGTGTATTTTATAATCACCTCTTTATTATTTAACAAGTATCTCAAATTTATCTAGAACATAATTCTTTTTTCTTTTTGCCATAGGGCACATACAGGTGTGTGTGTGTGTGTGTGTGTGTGTGTGTGTGTTGGTGTGTATGACTGAGAGAGAGAAAATATCCCCCAATGGGCATGATCATGCTGCAATCCTTTTTCTTCCATTTTTCCATCTTGCCATAATTTGGGACAGGCCTACACAACAGGCCTACACAAATGCCTGGCGTGTTTTAAGGCATTGGGGCTGGGATTCCAACTGCAGTCACCCACATGGGAATTCAGTTCCCTATTTACTGTTCTAGGAGACAGGCCAGCAACGAGGACATAATTCTTGATTCTGCTTATCCTCCGAGCCTGTCTCTGTCTCTTCTGTGTGTGGCACCATTACTCTCCTCCTCCCCATTCAATCTCTCAGGACAAAAACTCTCTTTCTCTCACACTTTATATCCGATTCTGCTGTAAAATCCTGATTCTACCTTCAAAATTTTTTGGAATCCTATCAATTATCCCCACTTCCACAAATATCACCCTGATCCCAAGACACTATTACATTCTTACTGGACCACAGTAGCAGTTTTCTACTGGTTTACCATCTTACTCCTTACTGCATAGAATCAGTTCTCTATATAAATCCAAGTGATCTTTTAAAATCAAATTTTATTTGCATCATGTAAAAACATCCTCAATGACATTTCATTACACTTAAAATAAAATTCACAACCTGAAGATTAAGTAAGGTCTGGTGTTTGCTTATATTTTCAACCACATTCTCTACCACTCTTCTTATTACTCACTTGACTCCTTCCATAATAGTCTTCTTGATATTCCAAAAAACATGCCATTATGCCCCAGGGCCTTTATGTCCTTGTTCCTTCTACCTGGAATACTTCTATCTCAGATCTTCAGATCTGGATCCTCTCATTTGTTATCTGTGCCCAATTATCCTTTCTCCAGAAAAGTCCTTTGGTTTCTTTGTGGTGCTTTTTGATAAATATATGGTATAATTTACCAATTCTTTCATGGTTAATGCCCACCACTCCATGGTTCTACTCTACTACCTTATCCAAAATGAATTTCACTGTAGCTCCTATCTCTTGTCTGTTTCCTTCCACTAGACCTTAAATTTCATAAGAGAACAGAGTTTTGCCTGCCTTATTTTTCCCATACTCAGATCTTGGTACACTTCCTGATATGTTGAAATGTTGCTTCCTGGCACATTAAAGGTGTTTGTTTAAAAAATTTTTGTTTAGTAATTACTCAACCAAGTTTATACTTTTATTAAGCTTATCGTAAAATATTTGATAGCTCCTTCAGTTCTAATTCCAAAATTAATTCAATTCCTAAAAGTAATTATTTACATTGAAGATGTAAAGTACTATAGCAAAAATAGACAAATTGACTAAAGAACATAACAGATAGGCCCAGCCATGGTGGTGCAGCAGTAGCCCACTTTTCTATCAGTTGCTGAGAAAGTCATGATGCATTTTTTGCATAGAAAAATACATCACAACTCTCCTGATGACCTAATATGATGCTTAACTGGTGTTTGGTTCTTGAGTCGACCTGTGCATACTGGGCACATGTATGTGTGCTCATGAACTTGGCTGGTTGAGAAGGCCAGGGCAGGGAACATGGCATGAGACCCCATTGAGAATGCCTTTCATTCTCTCTATCTCTCTGTCTCTAACATGAAAGAAAGAAAAAAACAAAGAAACAAATCGTAAGAGAGAGCTCTCAGAAAGATCCATAAATATGCATAGCCTATATATATGAGAGAGGTAGGGAAAAGAAAGACTACTTAATTAATAACATTAAGATATCTAGTTATCCATATTAGAATCACAGACAGATCCCTACCACATACAACGAAGAATAGTGCCATGAATTTTAAAAATACAAATATAAAAAGCAAAACTTGAGGGGCCAGCAGGCAGAGTGGTGATTAAGGTACTGGATTCCCACATGGCCAACCATGGTTCATGTCTTGGACCCAGTGGCCTGAAAATTATGCCAGGCATGTGTATGCAGCATGGCCATACCCTCTGGGACGTGATGTCTCATTTTCTCTCTCTATCCCCTCAAGCACACATGCTGTATGGTAAAAAAAATTAAAAAATAAATAAATAAATAAAGCAAAACTTGAAATCTTTTAAAAAACAGAAGAATGTCTTTATAACCTTTGGTTAGGGTATAATTCATTAAAAAAAACACACACACACAGAAAAGCTCTAAGCAAAAAAAAAAAAGAAAATAGAGCTGAACAATTCTACTATATTAAAATAACAAATTCATTTAATCAAAATATGTCCTCTAAAAACTGAGAAGAGAGATAGCAGGCCCATGAGCATCCCTAAAACTGGACGGACCTTCTGTAAGGTCCTTCTGTTGCTTGCCATACCAACCTCATAAAGTGACACAGTACAAAAAGGGCAAGGATCCTCTGTGTGCTCAGGGAAAGCGGCATTATGACAGGAAGCAGAGTGGTTATGGTGGACAGATTAAGCCTATTTTCTGGAAAAAGGTAAAAACTACAAAGATGGTGCTGAGGCTTGAAAGTGTTGAGCCCAACTGCAGATCTAAGAGAAGGTCGGCTATTAAGAGATGTGAGCATTGTGAACTGGGAGGAGATAAGAGAAAGGGTCACGTGACCCAGTTCTAAGCCTCATCTTTTTTATTATGAAGACAACAAAATCTTGAGGTGAATGCTCACCTCATTTGATTATAGTTGGTCTTTTTGTGAGAGAATAAAGTAATCAATAAATTAAAAAAATTCCCCTTTTGGGGAAATTTGATTCATGGTATAAAAAAAAAAATCACTGAGAAGAAAGGCATAAAACAAGAGAAAATATTTGTGACACATACATGTAATTAGCAGTGGTTGGTATACATAATATTCTAAAAAAAAATAGCTCTGCTAAATCAATCAGAAAAGACTAACAACATAATAGAAAAGTAGACAGAGAGAAAATGATTTTATGGGAGAAGAAATGCAAATGGTCCAAATATATGAAAAGATGTTCAGCCTCCTTAATAATCAGGAAAATACAAAGCAAGATCACAATGAAAGAAATACACTGGGAAATTGACAACAATTCGTAAGTTGGATAAATCAGATGGGAAGGGATCAATGAGATGTCTTAGGCATTATTGGTAGACTATAAACTGAAGCAAATACATTGGAAAACAATTTGGAAGTATCTTATATAAAATTCCATTTCAGTACCCTCCATAGGTCCAACAATTCCACTCTTAAATTTATACACAGAGAAACTCTTGAGTGCATGATGAAGAGATGAGAATAAGAATGTTCATAACAACACTTCATAACAAAACAAAAACAACTTAAAATGTTCATCATTTAAGAAAATGGATTAATAAAGAAAGTGGATTAATAAATTGTGTCACATGCATACAACAGAACAGTATTCAGCACAGAAAGGGAGAGATCTATTTGTATACTGAAAGCATGGCTGAATTGTAAAAATAAAACATTAAAAATAAAAACTAAGTCTTAGCAAATTACATATAACATAATATCACTCTTATAAAATTAAAACTAAGCAGAATTTAGTGATGTATATCTGATTGTCAATATGAAAATAACAAAATAATAGAAAAATAAAACAAAAAATATTTTTAGGGACCAGCAGATGGCATAATGGTTACATTGCTGGACTCCTATGTATTCCACTGCATTTCAAGTTCCAGACCCAGCAGCTTAAAAATTCATGCTAGGTGCGTGTGTATATATGCCCAAAATCCTGAGAGGAGAATGGAGAAGGGATTGTGGTGTGGCCATATGCCCTGGGGTGGGAGGGAGTGATTTTTCACTTTGTCTCTCTCTCCAGCAAGTACACATGCCCTACAGCAAAAATCTCTCCTAAAAAATATATATGTAAAAATATAAAATTACATATATAATATATATGTATATATGTGTGTGTGTGTATATATATATTTTTCCCCCCCTAAGAGGCAGGGCCAGTAAGTATCATGATTGTTAAGGCCCTGGACTCCCACATGGCTGAAGCCACTGGACTCCCACATGGCCAACCACAGTTCAAGTCCCGGACCTGGCGATTTGAAAATCATGCTGGGCATGGATGCATGCCTGCCCAAAATCCTGAAAGGATCATGGAGAAGGGCCTGCGGTGTGGCCACCACCCACTGGATAGGTGATTTCTCACTTTCCCTCTCACTGTCTCTCTCTGGCAAGCACACATGACCTTGGCAAAAACCTTAAACAAATTAAAAGCAGCAAAGAGTCCCATGTACAATGGCATAGGCAGTAGCATACTGATTTGCAGCAATGGAAGCTATATAGCCAACTGCAGATCTGGATCCCAAGTTGACCTGAAACAAGTCAGGCACAGGCCAAGATCCTGACTAGCTCCTGGGCTGGGAAAAGGGGATCAGGTGTGACCAGACTCTGGCAAAAATACTACTCTCTCTCTCTCTCTCTCTTTCTCTCCTTCTCATAAAAGAAATAAAATGGGGGTCAGTAGATGGCATAGCAGTTATGTCACTAGACTCCCATGTGGCTGACTGCAATTCGAGTCTCGACTCGGTGGCTTCAAATTCACAACTGGTACATGTGTGTGCATGCCCAAGATCTGGGGAGGAGAAGGGATTGTGGCATGGCCATCCCCCCAGGAGGATGATTTCTCATTTTCTCTCTCACTGTCTGTCTGTCTCTCTCTCTCTGGTGAGTGCACACACTCTAAGGCAAAAACTACTACAAAAAATATGTAAGTAAAATGAATATACTTTAAAAACAAAATAAATATTAAAATATAAAAGAACAGTAAACAATAATTATGAAGGAACTTTGAAAAATTTGTGGAAAATAGAATTAAAGTACAAGTTAACTGTGCCAAAAAATTTTGAAATCCATGCATACTTTTTTCACAATATACACTTTTTCATGAATTTTTAGAAGATCCCTCATATGACCTAGCCATCCCTTCTGGGGACAGGCATGGTGATAGAAAAGAATAAAAAAATGGAAAAACAGAAAAATGTGAGATATTAAGATCTAATCAGGGACTGGCAGGTAGCATGATGGTTAAGGCACTGGACAACCACATGGCCAACCGTAGTTCAAGTCCTGGTCTGGGTAGCTTGAGAATTACACCAGGAGCTTGTGCATACATACACAAAAACCCCAGAGGAGATTGGAAAAGGAGGGACTACGGTGTGGCTATCTCCCTTGGTGGTGGTCATGGGGGTGATTTCTCATTTTCTCTCTGTTTCTGGCAAGTGCATGTACCCTGATCAAAAGAAAAACAAATCTAATACTCGAAGTGAGTTGTGCTCACTGTGTAACTATGCTTTATCATTTATTATTTACACGTTATAAGAGGAACCACTAATAGAATTAAAGTTATGTTTTAGTATTCTTCCAGTAAGACATAGGTATCTCTTTCTTAAATAATTTCATTACATAAAAAATGAAATAGCCCAAGCAGTATAAAGTTAGTTCTAGTGATGCCTTTCTAATTCATTTTTGATTGAAGTATTACTGTATGATTCTGATAACCTTGAAGTGAGACTGTGCATAGAAATAACATACAGAGCGCACCACCTCTCTCTCTCTCTCTCTCTCTCTCTCACACACACACACACACACACACACACACACACACGACACAGAAAGCCCATCTTTCTATTGTTTTCTCTTGCCTTGTCCACCAGCATTAGTAACTAGACAAAAGAGGAACTGGATAATATAAAAATGATGTGATGTCCTACACTGTTTGCACAATAATGGACTACTCAAATATACATTTAAGAATAGCAATGACTTTTTATCTGTATCCCTTAGTATGTAACTGGCACTCATTAAATACTTGCTAAGTGACCAAATAGGCAAATTGATCAATAAATTACTGCATGGTTCCAGTGTAGTTTCTGACACTACAACTGACTTATCTACAAAAGATAATATTATAGTGCCCTCTGCTGGTTCTACTTATAGTGAAAGCAAAATACCTGCTACAAAAAATTTTGTAAAAATTTACATTACTCATCTTAAGAATAGCAGAAATCACACAGAAATAATTAATAGTAATATAATTAACATACCAGCAGCACCTTGTAAGGAAAACTAACACTCTTTACTTTCTGAATTCGACTTATATATACTTAGAGTTTGAAGAATTTCACAATGTTCAAAGCTTGATCATTTTCATCTAAATGGAAACTAGGAGATGATGAAGTAATTTTTCATGTCATAAAGAATCTGTGTATAAATCTTAAATCTCCCTTACAGATGGTATAACTTTTCTTAAATATTGAAATAATTTAAGTGTCAGTACGTATCATGCCATTTTTCTTAAATAATATAAATCATGGCCCAGCTACAGTGGCATAGGCAGTTGGGGCACTGCTGCCGACACCAGAAGCCATATAGGAAAGGCTCCGGGTTCAAGTCTGTTTCTGGGATCTACCTAGATATTCTGGGTGTGCCTGTAGGCAGGCTCGAAATCCTGGCTGGCTACAGGGCTGGGGCGAGGATTATGGTAGGAGGATCCTACCAAGGGTGCCTGTCTGCTTCCTTCTCCCTCTGCTCAGCTCTCCCTCCCTCAGGCTCTCTTAACAAATGAACTTTTAAAAATAGTACATCTCCAAATCAGATACCACTAAATTCCTTCACTTTAAAAGCTGTACGATCTCCAGTGAAGAGTTAGATAGCCTTTTACTTCTTGGCAGGGTACATTAAACATTCAGCCCTAATACATGTATACTTTTATTTATGCAAGGAAATTTAAAAAGTGTAAGAAGAGGGGCCAGCAGGTGGTGGCTTGAAAATCACACCAGGCATGGGTGCCTTTGTGCCCAGAATCCTGAGAGGAAAATGGATAAGAAGGGATTGTGGTGTGGTCACCCTCTGGGTGGGGGTGGAGGGGAGTTCTCACTTTTACCTTCTCTGTTTCTTTCTCTCTCTCTCTCTCTCTCTGGTGAGTGCACATACCCTATAGAAAAACTAAAAAAGAAAAAGTGTGAGAAAAGGTGGAAAAAATATGAATTTATTTGGTGTAAAATATTTTGAAATCCATGGAAAATTTCTTCATAATACGCATTTCCATTAACTTTTTAAAAACTCATATATGCTTTAAATATATATAAACCTTAGTAAATTTTTTCTATTCCAAATAAAAACTAAAGACCCTCATTTATAAAATCCAGTTCCTAATATAAAGCTTTCAGTTAATGTTGAAACTGATAATCTATGTATTAAAGTTCAGCGGTGCCACTCATTTCACCTTAGTCAACATCTAAATATATGTGGTAAAGTGAAAATTCCATTGGAATTATTTTCCAAGGCCTGAAAAAGTTTGGGGATTTGCATTCTTTTTTCTTTTAAAATTTCTCCTATCCTATCAGTAGAATAATAGCTGGGTATACAATAAGATATTTAAAATATCATGAGCTGCTACAACTTAAAATGAAAAAGAAGAATTTTAGCATTGTAATTCGATTCTCTCTTTTTAGAAAAAGTTATATACATTCTATAACCAGTATTAGGATAAATGCTAACTGAGTTAGACCAAAGAATTTCATTGCTAGAAGAGAGCTTTGCCATAATCTTACTCAGTCCCTCCATGAAAAAGGTCTCAGAGACATAAACTGACTTGTAACAGTCAGATAACTATTTAGGGATAACTACTAAAACATCCTAAGTCAATACAATTACCTACATCGCTCATCAATAAAGTTGAAATCTTTGGTTCATTTATGATGCAGCAAAATTTTAATTAGTTGGTTAGCCTTGAACTCAGCAAATGACAAATTTTACCTTTTTTTTTTTTTTTTTTTTTTTGAGAGGTTTTTGCTATAGGGCACGTGCACTCAGTAGAAAGAGAGATAAAAAGCGAGAAATCACCCCCCGGGGGGATGGCCATGCTGCAATCCCTTCTCCTCCATTCTCCTCTGGGATCTTGGGCACACACCCAGCTTGAATTTAAGCCACTGGGTCTGTGGCTCAAACCGCGCTTGACTACATGGGAGTTCAGTGACATAGCCATTATGCTAACTGCTGGTCCCAAATTTTACTTTCATTTTTGAATAGCAGTGGAAGAAACTAATACTGGGCTAGTAAACAATTCTAACTTCTGGGACATTTAAGCTTTTAGATTCAGGCTTTTTATCTTTAATCCTTTATTGGTCTCTGAAGCTCCTTTTGCCTTAGTAATTCTGTGATTTTTTAATACAAAAGTTGCCGCTATTACTTGCCAAGTAGTGTTTTACTAACTGTATAATCCTAAGAGATAGCAGAGTGTTGGTCCCCTTAGGAAAAAAAAAAAAAAAAAAAACTCTCAGTAACATCTGTTGAGGTCAATTGGATAACATTTTAAAGGGTGTATAATCTAAATCCTTAAGGTGAAACATCTTTCATTTATGAAATCCTCAAAGTATAAAATACCAATTTATATCAAAATATTCTATTCTGTAAAAATTCTGACAAAATAAAACAGTATTTCTCTCTTTCACAAAGCAGTGAATTCTTTGTACCATCTTTAACCTCAAAATAGTCTGACCTATTATTGACAATGCTTATACAAAGAAATACTATGGCTAAGACGTCCTAAGTTATGAGTTAGAAATTAAGTAAATTACATATCTTTAGATCATTGAGATGTAAATATAACAACACTATCCATCTCAGATGGATAATGAGAATGGATGGACACTAAGCACCTAATGAATATTTATATTTTCTACTTTGTATTGTATCTCAGTGACTGGAAAGAAAGTAGACGCCCTGAAACATTAAAATTGAAATATCATTTGCCCTTTATAGGCACTCTTCAAAATGTTATCAGGTCCCCAAACATGCCATTCAAACTTCAGCTACTTACTTGACGGCCCAAGGACATCTTTGCTATCACCAAGAAGCTTTTAGTGCAGGGTAATTGAGCAGCAAACAAATACAGTCCAAACCAGGAAGAAGCAAAATGCATCAGGATGGAAGCAGCAGTGGAACAAAAGGACAAGGAAAATAGCATTAGTATATAAGTAGAAAGCACATGCACATTAATCTTCATTAATCGTAATGCACAAGGAATTCTCTTTTCCATACAAAGATCTTCACTTAGGCATTATCAAATGTTTGTTTTAATTTTGGAAAAGAAGGTGGGAAGAAAAACATGAAATTGCCCAAGTGTATTGTTTTGAAAATTACTCATCAAAAATTACTTTCAATTGTAATTCAAGATGGGTTAGGAGTAGTGAAAGTGATTTAGAAATATAAGAGACAGTCACAAGTTATTCATTTCTTAAGCTTAAGATGGTTTAATAAATAATATAGAACATCCATGCACTATTAAATATTAGTTTTGCATGCCATGAAAGCACTTAGCACTATGAAGAGATTTAGCCTGTTCCATAAAATATAAAGAAACATTTACTGAGTGCTTGTTATATGCCAAGCATTATGCAAAGAGCTTCTGCAACGACATTTACAAATTAAAACTATTTTCCCTCAGATGGCAAGAAAACAAAGAGTTTTAATTAAAAAGATAAATCTTAAGTCAGACAAAATTCTTTTAGAACCCACTAAATATGAAGCATATTATCTGGAGCTTCTGGTCTTTAGGAAGTCAGAAGACAATTCTTGAATGAAGAATTTGCAATCGACTAAAAGAAACAGGAAAAAGACTGTTGACCTTTTGGTCACTATTTTACCACACAACATTACTCCAAATGTTGCCCATGGACAAGTATTTTGGTCTGCGTTGGTAGGACAGAGTTCCTCGTTCTGCATCATATCAATACCCAGTATAGTATAGTAACATAACAAATTAAAGTAGAGACAAATTAAATTCCCACTAACTGCATTCTTTCTTGGTCTTAACAAGAGTGAGGGAATCTTAATAGTCTGTAATAAAACAAAGTGGCGGTTGTTTGCTTTGGATTTGTTATCTCCTTGGAGAAAATCTTGGACCGTTTCTTCCCTGAAGTGACAGCTATTTCACAATGCTTGAAATTGTGTTCTAATGACTTAAAGGCATTTGATTTCTTCATTTTTCTGCAGTTGCCTATTTAAGTTCATCCTTCCATAAACTGATTTCAGTTTCACAGATAAACTAAAATACAACTTGGCTGACAATTAACTAATTGTTCTCAAGTCCTTAACTGCTGATGGCCATGTTATCACGATCAGCAAAATTGTGGGATGAGATTGAAGTATCTATGACAGTCTCGAAAATTGTCCCCAGAGACTCTTATTTCCTCTCTCTGAGTGTGTGCTGGATCTACTGAATCACTTCTATAGAACCAAATATGGCAGAAGTGATGGAATGTCTCTTCTAGATTAGATGGTAAAAAGACTGGTAATTCTATTTTATTTGGTAATTCTATTTTATTTGCAGCTTCTAGTTCTCTTGTAGCGAGATTACCTTGGGGAAAGCCAGCAGCTACTTCATGAGGCTCATGGGGTAGCTGAGTATCTCAGTATCTTGTGATACTGAGATCTTCCAATGACTACTAAGTAAGCCCAGAAGTCAGTCTCCCTACTCCACTCTCCACCCATCCCCTTAAAACTCTCATTTCAGACTGCAGTAATGACACCCCTTTTCATAACATCTTGACTGCAACTGCATGACAGACTTTGAATCAGAGGCATCTTAGTTAAGCTGTTCTTGGACTCCTGATCCACAGAACTTTGATCTAATAAATACCTATTGTTTTATGCCACTTTAATTTTGGAGTAATGTGTTATGTACCACTAAACAGCTAATGTAACACTGGAAAACAAAAATAAGTTAGGAAGTTGACAAATCATTGTGGCAAGCTTTAAAAGTTTCATAGACATCTTCTTAAAAAATATCTTCCTGGGAACCAGCAGTTAGCGTAATGGCTGTGTCGCTGGACTCCCACGTAGTCGACCGTGGTTCGCATCCCGGACCCGGTGGCTTAAAACTCACGCCGGGTGCATGTGCGTACGTGCCCAAGATCCTGAGAGGAGAATGGAGGAGAAAGGATTGCGGCGTGACCATCCCCCCTGGGGGGTGATTTCTCGCTTTCTGTCTCTATGTCTCTGTCTGTCTGGCGAGCGCACATGCCCTATAGCAAAAACCTCTCAAAAAAAAAAAATCTTCCTGTATTGATAATAATTATTAGTTTCTCTAGATATACCAGTAATTTCCTAAAGGAAAGTAATTATTCTAATTATATGTATGCATATTTAGGAAAATTTAATTTCACAAGACCAGTCAGGTTTAAAGATTTTAGAGTTTATCTTCTATTTAGAGTAAAAGATTATTAATAAGTTCACTTTTTTATATAGTTGTTATTCCCAAATTTTGTACATTAAAAGCACTATGTCAAATTTTACACAGCTGTATGCCTTGTCTGTTTACTCCCAGAAAATAATTCCTAGCACATATAGTAACTTCTGAATATTTTTTTTCAAAAACCTCCAATTACACTTTCTCTCAACATTGTATTCTCAAATATATTTATGGTCTGTGTTGTATAAATCTGATTTTATTGGGTTAATCCTAATTTTTTTCAGATTAAGGCACTGAAGAGTAATCAGAATGAAGACTGTCTATTTCAACTATCAAACCATCCATCAGCAAATATTTACTGAGTGACTACTATGGGCTCATATCATTTTAGGCAACAATGTAGCAGTAAACAACAAAAATCCTGCCTTTGTGATGCTTATATTCCAGTGGAAGAAATGGACAATAAAATAATAAACAAGAAAAAAATTATTAAATCATTAAAACTAAGGGCAAAATTAGCAGAGAATGGAAGAATATAATATGTTGGGGAAAGTAAGTTAAAATTTTAGACAAGGTGACCTAAGAACACTTCACTACACAGTAACTGAATACGATAAAAGAATTTACCATAAGGAAATATGGGAAGTATTCCAGATAAAGAGAGAAGAAACTGTAAAGAACAGGGATGGAAATAAGTCTTGAATATTTGGGGTAGAATGAAAAAGCCAATGAGGCTGGAATACAATAAGTATAGAGAAGAAAAGCAGGAGATGAAATCCATTTATTTTCAATAAGATGGAGAATTCTTTGATGGTTCTGAAAAAAGACTGACATAGTCTTAATTGTATTTCAATAGGATCATTCTGACTGTTATGTTGAGAACAGACTAAAGAGAAGTTAGGAAGTTACTGCAGTAATCTAAAGGAGTGAGGAAGGGGACTTGGACCAAGGTGATAACAGTAAGGGGATGAGAAGAAGTAGAGTTCTGAATGTACTTTGAAGATAGTGCCAACAGGATTTACAAATAGACCAAATGTCAGGTAAAAGAGAAAAAGAAGAGTAAAGATGATGTCACGTTTGGAGATCTGAATACCTGGAAGGACAGAAGTGCCAATATCTGAGAAATAAACAAACAAACAAACAAACAACAGTGAGAAAAGCTAGTTTACAGGGAGAAATATAACAGACTCAGTCTGGGACAGGTAAAGTTTGAATGACCATTAGACATCCAAGTGGAAATGTCAAGTAGGCAGTTGGATACATAGGCTTGTACAGGAAAATGTTCAGGCTGGTAAGAAAATAGTTTAAATTATGATATGTGTGAGAGTTAGATAACATGTCCTGAATAGCTTAATCACAGAACACTGAAAAATGTCACAGAATAAAAGAATAGGCACCAGAAAAATATATAATGAATAATTGACTTAAGAATCATGCTGAAACAATAGAAAATGAGCATGGCTTCAGAAATCTCTCCCAGAAGAACAGAGAGACAAAGACCCTAACTTGGAAAGCAACTCCCGGAGTTGGTTGTAAATGATTCTAATAGGAAATGAGATATGAGTATCAATTACTTAAAATTAACACTTACTAAAAGCTATACTTCAATTTTACCAAGAACCTTCTATCACGGAAGTCTGTTGCACATGGTTACACTGCACACTACTAACATTATTCTTAAGATCTGGGCCCAATTTTCACACAGTAGTGCTGTATAACACATGAATAAAGATGATGTGAATTATTTACATGGAAACATTCTACGTAAGTATCTTGTAGGATATTTTTCAAAAATAAAAAGCTGGGCATGCTTCTTGGCTTTTGCTGAAGAATCAAAATACCACTAGAATCTCAAAGAATCCAGAAACTTCTCAGTTTGTTCAGAAAAAGATCACTAAGATAAGACAGAACATTTTCTCTGAGTATCTTAATAATAATATCTTATCCTACAAATAGTGTATAGGACAGAACATTTTCTCTATCTTACAATGTTTACCATTATCCTATAGACAGTGTCCATATAGTTACCTCAATAATTCCTTAAATATATAAGTAAGTTCTATTTTGGCAGAAGTTATGGGGGGAAAAAAACCTAATAAAATAATAGTAGCACACATAGAAGTTTCCTTTTATTTACATTAAAATATACTACCAAAGTACTTTAAAATACTTGTAACTATTATTTAAATCTTTACTGAGTTTAGTCTGTAAGTCTCAGAAAAAGAGCACTATGTTAAACATGTGATTTATTTGGTTATATATCTAAATATTTGCCATCTAATCTATAATTAGCATAAAACATGTAATCTTTAAGAAATATAAAAGAATAGGCAGAAGGTCATCATCATGAGACCAACCCAGTGGTGCAGTGGTTAAGGTCTGTGCATTGGGAACCAGACTCCACATGGCTCACTGCAGTTCGAGTCTTGGCCACCTGTAGTTGGAAAACACAACAGGCACCTGTCCGAAATCCTGAAGGTAAGGAGAAATGGAGGAAAGAAGACGGTAGTGTGACCATGCCCCATGGGGAGGTGTTTTCTCTCCCTAGTGAGCACCCATGCCCTTTGGCAATTAAAAAAAAAAAAAGAAAAAAAAAAGAAACTCATCTCAAGCACACCAGACAAATGGCTACCCTATAATACAGAAATAATCCAATGCAATCTATAGCTTTGATTCATTGCTTTTGGCACAGCCTTTTTCTCTTAACATATATATTGGCTTGACTTAAGTTATCTGATATACTTAATGGAAAGTGCAACACAATTTTCAAGAATTGGGGTAACTGCTGGTGGCACCTTTTCCCCCTATAAAGTTCATCAAGTTGTTCTCATTGAAGCAATCCTTCTGAAGCTGGTTCCCAGAAACCACAGTTCTGGAGGATTATATACAACCTATCAAGACAGCTCCATTTAGTTGTTATCGTTGGCCCTAAACATACGAAATTTCAGCAAGGTATATATAATGCAGCTGAGATCTGCCTGTTCTTTAAACAGGAGTCATCAAGTCTATCTTGGCTGAATTTTTCTTATTCCTATAATTAACTGCAAAACACACATGTGTACATTTTATCCCCAAGTTTTACAGAAGAGATATTAAAGGAATATTTTTTCTGGGAACTAGGACTTATCACTGTTGGACAGAGAATATGATCTGGCTTGCCAGGCAATTATTTAGAAGTAACCAAGTCACACTTCTGATTTAGCAATTCTAGTTCTAGGAATGTATTCTTTTTTCTTTTCTTTTCTTTACATTTTTTTAATACATTCAATCACATTATTTAGCTTACAAGGTGATCATTTCAATATGTGAACATTTCTCCCCGGTCCAGTTGATCAAAATATAACAGCACTACTTCCCTGTCTCAACAACGCTGTCTCCGTGTCCCTTTCTACGGTGATCATCCAAAATGTTCAAAAAGATGTGTTCATAGACAATGTATCACATCATTTACAGTAATCTAAAACAGTACTTTGTTTTAAATAGGGTATTAAGTAAGTACCCTATACCTTGCTAATACAGTCACACAATTAAATACCATTTAGTCGTTATAATTTTTTTCATTGAGTAAAACACATCTATCACACTGGCTTTGAAAGTAGGTTATAAAGAAGCTTGTATGATATGACCCTATTTTTAAGTAATTTCTAATACATATCATATATATTAAAAGAAAAAAAAAACCTTAGGGAAGATGCTGCCAAAACATTAACAGTGGTTACATTTAAGTAGTAGACTTTTACTTACTACATTTTTCTGTATTGTTTAAATATGATAAAGTAGTATGCATTATTTTTATAGTCAAAAAAGATCAGACCTATCTGAATTGTGGAAGAAATGTAGGCATACTTTTTAAACAGATTTTTTCAATCTACCTTAGTTATTTCTTATAATGACATAATCATCTGTGATCAAAGTGGAATATATATTTTAAGAAACTAACTTGAAATCTTGAGAAAATACAAAAATGTCAACATTTCAAACATAGCATCATATATTACTCACTGTCTCTTGACCTTCAGCAACTTCTGAATATGGCAAGATCTAAAAAAAAAACAAATGTTCTCAGGAGTGATTTACTTTTTTAATATACCTGAATCTGAATCTAGAGAACACCCACAGTTTATCAAAGTAAGTGACGTAATAATCTTTTAAGAAGTGGTAGAGGAAAAAAAAAAGAAGTGTAATAGTCCTGAAAGAGTTTTTTTTTTTTCTTTTTTTCATTCTGAGGGATTAAGAACATTATAGCCAATTACTCAACCTGTGAAGTCATCTCTGACATGTTCTGGGTTTTTCTGCAGTTTTCATCTTTCCTGTAAATATTTAATTATATGTGCATTTCACCATGTAGTCCCTTCTCCTTTGGTTTCTAAGATACTTCACTGCTCTGGCTTTCCATCTGTCTTGTGTTCCTGCCTCCACTCTGGCCTCCCATTCAATAAGCAGTTGTTTGTAACTAGTGCTCAGTCTGGACTATTTACTTTTAATCCTCTACCTGCTCCTTTCCTGCACATTCCATTCATTCATTTTCTGAATACTTTTACTCAGATAAACCAGATTTCTTCTTCAGACATAGCATATCTCCAACACCTCTCCAAACATTTCTGCCTGTATATTCAGACATTACTCCAAAATAACTTTTAGTACTAAAGTTCTCTGAACAAGAAAAGGCATTAAGCTTGTTTTAGAAAGCATTTTTAACGTCCAAAATAGCACCCATTAACTTTTTCTTAGAAACCAGCTTTCACACCAGTCTACCCATCTTTCTTTCAATCACTCAGGCCTAAATCCTTGAGTTTTGTGTGACTCTTTTGGACCATATCTGATCAAGTCATTAAGTTCTAAATATTTTGACCTCTGCAAAGTCAACCCTATGTCCAGCCCTTTCTTTCACTTCTCTTTGAAACCATTAGGTCAGACCTATATCACCTCACTTTTCACATCTTCAATAGGTATCCTTGCATTCAGTCTCACCCAACTCATTTATTTACTATGCTAGGTAGTGGAATTCAAAAAATGATGAGTTATGGTCCCTACCTCCAAGAAGATCATCATATACTGAAAACAGTATGTCTTTTAATTTATTTGATGTTGAGACAAATTATCTTCAGTCTACTCAATATAACTCATTCTTTAAGCTAGCCCATCATTAGCAAGTCACTTATGTGAGGTTCATTGTTCTCCATTATGAATACATTAATTATTAAACCTTACAACTTTCTGGAATTGCTCTAAAGCTTAATAAAAGTTCTACAGGAGTATACTTTTCCATTTTTAAAAAGGTCATATATAGAAATAAAGCAAAATTACTCAGTAATACAAGTGACAAAAAGACTAAGAAAAGGCCCAACAGGGAGTGATTAACTTACCAATGGAAGTTAATTTCCTAAACAATCACTTTAACTATGCTGCATCTTTATGCCAAAACATTTGATAGCACCGTATTTTTTTTAATAAGCCCCAAACCCAGATTCTTAAAATCTACATTTTGGCCCAATTATTTATCCCATAGAAATATTTAGATGTCCTTTAAGATAACCTCACAACTCCACTTAAATAAAACCCCACTTAACTAAATTATCTGTCTAGTAAAACTAATTACTGAGCGTGATATGCAATTTCCTCCCTCCTTTTTTTGGTTTCCATGTTCAATAGTATTAAAGTTTCCTGACCTTGAAGGCTCAACTAAAATTGCTGATTTTGCTACCAAAGAACAAACTGAAATTATTTTTCTCCAACTCTAATTTCCTAATGTGAGTTCTTTGACACTGCATAATTATTAATAACTATCTCATAGAATTTTTTTTTAATAAGATACTTTGCCAGAGGGTACATGTGCTCACTGAAGAGAGAGAGACTGAGACAAAGACAGGAAAAGTGGGAACCCACCCCTCCTGGGGGGATGACCACACCACAATCCCTTCTCCTCTATTCCCCTCTCCATATTTTGGGCAGGCACAAACATGTGCCTGGAGTGATTTTTTTAGCTGCTAGGTCCAGGACTTGAACTGAGGTCAGCCATGTGGGAGTCCAGCACCTTAACTGCTATGCCACCTGCTAGATCCTACTGATTTGATTTTTAAAAGTGCTCAATTCATGCTAACTCCCCAAATTAGTTTTCATCTTTCGCTCTCTTGAGTTATACTCATTCTCATTAGAATGGTTCTCTTGTAGGACCAGAAGATGGTATCATGGTTACTTCACTGGACTCCCATATAGTCAACCACAGTTCGAATCCCAGACCTGGTGGCTTAAACTCACTCCAGGTACGTGTGTGTGCATGCTCAAAATCCCAAGAGGAGAATGAAAGAGAAGGGATAGCCATCCCCTCTGGGGAGGAGAGGTGATTTCTCTCTTTCTGTCTATCTCTCTGTCTCTCTGGTGAGCACATGTGACCTATGGCAAAAATCTCTCTAAAAAAAACAAAAAAAGAAAAGAAAGTTCTCTTGTGAACTCATTCTTCTTATCTCAAATAAAGTAATACATTATTGGTAAGGGATTTCTTGATACTTAACTCCAGACATAACAGACAGATATTCTATCTGCATTGTCACTGTGTCCTTCTATAAGGCAGATCTGCAGGGGAAAGCCCACAGAGTTCCATGTGTTTCTAACAACAAAGACACTTTGTAAGTCCATCTTCCTGATTGAGGAGATGGAAAGACCCTTCACTCACCTTTTCACTCAACCCCTACCACCACCTCACCAGCACAGTCTACCCAATAGATATGTGAGCTCTATACCTGGCTCTGATCTCTACCTGGAAAGCTTCCTTTACAACTCTGCTGAAAACTACTTCATCAGCAACACCCATGATATTCTCAGAAAATAGTTCTCAGCCTCTATGCTACTCTCTATTCTTACTCCGCCTTATTTTTTTTTTTACCACAGTAATCATAATAGAGTATATAGTTATGTATTTATGTGTGTGTCTTTCTCTACTCAAATGTTAGCTCCACTGAAGTGAACATTTTCTCTGTATTTTGTCCACTGCTGTATTTGAAACTAGAACAGAACCTGGCACATTGTAGGCCCGCACTCAACAAATCCTGAATAAATACATGCCTGAATGAAAAATGGCTTAGCCATTATTAAAGCCTTAATAGCTAGCAAAGAATTTTTTTAGTTTACTGAGTTCTTCTGCTTATTAAATGAACTAAAGTTCTCTTGTGGCAAAAAACAAGTCTTTCTCATTTTTGTATTTTCAAAATTTAACATATTGCATGTCTAATAGTAATATACAAAGAACTAGTATAAATCAGAATGATAAAAATAATATGAATTCTAAGCCTATCTCATCACTGTTTGCTGAGTGTGACACTGAGTAAATATCTTGAATTTAGTTTTTTTATTTGTTCATGAGATCAGCTATAGTACTAAAATTCTATTACCACTAAGAATTCTACATAAAAAATTACCTCAATCCCAGAACATGATTAGTTGTAACTGTAGTTTATTAATATTTTCTTCCACTGTTGGTCTCTGGCCATCATATGACCAAATTCCATTGCTATAAATTCCCTCATCCTTTTCCTTAAATATTGGGTTCTCCGAAAAGCCATGATACACTTTTGCATAGGGAGACAGAAAAATGTGTCATAACTTTTCCAATGATCAAGTAATTATATCCTTCATAAAATGACATTGTTACAGATTTACCACCAATTTTGGTAACAGAGCATGAGAGTTATATTTCTTCTGGTACTAGTGGTCTCCTGCCAAGATTAAAACAACTCCTTCATCAAAGTCTTTGCATATAAGAGAAGCTCAAATTTAATCACTATGATTTTCACTTGTAACTAATGGCATGCATCTGGGACACTACTGACAAAGTCTGTGGTTATAAACAAGAAAAAAGGTCACTGTCCACTAAAAATATTAAACCCATGACTTGGCCTTTGACCTCTTAAAAAAAATTTTTTTTTTTCTGCTATGGGGTGTGTGTGCTCACCAGAGAGGCAGAGAGACAGAAAACAAGAAATCTCCTCCGATGGGGATGACCATGCCGCAATCCTACTCCTCTATTCTCCGCTTGGGATCTTGGACATTCATGCACATGCACCCAGTCTGAGTTTAAATTCACCAAGGTCTTTGTTGCTAGAAACACATGGAACTCTGGGACTCAAACTGCAGTTGACTATGTGGGAGTCCAACAACGTAACCATTATGCAATCTGCAGGTCCCTAGTTAGTAACTTAGCATTTTCTTCTACATCTGACCTAACCAGTCACAGTTGCCTGAAAAGGTTACGAAATAATGCAGTTGAAACTATATTACCGCATCACACTCATGCCAGGTGAGATATGAGAACTGGTTATATGAGATACCTCATGTCAATAAATATTTCAATGTATAATGCTTAATATTAAGATCTGTTTAAATTTGTTTTTCAGTTGTAAGAGCTTATTTTATTTGGAATTTCATTTTTGCCAGTTCTTTGCATTTGTTACACAGATATGTAAGCCCACATTCTCGACTGAATCATGACTGGGATCTGAATTAAGATGTGAGAACTGCACAACAAATAATTTATTTCTTTCTAAGGTTCTATTTCTACAAAATCACTGATTAGTATATCATGCTGTACAGTATCAAGCCACAGGCATATTTTCCATAATATTATGGAAATGTCAACCTCTATGACTTATAAATCTACCACATAGAAGAATGTAGTAGCAACTGCTCTTCATGTCTCAGCAACAATATGGTGCCTAAATGTCCAAATCCTCATCTCAGACAGGAAAGTCTAAACTAGACACAGGAGAGCAGATCTTTGTATTAAATAAAACAGATCATGTAGCACATATTTTTCAAAGTATACATTATATGAGGCGATGAATATTAAAACTTTAAAAGGATGCTTAAAAGGCTCATATAATATAGATTGGCCCATAACAGTAAAAACATTAGTTTCTACATTCAATAATGTGAATAACAGAATTAGACTAACTGCATTTAACTACTAACTCTGCCCAGTGACTTGTTAGCAGACTTTATGCAAATTACTTACTCTTCTGGAGCTTCAGTTTCTTCCCCTCTAAAAACAAAGTATTCATAATATTAGAGAGAGAACTAAATGAGAAAGTGTGTGAGACACCAAACCCTGGGCAGGGCACATAAGTGTGCAAAAATAATTTCCTCTCTACACAAATACAGTAGCCCAAATATATCAAGCATAGATTATAGAAATCTAGGGGTTTACTCCAGAAGTGAAATGGCACAGAAAACCATTAACTTATACTACCTATAAGAAAGTATGATGAAGTACTTCATAAATTCCATACTTATTTTTCTATTCTCTTTCTTTTTGAGGTGAAGATAGTTTTGACTACAAAGACTGGTGAACAAAACACAAGAGAAACTTTGTAGTGAAATGGAAAAAGTGTTAAATTGAAGAACTAACTGTGAGATGTTGGGCAAATTACTGAACTATTACAGAACTAAGGTTCCTGATTACAAAACTACTGGATTGAACCATTCTTGTATAATCTTTTTTTTTTTTTTTTTTTAAGAGAGACTTTTGCTATAGGGCACATATACTTGCTGGAGAGACAGAGAGAGAGAGACAGAAAAAAGTGATACATCACCTCCTGGGGAGATGGCCATGACACCATCCCTTTTCCACCCTACTCTTGGGACCTTGGGTACACATGCACGAGTGCCCTTTGTGATTTTCAAGTCACTGGGTCCAGGACTTGAACTGCAGTCAGCCATGTGGAAGTTCAATGATGTAACCATTATTCCATCTGCTGGTCCCCATTCTCATATAATCTTTAAGAACCCCTTCTAGTAACAGTGATGAACAGCGACTATATATCAGATACAAATGTCAATCTTTTAATACGAAGGTTCTTCAAAAAGTTCAGGGAAAATGTCTATTATGAGAAAAACTATGCATGGATTTTAAAATTTTTGCCCCCAAACAACTCATACTAACTTATTATATCATGTCTCAAAGGGTCTGTCAATAACTTGAGGCACTAAAAAAGATAAGACATTCATTTGAAAAGTACTTATATTAGAGCAATGTGAAATTGGCTAAACTTTAAGCAAGAAAAAGCTTCAAATTTATGGTGAGGGTTGGGTGACAAAATGATAAAACTGATGTACTACAAAAAGTTTATGGGGACAATGCCCCAAAGAAATCAGCAGTTTAGAAATATATAACTTGTTTTAAGAAGGGATGAGATGATGTTGAAAGTCACATTGGCAAACCACCCACAACAATTTCTAGGAAAAAAAAAAGTAATCTTGTCTATGCCCTAATTGAAGAGGACTAACGATTAACACCAGAAGTAATAACCAACAACCTAGACGACTTGATTGGTTCAGCTTACACAATTCTGACTGAAAACTTAAAGTTCAGTAAACTTTTTGCTCAATAGGTGCCCAAACTGTTGTGCCCAGATCAACTACAAGTAACAGCAGGGTTTTCAATGAGAATTTTAAGCTACTGGAATCAAGATCCTGAAGCATTTCTTCAAAGAACTGTAATGGGGGGGTGACAGGTGGCTTTACCAGTACAACTCTTTAGACAAAGCACAATCAGAGCAATAGCTATCAATAGGTAAAAGTGGTCTTGTCATGCAAAGTGGAGCAAAGGTCATGGCAACAATGTTTTGGAATGTTCAAGGCATTTTGCTTGTTGACTTTCTGAAGTGCCAAAGAATAACATCTACATATTAAGAATAGCCAAAACTTTAACAGAAAATGCCTGAGAAGGCTTCAGGGTCCTTTTTCACCACAAAAATGTTCCTATTCATTCCTCTTATCAAAAAGGGGTTAGTTTGCAAGAGTCTCAGTGAGAGATCATTAGGCATCCACCTTACAGTCCTGATGTGCCTCCTCCTGATTTTGTTTTGTTTTGTTTCCTAATCTTCAAAATTCTTTAAAAGACAGTCATTTTTCTTTAGTAAATCTTATGAACAATCTTTGATCTATTAATGTATGTTTGAAAACTGAGTAGTTAACATTATTTATGGATGCTGAAAGAAACAAGTCTTTAAAGCTAGTTCTCTTCCCCAAGTCTTATTTAGCAAAACAAATAGTATTAGCTATTTTCATGGAGAATAATGCACTGTCTATACTTAGTAAATGTCACAGTCTAGTGGTCCCATAACAAGTTCTACTCTTGGGGAATGTGCCACATGTGGCAAAGACCTTAATTATGAGTGAATTTTTTTTTTTTGAGAGGTTTTTGCTATAAGGCACAGGCACTCGCCAGAAAAACAGAGAAACACAGAGAGACAGAAAGCGAAAAATCGCCCCCCGGATGGCCACTCCGCAATCCCTTCTCCATTCTCCTCTTGGGATCTTGGGCATGCGCGCACATGTGCCCAGCGTGAGTTTAAGCCACTGGGTCCGAGACTCAAACTGCGGTTGACTACATGGGAGTCCAGCGACATAGCCATTATGCTAACTGCTGGTTCATATACGAATGAATTTTTCAACAGTACCTTTGTTCTTTTGAATATTCAGTCCACTTTGAGCCACAAATCTCTTAAAACCCAATTATCGAGAAACTACAAAATACAGTTGTTCCCAAGATGCTGTAACTAACATACAATATGTTAAACTAAAAAAAAAAAAAGATGAAGCTTAACTAACAATATTTATAATGAAAGAACAAACATAGTGACAGTTAAAAACTGTGATCCACTCAAAATAACATGTGATGTACCAAAACCTGGGTAATTTATGACTCTGCATACACATATTCACAGCTCTACAATCTTGGCAAACTTTACAACAGTGAAACGTCTTAAAATATAATTTAAGGCTTTCAATAACCTCAAATAACATATTGATCAGATTGCCAAATCTGATAAAGCCTGAATAACTCACCTAGCAAGAATGTATTGGGTTACCGGAAAAGTCATGAAGTATTTTTGCATAGAAAAACATAGAAAAAAATACGCCATTACTCTTCCAACCCAATAAAAGTCAGTTTTAGAAACTGAATTGTCTCCAGACTCTTCAGGAAGACACTCACTGCAGTTCTACTTCAGAAAGTCTTTGATTCAAAATACACAACTTGAGTTAGACTCTTAAAGATTTCCTCAAGGAGAGGCAAGGGAGCAGGCCTGAGAAGACAACTTCATGGCTCCTGAGAGCAAGTGATTTCAGGGGAAAAAAAATGAAGATGTTCTACTGATAATTCAGCCTCTAGCCCACAAACTCCAGTGTTAGGAGCTCCCTCAAGCCTTCTCTCGGCCTCTGCCTCTGTCTCTGTCTCTCTCTAGCTCTGTCTCTTGTCTTCTCTTATTTTTTTTGGTAATTTTTCCTTTTTAAAATGTTTTAAAATAAAGCATTTTCTTGGCTTTCAGCCCCTCCTCTCCCTTTATCTTGTTAATAATCCCCTCTCCTCCTCCTCCCAACTCAGGAGAGGCAAGGGATCAGGCCACAGAAGACACCTTCATGGCTTCTGAGAACTAGTGATTTTGTAAGGCGCACAAGCACACTGCACAGTTTTCTAATTTTTGCTTTTTTTTTAAAACAAATAATTTTTGTTTAGTTTTTTTCCTTCTCTTTTTCTCTGTTTCTTTGTTGTTTTTGTTCTTGTTTCTCCCTCTCTCTATTTCCTTTTCTGCATGCTCCTGGATGCCCAGATTGAACTTCAGGTTTGGGAAGAAACACATTTTCCATCAGATGACTAGAAATCATCGCAGGACCACAAGAAATATGGGAAAGCAAGAAAAAACTCTCCTCCAAGGGAAAAGAATAACTCCTCTTCATCCACACACAGTTCAATGGAAATCATGGAAATGTCAGATAAAGAATTTAGAACATTCATAGTGGTGAAGCTAACAGAGATAGAAGAAAACAGAGACAATGAACTGCAGAAGAGAAAGGAGAAAGGAGCTGACAAGTTCCAGGAGGTGAGGAAATCCTTGCAAGATCTAAAAGAGGAATTACACACTTTACAAAAGAATCAAATGGAATTGTTAGAGATGAAGACTATAATATAGGAAGTCAAAAATCTCTCTTGAAAGTATTAAAAGCAGACTAGATCATACAGAAAATAAAATACAGATGTAGAAGAGAAAATTGCTGGCCTAGAAAAATCTACCATGAAGCCCAAGAAAATTACCCAAAAATTTGAGAATAATATATGAGAAAGACTAGATACCATCAAACGTCCAAATATCCAGATTATTGCCAACCCAGAAGGCAAAGAGACTCATAAGGGCATTGGTAATCTATTCCATGAAATCCTACAAGAAAACTTTTCAAGCCTAGAGAGGCACTCAAAGATCCAGTCCTACGAAATACAAAGGACCCCAAATAGAATCAACCCAAGAAGATTTTTTCCAAGACACATTATAGCCAGACTGACCAAAACCACAGACAAAGACAAGATACTAAGATTGGCAAGAGAGAAACGGCAAGTTACCTACAAAGGATATCCCATCAGACTAACAGCAGACCTCTCATTGGAAACAACATGAGCAAGGAAAGAATGGGAAAATATATTCAGTGTTAAGGGAAAAGCAATTGCAACCAAGAATACAGTACCCGGCAAGATTATCCTTCATGCGGGAAGAAAAGACAAGAACATTTTCAGATAAACAAAACCTGAAAGAATTTACCAGCACCAGACCAGATCTCCAAGAAGTTCTCAAGGGAGTGCTCTGTCAGGAAAATTAAATGTAGTCACACAGAAATAATAGTACAAAAACTAAGAAAATGGCCAATTTAATAGTAGGAACAAGTCTGGAGTTGAATATTATATCCCAGAATTCAATCGGGAAGATCGAACCACAACAGAAGATAGATTAAGTACATGAGACTGAACTGGTGAAATAGCATTCTGACTTTTGACTAAAATATTGCTGCTTTTCTTCTAGGCTTTGTTGTCCGGTTTTAAGAGTTTTTGTCCTGTCTTGAGCTGTCAATAGGTTCACGTACCTACCATTTGAACAGAATACTAACCTGTTTCCAGGCTTTGAGTTTTAAGCAAATTTCCTTACCAATTCAAAACTGCTTTTCTTGAAATTACCAGCTGAACTTCCTATTGAAAGTAGCTAGATTATTTAAGAAATTGTGTGATTAATAAAATGTGGGGAGGGGGAAGGAATGGAAGACAGACAACTATACACACCAGAGATATTGTGAAAAGAGGGTGGGAAAGGGCAGAGGGTCAGACATAGGGGTAAATATATATATATATAAATATATATATATATTTATATATATATAAATATAAATATATATATATGTATGTATAATTATTTAATAGATAAGGAAACTAGAAACCTGTAAGAGTTTAATTATTACTCAGGTCATACAACTAAATGACAGAGCTCAGATTTTAACAAGTAGTTAAATGCCTTGCTGAACCCATGTTTTCTTCTACGTCTTCTAGATTTAAATAGTAACCAGCTTAGGCCATGCAGTTCAAAGGTGATCATTCATAAACAGTTAACTCAAAAGTAGACCTCAACATTAGTTTCAAATGCATAATATTTCAGTAGTTCATACTGAAATTATTGTATTCTCTCTAAAATGAGCTATAACGTTTCATAGAAGAAATTTAATGAGGACCATTGTTCTCACTATTCTTTAAACAACTGCTCTAACTTCTCAATTATCAACAGAATTTAGAATAATAAAATGATTAAAGCTTTTAAAATATGGCCCAGATTCTGGGGTATAGATCTTAATTACATATTTACATATCTACTTTAAAAGATAACAATAACTTTTAAGAAATCCTTTTCAGAAAAAGAAGATAATCAACATCTCAATGGTAAAGAATTTAGAAACAGACCTCAGTTCTACCACTTAAACTATAGGATAGAGAAGGTAATTAACTTCCCTGAACCTATTTTCTTATCCATAAAAGTAAGGGTAAGTGTCTACTTTAATGGTTATTAAGGAGATTGTCTAACAAAGCATATATTTAGAAAGCAGCAACTGCTATTATTATTACTGACATTTTTATTATCACTAGGTGATCAAATATATTTCAGCTAAAATTACCTAAGAAAGTCCATGAAATTTTAAAAAGATGATAGTTATGGTATAGTAAACGTCATATTCTTTTTTGTTGTTTTTTCTTTTTTTGGAGAGGTTTTTGTTATAGGGCACCCGTGCTCACCAGAAAGAGACAGAGAAAGAAAAAGCGAGAAATCACACACACACACACACACATACCCTGGGGGGATGGCTATGCCGCAGTCCCTTTTCCTCCAATCTCCTCTCGGGATCTTGGGCACACACACACGCGCCGGTGTGAGTTTAAGCCACTGGGTCTGGGACTTGAATCGTAGTCGACTACATGGGAATCCAGCGACATAGCCATTACGCTAACTGCTGTCCCGTAAAGATCATAAGGCTTAATCCTAACTTTTTCTGAAATTATAGTAAAAATAAAACCTACCACCAGTTTTCTATTTATTATCATCATGACAATAACCTTCTTTACAAGCCAAGTTGTTTCCATGCCCATTTTATTCCCTATTAACAAGTCGTCATTTTAACGTTTAACTTTTTCTGACCATTTCAGAAACCAAAACAAGTTTGGACATTCAAGAGGAGCTGGGATCAAGTTAACACAAGTCAGCAAAACTGCATTTTGCTATCAATCATTAGACTTTTTCTACATTGGAACCTGAACAAAGGACAACTAAATTAAAATTGACAAACAACTCAATATAATAGTGACTCTTACTCTCAAAACAGTATCAGACAGAAAAGTTGACTTTCACTTTTTTCCAACAATATAAATTTGTCAACCTACTACCTAACAAATGATAAAATTACCAGCTGACTACATTGTACTTATAGGCACCTTTACCTGGTAAGAGAAATATTCCCAATGAAGAGTCCATAAATCAATATTTAATGAGATCACTCAAGATGCAATGAGAGGGAAGCAGCAGTTAGTGTAATGGCTATGTCGCTGGACTCCCACGTAGTCGACCGCGGTTCGCATCCCGGACCCAGTGGCTTAAAACTCACGCTGGGCGCGTGTGTGTGTGTGCCCAAGATCCCAAGAGGAGAATGGAGGAGAAGGGATTGCGGCGTGATCATCCTCCCTGGGGGGTGATTTCTCGCTTTCTGTCTCTATGTCTCTCTCTGTCTGTCTGGCGAGCGCACGCGCCCTATAGCAAAAAACCTCTCCCCCCCCAAAAAAAAAAAAGATGCAATGAGAGAATTAAATATGAAATTATCCTGAGGCCAAGTCTTTCTGTATAAAGACAAATCATCATTTAATCTATTTCACTAATGAATTTTTAAAAGTATTGGATAAGGTATACTTTAGGTACTAATTCTACTTATTTATTTGAATTTCATAATATAATTTGATTATGATCCTAAGGCAACAATGTTTATTAAATCTGTATATTTTTATGGAAAGAATATATATACCTACTCCTAATTCTTATTTTAATTGTTTCATTCCCTCTACCTGCTCATGGGATTTGAGATTCAGCAGCATTTAATTTCTTCAACTGTTAACGTTCTCTTGCTTTCAGTAGAGACAAGGAAAATAAACAATTATGTTAGTATTTCTTATAATATATGGCTAGAAGGGTAAGGAGAATAGAAGGAGGAGAGGATGCTGAGGTATCAAAAAACAAGGTTGTGCTCCAACAAGCTTTAAACTCTAATTCTCACATCAACAGAGAAGTTAAAATATTTTTGATTACTTTTTAAATGTTGAATTTAAACGCTTTTTTTCTAGGTTGCAGGTTGATTTTAATGAACAAAAGCTCTGTATAGAAAGCATTTTAACTTTATTAAATGCTTTAAACACACACACACAAATATAAATCTAATATGGAATCCTAAAACAATATCTTTGTTTACCTCAACCTAATCTGTAATGGGATTTCTAGATAAAACTGTACTTGTGAAGAGAAGACCCATGACACAACCTCTTAAACACACACACACACACACATGATTATTTTATTTATTTATTTATTTATTTTGTAGAGAGGTTTTTGCTATAGAGCACCTGAGCTCGCCGAAGAGACGAAGAGAAAGTAAGAGACAGAAAGCAAGAAATCACCCCCCCCCCCCCCAAGAGGGGATGGTCATGCCACAATCCCTTTTCCTCCATTCTCCTCTCAGGATTTTGGGCATGCATGCACACGCGCCCAGCGTGAGTTTTAAGCTGCTAGGTCAGACGCTTGACCGCAGTTGACTACGTGGGAGTCCAGTGACATAACCATTACAACATCTGGAGATCCCCACACGATTATTATTATTATTATTATTGTGGGGGAGAGGTTTTTGCTATAGGGCACGTGCGCTCGCCAGACAGACAGAGAGAGACAGAGAGACAGAAAGCTAGAAATCACCCCCCAGGGGGGATGGCCACGCCGAAATCCCTTCTCCTCCATTCTCCTCTTGGGATCCTGGGCACGCACGCACACGTACCTGGCATGAGTTTAAGCCGCCAGGTCCAGGACTCGAACCGTGGTCAACTACATGGGAGTCCAGCGACATAGAAATTATGCTAACTCCTGGTCCCTCCATACGATTATTCTTAAAGAAGGACACAAACATATGGAAAATGTGAATGGGATGAATGGGAATTAATTTCTTATAAAGCTGACAGAGAATATTATAAAAGTAAAAGAACTTCTAAAATCAAAGGAAGATGCCAAGAACAGGAAATAGAAAGCAGGGATTAGCCTGATTTATTAACAGTTTGAGAATGTCATTCAAGAATAGTCAATTTTGAGAGTTACCGATAACTCCAAGTTTTCACCACCTCAAAGATTCTGATACTTAATAACATTTTCAAAATATCTATGTTTTCATTTTTTTATAGTTCCTGATTTGTTCATCATTATTTGAGTGTGGTTTGTCACTGCCAGTGATTAATACCTTAGTTAACACTCAGAGCTATGTCCTATTCACCATAAGAGCCACAGTAAGAAACAATGGTGAGTACAAGTTATAAAGGGTGGCACTGGTAGTATCGGATGAGGAATGATAAGACCCAGATTGCCGGGGTTTGCATTTCAGCATCACAGCCTGCTAGCTGCTTGTTATTTGGCAAGCCACTTAGTCAGTATGTGTCTCTATTGCCTCATCTTCAGTTAGGGATCACTATAATACCTACATCATCTAGGATTATTAAGAGAATTAAACAAGGTAATCTATTTAAAGAATTTATTATATTGCCTGACTCAATAAGTTTTAGCTAAAATTACTATTAATTGTAGTATTACTGGGGAACCAAAAGAAAAATTCTATCTCTGTATTTCTTTTCATTGATGAAATTTTCAGGGATCAGTCATGGCAAAAAGCAGAGATGTCAGTATGTTTGGGGCCAAAGAAGTTTAGGACCTAGACTTATAAATATTGGTGTTTATTTTTATATTAGAAAAATATTACATGCTCCAGATCACAAAACTTAATAGCTTCCCATTAAATATCTTACAGTTTCTATCATCATTATGCCCTATGTACATTCTATGTACAATTTAATGAGATCTATTGATATTTAACAACAAAGTCCACAAAATTTAAGAAACAGGTGCAGAATTGTATTTTCTTTCTTTCTTTCTTTCTTTTTTAATTAATTAATTAATTTATTTATTTGAGATTTCTGCTATAGAATTTATGCGCACTGGAGACACAGAGACAAAAAGCAAGAAATTACCCACCCCCCAATGGAGATGGCTATGCCGTGATCCCTTCTCTTCCATTCTCCTCTCAGGATCTTGGGCATGAACACACACGTGCCTATCATGAATTTAAACTGCCTGGTCTGGGACTCGAACTGTGGTCGACTATGTGGGAGTCCAGTCACATAATCATTATGCCATCTGCTGGTCCCCAGAACTGCATTTTAAGAAGTAACCTGTGTATCCCACAAGAGCTTGGACCAACATAGAGGCCTGTGATTCTTCCCCCAGTCAAATGTGTCAGGTTCCCACAGTCCTTCAAATGTTCATTCACATCCCCCCAAAAAGGGCAGTTTTCTTTTCTTTTCCTTTTTTTTTTTTTTTTTTTTTGGTCTACCATAGGGTGCATGTACTTGCTAAAGAATAAGAACAAAGAGAAAAAGTGAGAAAGCACAGTCCCAGGAAGGATGACCACTCAGTCATCCATTCTCCTCTATTCTCCTCTTCGGATTTTGGGCATGCACAGCCTGGCATGCTTTTCTTCTTTCTTTTTCTTTTGAGTTTGCTATAGGATGTGTGGGAAATCACTAGAGACTGAGAAATCACCCCTCAAGGGGGATGGCCAAGCCTCAATCCCTTCTCCATTCTTCTCTCAGGATTTTGGGCATGCCTGCGCACATACTCAGCATGTTTTTCAAGCTGCTAGATCTAGAATTCAGACTGCCCAGTCACCTATGTGGTATCCAGAAACCTTAACCTCCTCACCACCTGCTGGCCTTCGGGATGTGTTTCAAGCCGCCAGTCTAGGACTAGAATCACAGTCAGCCATGTGAGATCCAGCTGCTCCAATGACTATGTCACTAGCTGGCCCAGAATGCAGTTTTCAAGAGGTGAAGAAAGCAGCCATTGGATGTGGAATGCCGTAGTCCTCCTTTAGTATACGACAGTTATCATTGGTTTTTGCTTTTATTTTGTCTAGAATAAAACAGGTTTCCTCCCATTAGTTCTGTACCATCTTATCACTGGTGAACACATGGATTCCTGTTGGGCCCTGCTCAGAAATTTGGCTGATCTGACAAAGAGAAATACTGAAAAACTAAGCAGTTTTTTTTGTCAATTCAGAAGCTGTTAGTTCTCCTAGGAAGACAGCATGGTACATGAAGAAAGTCTCCAACCTCCTGCTTCTGTTGTTACTGCTGCTGCTGTTGTACCCTCAACTACAATGATTCCTGAGAAACAGAAATGGTTAACCTTGGCCACACCATCCGGCCTTTTAATGCATTAAGATGTCTAATCCATCTAGGGGCCACTGATTTTGATCACATCATCTGTAGTTAGTTTCAACAGATCTGTCACCGAGAAGTTTGTGAAAAGTCTTGTGACTGTAGAAAAACAGTTTTGAGGCAACCATTGCTGAGCATCCTGAGGTGTGGTTGTTGCAAGAGGTTATCTGTGACTGGAGGGTGAGGCTCTAGCTGGTGGTCTAGGGAACCACTTCCCTCGCCCAGGTGAGGGGGAATTACTGACACGTGTGACCTTGGGGCAAGGAGAACACTCTGTGAGTATCTCACAGAAAGGCTGATATTTCTCCTTTTTACGAGGTTTTCATTTTTCCATTTTCCCCACTTTTTTTTTTTTACTTCTGTCTGCGCCTTTAGGCTTGAAGACTTTGATCTGGCAGTTGACTGAATGTAAGTGCACAGTGTATTTCCCGTTCTCATTTTCCTTGACGGTATCAACTTGTACTCTTAAAGCTACCATCTTTCTCCACCATGTTTCCTCACAGTGAACTCTGTCTAACACAGTGCATCTGAGTAAACACAGGTGTCCTCTTTGCAGGGTACCACAGGAACTCCACTGTATTTAGTTTGGTTGGATTCGCCCCAGGATCATTTACACCTATAGACATTGGGATATCTATGTTAAGATTCAATCTCCAGGTCGGTTCTACCACCCGCTTTCTGGTTGCTGATGTTCAGTGTGTAGGAGCCTTTCGTCATGGAGCACCACATGGTCTATACTTTTCATTAATTTGTCATTAATTTCTGGAAGTTCTCCAAGTTTCCTATTATCTAGCATTCAGATTCCGTAAGACTGTCCTTAATTTAGGTATGTCAGGGTTTCATCATGGAGTTTCACTGTTGTAAATGTGGCAGTGCCAAACCCATAGTGAAAAGGTGGATTTTATACTCATTATTAGGAGACAAACTTGACTCTTCTTGCTTAAAAATGGGCAATGCAAGGGCATCATTCTTGCTGTAACATAAGCACACAGTTCCTGGCGAATCCCAGACAGGCTAACATCAAAGTCTTATACCAGCCAGCATTCAAGTGCTTCACTGGCTAGTGGGAGCTTCAGAATCCAGGTCATTCCAGCTCTTTCTTTGCGAAAACACCATTTTTCGTGCAAAAGCACAGAGCCTGATTCTACCCAAATGGTAGACAGACAGTAAAACTCCAAACCATGATCTCCTACACAACGTGTACCACATTGCCTGCATGATTAATTTCTCATGCCCTTGGCTCCTCACTCTCGGCTGTCCCTGCATCCAAAATGCCTCCTGCTAGTACTCAGGAGTGTAAGGCCCCTTATGCTCAACTATGCCAGACTTCCCAAAGGCAGCCTTGGATGCCCACACCATCTCTCCTAGGGCTATCCTCTTGAGTTCATGGGGGTCATTCACTGTTTTCCAAACCACTTAAACAGCAAGATCATGGCTTGTATCAAATACTTTACAGCTGAAGACCGAAGTACCTCAATACCTTATTACACTCTATTAGAGCGACTCACCGAAGTTCGGTCAGGTTCTCCATCTGCCAAACCTGCCTCCATAATGAAAGATAGGTGTATACTTTTCTTTCACATCAATGTTCAGCCATCCTGTAAACCTGGAAATCCTAGAAGAAGAAAATCATATGTATTAGAACTGGTATAGAATTATGGTAAGTGGAAAATAAAGTAATAAAATTTGAAGTCACTGATTTCTTTAAGCATGAAGTCTCGGTCAGATGAAAGGGATTGTGAACACATTTAATTTTTTTTTAATCACTAGAGAGAATATGCCCTTACCAGAGACAGAGAGAAAAGAGGGAGAGAAAGGGGGGAGAAAGCACCCCCCCCCCAGTGGAACATGGTCACACTACAACTCTTTCTCCTCCATTTCTCCACCTTGTTGGGAGTTTGGGTATGCACACAAATGCCCCTAGTGTGTTTTTCAATCCTCTGGGGCCAGGATTTGAATTGTGGTTGGCCATGTCAAATCAGCATTCTTTAAACCACTAGGCTATAAGATCAGCCAAACACATTGAATTTTTAAATATATACATGTATTCATAGTGGCCAGCATTTTCTCTTCTTGTAAGGATACCAATTATATTTAATTAGGGCCCATTCTAATGACTTAATTTAACTTAACTACCTCTTACAAAATTCTATGTCCAAAATATTGTCCCATTTTGAGGTACTGTGACTTAGAATTTCAATATGAATTTTGGGACAGAGGGGGACACAATTAAGCCCATAATAAGTACAAATTAAGAATATGGGGACCAGCAGTTAGCGTAATGGCTATGTTGCAGAACTCTCATGTAGCCGACTGCGGTTCGAGTCCCAGACCTGGTGGCTTAAACTCACGCTGTGTGCATGTGTGCCCAAGATCCTAAGAGGAGAATGGAGGAGAAGGGATGTGGCGTGGCCAACACCTCTGGGGGGTGATTTCTCACTTTCTATCTCTCTGTCTCTCTCTTTCTGGAGAGTGCATGCACCCTATAACAAAAAAACTCTCCAAAAAAAAAAAATATATGTGTGAGGGGTCAAATTAACGAGTGGACTGTGATTGTTCATTTTATGTGTTAACTTGTCTAAGTTGTATTTAGTTGTTTGATCAAATACCAGCCTAGATGTTTCAGTGTAAGTTTTTAAAAATGTGATTAACACTTAAATCAGTAGACTTTGAGTAAAGCAGGTTAATTTTCCATAATATATGGGGGAGAGGGCTGAAGTAGGCTCATTCCTTAGTTGAAGGCTTTGAAAAAGGAAAAAAAAAAAATTAGACCAAACCTCTTAAAATAAAATGGAATTCTGCATTTCTGCATCCAAACTGACTTTGGACTCGAGACTCCAACATCACCTCCTCCCTGGCTTTCCAGCCTGTCAACCTGCCAGGTTCATATCTGCCAGTCCTCATAACTACATGGGCCAGTTCCTTAAAAGCAATTGCTCTTTCATATACATATATTTATGTATACAAAAATATTTCCATCCTGTTGGTTCTGTTCTGGGAACATGACTAATCCAATATGTATGCATATAATCATATCATATAGATCACAGACAATGGTTATTTATAATTCATTATCATGGCCTTCTGAGTTCTCCTTTGTATTACTAAAGTTAAATGTGTGAGAACCACATTTGACAAATATCTTTTTCCCTGAAATCCTGGATGTGGTTTACATTCAGCTGATGTAATACAATTGCACAACATTTGGCAGGTGGAAGAGACAGAAACCAGACTACTCTTCTTCTGATGGCCATGAACAGATCCATGGGCTTGGATAGACATAAGGTTTTATAGCAATCACAATGCCCCCTGCCAGCTTCCTGTGATGGTGCTGTAAGGCAGCTGCAATCATTAGCACAATGACTAACCTAAGCCAGGAACCTTTCCATTTCCACACCACCAGCTCTTCTAGTAAAATTGGCAGCATCTAATTCCCTTTATTAATTTTCCGTTTGCTTAAAGTGCCTGGAGTAATGTGTTTTCTTCAATTATTCTAACCTGATCACTCTTTTAAATTAAATAATTAAAATGTATTGTATATCAAATAATACTAAAAGTCAAAAAAAATATATATATAGACAGGAAGAGCTATATGGCATGTAAAGAGTAGGGGAGAATTGGGACCAAGAGATGGCATAATGGCTATGTCATTGGACTCCCACATAGGTTACCGCAGTTTGAGTTCTGGATCCGGCAGCTTAAAATCACACCGGGCACATGTGTGTGAATGCCCAAGATCCTGAGAAGAGAATGGAGAAGAAGAAACTGCAGCATCGCCACCCCCACCCGGGGGGGGGGGGTGTTTCTCACGTTCTGTCTCTCTGTCTCTCCAATGAGTACATGTGCTCTAGAGCAAAAATCTCTCTTTAAAGAAAAAAAAAAAAAGTAGGGAAGAATTTCAGATAAGATTGCTTGGAAAGGCCTTTAGGCCTCACTGAAAAGTCAAGACCTCTGTAATGTGGTAGAATAAGGAGCCACCCACGAACTACGGTAGCAAGTGAAATAAGGAAGAGAATAGTGAACAAAAAGAACACTAAATCACTCAGAGCCTCATAGGACAGAAGGTATTTAACTTTTACTCAGAATGAGAGGGGAAGCTATGGCTGAAAAGTCAAGAAATGACAGATCTGACATACGCAGGATCATAATGGCTATTAGTTGACAACAGATTACAAGTGAGAAGCTATTGATATAATTCAGTCAAGAGACAATGGTGGTTTGTATCAGAATAGTAGTTAAAGATGTGGTAAATGTCAAATTCTTTATATACTTTGAATACAGAGCCCAATTAATGTACAGGTGAATCAGACATAAGGAATGGATTTTAAAAAGAAAGAGACAAGAATGCAGCCAAGTTCTTGGTCTGAGCAAGTGGAAGAATAAAGTTGCCACTACAGTTATGTAAGACACTGTGGGAAGACTTAGGGAGAAAAGGAATGGGTATCAGAACTCCTTTAGGACATATTAACTTTGACATGCCAGTTAGATATTTGAATTGAGCTTCCTAGGAGACAGTTGAACATACAGAATGTGAAGTGAGGCAGGCAGGTCAGGGTAGTAATGTAACCCAAAATGTACTGATGGAATTTAAAACATTAAGACTTGATGAGATTTCCTTGGGAATCTGTGCAAATAGAAAAACAAAAACAAAAACAGAAACCCAAGTTCAAAGCCCTAAGGTACTCCAATATGAAAGGATCAATGTTGATAAAATGAATAAATGAATGAATCCTGGTTTTTGATTTTGAAAATTACCCTGTATGATTTCTCTATGTACAGACAGACTTACTCTGTATAAAAAGCAAAGACAAAAGTCATAACATGGCTTTTTAAAAAAAAGCAGAAAGATTTTGAAAGGAAAGATAAAATTAAGGGTAAGTACCCTAAATTTTTTATCATTGATAAAAGAGAGTTAAGAAACACCACTTCAATAACAAAAATCTTGGAAGGATAGTTATGGGCTTAAAATGTAAGACCACTAATTTCCCCACCTTTCAGAGTTGAAAGTCAAAAGATGTTTGATAATAAATCTAAGAATATGGAAGCATGTTTTTTAAGTTAAAACAGTAATTAAAAACAAACTTAATAGCATTAGGCTATAGAGAGCAGGTTGAGGAGAAGAAAGAGGAGAGAAGGATAGGCTTCTCTGCCATATTAATTTTTTTGTTGTATTTTTTTTTAGTTTTGCCAAAGGGTATGTGCATTCACCGGAAAGAACAAGAGGGATAGGGAGAAAGCACCTCCCCCATGCAGTGTGGCCATGCCACAATCCCTTTTCCTCCATTTTTCCATCCTGTCAGGACTTGGGGCACACACAAGCAACCAGCATGTTTCTCAAGTCACTGGGACTGAGATTCGAAGTACACAGTTGACCATGTGAAATTTAGCTCCCTTAATCACTGGGAGATGGGGACTGTCCACCGTTTTACTTCTTAAACAGTGTACACTGCTTTCACAACCAAAAAAAAAAAAGTCTAATAACTTTTTTTGGTAAAAGAAAATAAAGTACAATATATCACTACCCTAAAGATTCATTTCTCAAAATTGCCAAACTAAAGCTTGGCCTGCATCCTAATTTAAATGTAATTACTAGTTGAATTCAAAGTTTAAAGAAGACTATGTTCTCTCTTTTGTTCTTTTGTTAACAGTACTCTAAGTTCCACTTGGAGAACTCATGCCTCACTGTCTATATATATTTAACGGAACAAAGTTCTCAGAGAAAGTAACTTTTATAAAAATTCTCCTCTATTTTGAGCCTAAATTGTTACTTAGTCACAGAGAGAAGAAAAAGAAGTGTCTACCAAGTAAGGCGAACGGCTTTAATACATGTCATTTAAACCTAATAACATTATGATGCCATATTGAATGATGGTTGCCTCTAAAGGCAGCAACAAGTTGTATGTGATTTGTTTGTGGCTTCCCATCTTACAAGATGGCTCTGAAATTAACTTTTTTTTTAAAGTTTATTTATTCCATGAATGAGAGAGAGAGAGAGAAGACATAGCATCTCTGAAAGGATCCTAACTCTGATTTATTCCTACCTTCACTCAACCCAGATCATGGGCAGATGAGTGCCTGGCATTCTCAGGGAAGTCTCTGGAGGCTAACCAGTAACTCTCCATGTAGGATTGCTTCCCAGAGTGTCAATTTTACTGCTATATCACCATTTACATCCTCCCTAGAAATTATTTTCCTAAATGCATATGTAACAAGATTCTCAAAAGCAAAAATGCTGATGTCTGAATATACTGTATTTTAAAGACTATCACCTTATCACTGGAAGATAATAATGCTATCTTCATATTATTTATCACTAGAATTAAATTCAACAGTTTTATTTTCAATCTGCCAATTTGACCAAAAATAAAAGAGAGAAATTGCAAATGAGGACAAATTGGTTTAGTTAGTCTGAACTAATCTACAGTATACTTACAAACAGGATAAATCATAAAAGCCTAATGTAAGAAAAAATTATACCACTGTGACAGTTTCCACATGCCAAGCTAGCATCAAAATCCTATTTATAAACACTTATGGGGGAAAAATTAATTACTTGATTAAAGCAATCTATCCAAATGGCTTTCATCAAAATTACTGTAAAATAGCATAGTATGTATGCTTCCCAGAGTATAATATTTGGCACCTATGAATCACATTAAGATCTTTTGCACTCTAATAATACTACTAACTATGAGAGTAATAAAAATAGGAAAACAATAATGATGATGATAATGGAATGCAGGTAAAAAGCTAGTCCCTGGTGGATAAGAAAGAAGCCGGGTAGGGGGGAGGAGCGCAGCGGCATGTAGCATGGTGGTTAAAAGCACTGGATTCCCACGTGGCCAACTGCGGTTTGAGTCCTGGGCCTGGGGGCTTCCTTTCTTGTTTTCTCTTTCTCTCTCTGTTTTTCTCTGTCAAATTAAAAAATAATAATAATACCAAATGGGATTAAATAAATAAATAATTCTAAGAAAAAAACAAAAAGAAGAAGAAAGAAGCCAGTCAGGAGTATAAAACGCAAGTTATCCCACTATGTACACCTTAGGGAGATGAATGAAGATAGCATCCAGGAAGACAGAAGAAACTGAACTACTTATGCCAACTCTCAGAGAAAAGGGGCCAGGATAATAAATTAAAGACATGAAAGGTCAAAGGAGAGAATGAATCTACAAGGCTCCCATTATCTCAATTACTCTAGAATATGTAATTAGGTATTCCCCCAAAACACTTCAGATTTGGCAAATCTATTAAATACTTAATATAGATGTATTGTTTTAGGTAAATACATGTATACACCAATAATCCATGCATGTGACAACAGTTACTAATAAAAAGCACAAAGAAAAATGTATTAAAGATGTTCTTTAAGTGTTGCTTTATAAATATATACTAATTAGCCAGCCAAAACTATAGCATCAGCACTTTGCCAAGAGAAAATTACTGTTAGAACAAGTTCAATGAAAAATGGGAAATTATTAGAAAATAACAAATAAGCAATAATAAATGACAAAGAAAACTAAAATACAAAAATAACAAAGTCAAAAGTCAGTTCTCTGAAAAGAATTAAAAAAAAAAAAAGAGAGAGAGATGGACAGACAGAGAAAGTGAGAAATTACCCCCTAGCAGGGATGGCCATGCCACAATCCCTTCTCCTTTGTTCTCCTCTTAGAATTTTGAGCATGCAATGCACATGCAGCCAGCATGATTTTCAAGCTGCTGGGTCTGAGATTTGAACTGCAATTGGCCATGTGGGAGTCCAGAGCCTTAGTCATCACCTCATCTCCTGGCCTCAAGAAACAGTAATCTTACACAATTTTCTAGAAAAGTAAAAAAGAAAGAACATTACCCAAGTAGTTTTGTAAACTAGTTTGACCTTGATATAAAATTTGACAAGGACGTTTGAAGATAGGAAAATTATAATTCAGGGCATAGGTGTCAAAATCCTAGACAGAACCATTGAAAATCAAATGTAATGAAAAAATATATATATAATGTGATAAACACAATAATCACGTTAGGTTTATTCACTAAATAGATACATACACGCATATACACATAACCCACAACATTATAAAAAGGAGAAGAGTCTATGTCCACTGTAATAGATCCTAAAAAAAGAACCTGATACAATTTATAACCAAAGTTATGATTTGGATCATGAGATTTGTCCCCCATCAGTTACACAATTTTTAATTCAATCTCCCCCAGAAATTTATGTGCTGGACCTGATTGCACTGTAAAGGTGTTAAGTATAAATTTAATTCCTTCGAGATCTCCAAGGGTGGGGCCTTTGGGTATGCTAACATAATTAGGGCAAGGTGCTTCATGAGTCCTGGTGGTATATAAGCAGAAGGAATGAGACCAGAAAAGGAAATAGAAATTCATGGACACAGGAAACACTATGCTCTACTACAATTTCTTTCCACCATTTTGTGCTGCCTTTGAACTTTCCAGCCACCAGAACTGTAAATCAATAAACTATTTATTGATAATTCCTTCGGTCTTGGTATTTCTGTTAACAACACAAGAACAAATTAGGATACACATTCATGTCAGAAAACTCTTAGTAAACTATGAATAGAAGGAAGCCTCCCTAATCAAATAAAATCTATAGCAAACATCATACTAAATGGTAGAATATTGAAAACTTCTCTGTGATTATAATAAGTATTCCACTAACAACATTTCTATTCAGACTCATACAAGAGATATTTTAAAATAATTATTTCATTTCATCTATTATTATTATTATTATTAATTTTCTATAGTAACCAAAGAAGGAGAGAGAAAGGAAGTCACCAGGTCAGGGACTTGAACTGTGCTCAGCCATGTAAGAGACCAGCACCTTAACCACCATGCCATCAGCTGGCCCCCATACAAGAGATCTTAATAAGTAAAACTTTAAGGGACCAGCAGTTAGTGTAATGGCTATGTCACTGAACTCCCACATAGTCAACCACAGTTCATGTCCCGGACCCGGTGGCTTAAAACTCACGCCAGGCATATGTGTGTGCGTGCCCAAGATCCCGAGAGGAGCACGGAGGAGAAGGGATTGCGGCGTGGCCATCCCCCCCGGAGGGTGATTTCTCGCTTTCTGTCTCTCTGTCTCTCTCTGTCTGTCTGGCGAGCGCACGCACCCTATAGCAAAAAACTCTAAAAAAATACAAAAATAAGTAAAACTTTAAGAATTAAAAAAGGGAAAAAAATAGTCATGTATATTTACAGATAATATAACTGTACATGATAAATCCAAATGATAAGCAAATTCTTAAAATTAGCATAAGTATGGTCAGCAAGATTACTGTTATATAAATGTCAATACTCAAAAATCAATTGTATGAGCTACTGTCAGAATATGAGTTTGAAAGATAAATTTATAATTATGTATAAAAGTATAACATACTTTGAAATAAACCTAATAAATAAACGCAAAAGACTTCTATAATACATGCATAAAAATAAAGTTAAGGGTTGGCTCTGCAGTGCAGCAGTAAAACAATACTCAAGAGAAGCCAGACCCCATGTGGTAACCAAGGTTCAAATCCGTAGTCTAGTTTGCCTAAAACACCAGAAACATGTACAAGTGCTCAGGATCCAATGGGCTGGAAAACTGAAAGAAAGGAATTACTGAGTGAACAGACCCCATGAAGGGGGCTCATCCCTCTCCCTCCCTCTCTCTCACTCACTCTCACTGGAAGAATACAATATTTTCATTCCCAGAATGTCTCAATATTTTAAAAATGGTGATTCTCCTCAAATTAATTTATATATTCAACAAAACTGCAATCAACATCCCATCAGCCTTTGTTTGATAACTAGGCATACTGATTTTCTAACTGATGTATCAACTGAAGCATCAAGAGAATATGTGATTAAACTCTGAAAAGGAAGCATAAGATAGGAGGACTAGCTCTCGCAGATATCAAGACTTTGTATAAAGGTACAATAATGAAGACAGTGTGATACTGAGTCTAAGATATTTGAATAACCAAAAGAACAAAATAGGAGTCTAAAAACGAACCCATGATTATATGAACACTTGAACTTATGAAGTAACTGGCATACAGAACAGAAGAACGAGGACAAAGCTTTCACAATTACATATCAATAATTGGAGGAGAAGAAAAATAAAGCTCTACCATACATCCTACACAGAAATGAAACCCATATGGACTATATATCTAAATGTGAAAGGCAAAACATAACTTTTAAAAGATACAGAGTTTAATCAATATGCATTGTATGCTGGTACAGAAAAATCACATTCTACCTGACAAATATGTATAGTTATTATTCACACATTATATTATACATATGCATATATATTGAATTATCAGTACATAGGAGAAATTGAATACATACTTCTTGGAGGAAAAAAAATGAAGCTATAATGAAGTCACAGCAACATAATATATGATTATCTCTATGCTATTCTAGTGATGTCATGGAAGACTGTGACCATCTGGGAAATGTAGTAATAGTGAAAGCAAACTTTATATACACATTAGACCAGGGAATAAAATGCTTTTGGAATGAAAACCAAACTTCGACCAGTGAAATATTTTTCCCCAAAGGAACCCAATAACTAACTCCTCACCAACACTGGACTAAACAGAAAAATCACAGAAATTTCAGAAAGGGAATTTAAAATATTCATTGTAATAAAGATCAACAAGATGCAAGGGAAACAGACAATCAATCCAGGAGATAAGAGAATCATTCCATGACATGAAGGAGGAATTCCATAAAGAGATAGACACCCTAAAAAAGAATCAAATGGAACTTCTGAAGATGAAGAGTGTAATACAGGAAATCAAAACCTCTGCTGAAAGTATTACCAGCAGATTAGACCATGCAGAAGAATCTCTGACAATGAAGACAAAACTTCCAATTTAGTACAAGCCAGCAAAAAGAATGAAAAACTAAGCATGAAAAGTGAGGAGAACTGGGACCAGCAGTTGGCATAATGGCTATGTCGCTGGACTCTCATGTAGTCGACTACAGTTCGAGTCCCAGACCCGATGGCTTAAACTCACGCTGGGTGCGTGTGCCTGAGTGCCCAAGATCCCAAGAGGAGAATGGAAGAGAAGGGATTGTGGCATGGCCATCCCCCCTGGGGGTTGATTTCTTGCTTTCTGTCTTTCTGGCAAGCACACGAGCCCTATAGCAAAAACCTCTCCAAAAAAAAAAAAAAAAAAAAAAGAGAACATATGAGAACTTTGAGACACAGTATTAAGTGGCTGAATATCCACACAATGGGTATTTCAGAAGACAAAGAGATAGGTAAAGGCATAGAAATCTCTTTCATGAAATACTATCTGAAAACTTTACAAATCTTAGGAGACATACAGACATCCAGCTCCAAAAAACACAAAGAACACAACATATACTAAACATAAGAAGATTCTCTCCAAGGCATAACATAGACAAACTGACAAAAGTCAAAGATAATATTCTTAAAACGGCAAGAGAAGAATATCAAGTTACTTAAAAAGAATGCCCCCTCAGGGAAGGAAAGAAAGGAAGAAAGAAAGAAATCCTTTTTTCTTGTTTTGGAAGATTCAAATGAATCAAAATGTCAATTCTACTCAAATTAATTTCCACATGCAATGTGATTTCAATCAAATTACCAGTGATATTTTTCACAGAAATAAAATTAAAAACATCATAAAATGTGTATGAAATCATAAAACACTATGTTGCCAAGGCAATACTGTGCAAGAAAAATAAAATAGGAGGCATTTCACTACCTAATCTCAAAAAATATTACAAAGCTGTGATGGTCAAAACAGCATGGTACTGGCACAAAAACAGATACATAGAGCAGTGGAACACAATAAAGAGTCCTGAAATAAACTCCAAAACATACAGCAAAGTGATTTTTGACAAAGAACACAAAACAATCCAGTGGAAAAAAGAAAAGTTTTTCAGAAAATTGTAATGGAGGAATAGGATATCCAACTACACCAAAAAAAAAAAGAAAGAAAGAAAGAAAGAAAAAGAAAGAAACCAGACCCACTGCTCTTACGGTTAACAAAAATCTATTCAAAATGTATAAAAGATCTAAATGTTAAGCCTCAAACTGTAAACTACTTGTGGAAAACACAGGGGAAAGAAACACTTGACAACATTAGAATAGGCAAATTTAAAAAAAAATAAAACCCGTAAAGCATAGGCAACAATTTCAAAAATAAACAAGTGGGACTACATCAAACTAAAAACATTCTGCATTGCAATGGGAACAATAAACAGTGAAGAGACAACACATAGAATGAAAGGGAATATTTTTAAATTATGATTCACATAAGGAATTGATAATCAGAATATACAGGGAACTACAGCAACTCACTCACTAAAAGAAAACAATTCAATTAAAACTTGGGGAAATGGAGCTGGCAAGTGGCATGGTGATCAAAGGTGCTGGACTCCCACAGGGCCGACCGCTGTTTGAGTACTGGAACTGGCGGCATGCTTTCTCATTTTCCATCTCTCTGTCTGTCTCTCTGTCTCTGTCTCTCTCTCTTACTCTGTCCCTATCTGGTCAAATAAAACAAAATAAATAAATAAAGTTAAATAAAAAATTTTTTAAATGGGGAAATGAGCTGAACAAACAACTAAGGAAGACATATGAATGGCCAAAAAGCATATGTAAAAATGCGTAACATTTATTATCATAAGGAAAATGCAAATCAAAACCACAATGAGATATAACTTAACCCCAGTCAAAATGGCTCTATGGCAGAGATGGAAGATTTCAAAGATATAACAGTAGGAAGGGCACGTGTAGATACCAGAGACTGTATGGGAGAGGGGTGGATAGAGGAAGATGACTGGGAGGGGCCAAGGGAAAAAGCTTTTAAAGACGTGAGAATGTAAGGTTCTTTGTTGAAAATGATGTATACAGACCAGAAGATGGCATACTGGTTACGTTGCTGGACTCCTATGTAGTCGACTGTGGTTCAAGTCCTGGACTCGGAGGCTTAAACCTCACCTGGGTGCATGTGCATGACCAAGATCCCAAGAGGAGAATGGAGGAGAAGGAACTGTGATGCGGCCATCCTCCCTGGGGGGAGATTTCTCATTTTCTGTCTCTGTCTCTCCAGTGAGTGCATGTGCTCTATAACAAAAATCTCTCTGGAAATAAAAAGAAAAAGAAAATGATGTATATGGGGCTACTAGGCGGTGTGGAAATTAAGGTGCTGGATCCCAGGTGACTGTATCCATGGTTCAAATCTCAGATCTGGCAGATTGAAAATCATGCTAGGGGCACTGCATGCATGCCCAAAATCCCAGGAGGAAAATGGAGGAATAGGGATTGCACATCATACATATATATATATATATATATATGTATGAGATAATACATAATACATTTAACTATCACACACTATGCATGCTTTGGAAAAGGACATTGTATGCCATAAAAATGTAAAATTAAATGTAAGTAAGAAATGACAAAAAAAATTTTAATTGATTTCAAAAGTCAAAAACAATAAAAATGACTTACAAGGAGCTTATTTAACAAAAACCACCAGAACCAGGGCCAGCAGGTAGTATGGTGGTTAAGGTACTGGACTCTCACATGGGAAACCACATTCAAGTCCTGGATCTGGTAGCTTGAAATCACAACAGGCACATGTACCTGCACACCCAAAATCACGGGAGGAGAATAGAGGAGAGAGGATTGAGGCATGGCCATCTCCCCACAGGTGATTTCTCATTTTCCCTCTCACTGTCTCTCTCTGGCCAGCACATGTGCCCTATAGCAAAAACCTAAAAAAGAAAAAGAAAAAAAAAAAAAAAAAAAACAGAAAAACTGCAGAACCAAGAACTGCAGTTTCCGCTCTCACCTCTCTCCCACATACCCACCTATAAAACATTTCAGAGACCAGAGACAGACACAACTTTAAACTAAAGGACTCAAAACCCAAAATACAGTTAATTTAACCATTCTGAAATACTTTGTTATGAACTTGAATTGGCATTAAAGATAGTCCAAATGTTTTTAAGTGAATTAATGAACTTGAAAAACACATATTAATATCACACTAGTTCTTAAAAAAAGGGACAAAAGGAAATGGACTCCATTTTGTCTCTAGTAAAGAGCTGTTTCCTCCTCTGTGTACCCAAAGTTTTAGTACAGAGCTGATGGATTCCTAAATATGTGTTTATCCATCTGCCCTCCCCATTAGAATCAAAGCTCCGTGATGATAATCATTACACAAACTAATGAGTGCCTGATATGTGCCCAGCACTGTGCTACTCTTTGGAGAATCAAATTGCACCAAGCACACAGGATCCATGACTTCATGACTTTTACATGAGGTCACAGGACCCTTCTCTAAGAAAGTGATATTTAAGTTGAGGCCGAAAGGATGAGAGTCTGTTAACTAAACAAAAAATGGCAAGAAACACATTCCAAGCAGAAAATACAAATTAACTCTACAAATAGAATACAAATGGCCAGAGGTCACTAAGATGGTCTTTTAAGATTTTTTCTTTATTTATGACAGAGTATGTGCATATGCACAAGGGGGAAAGAGGGAGAGAGAATCTTGTATACTTCCAGTAGCACTACATGATGTACAATAGATACTCTACTGGTAATACTGAGATCAGGGAGGAGGTATGTGAAGATAAAGAAAAAAAGTCATTATTGAGCAGTTCTATTTTATTCAAGTTTGTGTATTTTGGATTTGACAATCCACGTTTAAATATGCTACATACTTAGGCATTTTTTAAAAGAATTATTTAATTTTATTAATTACTATTGTTATTATTTAAAATTTGCTATAGGGCATGTGTGCTAACCAGACAGAGAGAGAAGGAAAGTGAGAAAAGCAAGCTGCCCAGTCTGGGACTCAAACTATGGTCAGCAATATGGGAGTCCAGTGACTTAACTACCGCACCACCTACTGGCCCCAATTAGGCCTTTTTAAAAATGGAAAACAACCACTGATGATGGTCCATCAATAGCTGCTTCCCCTAGTCACTTCTGTGCAGTAAAGAAGCAATTAGTCAGGTAACATTTTGATGTGCTTGTGCTATAGAAAAAGAAAGCTCTTAGAAAAATAATGTATTGGATAGAAAGAGCAAAGTACTTTTTTTCCATCAACTTACTTATCTGCCATTTTCTCCCTGAAAGTGTATCTTTTATTTTAAGAATCACACAAGGTTCAAAATCTTTCTTATACCCACAAAATCAGCTTTGAACAAAGTGTGAATGATAATATCCTTAACTGTCCCTAACACACACCTCGGGTTTTCACAGTAGTCAAAACTCAATTCCTAATTATGCAAATATGTTGTGACTATAAAGGGTGTAAATAGCAAAACTAATGTTTCTCCCTACAAAAAGAAGTACATTAAAAAGTAGTGTGTTGTGAGAATGTAGAGTAATTGGAATCCTTGATTTCAATTCCCACTATATGTGGGAATGTAAAATGACACAGCCACTGTGAAAAGCAGTATTGCAGTTCCTAAAAAAATTAAAAATAGAATTACTTTGAGGAAATTTTCACAAAGTTTTCTCCCCCTCTCTCTCTCTTCCTGCCAACTGCACATGTTCTCTGGAAATAATAAAAAAAAATAATGTAAAAAGTGGTATGAATTTTTCCTATTTCAAAGTATTATAATTAAAGATCAGACTCAACCTGCCTCTAAATGATAAATTGGTCTGGTTTCATTTAGAAAGAAATCAATTTTGGGGGCACTGTGATCTCTTTCCATGATAAGCTTGCTATTCATAACGAATCATTTAAACTTAATGGTCTTTCATCTCATTTGTGAGCAAAGAACCTGCTCTTCCTGCTAACGGGTTAAATCTTTTTTTTTTTTCCTTTTTAGGTTTAGGCCACAGGATGCATATGCTCTCCAAAGAGAGAGAAACAGAGATATAAAGAGGAAAAGTGAAAAATCATCCCCGGGGTGGGGGTGGGGCAGCCACATTGCAATCTCTTCTCCTCCATTCTCCTCTTGGGATTTTGGGCATGCACTCACATGCGTCCAGTGTGCTTTTCAAGCCACCAGGTCCAGGATTCAAACCATGATCGCCATGTGGGAGTTCAGTGCCTTAACCACCATGCCACCTGCTGGGTCCAGGTTAAATCTGAAATCTTTCAAGTAAATTGGACTTATATAACTTTGATGCTTTCCTAAAGACTGCTCATGAATTAAGGGGTTTTAAAACCCAAAGTCCTAAGAAAGGAAAAAAGTGTTTAAATAAAATCCAACTAAAATACCTGGATAAAACTGTGACACGGTTAAAACAGATAGATAGTAAGTGGTATTTACAGCCCTAAAATATAGTAGACTCCTATCTTGAGTTTCTTGTAAGATATTCTATCATTTCAACTGGATCAATCTATAATACTTGCTCAAAAATTAACCATAAACTTAGTTTTATATTTCCCTGGGGGGGGGGGGGGAGAAACATTAATTTAATAGGGATAGGAGGGTAGAATTTACTGTTTTGTTCTTCCTTCCAAATTTCTGAAGTATACCTCCTCCTCCAAACCAAAGTTGATGAAAGAGCATGGGCAGATGTCATAGACAATATAGTAGTAGATAGCCATAGAGTCAAGGGGAATTTTTATGGCCCTTAAACAACATAAATTTTATTAAAAGGTTATTTCTGATTGCAATAGAGGAGTTACTATGTTTTCCCTAAAATTACTAATCTCCAATGTGATGATATCTGAAGATAGGGATATTTGGAAGGTAACTGATCATAAGGGTGGAGCCCTTATGATGGAATTGGTGACATTCTAAGAGACACATAGATCTTGCTTCCTCTGTTTCCAAATTTGGTAACAAAGACGATGGCTATGTGTGAGTCAAAAAGAGGGCCCTCCCAAGGCAACCCCGCTGTCAGACTTCCCAGTTTCTAGAACTATAAGAAAAAAATTTCTATTGTTTAAGCAACCCTGTCTATGGTACTTTGTTATAGCAGCCCAAGTAGATTAAGATGTGTACCCACTCAATCATCTCCAAGGAAAAAGAAAATGGATATAGTATATTTTAAAGACCAATGCATTATACCTATGTTCAACTCTAAAACAAAGGAAAACTGTTTGCCACACTAGTTGTACTAGTTTACATTTCCACCAATAGTATAAGAGTATGTTATCAAAGAAAGACAATCAGAAGCCCTTGGGGGGGAAAAAAAGCACTTAAAAGAGAGTCCTTCTTTGATAATTATTTGCTGTAAACTAGGCTTTGTTATTATTAGCAGAAAAGGTTTTATTTGGAATACTGAATACTGTACAGAGGAAAATATGAAGGGTCTTCAAAAGCTTCATGGAAAATGTGTATTATGCAAAACCTATGCATGGATTCCAAAATTTTTTGCTCCAAAATAAACTTGTACTTTTGTTTTTTTAAAAAAGGGATAATTACTAATATGGCAGATTTCTAAGGGGAAAAGCATCCACTTAAAACGTTATGGCTAAAAACATGAAAAAGAGACTATGATATAATATTACCACTTTTAGAAAATGAAATGCAATGTGTAGGTACCATGGGGAATTACAACCATTTAAAGTATATATGTAGGCCAGCAGGTGGCGTAGTGGTTAAAGCATTGGGCTCCCATATGGCCGACCAGGCTCAGACCTAGCAGTTTGAAACTCATGCTGCAGACCAGCAGTTGGTGTAATGGCTGTGTTGCTGGATTCCCATGTAGTTGACCACAGTTCGAATCCCGGACCCGGTGACTTAAACTCACACTAGGCGCTTGTGCATGCGTGCCTAAGATCCCAATAGGAGAATGGAGGAGACAGGATTACACATGTACATGCATGCCCAAAATTGGGAAGAAAAGGGATAGTGGCCTGGATAACCCCCCGGGGTCACTTTCCCTTTCACTGTCTGTGTCTCTCTGGTGAGTGCACGTGCCCTTTGGCAAAGACCTTAAAATAAGTAAATAAATAAAGTATATATGTAAACAATAAAGGACAGACAGCATCTACAGTCAATGAATCCTTAAGTGTTACTTATTTTTTTAGAAAGATTTTTGCTACAAGGTGTATGCACTAGCCAGAGAGAGAGAGATAGAAAGTAAGAAATCACCCCCTTGGGTGATGGCCGCACTGCAACCCCTTCTCCTCCATTCCCCTCTTGGGATTTTGGACACACATGAACATGAGCCCAGAGTGAGTTTTAAGTCTCCAGGCCTGGGACTCAAACTGCATTCGACTATGTGGGAGTCCAGCGATGTAACCATTACGCCATCTACTGGTCCCCCTTTAGTGTTATTAATAGAATGTTCTTATGATAAATAAAATTGATGATAAATAAACTGTGGAGGAATGAAAGTATCCATGAACATCAAACTATGAACCTAAATTAAAACCTAGCTGTGAAAGCACCATGATGCTGACATAAAATTTTTACTCAATACACTAGGCACAAAATAAACAACATATAAGAGATTATAAACATATGGTAGCAGTTGGTATACTCAACTCTGTTGTTTTTTTAGCATACTATAACTACTATTAATACAACTACAAATTTAGTTTAGAAAACCAAATAACAGTAGTAAGTGCAATTAAATACAAAAAACATGTCAGGGTTGGGTTCAGCAGATAATGTGGTGGTTAAGATGCTGGATTCCCGTGTGGTCATCTGCGGTTCAAGTCCAAGACCTGGCAGCTTGAAAATCACGCCTGGTACATGTGTGTATGTCCCACATCCTGGGAGGAGAATGGAGAAGGGAATGGGCATGGCCATCCACCCCAGGGGAGTGATTTCTCACTTTCCTTCTTTCTATCTTTCTCTGGTGGATGCACGGGCCCTATGGCAAAAACCTAAAAATAAAAAAATAAATAAAAATAATACAAAAAACATGTCAGGGCCTTAGCTAAATTCTTTCCATATATTATCATTAATCTTCACACAAATCCTTCAGAGTGGGTATTATAATTAGAATGCTGTTTTTTAAGACAGAAGGACAGCAAAGTCTTATATGCCTCCTGAAGGAAGTAAAATATATACCACTGTGAATAATTCTTGGCAAAAGACAAACAAAAGCAAAAAAAAAAAAAAAAAACAAAACAAAAAACCTCATTCATATCAAGTTTCTAGATCTATCTACTATTTTAAATGAAACCATGGAGACTCAACCTGTAAAACTCCAGACTGTGGTAAGATACAAAATAAGGGTTTTTTTTAACAAATAAACTGTAAGGGGAAAACATTCTGGGGGAAAACTTATTGATTAAAAGATATTAAAAGGCCATATTAACCATTAAGTACTTAGAACTTATTTAATCCTGACACAACGGTAAAAAAAAATCCCTTGATCAGAATTATTTGCACACTGGCCATATTATGTGATGTTATTAAGAAATTTTTCTGGGACCAGCTGATAGCGCAATGGTTACCTTGCTGGATTCCCACACAGTCAACTGCAGTTTTAGTCCTGGATCCAGAAGCTTAAAACTCATACTAGACGCATGTGCATACAGGCCCAAAATCCTGAGAGGAGAATGAAGGTGAAGGGATTTTGGTGTGACCATCCCCCAAGAGGTGATTTCTCACTTTCTGTCTCTCTGGAGAGTACACACGCCCTATAGAAAAAAATCTCGACCAAAAAGAAGAAGAAAAGAAAGAAAGAAGTGAGGGAAGAGGGACAACCCTATAGCTCGGTAGAAGCACTACACAAAAGAAGCTGGATCCTACATGGCTGATCAGAGCTGTAGTCCTAACCTCATCAGCTTAATAGCATGCTAGGAGTGTGCCAACCAGAGGCAGGAGGATCCTGACAGGATAGAGAATTTGGGGGGGAAAGAATTGTGATATGACTAGTCCCCATTGGGAGGTGCTCTTGCTCATGCTTTCTCTCACACGGATACACACATGTACCTTCACATAAAGACAGAGAGGAAAAAAATATGTGATTATTTTTACCAAGTTTTATTCAACACAACCACTACATATATAATACTCAAAAACTATCCAAAATTAAATTTAAGGTTAGTTACTAGTGTGGCTACACAGACTATAAATAATTTTGGGGGGAGAACAATATTCATTAAGCACAAGTGGCAAACAGTAAATAGACATGTATTGAAAAACTAATTGATTTGCTCAAATTTTAAAATGTCTACACTCAAATTGGAGAAAAAAAGTTTAGAATCACAACAAAATAAACTACAAATCAAATAATATCAAATTATTGGCTGAGGGGGGGGATGAGCATAAAAATTGAATATTTCACCAATGAATAAAGAAATATCTGAGAGTATATAGAAGAAAAAATGCCACATGTAATAACATTTTAAATATTGTAAAAAAATTATAAAGAAAATCAAACTATAAGGGTAATAATTGTAATGTATGAAGATTCTATTCAACCATATAAAATCTGAAGACCTCATTCATCCATTGAACTAGTAGTTTTTAACAACTATGGTCCAACCACTGTTCTAGGAGCTTAAAAAGAATTAGAATATCTTTGGTGGGGGGTAGGGAAGTTAGTGACCAGAAGGGGTCATGAGAGAGCTTAGTGAGAGGCTGGAAATGGTTTTTTATCCAGACTTAAAAGAGTGGCGGGTACTGGAGTGAATACAAATGTAGAAATTCATTGAGCTGTACATTTAAGATCTGTGCGCTTAGTATATGGAAGTTGCAAATCTTGGTTTTTTTTTTTAAAGCTCACTGTGTTGCCTTCTATTGTTGCCAACTGTTTTTAAACACTTCAATTTGAATTCAAAGAACCTTGAAACAAATTTCTGGCATAGCCAAAGAGTGTGATGACAGATGTTTTAAATAACCCAAGAGGAGAAAACAGAAGTAAACATTAAAATGAGTAGTCCTATTAATAGGAAAACTCAATTAAATCAGTGGATTCGACTCATCAATATATAAAAGTATTTTTTGATTCAATTACAACTTAATTATATTGTGACTTTGACAGGGTATAAAAGTAAGGAATGGGTGCTAAATAAAGAAGATATGGTAGAAAATAGAAAAGAATTTTAAAAGTATCACTGTAGGACTATATAATCTTTTCAAATCCTTTCTCTTCCTATGAGGAAAAAAAGAAAAGATCCAGTTATTTAGCTGAATCATGAACAATGACACAGAATTATAAATTTTTCCTTTCCCTTGGTCAGAGTAAAATAAAAAAATTATAGAGTGCTTCCTCAGTGATGACGAGAACTTGAAAAGCAAGGAAGGGAAAGGTTGCTGCTATGATTAACAGAGTAAGTCAGACAGCTTCCTGCTCAGAGCAATAACTGCTTTTTTATGGCAGTGAGTAGATTTCAGTTTGAAGGTGTAATTAAAAAAAAAAAAAAAAAGAGGAACACAGAGTCTTCCAATACACAGAACAGGTGCAAAGAGCTGCAGGTCAAGGGAGTCACAGTGAGTATGATGGACAGGAGAGGACAGGCTCATACTTCAAATTCTGTGGCCACATAAAGTGTCCAGATCCTGTGAGACCCAGGGTTGCGAGAGAAGGCTCAGAAAACACTGGCATTGGATTCCCTCCCTCCTGCATTGGTACAGGGGCTTAAGTCAGACAAAGTTGGTTTAAAAAACCATGATATTCTTGAACATCCCCACAGTATGGTTGGTCCCTTTGGGTAGGATTGATAAGAAACACAGAATCCTTCTAAAGTTTCACAATTACTTTTCCTATCTTTCTCAATTGTCTAATTATTTTATCCATACCAAGTTCCAAGGGAATGATGCAAATAGGCCCAGATGAATACCTGTGTAAAGCAGTGGTTTGTAATACAGGACAAAAATTCTGAGCCTAGGGAACCTACATAGTTTATATGGAGAAGCAAGCATGCCTGCCTCTTCCTCAGGAGGAACATGCTATTCCTTCCTTCCAAGACTGTTCACTACACAAACATCCTTGAAAAGACAGTCTACAACAAAGGGTAGTTAGTACTTCACTTGCAAAGTATGTAGGAATAAAAGAGATTGATAAAGAATTGTCTTACAAGAGTCTGTTCACACTGTCCACTTCACTATTAATACAACACCCTAAGCATTTTACCTTCTATTTTGTGTTACTGATAACAGAAGACCAATACATCAGTGATTGATTCACCAGCCATTCATAAGATTTCACTTTTAGAAATGTCTGAGAACGTTGATTAGCAGAATTTTGTCTACGTGCTTTTAAACAGTTTGTAGAATCTTTATATGTAAATCATAGCTCATCAAATCCAGTCTTAATTATTGAGTGCCTTTTGCACTGGTATTACTATCACCCAAAAAGTTTTGGGATTTTTCTCAATTTTTTGGTCACATGCACGTGTGTGTGCATGCACACATATGGTATTATTTTTTACATGGGGTCTTACTATATTACATTCCTGTCAGCCTCCTGAGTAGCTGGGACCACAGGCATGCACTAGCACACACAGCTTTTTAGTGGGCTGGGAATTGAACCTGGGCCTCCCAAGTGGCCCCAGTCTGTGAAGCAGCAGCATCTAGCATGTGCTACCACAGCTGGGCCAGGAATTATTAATTGAGTCAAGTGACTACTGTATAAATGGCACATCCTAAAATAAGAGATACTGGTCACATCAATGGAGAAAGCTACAAAAGACAAGGAAGCATAACAGAATCACCTTCCCATATAGTACTCTTTTTTTTTTTTCACACCACAGTCCTTTTTTCTCCATTTCTCCCCTCATCAGGATTTTGGGCACACTCACACACACATGCCCGGCATGTTTTCAAAACCACTAGAGCTGGGATTCAAACCTCAATCTTCAACAACTGTGTCAGAAAATCAGCTTGTCTTTAGGCAACCTCAGTCAAGGAAGGTCCCATGTTGGCCTACAAAAGCATAGCAACTTTAAACTTCACCGTATTTTCTCTCCTCATCCACTTCAAGCTATACCACAATCCTATGCTAGAACTAGTGGCCAAAGTCTAAGAAAAAGGTAGTCTACCTCTTTGAAAAAGCAGTACAAAGTTACTATACCACCACTTCACTTCAACCTTTTTTAAATTATGCCAAAGCTAAAATAAATATGAAATTTGCATTTGATAAATTTTTTAAAGGTTTACAAGTTCTTTCTTATACTAAAGTTTCTGCCTAGGGACAAAAAAATTTTAAGGCATTCACAAATTGTAGTCAGAATCTGCCGCAGGATATGAAGATGCATAATATGAAGAACACCAGATAATGCTGAAACTGAAGCAAACATTTAATAATTAAGTCTAGGGTCAGCAAGTGGTATGGTAAGTTAAGGCACTGGATCCCACAAGAGCAATTCTGCAGTTCAAGTCCCTGACATGGCAGCTTGAGAAACACACCTGGCACCTGTTCATGTGTGACCAAAATCCCAAGAGGAGAATGGAGAAGGAACTGCAGTATAGCCATTTCCCCGGGAGGGTGATTTCTCACTTTCCTTCTCTCCCTGTCCCTTGCTGGCAAGCACTTGTGCACTATAGCAAAAATCTAAAAAAGAAAAAATTAAATCTGGAATCCCTGTTAATTTTCTCCTTTTAGGAATTGGTTAATATCTCATATTCTCCACCAAACAAATCATTTAGTGATCAGCTATGTATCAATCGAAATCTAACAAAGCTCAGAAGGTATCTCAGATTTTAAAAATCAGCTAAAACTGTTTGATGACCTAAGACATGACATAAGGTAACCATTTGTACTTGCCTTAGAATAGCAGTTCCATTCCAGATCTAGATTATCAACCTACCTACCACTACATTACCTCCTAGGAGGTCACATGAAAAACCAAGGCACAATTAGAAAATCACATTCTTTAGGGAGGAGAGAAGGTCCTCCCAATAAGATTAAATTTATCGCCAGTGGCCAATGATTTAAACAATCATGTTTACATAATGAAGTCTCCATAAAAACCTAAAGGACAGGGTTCAGACATCTTCCAGATAGCTGAACACATGGAAGGTCCTGGAGGATAGTACACCCCAAAAGGGCATGAAAGCTTTATGCCCCTTCCCACTTGCCTTGCCCCATGCATCTCGTCCTCTGGAGTCTTTGTAATATCCTTTAAAATAAACAGGTAAATCTAAGTGTTTTCCTGAGTACCATGAGGCACCCTAGCAAATAAATGGAACCCGAGGAGGGCAGGGGGTTGTAGAATCCTGATTTACAGTGGATTGGTCAGAAGCACAGATAAAACCACCTGATGCTGTGACTGGCACTGGAAGCAGGAGTTGTCTTATGGGATTGAGCCCTCCACCTGTGATATCTGACAGCATCTTCAAGTAGATACTGTCAGATTTGAATTCAATTCAAAGACACCCAGCTAGCATCCACTTAAGAATAGCTTGATTGGTAATTGGGGTGAAAAAAAAAAAAAAAACATTCACAGTTGGTCACAGAAATATTGTTGATTGTAGTATGAGAGCAGAGAAAAAAGTGATATTCAACAGAAAACCAAAATAGGCTATCTTTAAATGAGGAAACAAAATCAAAGTTCAAAATATTTTTAAATAAACTTACAAAAGTAAAATCAATGTCAGACACCTAGAACATAAAACACCATAGTACAATAAGTAAAATAAGTGTAATATCCACATACGTGTTTTCTAGCTAAGCGTTTGTAATTCCATTAGATAAGATCTATCATATAAATATCACATAATGTAAAGTGTTTTGGTTTTGGTTTGGATTTTTTAAGGATCAAATTTGATTGGAATCATAATGAGAAAAAAATGTGTTTAATCAGAAATATAATTTCTACCTTAATTTTAGTTTGGCTCATACTCTCCAAGGTACTTTCTTTGAAGCTCCAGCTTCATTTCTTCCTACCCACCAGCAAATGAAAGATGTGTGATCAACCACATGATTAGTACTGAGAGGAGAGACATTTCTAAAAATATCCATATGAGCAGCTGACTGACATTTCCATTTGTCTGACCGGTCTTATTCTCTACAGCAATCTTCTAAAAGTGAATACAGGAGTGGACAAAGCAACCAACACCTGGGTGCTGTTTTAAAACTAAGAATGGTATTCATTAATCTGAGATTTTTTTTCTTACTTCCATTTACACATAGACAGAAACTAAATTAAATGCAATCTCTAACATTTTTCTTCAATTCAGTATGTTCCCACTGAGCATATAGTTCTGGAAACTGCCATTAGAGTTCCTCAGATGTTTGTACAAAAGACTGCTTAAGGCAAGGCTAGAATATCCTTGATAAAGAGAGACAGGAGAGGGAGGAAAGGGAACATGTGATTTTAAAGTAATTGAAAAGTGTAGAAATTTCATTTCCTGACAAATATCTGATTCGGTTTTTAAACACTAGCTTTCTGGTACACACTTCTTGCAGCTCCAATTTACTGGCCTACTACATCTTTTGATAAAGAGAAGTCCTTACTTTTAATTTCATTTCCACCCGTTTTTTTGTTTTTCATTTTTGTTTTTTGTTCCCCCCCCCACACCCCCTCGCTATAGGGCATGTGCACTTGCCAGAGACAGAGAGGGAAAGGAAGAAAGCATCCCCCAGGGTGGATGGCCATGTGGCAATCCTTTCTCCTCTATCTATCCTTGTCCTGGGACTTTGGCCATGCACACATGTGCACCCAGCATGTTTCTCAAGCTGCAGGGTCTGGGACTTAAACTGCACAGCCGACATATGGGCTCCAGCTGCCTCAACCACCATGCCGCTAAAATTTTAACTGACAATATAAGCGTTGGTAAGGATGAGGAGCAGTTGGAACTCTCATACACTGCTGGCAGGAACACAAAATGAAACAGCAACTCTTAGGTATTTCACCCAAGAAAAATGGAAATATGTCCACTCAAAGACTTATACAAGGATTTTCATTACTGCTGCATTTATGACAGCCAAAAAATAGAAGCAAGTCATATGTCTATTAACAGATGAATGGATAAACAAATTGTAGGGTTTTCACTCATACAGTGGAATATTATCCAGCAATAAAAATGAATAATCTCAAAAATATGCTAAACAAAAGAACCTAGGCAAGAGTACATACTCTGTGATTCCACTTAATATGAACATTAGAAAAGACAGTCTGTAGTGACAGAACTCAGATCAGTTGCTGTCTGGGGGGAAGAGTGAAAAGGGGACAATATTAGGTGCAAAGGGGCACCAGGGAACTTTGGGACTTATGGAAATGTTCTATTATCTGAATTGTCATAGTAGTTACATTAGCGTATACAATTGTCAAAATGTATCAAACTACACATTTTAAGTACATTCATTGTATTCTTTTTTACTATTTACATTTAATCACCGTACATCTTTACAGTGTGCAAAACATGTTTTTTTCCCCAGCACAAATATGATGGCATATGAATCAAGACAAAAACATTACCCTATTATCATCAGCAAATAACTTTTCACTTTTGTGTAAATTAAGCGTATTGTGTTTTTCCCCGTTCCCCTCCCTCCCCACTATTACCCACCCCCATGACTCCACACCCACTATCTCTTCTATCCACAGTTGCCTGCTCTGCTATTATACCTTCCAATCTTTCAGTTTCTGCTGTAGAGCACAGATATTACATATAGAGAGAGACATACAAAGACTGTCTTTCCTAGTCTGGCTTGCCTCACTTAGCATTAAATCTTCCATATTCATCCACTTTGTATCAAATGTCAGGGTCTTATTGTTTTGTTTTTACTTAATGGCTGAATAGTATTCCATAGAGTAAATATGCCACATTTTTTCTCAATCCACTCATCTACTTTGGGACATTTGGACTGATTCCATGTCCTAGCAATTGTAAATAATGCTGCAATAAACAGGGATGTGCAAGTGTTTTTCTGACTGAGGGTATTACTAAGAGTGGAACTGCTGGGTCCTATGGTAGTTCTATTTATAGATTTCTGAGGAATCTACATATCATTCTCCACAGTGGTTGTATTAATTTAAATTCCCACCAACAGTGTAGAATAGTTTCCTTTTTACCACAGCCTCACCAGCACTTATCATTATTAACATTATTTTAAATGTTAGCTATTCTGATTGGGGTTAAGTGGTATCTCATTGTGGTTCTGATTTGCATTTCCCTTATGATAAGAGATGTCTAGCATGTTTTCATATGCTTTTTGGCTATCTATATATCTTCCTTGGAGAGTTATCTGTTCAGCTCATTAAAAAAAAATTATTTTTGCAGGTAAGGTGCTTGAGTTTCATGTATATTCTGGTTATCAGTCCCTTATCTGAGGTATAGTTTGAAAATATATTCTCCCACTCTGAGAGTTGTCTTCTCTAATTATTGTTTCTTTTGCTATACAGAAGCTTCACAGCCTAATATAGTCCCATTTGTCTATTTGTCTATTATTGCCTGTGCTTGAGAGGTCTTCTTTAAGAAGTCTTTGCCTACTGCAAGAGTAGTTCCTGTGTTTTCTACCACTAGTTTTATAGTTTGAGGTTTTATGTTTAGATCATCAATTCATTTTGAGTTGATTTTTGTAAGTGGTAAGAGATAAGGGTCTAGTTCCATCATTCTACAGGTGGATATCCAGTTCTCCCAGCACCACTTGCTGGAGAGATTTTCTTTTTCCTACTAGGTTGTCTTGTGCCCTTTGTCAAGGATCAGTTGGCTGAATGTTCTGAGATTTATTTTGGAGTTCTCAATTCTCTTCCATTGGCCTACCTACCTGTTTCTGTGCCCATACCATGCTGTTTTAATTATCACAGCTTTGTAATATGTTTTGAGGTCAGGAAGTGAGATGCCTCTTACTTTGTTCGCCTCACACACTATTGCTTTGGTGATACAGGGCCTTTTATAATTCCAGACAAATTTTATGTTTTTTTTTTTCTATGTCTGTGAGGAATATCTCTGATAGTTTGATTTGAATTATATCGAATTTGTAGATTAATTTGGGTAGGATCGACACCTTGATTATATTAATTCTTGCAATCCAGGAACATGAAATGTTTTCCACTTTTTTGTATTATTTTTAATTCCTTTTTCAAGCGTTTCATAGTTTTCCTTGTAAAGGGCATTTTATTCTATATAAATTATACTAGAATAATGTAGTTTGGTGGCTTTTGTGTGTGTTTATAAGAGTGACTGCTGGGCTGAGGGGTGCAAAGCAGAAAAGACTATAGAAGAAACAAAGAAAGGCAAATAATACTATTTAATGCAGTGTTTTAAATATCAGAAAGTTCACATTCTAGTATAGCTAAAACTAAGAGGGTAACCTAGAGAACTCATTGTTTCATCTGTAAAATTGGATAACCCACAGGACAGCTGTAAAAATTAGATGAAATCATCTTAACACTGTGTGTATGCTGCTATATCAAAGCAACACAACTCATTCTAATATGAATCTGTCTCTACCGATGTTAAGTGTTAAGGTGAAGCAAAGAAAATAAGCAACATCTACATGGAGTAAATCATGAAAGAATTCCTAGAGGAAATAATTTCAGACACAAGTTTTAAGAGTAGAGAAGGAAATACATGGAAAGAAAGGAGGTACTCCAGGTGGCGGGGATGATAATGTGCAGAAGAATGGAGGCGTAAAGGAGCAAGTCGGGTGCAGGAGATGGCAAAATTAGTGTGCCTGTGGCAGCAAGTCCATATATGGGAATAATAAAAAGACCAGGGTAATCTCTCTGTCTGACGCAAATCTCATTTAAAATTTACAGTAGTATTCAAAATTGTAACTTCATCCAAAGGATGCTATGAGATAAACATAATCAACTGTTTAAAGTAGGGAAAAAGAGAAAGTTTTGTCTTTCTATTGGAAAACAATGTGAATGCTTACAATCACCAGTTTCAGACTCTTGGAGGTTAGCCATAATCCTGTGTCAAAGAGAAAAATAATTATTAAAATATATTTATAGCTCAGCAACATATGGACTTACTGTGCAGCTGTCACTGTGCTCCTGAAATTATCAAAGCCTTTACAATGTGCAGAATTTAAATTCTTTAAGTGACTGTTATTTTGGAAAACAAGGTATGAAAATTCTCCCCAGATAACTATTCAGCTACAAAAGAAAAAAAAAAAAAAGTATCTCATAGAATAGTACTTAAAAGGTAATAGGATGCTACAATTGCGTTCCAAGAGATCTAATATGATCAAGATCTGAATTCTTTGGCATTTACAGTTTTAAAGTGTTTTTACATTTATACATTTAAGAATGTTTAATAAAAGAATGCAGGGTTAGCATTTCATGGAGTTAAACTATTAAATCTTTATTAAGATTCTGCATATGTGACACAGCAATGCCTTTCTATACACGCATGTGTTGTTAGCCATGCAGATACATTCTGAGAAATGATTCACTAGGCAATTTCTTCATTGTGTGATCATAGAGTATACTGACACAAGCCTGGACAATACAGCCTACTATACTCCTATACTACATGGTATAGTCTACATGATCCTTATGGGATCACTGTCCTTTGTGCACTCCATTGTTGACAGAAACATCTTATGTAATGACACATAACTACATTTTATTTATAGAAAAAAATGTTCTTTCCAATGTCTTATTTTTGGGGAGCAAAAGACAAGATAGTAGTAACTTGAGCTAATTTAGCCCTCAAATTGAGAGAAATGTACAATGAGAGAATGTGAATGAGATATGCAATGAGAAGTGAAATACTGAAGAACAATAGCGCTGGCCTTTAAACAGAGTAGCAGTGATGGATCTACACTGAGGACAACAAAACCACAGACCTAGAGACAGCATGTGCCATGGAGGTTGAGGTGCTGGATTCCACATGGCGAGGTTTGCAGTTCAATTCCTGGACTCAGCAGCTTGAAAGTCATGCCAGGCATGTGTGCATGCGTATTCAAAATCTTGGGAGGAGACTGGAGGAGAAGGTATTACGGTGTGGCCATTACTCCTGAGACATGATTTCTCTTCCCCCCGCCCTGGAAAGCACACATGCCCTATAGCAAAACCCAAAAACACTACAGAATTATACCTAGTTAGCGGCTTTGGCTCAGAGGAGTATATGTGGATGATAAAGAATGACCTTAGCTATCCCTACTTTCTTGAGTCAAATATTATATATCAGTGTACTTGCTGAAATACAAATACTTAAGAAAGTTTACTGATGTGCTATATCGTTGAGAATCATGAAGATTTTACCTTTAAAATGATCTCTTCGTGATAGTATTTTACACTATATTTGTCAAAATATTTACTATATTCTCATATATATATATTTTTTTTTTCCTATTTTAAGAAACAAAAACTAGAAAAAAGTTAAGATTACAAATAAAATATTAGTTAATACTTGCCACTAGCTGTTTCTTGTTTTTGTGTTGTTATTTTTGAAAGGAGATTTTAAGAGCTTAAGTTTTTTTGTGTGATTTTGTTTTGTTTTGTTTTAGATTTTTGTCATAGGGCGCATGTACTCAGTGGAGAGAGACAGAGTGACAGAGAGAAGGCAAGTGAGTGAGAAATCACCCCCTAAGGGGGATGGTTACACCACAATCCCTTCTCCTCCATTCTCCTCTCAGGATTTTGGGCATGCACACACACATGCCCAGCATGTTTTTTTAAGCCTCTGAGTCCAGGACTCAAATTGCATAGTTGGCCATGTAGGATCCCGTGCCTTAACCACCATGCCACCTGCTGGTCCTATTTATAATTTTTAAACAGGGAACTGGGAACTTTTTTAAATCAAATTCAAAAATTATTAACATGCCGACAGGCAACATGAGACCAATCTCTTTTATTTAAAAAGTTTTATCACTATAAATGAACCTATTTCATTTAGAAACTCTACACACACATAGAGAAAGACAGAGATGAGAAATCCTTTAGACTGCTGAAATCTAGACTCTAGACAGAGAAATATCAAATTGCTAACAAGTGGGCCATTTTGCACAGAATATGGAGTCTTTGGCAACAAAAACTAACTTCATGAGTTTCTATAGCTGCTGAATTCTATATTGAGCACATGTTGATATAATAATAGTAATTTTTCTATTAAAAAATTTTAGACAAATACATTTTACCCAAAAAAAGAAAATGCAATCCCAGAATGGCTTCTTTCTCTTTCTCCCACATACATGCATGCACATACACACACACATGCAAAGATATTACTTCATAAATGGGATTAACCTTGAAATTACCTTGTCTTCACATTAAGCATGATCTTCCTTCAACAAATAGCATAACCTTAACATGTTACAATTATGCAAACCAGTTAAAGAAGTCTTAACTATGAAATACATTTAAAGATATTTTTCTTTAGATACATTACAGTAATAGAAAGCAAATCAATGTATTTATAATGAATAAAAGTATAATTTTTAAATTATTTAAATTTTAAATTATGCATACTGCTAAAATGGTTATAATCATGTAAAAAAAGAGAGCATTCTTAGTAAGTTAAACATTCCCCCAACCTCCTCCAAGAGCTGATTATAATACCATGGTACTCTTTGCAAGCTGGTAAAGACATAGGGAAACTTGAGCCCAGTCGTCTAGGTAAATTAGGAATGTCAGAATCAGTATGTCCATCAATGAGATTTTTACATATTATAGCTCTCAATAGACTCTTACACTGGTTACTGCCTCTCAAGTTTATTTATATTTACTTCTCATAATGTTGGAAAAATAAGTATCTCTCCAAAGAGTAAGGTATGTCTTTAACGAGTAAATTATGTTTCTTCGTTCCTTCACTCTCAATTTCCAAGTGAAAACTATTCCTGTAATCTCAGTGCAACTACTCACATAAACATCATTCACCACCAAATATAACGTTCACCTTACACCATTCTGTTCTTCAAGGACTCTCCTGATATTCTAGTCCTTCTGTGTCTAACTAGTCCTTTGTTTCTTTCACTAGTTTCCATTAGTCTGCCTAGGACTAAAGTGTTAAATTAACTCGGGGTTTCAGGGCTACCAAGTGGCACTGGACATACTGATTCTGACATTCCTAATTTACCTAGACGACTGGGCTCAAGTTTCCCTATGTCTTTACCAGCTTGCAAAGAGTACCATGGTATTATAATCAGCTCTTGGAGGAGGTTGGGGGAATGTTTAACTTACTAAGAATGCTCTCTTTTTTTACATGATTATAACCATTTTAGCAGTATGCATAATTTAAAATTTAAATAATTTAAAAATTATACTTTTATTCATTATAAATACATTGATTTGCTTTCTATTACTGTTAAGGGCACTGGACTCCCACAGGGCCGAATACAGTTTGAGTCCCGGACCTGGTGATTTCTTTCTCACTTTCCCTCCCTCTCCGGTCAAATTAAAATAAATAAATAAATAAATAAATAAATAAACAAGTAAATAAATAAATTAATTAAAAGGTCAAAAAAAGTAACTCATGGGTTCATTCTAACAGAGCTTCTTCTCTTTCACTCTCAACTACCAACTTTTTTCAGTGAGTTTTTGTCCATATCACCAGCCTATAACTTTTTTGTGTGTTCAGAAACCGTATACTTAATGGTCTACAGCAGAAGTTTAGAAACTTTAGGATGGGGACCAGCAGTTGGTATAATGGCTTAGTCGTTGGACTCCCATGTAGTCTATTATGGTTCGAGTCCCGGACCCGGTTGCTTAAACTCACTCCGGGCATGTGTGCGTGTGTGCCCAAGATCCCGAGGGGAGAACGGAGGAGAAGGGACTGTGGTGTGGCCATCCCCTCTCGGGGGTGATTTCTTGCTTTCTGTCTGTCTATCTCTGTTTGTCTTCTTGACGAGCACACGCACTGTATATCAAAACGTCTAAAAAATAATCAAAATCAAAATCAAAAACAAAAACACTTTAGGATGGATTGGGATTATCTGAGGGGTTTCTGTAGGTCTGGGGTAAAACCAAGAATATGTATTCCTAGTAAATTACCAGGTGACACACAGCACCACTGGCCTACAGGATTCTCCCTTGGAGAGGTTTTCGCTATAGGGCGCGTGCGCTCGCCAGACAGACAGAGAGAGACGTAGAGACAGAAAGCGAGAAATCACCCCCCAGGGGTGGATGAGCCACAGGTACCTTAATTTCAACAAAACCTAACATGTTTCCCACCATCTACCATTATCACCTTCCAAACCATTCCTTACACGAAACCTAGAGAGATCATTCAAACTTTGATCATTTCACTACTTTAAAATTCTCTAGTCTTCCAAGGGATCTTAGGACAAAAATCAAATCCTTAATTAACATGGTCTCCAGGCTCAGGATCTAGGCCCTGCATCTAGCACTACACTGCTATCCCTCTCCTTTTACTTATACTCCATTCACAGTAGACTCTTTAATTTTCTAGCAAAGGCCTTGCTGGTTCCAGGATCTTTAAATAGGGTGTTCTGCCAGAAATAGTCTTTACTTTGCCTCAGCTAGAGTCACTTTCTTTGTCTCTCCTCCCTCACTAGGTCAGCAAATTCTTTTACCGCCCTTATTTCTCTTAGTACTTTCCACAATGGTGATTACACAGGGAATTGTGCAATTTGTTTACCATCTATTCTCTTCTCCTTCCTCACATACAAGCTCAAGAAACACAGAGAGCACATCTTTCCAGCTCCTACTGATTTTCAACCTCTTTCATAGAAATTTGCACTCAGATCTGTCAAATTAATGGTCTTAAAACTAATATTACATTTTTTTTAACTGCAAAGGGGAGAGTATTATTAAAAAGATATTAGAGGACCAGCAGGTAGCATGGTAGTTAAGGGGGACTCCCACATGGCTGACCATAGTTGGTGTCCTGGACCCAGCAGTTTGAAAATCACACTTGGTACATGTGTGCGCATGCCCAAAATCCTGAAAGAAGGGATTGCAGTGTGGCCAACCCCCATGTGGATGATTTCTCACTTTCTCTCTCTCTTTCTGTCTCTCTCTGGTGAGTTCATGTGCTCTATGGAAAAAAAAACTTAAAAAAAAAAAAAACCTAGAAGCATTTTTTAATATCCTTTAATACAAATAAAGGACACTTCATCTCCATTTGGAAATTTAAATAGTAATGTACCAAAATATAAAATGAAATCTTCATATCACAGTTTCTCTGTAACAAGATATGTATATTAATTTTTATTATCTGTATCAAGTGTAGCATGCATCAATATCCAAAAGCTATTCACCCAAATATAATGCAGCCTAAAGTAATATTAAAAACAAACAAGCAAACAAAAAACTTAGATGCAAGTCTACATCAAAGAGTATATTCCAATGGGGTAGCTACCCAGAATCAAACCTAGCCATGGTCAACCACAAATTACATAATAAATATTAACAAAACCAATAACTAAGTTATCCTGCAAACCTCTACCAATCTAAGTGGAAAACAATACTAACAATAACAATGTTAAGATATAATTTTAATATAACAGAATGTACATTCAAATAAAGATCAGCTCTATTCAGAGTAATCCCTTTCAGAGCCTATTTCAAGTTGTCATCACACACAATCTGGAACTTCTCTTTCCTACCCACTTTCTTAACTGCCTTATAAATGAAACAAAAAGAATAGGTTTCATCCTTTCTTTTTTTTTTTTTTTTTTTTTTTTTTAAGTTTACTTTTTCCACAAGCAACACACGCAGAGACAGCATCCTGAAAAGGGACCTGATGTTGCAATCCACACCTAGTCTTCAATCAGCCCAAGAACACGGGGAAACTCCTGCCCAGTGTATTCTGGGAGGTCACAGACTTAAACCAGAAGCCTTCCCATGTGTGACTGTCTTGTAGAGCATGTTTTACTGTTGCACCACTGAGGTCACTACTTATTTTTAGCTAAAAATGGCATCCATCATTTTGATCCCTAATTGTACACATAAGATTTGCTTCAGAATGACTTTCCCTTTTTCCAAATACCAAATCAAGATGTAATTTGCCATCTCGGATTGTAGGTTAAAAGAATGAGATTAAAGGCATTAAAGAAATGTCAAAAAGATAGTGCCTAAATGATTCTTGAACAACAGTGAAATTACCAAAATAAATTCAAGATAACTTTGAACCAATTATCTCTTAGACACATAAGTTCTAGTCTTTATTTAAAAACCAGCCATATCTCTATTTTAGGCACAACTTATAGACAGGCCTGATATCTGACTTCCAGTTTTCCTGAGTGATGAAGCTGCAATGCAAAAGCACATTTATTATAAATTACAGATTAAGTAATGAAATAAATTTTAAGAATAAAACCTAGTGGTCTAATATAACAACATGGCTTGGGGAGTCACTATGGTATACTAAAAAGAACATGGCTGTAGAATAAAACCATCTATTTCAAAGCTATTATAAAGATTATATTACATAATACAGTACCTGATTGGAATTCTAGCCCCTGATACCGTCAAAAAACCCTCGAAAGAACCTAATAGGCTGTCTGCTCCAAACTCTTCATTTTACTAAGACCCAGATAGACTAAGTGGCTTGCCAAGGTCACACAGTTACTCACTAGGAAAGATAATACTTCTGGCAGGTTTCTTATTTTCCCAATGTATCTGTTTACTAAATCAGTTGGCGTTTGTAATGCTACGTTTCATAGACCTGTGACAAAGGATCTCAAAGAGTAACTCAAGGCCTCTTAAGGACAGTGCTTGCAAATATGATATTTGTAACCAAATATCAGTAATTTAGTTATATATGTTAAACATTTTTATATTTAATTTTAGGTATGTTAAAGTATAGTTCAAATTCACCTGATTACACATAAATTTTTCTTAAAAAGTTACTTTCTAAGGAAAATATAAACCTTATTTTGAATTAAGATACTGAAAAATAGTGCTTCTCATTTATTAAATATGGTAATTATTCATAATAAACCAAAAGAGTTATCCAGTTTTCTATAAGCAAAAATTCATACTTAAGCTGTGACTTCATTATTAAGGATCAAAGCTTGATATACAAGATCTAAAGTTAATTCAAGACAGTCTGAGGAATTTTATTACTGATACCAGTCCCAAAAGCAATTTCTTCGTATTTTGATACAGACTAAGAATAGCTTTCTATCTTGGACATGAAAGGAAAATGAGTGTCTAGGTGTCTAACTGTGGCCTAGATGCTTTTTGGTTTTGAATTCTAGGTATAAATTACCACAACCAAAGTACTCATCATCTCTAATTTATAACGTAAGTAACTAAGACACTTAATTACACTTCTGTGTGCCAATTCAAAAAGCACCTTTGAGAACTAACATAATCTTTAATATCTGAATTAAGAAAACTACCAAAATGAAAAACTGTGGTAGTAACTTTGAGATGATGACAATGAAAAAATTCTTAGTGAATATTTTAAGAAGCATGTATTTCTGCATTTAATCCAAATCATAATTTGTCTTATAGTCACAAAACATATCACTGATTAATTTCAGTTTATGAGTTTGAAGAGACTAATTACAACTTTTGTGAATTATGAAGAAGCCTCCAAAAAATAACCAAATAAACAAAACCTTGATAATTAAAATGCTAAATATATTAAGCAATCAACTTCTTAAATCAATCTGTTTTTATAGAGGAATTTTTTCTCAATGATGACAGAGTATTTTTTTTAAGAATTTTTATTTTATTTATTTATTTACTTTTTAGGTTTTTGCCATAGGGTGTGCGCTTTCCAGAGAGACGGAGAGAAAAAGTGAGAAATCACTCCTGCCCCACCCCAACCCAAGCCCCAGCCTGTGTAGATGGTCACATCACAATCCAGTCTCCTTCATTCTCCTCCTGGGACCACACCTGGCATGAGTTTCAAGCTGCCAGGTCCAGGACTCAAATCATGGTTGACCATGTGGAAATCTGGCACCTTGACCACCAAGCCATCTTCTGGACCATCATTACTAATTTTAAAATTTTGCTATAGGGCATGTGAGGTCACCAGAGAGAAAGAAGAAAAAGACAGGGAAAATGAAAAAGCAAGCTCTCGGGTCCGGACTCATACTGTGGTCAGTCATGTGTGAGCCCAGTGCCTTAACCACCACACCACCTACTGGGGACCAGTGTTTTGTTTTGTTTTGCTTTTTTAATTCCTAAATCCTAATCATAAAGTCTTTGGAAATAAAGATATAAGAATCATAACTACCAGGACCAGCAGTTAGCGTAATGGCTGTCGCTGGACTCTCATGTAGTCGACTGCGGTTCACATCCTGGACCCGGTGGCTTAAAACTCATGCTGGGCGCGTGTGCGTGCATGCCCAAGATCCCGAGAGGAGAATGAAGGAGAAGGGATTGCGGTATGGCCATTCCCCCTGGGGGGTGATTTCTCACTTTCTGTCTCTCTGTCTCTCTCTGTCTGTCTGGTGAGTGCACGCGCCCTATAGCAAAAACCTCTCAAAAAAAAAAAAAAAAAAAAAAAAGAATCATAATTACCCAAATAATCAAACTTTGAAAATATTTAAAGTATTACCTAATGCTAAATAATGCTAAACATTCTATTTTAACATTATAGTACTATTTACTTATCAGAGACATATAAAAACTGCATATATTTAAATATACATCTTTATTCTATTTAAAGTTTGCAGAACAGTGAGAAAGTACCAAAATTATAAACATAAGAAAAAGCAATAAAAATTCGGTCAGTCAAGAAAGAAATCAATGATGACAACATATACCTGAAAGAAAAAATGTTTAGGATACAAACAAAAGATAAAGCAAGAGACATACAAACACTATCTGATCTACTCTCTGCATTCTAAAACCAAGTTTCACGCAATACAGAGATGTTCATAAAACAGTCAGTAATCAATCCACGGCCATAAGAAACATTTAAAATTCTGACTTCCTCTACAGAGCAAATAAAGAAACCGCAAAAGAGCCAATTTATATTCTAAGCTACTTTAAATTTCAAAGAAGTATTTACTGTGTAGGTTTTATAATACCTTATATAATCAGGCCAAATCTGAAGGTTTAAGCCTTCCAAATCACAATCCCTCTGACAGGATTTTAACTTCAAAGCAGTCAGTATTTTAAAATTTTGAATTGTAAGATCTTTGATTGCAGGAGAATTGTAACTCCAATAATAAAAGGCACACATTCCAATAATTAAAGCAATAAATACTGAAAATAATTTCAGAGTTTCATGAGAGAATTGAACAAAGTTAAAAGGTGAATGCAGCAATATCACAGAAGAGGAAAGAAAAGGACATATTTCCATTTATTTACCAGGTTAATTTGCAATACTACTCTAAACTCGATCGATATAAAGCCTGTAGACTCAGAAAAGTAGTCCTGGAAAGGAAAAGAAATCAAAGAAATGTTTAAAATAATGCTAAGACAAAATTTTAGTATAAAATGAAAGGAGCAAATGAGAACTTAAGCCATCAATAAGAGTACCAAAGAATCAGCCTGATAATGCAGCAGTTAAGCCCTGGGCATATGGAGCCAGATCCCACATGGCGAAACATAGTTCAAATACTGAACCCCACAGCTTGAAAAATATGCTAGGGGCATGTGTGAGTGTGCCCCGAATCTTGATGGTATGAAGAGATGAAGGAAAAAGCATTGCAGCCTGACCACAACTCACTGGGAGTTGCATTCATTCATTCATTCTCTCTTCTTTCCCACCCCCTGAGTGAGCACACATGTCCTGTGACAATAAAAAGAATAAAAACAAAAGTACTCAAGATAATAAAGTAGAAGAGAAGGAAAATAACAGGAAAAAAAAAAAAAAAAGAAAAACCTACTGAACCAAAGAATCTATCACACTTAAGGAGAGAATGTAAATGAAAAGGAATTATACATAAGGATATGAGGTCTAGGCGCAATTGAGAAACAGAATGAAAGTAAAGTCTTCTGAATAGTCAAAATGTCACATAGCTCATGTGATTAGAACTGCAATGCCATGTGACCATTTAGGGTCACATTATTTTACACGTGACCCTAAATGGTCTCATTCAATTTCCAAATAGCAAATCAGAAATAGTAAAGGAATCATAATAACATGTGTGAGTTGGGGTAGATGACAATAAAGAAATGAAAACTTAGAAGCAAATAAGAATTCATAAAGTAGTCAAGTTTTAAACCAACTGGCATAAAGATACAAAAACCTGTACCAATCAATAGCAAAGGTACATCCCTTTTTTTAAAAAAGAATTACTTTATTTAACTTTATTTATTGTTTATTTTATTTTAATGTGACCAGAGAAGGACAGAGAGAGAGAGAGAGTGAGAGAGAGAAGGTGAAAAAAAAGCATGCCAGCAGGTCCAGAACTCAAACTGCAGCCAGCCGTGTGGGAGTCCAGCACCCTTAACCACCATGCAACCTGCCTGCCCCCATCACTATATTTTAACACTGTATAAGTTACCATAATTTCTATGGATAAATCTGCATTAACAAAAAGTAGTTGAATGAGCTCTGTATCTTCTGCTTAAGAAGCTAGAAAAACACTTCTAATAAAATATGGTGGGCTGACCCCACCATGGTAGCTCAAGCTGTTAATACACTGCTCCGCATGCTGGGACAATACGGGAGGCCTGGGTTCAATTCTCAGTTCAACCTAAAGGCCAAGAATGGTGGCATGTGCCCTTAATCTCAGCAATGCCAGGAGGCTGAGGTGAGATCACAACAGTGAAATCCTGTCTAAAAAATAAAAAAAGGTTATAGACTAAATATAAATTTTACATCATTACTCCAGATAATCCACTGAAATAAAAATAATTATACAGAAAGAAAGAAAAATGTAAGAGCAGACTGGCAGTGGAGTGGTGATTAAGGTGGCTAGATTCCACATGCTTGATTGTGCAGTATGAGTCCCAGGCCAAGGGATTGAGAAACACACTGGACACACATGCATGTGTGCCCCAAATCCCAAGAAGAGAATAGAGGAGAAAAAACTGCAGTGTGGTCATCTCCCCAGGGGGGTGCTTCCTCACTTTATATTTCTCCCTCTTCTCTTTCTCTCTCTCTCTCCAGTGAGCACACACACCCGCAAGACCCCTAAATGCATGACTGCAAAGTAAATGGTCCAGCAAAAGATGGGAATACATACTAGGGCTAAAGTCAGGAGAATTAAATATGAACTTGACCATAAAAGGGAAAAGAGTATCTCCCATCTCCAGGCAGTAACCAAAATACTAACATTTACCATAGAGCCCAAAGACAGTCCACTTTTATGCAAAGAAAGCAAAAGTCTGTCTAGACAAAGCTAATTGGGATTGCTGGTACAGATTAAACCCTCTTCACTGAAAGGGTCCAGAACCTAGCAGCTAGCTCCCCCTCCTTTCTACCCTAAAATAATGCCCTGCCAAGGGTCAGTCCCTACTTTATACTGCTCTGCTCCTAAAGTACTCTGGCTAGAATTTTCCCATAATAGGGAAAAAGAGTCCAGGGAATAGTGTAAGAAGTAGGGGAAACCCAGATCAAGAAACTTCTTTCTCAGTCATGACAAAGGACCAGGAATCACCAAACATATAAGGAAAACTAAGCAGGCAAAAGAATGATTACAAGGGACCAGTAGTTAGTGTAATAGCTATGTCGCTGGACTCCCATGTAGTCGACCGCGGTTCAAGTCCCAGACCCGGTGGCTTAAACTCACGCCGGGTGCGTGTGCATGCATGCCCAAGATCCCAAGAGGAGAATGGAGGAGAAGGGATTGCGGTGTGGCCATCTCCCCCTGGGGGGTGATTTCTCGCTTTCTGTCTCTGTGTCTCTCTCTGTCTGTCTGGCAAGCGCACGCGCCCTATAGCAAAAACCTCTCCAAAAAAAAAAAAAAAAAAAAAAAAGAATGATTACAAAACCAAACATAAAAACTGACTGGTGAGGGGTCAGCAGATGGTATGGAGGTTAAGACACTGGATTCCCACATGGCTAACCATAGTTCAAGTCCCAGACTCAGGGCTTGATAAATCATACCAGGCAAGTGCATGTGCAAGCCTAAAAATCTCAAGAGGAGATTAAAGGAGAAAGGTTTGTGGTGTGGCCAACCCCTCTAAGGAGTGATTTCTCATGCTCCCTCTCTCTTCTCCGTCTGTCTCTTTGAGTGCATCTGCCCAGTAGTAAAAGTCCCTTTCCACCACCCCCCCCCCAAAAAAAAAAGGTAATGGGGCTAGCTTGGCACATGGTGGTTAATGGTTAAGGTTGCTGGATCCCACATGGCTGACCACATGGCTGACCACACTACATTGAGTCCCAAACTTGGCAGCTTGAAGAACATGTCAGGCACATGTGCATCCATACCCAAAGTCCCTAAAAGAAGCAGAAATGAAGAAGGGATTACAGCATGATCATTCCCCATTGTGGGGACGGAGTGGAGAGAGGGGGTGTGCTTCCTCACTTTCCTTTTCTCACAAACTCTCTCCAATGAGTGGAAAAAAAGGGATAATGAATAAATAAGGTCCAGCCATGGTGGCACAGGTAGCAGGACTCCACTGCACAATGCTGGAGGACTAAGGCAGGCCCAGGTTTGCATCCTAGACCAATCTAAACATGGAAGTTACTTAAGGATGTATTCCAACAAAAAGATTGAGAAGATCAAGAAAATAAGAAAGCTATATAATCAGTGGCTCCAGTTCAACAGTACAGTGAAAGGAGGTTATGGAAAGAGAACTAAAAGGCATCCACTCCAACTGAGGCAGGGTTAATAGACAACTCCCTGTAGAGAACACAGAACAATAGATAGCATGCTGAGAAACTGGGGTGTGAAGGATAGGGGAAAGGTTAAGGGTGACCACAACAGAGGCATATAGTACAAGAAAAGGGCCAACTAAAAACACCAAGAGATCTTCCAGACCCAAAAAAGCTCAGACAGAAGCTATTTAAACTGAGGTGTGTCCTGCTGTGTTTGTGCTGTGTGCTTGCATGCAGCACCATTTTCATTTTTTTATTTAAAAAAAAAAACTATTTTTTTTTCTTTTCTGGTTGATTTTATCTTTCTTTTTCCCTTTGTTTTCTTTTTATTTCCTTTTATTTTTTTTAACCTAACTTTCTTTCTTTCTTTTTTTTTTTTTTTTTGGAGAGGTTTTTGGTATAGGGTGCGTGTGCTCGCCAGACAGAGAGAGAGACAGAAAGAGAGAAATCACCCCCCCGGGGGGGATGGCCACACCGCAATCCCTTCTCCTCCGTTCTCCTCTCGGGATCTTGGGCACGCACGCACACGCGCCCGGAGTGAGTTTTAAGCCACCGGGTCCGGGACGCGAACCGCGGTTGACTACGTGGGAGTCCAGCGACATAGCCATTACACTATCTGCTGGTCCCAACCTTACTTTCTCACTCTGCTGTTCAGCCTCCACACACTGAGTAATCTAGGCAGTCCTAGGTACACAGTAGCCAAGCATCTGAATACTTTTCAGGGTCATAGAAATCCTCAACCCTTATTGAACCTGCTCCTGAAGAAAGAAACTCCTCTTTATAAATCTGAATTTACAATTTCTTTCTGTGGATCCACATTGCAAAACATAGTAGAGGAGAGAAACTGTGTCATAAGTACCTAATGGTAAAGATAAGCACATGATCTTACAGTTGCAGAAACCTTCTCTAAGCAATTAGCCAGAAGTGAACACACCACCAAATGAATAAATAAAATCCAAAGAGAGACTGCAGAGTGAGCAGCAGGGAGAAGTACAGAGCTGTAGAGAGTGCGGCTCATCTCCTCCCACACACTTCTGAACTCTCAGTTGAAATCCCACAGCTCAGCCCAGGGGCACCCATTCCCTAAAAACTGTGAGGCCTTTGTAATATCCAATTCCAAAGTCGAAAGCACAGGTTGCTTAGTGAGCATCAGGGAAATGGAACTGCAGAGAGATTGCAAATCACCTCCTCCCACACACCTCTGAAGGCTTAGAATTAATTCTAAGAAATTTGGAAGAAACATATAATCCATCAGATGACCAGAAACCATGACAAAGGCACAAGAAATATGAGAAACCAAGAAAATATCTCTTCCCCCAAGGAAAAAGAACAACCCTTCATCATCCACAGATGGTACAACAGAATTCATGGAAATGTCTGATAAAGAATCCAGAATATCATAGTGACAAAATTAAATGAGATGCAAGAGATGAGAGACAATGAACTCCAGAAGGTGCAAAAGAAAAGAGACAATGAGTTCCAGGAGGTGAGGAAGTTCTTTCACAATTTGAAAGAAGAAATACACACCATAAAAAAAGAATCAAATGAAGCTGTTAGAGATGAAGGCTGTAATACAGAAAATCAAAACTTCCCTCGAAAGTATTAAAAGCAGATTAGACCACGCAGAAGATCGAATCTCGAATGTTGAAGCCATCTGATATAGAAAAAAAATCACCAAAAAGACTGAGAAAATAACCCCCCAAAATGAGAATGAATATACAAGAAATACTAAATACCATTAAGTTTCCAAACATCCAGATAATTGGTATCCCAGAAGGTGAAGAAATTAAATAAGGGCATTGAAAATCTATTCCATGAAATCCTGGAAGAAAACTTTCCAAACCTAGAGAGGCATTCAAATATTCAGACCCAAGAAATACAAAGGACCCCTAATAGAATCAACCCAAGAAGATCTTCTCCAAGGCACTTCATAGCCAGACTGGCCAAAACCACAAAGACAAAATACTAAAATTGGCAAGAGAGAAATGTCAGGTTACTTACAAAGTTTATCCCATCAGGCTAACATCAGACCTCTCATCAGAAACAATGTGAGCAAGTAAGGAATTGGAAAACATATTAAAAGTGTTAAATGAAAAAGAATTTCAACCAGGAATACTATATCTGGCAAGGTTATCATTCATATGGGAAGAAAAGATAAAAACATTCTCAGATAAACAAAACCTGAAAGAATTTACCAACACCAGTGCAGTTCTACAAGAAGTTCTGAAGGGAGTGCTTTACAAGGAAAACTGAAAACACATAGACAGAAATAAGAGAACAAAAAGCAACCAAGAAAATGCTCAGGGCGAATCAAGAAATATCAATAATAACGTTGAATGTTAACTTCCAGGATTTAAATGGAAAGATTGAACCACAGTTAACACTGCAAATTCAAAAGAAGAGAGATTAATTACATGAGACTGAACTGATGAAATAAAATTTTATGACTTTTGACTAAAACATTATTGATTTTTTTTAACTATGCTTTGTTTTCCAGATTTACGGATTTTGCTTTCTTTTGAGCTATTGAAAGGTTCAGCAATTTGTTAAAATGGTTTTTTTTGTTTGTTTGTTTTTTAAATTGAAACATACACTTTCTTCCTTCCTGACCTCTTGGGAATTAGAAAATATTTGTGAGTATTCATATTTTGTAGCAGGATGGTTATTTGCATAAGTTCAATAACACCTGCTGCCTTGTATCAGAAATTGGAAATACTCATTATTGCCAGGGCTTTGACTGGAATATCATATCTGAAGATATGACCAGAAAGCTATGGAACTAAGGTAGATCTCAAGAGAGCCAAAAGAAGCTCTTGGAAATATTGCCTGTCACCATAAACAGTTCTGCCTAGCAGAGAAGATTAGAGAAGCCCTATGACAGAATTTGTACCTTAAAATAACCTGAACGTTTTCAGCTCAGCATTGTAAGCAGTAGAAATTACCAAAAAAAGCAGCCACAACCAGAGGATTACCTTGAGAAAGACTCTGTAGGAAGAAAAAGAGACTAATTTTTGCTAAGAGGTGGTAAACTACAGAATACTTGGTAGGCAGAACTGAGTTGGGAAGATTCATGTGTGAATTGAATTGTGTGCTGGGTGTTTGCTTCTCAACAGTTTGAGTAGTTGACATGTAAACAGTTTCTCAAAAATATTTAAAACCATACTGTCTCTGTTATAGAGGCACAAAATTATAACAAATAATTTGAAAGTTATCTTTAAAATTCAGTTTTTTGGAAATTTTGAAAGTTGTTTATTAACTGTCAAGGACAATGGAGTTGAGCAAAAATTTTTTTATATATAAAGTAAATGTTTGTAGGATAATGTAAATAAATAAATAAACAAATGGGAGGGAAAAAAAAAAAAAAAAAAAAAAAAAAAAAAAAAACAAGAAGTACCACACAGTGGTGCAGTGCTAAAACATGACAGTACACAAGGCTCATCTACATGGGAAGGTTTCACATTCCCATGGGAAGACCTGAGTATGCCAGGCACTTGCACATCTATGATCCAGGGCTGGCTGAAGCTGGAGGTAGATTACAGTATCAAGACTACTGGGTGCTGTCTCTCTCCATCTTATTCATGAAAGAAATAAATAATAAACTTAAAAAAAAAACACCACCAAGAAAAGCAAAACATCCTATTCAATTTTTTTTAATCCAATGTTTAGACTTTGGTCATATCCAAATATTTGCTTGATTCAATAATCAGAATTGATGTAAATAAAAAAAAACCCACTGAACTCTCATATTATCACCCATATCTAGTGGTCTAGTGTTGCTTAATGGGACCTATATAATAAGAATTATAATCTGAACATATGATCTGGCCTACCATTAAATAAAATTTATATAAATTTATAATAAATTTATATAATTGGCATACTATGGTATAAAATTTATAATGCCAATACTATTTATTGGTTTTCATAATTTTTAAAATTGGCTATAGGGCACATGTGGTCACTGAAGAGAGAGAGAGAGACAGGGAAAGGGAGAAAGCAGCTGCCCTTCCCTTATCTCTACTGCATGGCCCCTCCCTTACAATAACATCAAGCTGTGACTGACTTGATGAGTTTCCTGACTCTCACTCTAACTTGGATTTCCTTCATTAAGAGTATGTGAAAGTTTCTAGATCTCTCTCATACCATATAAGAACAATGGGAAACAGACAGGGTGTTATCCTTGGCCCTCTCTCTGCCTGAATACACTATTTGCTTCTTCCCCCATAGTCATTCCATGCTGGCAGAGGGCCAGGTACAGAGCAATCATATAATAAGAAGCTGTGCAGGTTCCAACCTTAAGCAGTCTGGCTCCAGAGCCTGTGCTATTCTGCCTCTCTAGATTTCTAAAATAACAGGTGATTAGAGAGTCCTTCTATTACTCCCAATGACTATTTGGAAAGTACTAACATCTTTCAAAACAACCTAGGAACTATTACCAATTCCACACTTAATGTTCAGCACAGTTTTTCTTCTCTTCCAGATTGCTAATCTTAAATGTTATTATAGCCACAACAACATGTAAAATTATACAGTAAGCAAGGTGAGTCTCCAAAAGTCCCTCAGCCTACTTCCCACTTGAATATACCTGTGCCCTCACACCAAAACATTCCATCTCATGACTGAGACTGCGCTCTCCCTGGATCTTCCATACTTCCAAACCCATCAAAATATACCTAACATGCGGACCAGTAGTTGACCTAATGACTATGTTGCTGGACGCTCGTGTAGTTGACCACGGTTTGAATCCCAGACCTGGTGGCTTAAACTCACACTGGGCACATGTGCGTGCATGCCCAAGATCCTAAGAGGAGACTGGAGGAGAAGGAATTGCGGAGTGGCCATCCCTCTTTGGGGGTGATTTCTCACTTTCTGTCTCTCTGTATCTCTGTCTTTCTGGCAAGCCCACACATCCTATAGCAAAAAAATCCTTTCCAAAAAAAAAAAAAAAAATATATATATGTGTGTGTGTGTGTGTGTGTGTGTGTGTACACACACACACACACACACACACACACTAACATGGATTCCATAACTTCCACAGAGCATTCTTTGTAAGAAACTATGTAACCTGATAAACTACTCAAGTTAATAAGTATACATCTGGCACCCAAAAAACAAGTTACTGTAATAGTGGTCATTTTGATAAGATAAATTTCAATAATATAGACTTGTAAAGCTCAAATATCACTACATTAAAAACCATTACACCAATTATGTGAATCAGTTTTATTCTTTCTTTTTTCTTTTAATTATAACACATCAAATAAAAATACTGTATATCCTATGTTTTCATTTCTCATTAGTCTAAAAATCCCAAGTGAGAAAATAGCAACTCCTAGTATTGGGTAGTCGGGAATGTTATGAAACATTTTTTGCATAGAAAAACAGAAAAATGTGTCATAACTTTATTGATGACCTAATAGCTTTAAAATTTTAAAGTAAAATGTCGGGACCAGCAATTGGCATAATGGCTATGTCACTGAACTCCCATGTAGTCGATCACAGTTGGAGTCCCGGACCTGGTGGCTTAAACTCACACTACTGGGTGCACGTGTGTGTGTGCCCAAGATCCCAAGAGGAAAATGAAGGAGAAGGGATTGCAGCGTGGCCATCCCCTCTGGGGGGTGATTTCTCACTTTCTGTCTCTCTGTCATAGCAGTCATAGGAAAAAAAAAAAAAAAAGGTAGAATGTCAGTCAAATACAAATAAAATGAAAAAAATTTAAAAATAAAGGCTATGGTCCATCTTATTACAAAGCATAATCAAATAACATATCCTAAACAGATTAGGAAGATCATAAAATCAAGACCTGTCAAAAGACACAACTGTAAGTCAACTGCACAAGGTAGTATAAACCAATAGTTAAAAGGACAGACTCCCATGTTAAAGGTCAGGTACATCTCAAGTTCAAATTCTTTTGGTAGGTCCCACCACCTACTACTGAACCTCTGTGTCTCAGGTTTAGTTCAAATCCTAGCACTACACCTCTGTTCCTCAGGTTTGTTTGTTTGTTTGTTAAAAAAATTATTTTATTTTATGTATTATTATTATTATTATTTTAATTTGCTATTGAGAATGTACCAAAGAGAGACAGAGAGAGAGAGAGGAAAAGAGAGGAAAAGTGAGAAAGCAAGCCATCACATCTGGGACTCAAACCACAGTCAGCCATGTGGGAGTCCAACACTTTAACCACCACGCCACCTGCTGGCCCCAGTTCCTCAGGTTTTAAAAAGAATAAAATTAAATACCTTGACATTTTTGGATCATTGTGAAAATTAAATGTGATAACATGTTAACTACTTCTAGAATAGTACCTGGTAGATAGCAAGTCAACACATCTTACCTATTGTTCATGCCCAACCATTCCTACTAAGACACCTTCAGGATCTATAACAATCTCCCTTAGAATCTATCAAATTTTTAACAATACTAAATCAAAAATCTTCATTTTTTTCTCTGAAAGAGCATCTTCAAGCTCTAAAATCCTTTCCTCTTTCTTTTTTCCCCCCAGTCCTTCATGAATATGGGAGATGGTAGATAATTGGGTTATCATTTGAAGACTCAAGACTCTTTTTAGTCTTTTTATAATAAAACTCTCTTCTAGATATTATACAAAAGACAGATTGCTGTATGGATTGTGAATGTTACAAAGAGTTCACAAAGTATAATGAAATTTTGAGATTCATAAAAGAACAAACAGTTACTGTAGAGAAAAGATAAGAAATGATGCTGAAGTCTATTAGCCTGTCCAAAAAGTAGTGAATTCAGTAATAAAACACAGAAGGTAGAGATCTTCATGGATTATAGTCACTCACATCACTAACAACAGAGAAGATATTTTTCATACATTTTTTCTTAATAACTGAAAAAAAACTTTTTCTTCACAATACTGGATAGGTGGCATACCAGGCAAAGACAATTTCCTCAGTCACAAATTTTCTAGAATAGAAAAACCTAAAGGTTCACATGTTCAGCCATGCATATCCCTTATTCAAAGCTTTAAAAATGTTAGGCATCTAGCCTTCCTGACAGCCTATAACATTAAGCAGTAATATACTTGAGCCTTTCTTTTTTCCTTTTAGTTGGTATAAGAGATATTTATAAAGAGAGAGGGAAAGTGAGAAAGCATCTCTTGGGGGGATGGCCACACCTCAATCCCTTTTCTTCCATTCTCCTTTTGAGATTTTGGGCACTCATATGTGTGTGGTGTGTTTTTCAAACCACCAGGCTCAAGACCCAACCATGCAGTCAGCCATGTGAGACCCACTTGCCCTAACCATCATCACCAGTTGGCTATGAGAGCCTTCTTTCTATCAGAAGACATTAAGCTTAACTGAAATTTAGCTATCCACTCAAAACTCTGATTCTAAGAAATTTAAATACTATGGGTCTACTAGATGGATCAAGAAGATAGAGTTGACAAATTTATCGAAATATTTTTTAAAGAGCTAGAGAAAAGTGTTTTAAATAATTCTATATTTGTTGAAGTCCTTCTATGTGTTAGATACTGAGGTGCATGCTTTCTAATACATTATACAATTTCATTCTCCCAACAAATGTGTTGGGTAAGGATTGTCCTCATTTACAAATGAGAAAACTAAGGTCCAGTGATTTGCCCAAGGATGTGTTGCTTGTATAAGATGCAGTTAGAACTCCAATTCAAATTTTCTGACCCCAGTTCAATGCTCTTGTTTTAACTGCACCATTGTCACTTGGAAAATTCAAGTACAGACGTGTCCTTACAAAAAGGATGCATTCTAAGAAATGTGTTGTCAGGCAAGTTTGTCATTGTGCAATCATCACAGTATACGTACAGGAACCTAGATGTATAGCCTATTACACACCTAAGCCACATGGTGTACCTGTGTGCTTTTTATGGGGCCACCATCCTGTATTTGGTCCATTGTTGACCAAAACATCATTATGCAGCACATGACCGTACTCTAAATCTTAGCTCTTATAAGATGTGCCAATCTTTTTATCAGGCAAAAGGCAACAGTTGTGACTGGAGAAGAAAAATTCACCATATTATAAAAAAAGACTTACTGTGCTTAAACTGAAATAATTTATTCAGTCTAATTTAAATGCTTTTGTTCATGCTGTCTGCCTCCTTAGACACTCATTTATCTTTAGATACAGTCTACACCAAGACATAACTCAATAATTACATCCTCCAAGAAAGGTTTCCAGATTAAATTATTTGCTCCCCTCCTCCCAGATGAAATCTCACTGCTTGTATCTGGTCTGGACTACATTAGCCCATACCCCTATTGTTCTCCAGTCATATATTCAGAACTACCCTTTTTCATTCCATAAACTAATGAGCATTTCGACTGTCAATGGTGAGCAAAAGAGGAAAGGTCCTTGCTATCATGAAGAGTTTTTGTCTAGAACTTTAACAAAAGTAAAAGTAATATAGCATATAAAAAAGTATGATGTTCCAGGACAAGGCTTTCTTTCCTAGTCTCTAAAGAAAACTCTCTCCCTTGCAAGCTTGGTAACATTTAGATGTATTGTTTTCCAACATTATTTTGGAAATGCTCTTTTTTTTTTTCTTTTTTTTGGAGAGGTTTTTGCTATAGGGCGCGTGCGCTTGCCAGACAGACAGAGAGAGACAGAGAGACAGAAAGCGAGAAATCACTCCCCAGGGGGGATGGCCACGCCGCAATCCCTTCTCCTCCATTCTCCTCTCGGGATCTTGGGCGGGCACGCACACGCGCCCGGAGTGAGTTTAAGCCACCAGGTCCGGGACACGAACCTCGATCGACTATGTGGGAGTCCAGCGACATAGCCATTACGCTAACTGCTGGTCCCTGGAAATGTTCTATCTTAATAGCAATACCCAAAGCATACTTTAATATTTGTATTATACATTATAAATATATATGTATGTGTGTATATATGTGTGTGCGTATGATTGTATATATACATTAAACATTTATAGGGATGATCTTGGTGCATCAGGTGATTTATAAGAAGATATAAATCTTATACATCTTCAGGGACAAAAATCCCTTCTACCATGCCTTCCATATGAGACCATCAATTTCATGCCTTTGTGAAGTCATATGAGGGGTGGGGACCAAGGTGGGAGAAAGAATAGATCTAAAATCTCCCAGGGGTTTCCCACATACTGAAATCAAATCTGCACATATTAGCTCAGATATATCTTCCCATATCCCATCTACAAGAAAACCATATGTCAGTCACAATTGTGCCAATCAGGTAATTCTGATCTCCCTGCACCCAGCCACTTTCATTCATTAAAAGAAGTATATTTCTCAGAGGTTTTTTAATTCATTATATTTATGTCTTATTTGTAAGTCACATTCATAAGAATAAAATAGGACCTACATCTTCTACTTACAAATCATCTGATGCTCCAAGATCATCCCTATTAATGTTTCCCACATTGGACATTATAATACAAATAATAAAGTATACTACAGGTATTGTTATTAAGAGAGATTGTTTCCAAAATAATAATAGAAAACTACATCTAAGTATCATCAACTTTTTACTTCCTATTTTATGCTTCGATTTAAGTAACCTGCCTTTGAAGGCTTATTTTAAAGCTAAGCAAAGCTGAAATGTACTAAAAGCATGCACTGGTTAGAATCCTTCAATTCATCCTTTGAAATGAAAGATCCCTTTGTAATGCATATTTTACAAATTCGTAACTTCATTTTTCTTAAAGCAAACTTAAATATAACTTCATTACACAGACTCGTAATTTATTCCCAAAGTATATTTTAATGTTTCCAATTTTAAAATGAACCAAAAAGCTAAATATTGTCAAATATATAAATATGTGTCATAAATGTTGTAAAAAAATTTAATTGCCTCTACATTTTACCAGAAAAATTTAGCAGCATTTCTCCATAGATCAGAGTTTCAATAATGATTATGAGTCAATGAAAAAGAAATAAACTGTGACCATTTTTAATTAAACAAACATTTCTAAGCTCCTGTGTACAATGCATTGTGGCTCAAACGGTTCACATGGAACTTGACCGCACAACTTAAATCTCCATAATTAAAGACCTAAAAGGTAGCTCTTATGTTTCATCTTCTCCCTGTTCCTTTGAACAGGCCATATTGTAGTCATTCCATTCACAGTTGCAATCAAAAAAACAAAAAGTAACAAATATTTGAAATAAATTTTTAACAGAGGACATCTAAATTGCATGGCCTTCCTCTTAGCTTCTCCAACCTGTTTTATAAAACCAGCATGACCTTAATAATTTTACTGCAAAACAGGTTCTAGCAAGCACATAAACTGATCACAGTCTCTCGGCGTGATCAAGTTTAGATGAAACCCTAACAAGCAATTCGCCCAGGTTCCTCCATAATTCTTGCTCTCTCTGGACTCCTAAGGCAGGCAAAAACTGTTCAAATGATTATCTGAAAAGATCTAAAGTGGCACAAATTTGCTGCCAATGTTTCAAGTAAAGTTAATGAAAAGCTAACTCTACCATACACAGGACAGTCTACTACTACTTAGATGTCATTTCAGTCTCCCAACAGCAAAAGGCAAAAAACTTCATCAAATTCTTTACTTAAAGCAAACTGCTTATATCATTAGTCAGGTAAGTTTTCCCATCTGTTTAAGTAAGAGCCCAAATTACCTATTATTTCATACAGCATTCAGATAAAACGCGATTATAGGTTATGTTCCCCCAACGCAGATGTCTCTCATAAAGAAGTGTTAAATGACTTTTGTGAATGGAAAACAGGAATATACTGTTACTGTTGCTTCCGCCCAGCCGGTCCCGAGTGGGTGGCTCAGTGAGCACGCTCCATGTGAAGCTCCTAGGGATCTGATCCCATTCTCGAGAGAGAGCTTAAAAACAGACATTAAATGCAAAAGTGTAGCAAAGGCTTCGCCTCTCCTCCTACGTTACAGGAAGGCGAGGGAACTGAGGTTCAGAGGAACAGCAGCGTGTCACTGGGCTCTGCAAGGGAGGGTGCGGTCTGCGGTGCGCGGCACAGCCTTCTCTGGGCTGTCACAGGAAAACGGGAGCCTCGCCTTAACCGCACCGAACGACAAAGCGCCAGCTCTCCCGGGCGGGCGCGGGGGCTTCCGGAAGGGTCGTGCCGGGCGCTCTATCAAACTTCGGGAGGGGGCAGACAACCTGGACCCGCAAAACGCTCCGGCCGCCCCCGCCCGCGTTCCCCTGCCGCGGCTGTAAGGCTGCAGACGCACCTACCGTGGGCCCCAAACCACTCCACCCTGCTGCAGCCTTTCCGATCCTCGCGTCCGAACGAGACAAAGGAGTGCAAGAGGAACTCCGCGGAGCGGGGTGGCCAGCAGTCCCCGACAGCCCCAGCTCGGAACCTGAAAAGAAGGGGACGCGGTCGCAACCCCCGATTCGGGGAACGGCGCCACACTCACCGGTGCGGAGCCCCGGGAGAGGTGGGGCGCCAGCAGCCGGCTCCTCCCGGGTCGGGGCGGCGCCGGGTCCGGGCCCTGCACGCGTCCGGTCGGACCCCAACTTCTCTCCGCCGCTGTCGCCGGCGGCGGCTGGGACACGAGCGCAGACCGAGGGCGCTGTCTAGCCGCCGCGGAGGCGCAGGCGGCTCGGCCCGCGAAGGGGGCGGGAACGATGGCCCCTCTGTCCACCGGCCAGGGCGGGCCCCCACCGTCCCCGCTCCTGCCCGCTACCCGCGGCGGCTGCTCCCGCAGCCAAAGCTAGCACTACAGCCGCTCGGGCTGCCACTACCACCGCCGCCCGGCCGGGAGCGCGTCGCGGCCTAATGTTGTCATCGGCCGCGTCGCCGCTTTTCTGGGCACCCGGAGCCGCCACGATCCTTCACATTCGAGCGCCCTCCCCCTCCGGGCCCCGCCCCCCGGCTCGCGGGCTTCGGCCACACCCCCTTCCCGTCACGTGACGGCGCGCGGACGCCGCGGCGGGCGCCAACCGCTCGTGAGCAACTGTCAACACTTTTCCGCCAGAACGTTATCGCCGCCCTACCGCCCCCGTAGGCCCAACGGCAGCTTCGGAATGCGAACCCACCGCCCCCGACCCCGCGCCTGCTGGCTTGCCAGGCCTTGCGGACCGGGCGCCCGGGCCCGTTCTCACCTTTCTCACCTGCGCGCAGTAGCGCCGGTGGGCCTGGGCTCCACCAAGACCCCACCTTGGGCCCGAGCGTGCGACCGCCTCCCCAGCCTTGGGCTCGGTCAAAGTTTTAGCCAAAGGAAAAAGAAGGTATCGTGTCTGACTTAGAAAAGCATTCAGTAACCACTCGTGCCTATTTCTAGTAGCACGTTAATGGTGGCGTTTAATTTACTGTTTTCCTAGATTTTTATTTCTGAGGAAACGGTGGTGTATTTCAATCACACCGAGATGAAAATAGCCTAGCAAGCTTATTTTTGTTCCTAGTCATGTTCGAGGATCCTTCGTGCCAATTTTACAGTCATTAAGTTATACAGTGTGTTAGGTCGGTGGTGGCAGTTTAAACAGATACATGGGAATTTGGCAGTTTGTTCCATTTTTAAAATAAAGCCGAATTCTCGATTTTTTTTTAAGTACCTAAAGTCTTGGACTTAACCTCTTGCCTTCCTTTTTAACCGTGATCAAAGGAACTCTCCCTCCCACTCTCTTGAGATGGAAATGGTGCACTCTGGTTACCAAAAGAAGAAAGCAAAAACACATAAATAAGGGAGATAGAAGATCATAAAGATTATTCTCAAACCCTGCTAAAATAAAGGCAAATGAAAAAGCTTGGTGAAAAAATTGAACTCAGGGACCAGCAGTTGGCATAATGACTATGTCGCTGGACTCCCATGTAGTCTACCGCTGTTTGAGTCCCGGACATGCGTGCCCAAGATCCCGAGAGGAGATGGAGGAGATGGAATTATGGCCTGGCCATCCTCCCTGGGGGGGGGGGGGGGGGGGTGATTTCTTGCTTTCTGTCTCCCTGTCTCAGTCTCTTTGTCTCTCTGGCAAGCACACACACCCTATAGGAAAAACCTCCCCCCAAAAATAAAATAATAAATAAAATAAAAATTGAACTCAGACTGTAACTTACTTTACCTTCTAGCCAGAATTAAGCAATTCTCATCTCTTTACATTTTCTTGACAAGAAGTCAAAAGGTGTTCTGATCAGAGGAATACTTTGAAATGAATAGGAATAATTTGACCTATATAGTCAATATTAACATATTTCATAGTAGCTCTAAAGAGATGGGTTTTTTTCCTTTTTTTTGGAGAGGTTTTTGCCATAGGGCATGTGCGCTCTCCAGACAGAGACAGAGAGACAGCGAGAAATCACCCCCCAGGGGGGATGACCACGCTGCAATCCCTTCTCCTCCATTCTCCTCTCGGGATCTTGGGCACGCACGCACATGCGTCCGGCGTGAGTTTAAGCCACCAGGTCCGGGACTCAAACCGCAGTCGATTACGTGGGAGTCCAGCGACATAGCCATTACGCTAACTGCTGGTCCCACATGCCACTGACACATCTTGAACTCAGCGATACTAACATGTGGAAAACATCATCTTAGAATCTGAGATATGAGTTAGTGTTCCAGTGAGGAAAAGATTCTACCAGATTCTGTTCTGAAGTCTGAGGTTGTACTTGTAGTTCAGATAAACAGGAGGGAAGTTTCTTATTCTGTGAAGACTATTTCAGCAAACTAATAACTTTGCAGATTGTCAACTAATAGAAACCTGTCCTCTATTTTCTAGAGCAGTGTCTTTGTTTTTTCTTTATTTCTTGACAGAAAGAGGGAGATAGGAATCCCCAACAGGGTCTTCATGCCTCCATCCTAACCCAGCCTCAGCCAGCCAGGATCAGGGGCACATGCGTGTGTGAAGCAGGCTCAGCATCCCTAAAAGACCTTGGGGTCAGGGACCTGAGCCATCCCATGTAGCCTCTACATCACAGGGCATTACTGCTGTGCCACCTCAGCTGGCCTAGAGTGGTGTTTTCTCAAAGTAAAACTCAAAAGTCAATTTTACATTTTAATGAAATACTAGAGTAAAATAGAATGTTAAAGGCCGGAGTTAATACTATTTAGTAAGGTCATGAATTTTGTGAGCCTCTTGTGATTTAAACTGCATTTCTTAGTATAAGTTGCAATCAAATAGATTTGGGAAAAGATGTTTCTAGAGCAAGGACAACATGCAATGCATACCATCTGGACAGTTTCCCCGGTGTTTTTCCCTTCCTTTGGAAACAGACTAAAGATTTAGAAAAAGGCATATTGTCTTACCTAATCTTCTTTCTCAGCCCCAATATCTTACATTGATTTTGAAAATTTGGTTATTTGTTGGAGTGGAAGCAAGGTCCTAGAAGCAAGGGGGCCTACATTGTAGACTTAGCTGTGACTAGATAAGTTACTGCTCTGTGTTTTAAATTCTGACAAAAGTAGAGAGTTAGACTATGTACTCTTTAAGAAATGATACTCAAACCTTTTTTTTTCCAGTGGATGACATTCACATTTGAAACAAACAGCAGTGTCATATCTGAATTATGCAAATTCTTGATAGTCAAACTGTAACTCCTCCCAACTACACCTAAAAAAATTCAGAATGTAAGTCAGAAGATATTTTTGAAAAACAAATGTAAGTACAATATATCTTTCTACCGTCTTCTATATGTTAATTATTGCTAACCATAGTTACTTGTCATAAATAACTACTATCATTGACATACCACAATATATCAATACAAATCTAATATTTTATGACTACAGGATAAATAAATAAATACCTAGCATTTTCAACATGACAACAAAAACAGAAACTATAATATATGATCCTGCATTGAAACTGAAAAATATCTAGTAACTCCCATTTGCTATGTTAAGAGATGCCCTGCAAGTTTACTACTCTTAAAATTATTTTAAATATAACATTTAAAATAAATTTTTATTATAACTATCCAATTTTAACTCTAGTGAGACTCCATCTCTTTTGCCTACTATCTAATTATTTGTACATTTCTAAGAATAAATTTTTTCCAGATTAGTTTAAGTACTCGGCAGTCATGATAATCTTTCCTATAGAATAAATTGCAACCCCATTTTGTAAGATAAATAATAATGTGATTGAATGTATGGAAGAAAATGAAATGAAAAAAATGATTGAGGTAAAAACATTTAAACATGTAAATAATTTGTTTAAATAAATAAATAAAAATAAAAAATAAAAAAAGAATAAATTGCAACTCTGACCTAAAATGAAAGAGATATGACTTACATTGTTTTCTTTTTCCCTTTAGTCTATCCATTTAGACAGATTTGCCAAAGATTGTTAATCAGGATTCTCAATGAATCCTCTTTTTCTAGGGAAAAAAAAATTGAGATTGTGAGCAATTATAAATAAGGTATTCATCGCAGCTTTAAAGACTATGGTAGATGGCACTAGTCTTGTTGATCACGTGAATTGCTTTAGCCATTGCTTAGTGAGCAAATGTGACAACATGCAAAATCAAAGAAGCTTTCAATTTGAGTACAACATTCAGATCAATGTCTTAGTCTTGTGCTTTGTGCCATAAAAAAGATATGTTTCTGATGAAATCTCAGAATGGAACCTGAAACTGACCCTTACCTGGGAGCAACAGTGTAGCAGCAGACCTACAGCTACTGATACAAAAAAAGGGGTAAAAACAAAACTATTGGTTGTAAATCACAGAGATTTTGAGATTACTTGTTATATAGCAGCATCTCACAAATCATCTTGGGTGAATCTAAGCCAACAAATTAGTGGTTCAAAGGCAAAATGTACTATAGAACAATAATATGTAAATATTTAATAAATTAAGGGCCATCTGCAAACTAGTCAACCAGGTATTTGGTAAACATCTGCCTAAAATTTGTATTTACAAGTAGTATATTTATAAAATATATAAATTTGCATGCAAAATATCTCCATATTTAATTTAAGTATTTCCCTTGAATATGGCTTATATTTTTTTTTGGTAAAGAATTATTTATATAATTTTATTTATTTATTATTTTAATTTGACCAGGACACAGAGAGAGAGGAAAGTGAGAAAGTAAGCCACCAGATCTGGGACTTGAACCTCAGTTGACCATGTGGGAGTCCAGCAACTTCACCACCATGCCACCTGCTGGCTCCTATATTATTTATCTTAAAGACTTATCCCTTGAGGAAAATTTGGTCAATCAGCAAAGTATAAAGAATATAGGCTTCTGTTTCTTGAACTATCATGGATGAGGTCCCTCAATCACAGGTCACACTGAAAACAATAATCTTGAAAAACATGCTCTTTTAAATCTTATTAAACATACTGATTAATGGACAATAAGATAAGAAATTATTGTCAGGAAACTGAATGAAAGTAGAAACCTTTTGAGCAGAGCATACAGCCAGCTTTTACTCCAAGGGCATTTGCTAAACCCATTATTGTGAATTTTTATTTTCATGGCCTTATAAGAGACAAAACCCACAACTTGTATTACACACACACACACACACACACACACACACACACACAATCACACAGAGAAAGCTGCAGTTAAAAGGATTATTTACTCCATGTACAAGTATATACTAGAAATAAATTTACTCCTTACTAGTACTCCTTACTAGTACAACTCTCTCCTGGAGTTTACAAAGAAAATTAAGTCTTAACCTTGGCCACTAGTGGACAGAGGAAAACAATGTCATATTTGAATATACGATCAATCCAACCCTCACACAAAAATGTCACTTGAATTTATACTGCCTAAGTAATTCCAAAAATGCCTCCCTCAAGTTGATCATTTAAGAATAATTTGTAGAGTGGAGGATTGGACAGATGAAGTACAGCAGTAAAATCTGCTCTGCAAAGCAACCCGCATGAGAAGGTTCCTGGTTCATGACTAGAGTTATCCTTGAGCCCCAGCTCTGTCTGTCCCCCTTACTCATGGAAGAAAGAAATAAACTTAAAAAAAAAAAAAAAAAAAAAAAAAAGTAAGGTTTGAGAGTTGAGAACAAAGAAAAACTTAGGAAGTGGTAACTATTTGCATAAATCTAAAAACTACTGACTGTACAAAATATAGTGAGAATAATCACTTGTACATAACATCAAAAATAAATCCAACCAAATCCTCATTTTATACCTACTTTTAAACAGACCTGATCTGACTAATGTTTTATGTATTTATACTATTATTGTCATCCAATATATGCCTTTAAAAACAAAAACACAAAACACTTATTTTTTTCTTCTGTTCTCATCCATGTGAGAAAAACTGTATTAATATTTTATTGGTGCTTTCTTTTTAAATATAATTATACTTGTATAGCATTTTAAGTGTTTTTCTTCATAATATTCTTATTTCAAATTTGCATAATGTACCAGTGAAGATGATTCATTATATAATCAGACTAAAAAATTAGCATGTATTTTGGAGATCATGATTTAGACTAATAAAAAGCAGAATTATATACTATTTTCACGTAACTATGGAGAATTAATGATTCCCACCATACAAGTCTAAAAGTGAAGGTTCATCATAACAAATTATGTAATTATGTATTCACTAGTTAAGGACAATTAAGTCTTATTGAAAAGGTCTGCCTACTCTTTCTACCCACATTGCCTATTCAAAATTAGGTGCATGCTATGACTTTTAACACCATCTCCAGAAATAGCTAGAAATTTATGCTCAGGATATAAGGATTGACTCCTGAGGTTTAATTCAACTCTGAGGACATCCTAAACTCAAATTCTAAAAATGAAGAAGACCTGTTTCTTTTTGATTGCTAGCTAGACTACACATTCCCAGTTTTAAATGTGTTTTCCATTTCAACCTTAGGAGAGTTTATAAAAAAGACCATATCATTATTTGATCATGAGAAGCATAGATCACATAATCCCTTAGAATTCCAAAGTCACAAGTAACTATAATACAAAGAAATGCCGTATTTTGGGACCAGCAGTTAGTGTAATGGCTATGTCGCTGGACTCCCGTGTAGTCAACCGCGGTTTGCGTCCTGCACCCGGTGGCTTAGAACTCATGCTGGGCGCATGTGCGTGCGTGCCAAAGATCACGGGAGGAGAATGGAGAAGGGATTACGGCGTGGCCATCCCCCCTGGGGGGTGATTTCTCGCTTTCTGTCTCTCTGTCTCTCTCTGTGTGTCTGGCAAGCGCACGCGCCCTATAGTGAAAACTTCTCCAAAAAAAAAAAGAAATGCCGTATTTTTTTTTTTCTTTTTTTTGGAGAGGTTTTTGCTATAGGGCGCGTGCGCTCGCCAGACAGACAGAGAGAGACAGAGAGATAGAAAGCAGGAAATCACCTCCCAGGGGGGATGGCCACGCCGCAATCCCTTTTCCTCCATTCTCCTCTCGGGATCTTGGGCACGCACGCACACGCGCCCAGCGTGAGTTTAAGCCACCGGGTCCGGGACTCGAACCGCGGTCGACTACGTGGGAGTCCAGCGACATAGCCATTACGCTAACTGCTGGTCCCAGAAATGCCGTATTTTTAAACTGAAATCTTACTCTTTTTCCCTCAAGATTATTACAAACTACACTGCTATAATACTTTCTTTATAAAACCAAATCTTTAATTTCATTCACAAATTATTATTTATAACTTTTATATCTATGGAAGCTTTTATATGACTGGTATTCCAGTTGGCTACGAGATTATTAGTTAGTTACTAGATTATTCCAATTAGCTTTGTCTAACCTGCATTTATGCAAGTCTGTGTACTTCCTGAGAGGTCACAAGTAATTCAATTTGTATAAACCAGATTGTACATTAATTCTTTTAATTTTCAAAGTTGTGAGTTTTTCCTGGGTCAGAACCTCTTCCTGTTCACACACAAAAAAATTATCAAGTATCTGTACACTGTTCCTCCTGTTTACTGAAATGAATGAAAAGCTAGCAAGAGACCTCACCCTAAAAATTAATGGTGTTTCAAAACTCATCTGTGGGACCAGCAGTTAGCGTAATGGCTATGTCGCTGGATTCCCATGTAGTCAACCATGGTTCGAGTCCTGGACCTGGCGGCTTAAACTCACACGGAGCTTGTGGGCGTGAGTGCCCAGGATCCCAAGAGGAGAACGGAGGAGAAGGGATTGCGGCGTGGCCATCCCCCCTGGGGGGGTGCTTTCTCGCTTTCTGTCTCTCTCTGTCTTTCGGGCAAGTGCACGCGCCCTATAGCAAAAACAAAAAACAAAAAACAAAAAAACAAACAAAACAAAACAAAACAAAAACTCATTTCTGCCATCACTTGTTGAGTGTGAAGGAGCACACATATTTACATCATTATCAGATAGCAGTCATTTGCCCATTCCTCCCAGTGAAAGGTCCTATCTAGATGCCTTGCGCTAGATCTCCTAGATGTTCAGTGTTTCTCTTAAGTACCCAAAGGTGACAATGTGGAGAAAAATAGTACCTACTCTCTATATATTTTAATTAAGTCTGTCCATCCACTGCATTCTTGTCAAGTTTATTTCTCTGTTCTAGACCCTGCTAATATTTTCCCCTAGTTGTATTCAGTCTGTTCCTATGGGAGCCTTTTATCTGTTATTCTGACATGCACAGCTGAGACAAGACTCCAATCCCATTCTCTCAGTTGTTTTGTTTAACACCTAATCCCTATAACACTCTTCTGGAAATAGACTGGGAGTAACAGGCCTCTAATTAAGACTTCATCTTTATTTTTTATTTTTTTAAGCATTATTTTATTTGAGGACCAGCAGTTAGCGTAACGTCTATGTCGCTGGACTCCCATATAGCCAACAGTGGTTCGAGTCCTGGACCCAGTGGCTTAAACTCACACCAGGCATGTGTGTGATCCCAAGAGGAGAATGGAGAAGGGATTGTGGTGTGGCCATCCCCTCTGGGGGGTGATTTCTTGCCTTCTGTCGGTCTCTCTCTGTCTTTCTGGCGAGTACATGTGCCCTATAGCAAAAAAACTCTCAAAAAAAATGAATTATTTTATTTAACTTTATTTATTTAGTTAGTTATTTATTTTAATTTGAGCAGAAAGGGACAGAGAGAGAGAGGAAAAGTGAGAAAGCAAGCCGCAAGGTCTGGGACTTGAGCTGAAGTCGGCCATATGGGAGTCTAGTGCCCTTAGCTACCATACCACCTGCTCACCCAAGACTTCATCTTTACATGTCAGTCCTTTCCAGAAATAGTCATAACCCCATTTTTGGTGATCCTACATTGTTGCTTACTTCCCTCTAACTTTCTCTGCAATCAGCAAGGAGTCTTGGATCCTAATGCCCACTCTTTTTCTTAAACTGCTAAAGTAGTACACACCATGGGAATACAATTATCTAAGCTGAGAGAGGAAATTTATAGATGAAGATAACCTGTATTTAACAAAGATGAAAGTGGGGGAGGGCTGTAATAGATTAAGATAAACCCAGCAGACATGTCAACCAAATGTAATATATGGACCATTTTAAGATTCTAACTTGAACTACTAATAAAAAAGACATTAATGAGATAGGGATATTTTAATACTGACTGGACATTACCTAATATTAAGGAATTATTGCTCTTTGTCTTAAGTATAATCATGATATGTGATTAAAGATTTTTTTGTTAAATTTCTCATTTCTTAGAAACATGCTTTAAAATTTAACTGGGCTTCTGCTTTAGGAAAGAAGTAAAACCCTTCTGAGTGTCACTTTCTTTATTCTACCTATAAGTTGGTTCCACAGGAATGTACTCTACAACTACTATTTGTTATATTCTATCCTTAACTAAATATAGTATTCATTTTCTCCCTATCATATATATGTTTTTTTTAGTATAAGTATTCAAATCCAAAGCAACCAATGCTGCCCACCTCTTACTTGCTCCATATATCTGTTTAACCACTTTAAAAGCTCTAACATCATATGACCTGTGGTAAATAAATCTGATTGAGCATGCTACCATGTTCCAATTTATATAAAGCATTCTGCAAATACAGATTACTCTAGAGATGCTCAGAAGCAGATGTACTGATCTCCTTGGCATTCACATGATCCTTCTACAAATAGAATTTGAACAGATTCCAAGTGCACAACTGTCAAATTCTTAAGAAGTAGCAAAAAAATGTCAAGTGAAAGTTTAGACTTTGCTATGAATTGCAATTAATGTTATTTGGAAAAAAAAATCCAAAGTATTCTGTTAATGTTTTATTTCTTCAGTACAAATATTTGCCAGAACTAAGTACTTTCATTTCATGCACAGATGTTTTCTTTGGTTAGCAGTGATGAACCAGAAACTGTTATGAGTAAATAGTACTATTAAGTCCAGAGAAAAATCTCAAAATCACTTTGACCAGTATTATAAAGTTTATTAATAGAAATTTGATTCACTGAAGTAGTACAGTGTACAGCAACTGAGCTCCAATAATAAAGTCAAATCTCAGTTCTAATTGTAGACCAGTCATTTACTAGCTGTGTGACCTCACCACGGCCCTTTTGATCATCTGTAAAGTGGAGTTCAAACAAACAAGCAAAAGCTACAGGCCCAACTGCTGTGGCACAAGCAATAGGGTACTGCTGTGTGAGGTGCATGGGAAGCCCAGGTGTGGGTTCTACACCAAGTCAAACGGGCGGGCACAGTAGCATGTATCTGTAATCCTAGATTACGGGGAGACTAGGCAAGAGGATCATAATGGCAAGACTCTGTCAAAATGACCCCTCTTTCACTCTCTCATTAAAATAAGAAGACTTTATACTATAAGAATTTAAAAACTTAAGAAATATGAACTATTTTTCTTTTTCTTTTCTTTTTTTTTTTTTTTTTTTTGAGAGGTTTTTCGCTATAGGGCACGTGCGCTCGCCAGACAGACAGAGAGAGACATAGAGACAGAAAGCGAGAAATCACCCCCCAGGGGGGATGGTCACGCCGCAATCCCTTCTCCTCCATTCTCCTCTTGGGATCTTGGGCACGCACGCACACGCGCCCGGCGTGAGTTGTAAGCCACCGGGTCCGAGACGCGAACCGCGGTTGACTACGTGGGAGTCCAGCGACATAGCCATTACGCTAACTGCTGGTTCCCAAGAAATATGAACTATTATGATTACCATCTTTGGGGAATATTCTATTCTACACAATATTACTGTGTTTTCATTGTACTCAGGAGAAAATTGCACACAGACCATGTATTCTACCGAATTTAAAGACAAGGCTTTTATAATAACTAGCTTGATTCTGAGGATTATAGAAGATACAAAGACAGGCATAACTTCTGACTATGTAAGCAGATTTATTTAGTAATCTATGCAGCCCCTAATATGTAAGGATCAGGATTTTACATGTGATATGAAAATGAAAGCCACTTCCTCAGCAACCAATGGACAGACTCAATTTGCATTCACATAGACTTCCAAACAGACCTCTCCGTACAATACTTGGAGTTAATACTCTAGCCAGTTCCCTCCTGCCAAATCTTAATACTACCAAGCACAGTAAAACAAAATTCATCTGTAAGTATAATACAGTCATGCATACATTTCTTTCATTCTTGTTTTTCTGCCTTCACAGTGTCACTTAGCAACCCAGGACATGTTACCTATGATTTTTTTTTTTTTTTTTTTTTTTGGAGAGGTTTTTGCTATAGGGCACGTGCACTCACCAGACAGACAGAGAGAGACAGAGAGACAGAAAGCGAGAAATTAACCCCCAGGGGGGATGGCCACGCCGCAATCCCTTTTCCTCCATTCTCCTCTCAGGATCTTGGGCACGCATGCACGCACACGCGCCCGGCATGAGTTTAAGCCACCAGGTCCGGGACGCGAACCACGGTCGACCATGTGGGAGTCCAGCGACATAGCCATTACGGTAATTGCTGGTCCCTTACCTATGATTTTGATAGATATAAAATAAATAGCTTTTTGAAATCTTTCTTTACATCTTTATTTGAAATACATAAGATAGATGTAGACACTTGATGGACTCAAACATTTAGGGCTAAAATATTTGTAGGTGATATGTTTTATATAGTATCTTTTATGCTATTTGATTGATGCACAATTACTGATGTTTAGATGTTTAGACTGACAACTGAATTAATGATATGGCAGTCTTATCTAGGAAGTAATTTGTATGGCATTACTATGATACCATACAGATCTCTAGTTCTCCTTCAAACATAAACCTCACACTTCAAAACCTATTAAGAACCCTTATTTGCATCAATAATTTCAGTAGGAATCACAAATTTTTTCTAAACCATCATTCCTTCATTTTTTGGGAGTTTTTTTTTTTTTTTTTTCCTTCAGTAAACTACAATTTGCCTTTATTACTTGAAACTATTAGGTTATCCTGAAATATAGTTCCCCCTGGAAAGGACAAATAAGCTAATTCTTTTCATTACTAACTTTCACAGTAAAGATATCTTGGAGACTTCGTGGAAAATGTGAATTTGGTTTTTACATAAGATGAAAATTTATGGATGACCTATAGTGGTGATTCAGCAGTGGCACAACACTGTGATGCTAAACCTACACAGGAAGTTCTGGGCTTGTTTCTAAAGGTCTGCCTGTGTACGCACACGCATTCATGCCTGTGTTCCAGGCTGGCTGAGGCTGGGAGTGGATCATGGACTGAGGACCCTGTTAGAGGTGACTGTTTCTATCTATCTGTCTTTCTCTCTGTCTCTATCTCTTCGGAGTAAGCAAATTTAAAAAAAAAAAAAAGAAAGAAAGAAACCTTAGGTATAGATTATTAATTGCAGTATAAATAGATTTCAAACTATACAAGAATGATATCATTTTAGAAAAAAGAAATGCATTTATGTGGCCAGCAGGTAGCATGGTGGTTAAGGCTCTGGACTCCCATGTGGCTGACCACTGTTTGAATTCCAGACCAAGCAGCTTGAAGATCACACCAGGCACATGTGCATGCCTGCCCAAAATCCCAAGAGGAGAGTGGAGGAGAAGAGATTGTTGCATGGCCATTCCCCCTGGGAGGTGATTTCTCACTTTCCCTCTGTTTCTCTCTGGCAAATGTACACACCATATGCAAAAACCTTTAAAAATTTCATATATATTAAATATATTTATAGAGATAAATAAAAATATACAATAAGCCATTCGAAGCAATCTCTGGATGGAGGAGTATGGCTTATTTTCCTATTTTGCTTGTATGGTTTTTTTTTGTTTTTTTTTGTTTTGTTTTGTTTTGTTTTGTTTTAGAGAGATTTTTGCTATAGGGTATGTGTACTCACTGGAGAGACAGAGAGACAGAAAGCAAAAACTCACCACCACCACTACCACCCCAGTGGAAATGAGCAAACTACAATCCCTTCTCCTACATTCTCCTCTCAGGCTCTTGGGCATGCACACACATGTGCCCAGTGTGAGTTTTAAGCCACCAGATCCAGACCTTGAACCACAATCGACTATGTGGAAGTCCAGCAACATAACCATTACACATCTGCTGGTCCCTTATATATAGTTTCTTTCTTCGTACCAGGCATATACTACTTTTATAATGATAAAAGTTTTTTTTTTTTTTTTCTTGGAGAGGTTTTTGCTATAGGGCGCGTGCGCTCGCCAGACAGACAGAGAGAGACAGAGAGATAGAAAGCGAGAAATCACCCCCCAGGGGGGATGGCCACGCCGCAATCCCTTCTCCTCCATTCTCCTCTCGGGATCTTGGGCACGCACGCACACGCGCCCGGCGTGAGTTTAAGCCGCCGGGGCCAGGACTCGAACCGCGGTTGACTACGTGGGAGTCCAGCGACATAGCCATTACGCTAACTGCTGGTCCCCATGATAAAAGTTATTTTTAAAAGATAATCACATTTCCCAGTGAACCAAGATTTAGCTTCTGAATCACCATCAACATTAGACTACATATTCCTGCATGGGAAGCTGCCAGGGAACCAACCCAGGTGGTTACTCCATCAAAGCTTCTCTTTGCCTACTAATGTCCTTTGCCTATGGGTCTTACCTGTGGCTCAAAAGACTTCCTTAACACTAAATCCACAAAGCCTTTTCACTTTGGCAGCCATCACCAGTTGTCTTTTAGTTTTCTTTCATGGGGGCAGAAATTTGCCCCTTCTTTAGTTTTTGTGTCATCATAACCCCTTTGTTTTCTTCCACTCACTCCTGTCTCTTTTGCAAGATTATCTTTCTCTACTATTTGTTTAATTTCCCCAGCATTCTGCATTCAGCCTTCTTCTTCTTCTTCTTCTTTTTTTTTTTTTTTTTTTTTACTGTATATCTTCTTCCTGGAAAAGGGATGAGAAAATGAATTTCATGTTCTCAATCTAGTTAATATATAAAATAGATCATTTTCTTTCTCCTAACCAACATAATCAAATATTTATAATTACTAATTATTCTAATCTTCATTTAGGCATTTCATCCCAAGCATGCCTAAGACTTAACTAATTATCTCTGTTAATGCTCTAATTTTTCAATAGTTATTGGGTATCTCCTGAGAATCAAGTTTTGGTAGGAATGAAATGTATACTGTGGTAAATAAAACAGGCATAACAGGAAATTAAATTGAATAAGTAAATAGAGGCTAGATCCTGTGGGAGGTTGTAGGGCTTGGACAGAGTTTTAGATTTTATTTACAATACAACAGAAGCCACTCAATTGTTTTTAGCGATATGCACTTGACCAAATTTGATTTTTAACATGGTCACTCTAACTGGTCTGTGGAGGACTGATGGAGAGTAAAAGAGGAAGCAGAGAGACAGGAATTAGTGTAAAAGTTCATGCAAAAGCTAAATGTGGCCTAGACTATGATTTGAGCTATTTTGGGGGGAAGAATTTGCAGGTTTTAATGTTACCTTGATATCAGGCTTGAGGTAAAAAGAAAGATCAAGAATGACTTTCAGTTTTCTGGTTTCACAAATTGAGAATATTGTAGAATACAATGCTTTCAGAAAAAAATAAAAAATTTGGGAATTACCAAGGAAAGCATGTATTTATTACCAAGTATTAAATAATGAATGAAATTAATTTATTGAAGTTATCCAATAAATTAAATATAAATTAATTCTGTTTTTTTCCACAGTATTTTCTTTAATTCTACTCTGTGCCAATACTTGAATACAAGTGGCCAGAAATCTACAATGTTATAATTAGGATTTGATGGGGAAAATAAAAGAAAAAAAGAAGCCTGAGTTTATAGTTGAGCAACTATGTGGGTGGTAGTACCACTCAATTAAGTGGGAGCATAGAAAGATAAGAAAGACTTCTTGGGACCAGCAGTTAGCGTAATGGCTATGTTGCTGGACTCCCATGTAGTCAACTGCGGTTTGCGTCCCGGACCCGGTGGCTTAAAACTCACGCCGGGCGCGTGTGCATGCGTGCCCAAGATCCCAAGAGGAGAATGGAGGAGAAGGAATTGCGGCATGGCCATCCCCCGAAGGGTGATTTCTTGCTTTCTGTCTCTGTCTCTCTCTGTCTGTCTGGTGAGTGCACGCACCCTATAGCAAAAAAAAAAAAAAAACTCTCCAAAAAAAAAGAAAAAAGAAAGATGAGAAAGACTTCTAAATTCATGTCTCCATCCATAACTCTCTTCTTAATTTTATATTTGATTATCCATCTTTCTATTTGACTTTTTCACTTGTATGCCTCGTAAACATCTCGAGCTTTACCTGTATTCCAGATATATTTTGTTGGGAAAGCCTATTGCATGAGGTCTCAAGATAAGGGGAGAGGGGAACTCAAGTATGACATTTAGGCTTTTGTTGAGCAACACAGAAAATGATGATGCCATTACTCAAGAATGAAGACTGAGGAGGGCACAGTTTTTGTCAAGAAGTGTATTGATGGGGCCAGCAGATGGCATAGTGGTTTTGTCGCTGGACTCCCACATGACCAGCCACAGTTCAAGTCCTGGATCCAGTGGCTTGAAAATCACAATGGGCATGTGTGCATCATGTCCGTTATCCCAAGAGGAGAATGGAGAAGGGATTGTGGTGCAGCCATCCCTGCTAATTCTGTCTGTCTGTCTGTCTGTCTGTCTGTCTCTCTCTCTCTCTTGCTCTCTCTCACTTCCTGAAGAGCACATGTACCTTAAGGCAGAAACCTCTAAAAAAAAAAAAAGTATATTGATAAATTAAGAGTTCTGCTTCAGATGTCTTAAATATGTAGTACATATAAACTTTAAAGAAGATAAACCACGTAAGCAGTAGCATATATAAATCTGATACCCCAGAGTAAAAATCTAAATGAACCACTGCCTCTAGTATTACACCTTTCATATTTCTATGTTCTGTACCATGCTGTGCTATTTATTCATTCTTATATGAAAATCCAATTACGTCACTACCCTGCTTAAAACCCCATAAAATATGTCAAAGGGTTTCTGAACAGAATCCAAAATTCTTAGTATGGTTCATAAATATGTCCTCTAAACCCTGACTCCTTCCACCTCTCAGTCTTCATGCTCTACATATGCTATGCTTTATCACGTTTCGATGCTTTGATCCATGCTTGCTCCTTAGCCTGGAACATCTTTTCCTCACCTTTTCATTCCATTAATGTTTATCATTGTTTATTTTAGATAGTCTCTTCTTTAGAATACCTTACAAGATACTGTCTCCCAAAATAGAGGTTAGATACTTTTATTATTTAAGAATTATGTTTTCCTACATAAAACAGAAAACCAATGAGGGAACCAGCAGAAGGCATAATGGTTATGTTGTTGCACTCCCACATAGTCCACCGCCATTTGAGTCCTGGACCCAGCGGCTTAAAACTCATGCTGGGCACGTGTGCGTGCATGCCCCAGATCACAAGAGGAGAATGGAGGAGAAGGGGTTGTGGCATCATCATTCCCCTAGGTGGTGATTTCTTGCCTTTTTGTCTCTCTGTCTCTCTCTGGCAAGCACACACACCCTCTCTCTCGAAAGAAAGAAAGAAAGAAAGAAAGAAAGAAAGAAAGAAAGAAAGAAAGAAAGAAATCTAATGATAATAATTTTAACCAAACAAGAATAAGCATTTCAGGACTAATATGGTTGCTACAGGATCCTTGTAGCAACCTTGTACAGGACTTGTAGCCTCTGGCTTTTTGCTCCACTCTCCTTACATGTTCTTTTTATCTTTATGCTCCCAAAATATCTTCTTTCCAATTTTAAGATGGAAAAATGTAATGGGAAAAAAAGGACAGTGCTGGGGAATTGACATCAACAAGATAGATGAGTTGGAAGCTTTAGGCCCTCCTTACCCTCACAAGCATACTGATTCAGCAAAAATTCATGGAAAAATTACTTTTGTAAGATATCAGAAACTAATTACAAGGCTCCTGCCCCATGATAAAATATGAACCAGTCTCAGTGAAACTTGTAGGAAGATTTAGGACATTCTTTTGCCAGAGACTTCCCCCATCCCCATACAATGACTTGCTATCAGAAGAGTTTCCCAGGGTTCTGAATTCACCCAAGAGAGGAAGATGTTTGTTCATGCAACTCAACTTTTCTGAAGAAACTCACCAAACAACTGTTAAGTCATTAGGAAAGTCATGATGTATTTTTCTATGCAAAAATACATCAAGACTTTCTGATGACCCAATAGTATCTGTCTTACCAGTCATAAAGTTCTGACATGTCTGGCACAGTCCAGCTGCCAAAAGAAAGATAAAAATGACAGCTGGCAGTGATAAATGCCACAGCTCCCTGCCCCACTGGCTCAGTATAGGGAAAGTGGGTAACACTCACACACAGCTGCCTGCTTTTCCCTGAGGAAGGGGGAAAGTTTGTAGAGGCCCCAAGGAACTCTGGCCAAATCTACTGATGGGTGTCGTATATTTAAGACCAGTCTGTAAAGACTGAGAGAGATGCCTGCTTCGTCTAATACACAGACACCAGCACTGAGAGTCAAGGAAAATGAAGAAACAAGCAAAGATACCCCCCAAACAAAGGAACAAAATAAATTTCCAAATTCAGCCCTAATGAAATGAAGTTATGATTGATCTGACAAAGAATTCAAAATAACTAAAGAGGCTCACTGAAGTCAAAAGAACAACGTATGAACAAAATGAAAATTTCAACAGAGAAATAGATATCGAGAAGTACTAAATATAAGTCTTGGAGCTTAAGAACACAATAACTGAACTGTAAAACTCACTAGATAGATACAACAGCAGTCCAGAGTAAGCAAAAGAAAGGATCCACAGACCTGAAGATAGATCACTGGAAATAATTATTTCAGAGAAATAAAAAGAATATATAGCAGTGGAACTAATAAATTAATTCAGTAAAGTTGTAGAATGTAAAAGTAACATGCACAAATTGATTGCCAGCAGGTGATATAGTGGTTAAGATGCTGGACTCCCACATGACCAACTGCTGTTTGAGTCCCAGACCCAGTGGTTTGAAACTCATGCCAGGCACATGTGTGTGCATATTCAAAATCCCAAGAGGAGAAGGGATTTTGGTGTAACCATTCCACCTGGGGGTAGGTAGGGAGTTCTCATTTTCTCTCTCTCCATAGCTCTCTCTCTCTGTCTCTCTGATGTACGAACACCCCCTGTAGCCAAAAAGAAAAAAAAATCCTTTTATTAAAAAAAAATTTATTGCTTTGGTTTGGCCCATAGTCCTGTGCATAGAAAGCTGGGTCCCACATGGCTGACCACGGTTTCGGTCCCAGCCCCAGTGGCTTGAAAGACCCTACGTTTATGGAGAAATGGAGAAAAAAATACTGTGGCATGACCACATCTCACTGGGAAGAGCTTTCTCTCTCTTTCTTTCTCTCTCAAGCTCATGTGCTCTCTGGCATTAAAAAGAGTCAACTGCATTTCTATACAATCTGAAAGAAAATTAGGAAAACAATCCCATTTACAATAGCACCAGAAAGATTAAAATACTTAGGGATAAACTTACAAATGTGGTGAAAGATTTGTATTCTGGAAACTACAAAACGATTAAAGAAAATGGGACCAGCAGGTGGTGTGGTGGTTAAAGGTATTGAACTTCCACTTGGCTGACCATGGTTCGAGTCCTCAACCTAGCAGCTTGCTGTCTCCCTTCCTCTTCCTCTTTCTCTCTCTCTAGGAAAATTTTTAAAATAATAATAATAATGATAAAACTAAATAAATTTTTAAAAAGAAATTTAAAAATAAATGAACAAATGAAGGACATCACATGTTCATGTATTGGAAAACTTAATATTATTAAGATATCCATCCCACCCAAAGTAATGTGCAGATCCATTCAATCTCTGTTAAATCCCAATGGCATTTTCTAAAGAAATAGAAAAATAATTCTAAAATTACTATGAAGCTATAAAAAACATAAATAGCAAAGTCAATCCCGAGAAAAAAGTACAAAACTGTAGGCATCACATTTCCTGACTTAAAAATATATTACAAAGCTACAGTAATTAAAACAGTAGGGGGGACCAGCAGTTGGTGTAATGGCTATGTCGCTTGACTCCCATGTAGTCGACCGTGGTTCGAGTCCCGGACCTGGTGGCTTAAACTCACGTAGGGCGTGTGTGCATGCCCAAGAACCTGAGAGGAGAATGGAGGATAAGGGATTGCAGCATGGCCATCCCCCCTGGGGGGTGGGTGATTTCTTGCTTTCTGTCTCTTTGTCTCTCTCTGTCTTTCTGGCGAGTGCACGTGCCCTATAGCAAAAACCTCTCAAAAAACAAAGAAACAAACAAACAAAACAAAGAAAAAGAAAAAACAGTAGGTACAGGCTTAAAGACAGACATAAACCAATGGAACAGAATAGAGAGCCCAAAATATTGGGTCATTGGAAAAGTCATGATTTTTTTTCTGTTTTCCTATGCAAAAATGCATCATGACTTTTCCAGTGACCAAATAAATGCACACATATATGATCAACAGATTTTTGATAAGGGTGCCAAGATAACATAGTAGAGAAAGGTTAATGTCTTCAACAAATGGTGTTGGCTTCCTATTAATTGTTTCTGAATTCATGTTGAGGCATGAGCAGCTATCATCACCTAAGCCCCTTTAAGGACAGGATAATACTAAAAAATTTTTGTAGAGCAATCCAGGGGTAGTTGTTTAATGAGAGCCTAGGTTTAGCAAAAAAAAAAAAAAAAAAAAAAAAAAAAAAAAAAAAAAAAAAAAAAAGAGAGAGAGAGAAAAATTAAATCTTGCTAGTTTAATAAAATGAGAAAAACAGACTCCAGAAAATGATAGCAATTAACATAGGAAATTTAATGCCTACTGTGTGCAAAGCAATGTTCCAAGGAGAAGTTTAAGAGTTGGAATACTGGGACCAGCAGTTAGCGTAATGGCTATGTCGCTGGACTCCCACATAGTCGACCGCGGTTCGGGTCCTGAACCCGGTGGCTTAAAACTCACGCCGGGCGCGTGTGTGTGTGTGTGCCCAAGATCCCGAGAGGAGAATGGAGGAGAAGGGATTGCAGCGTGGCCATCCCCCCTGGGGGGTGATTTCTCGCTTTCTGTCTCTCTGTCTCTCTGTCTGTCTGGCACGCACCCTATAGCACAAACCTCTCCAAAAAAAAAAAAAAGAGTTGGAATACTTAAAACAAAAATAGCCTGGTACCGTAATTTGACTACATTTTGAATTATTATTATCAGTAGCTAAGCAATATTTTATATTCAGGCCTACATGATTCAAGCAAAATTATAACATTTATGTGTTTACTGCTTATCAAACAAGCAGTTTCTATACAATATCGGACTGAATCCCCCCATAGAGTTGTATGAGACAGTACATCAGAATGGTCTAAGTTACGCTGCAGTTTAGGAAAAAAAGTTGTTTAACTGAACAGATTCATTTCTTATTCTAAAAAGGTTGTTTCTGGATGCAGACAACTCTCCAGGCTATTTTCCTCCATAAAATGACATGATAATCCAGGCTGCTTTAACCTTGCAGTGCCATTATCTTAACATGACTCCTTTCCAATGATTGTCACAGTAGGGGAAGGAAAACTGGGGAACCTCAAATTAGCCCTTAACCCACCGCATTCTGCAGCATTTTACTGGCCAAACCAAGTCACATGGCCCCATTCATTTGTAGTATTCTTGAGAAATACAGTCAATCCACTGTGTGCCCAGAGGGAACAAGAACTGAATATTGATTAAGAACAGCAATATATGCCATTAACAAGCTGTTATTACTGTTCTTTTTGTATAAGTGAGGAAATGGAGACATACCAACAGTAATTCATCAAAGTTATATGCAAGGTAAGCAAAGGAGCCATTATGTGAATTTAGGCAAGTTGACTCCAGAGATTATGTTTAACCTCCAGGCTGTACTACCTACTAGCACCCTACTGGGAACCTGGCAGAACCTAGCTGTCAGTAGGGATATTTAATTTAATTTGTATAAATTTAGCTCAATTCAAACACCATATCTTTGCTAAATGCTTTCTTTGTGTTCGGCATTAGTTTCATTGGAAGGAGGGTTAGACTCTCTGACCATATAGATCTCTTCCACCTCTGAGACTATGACATAAAGGAATAGATAGCTGTGATAATTAATTTTATGTGTCAATTTGGCTGGGCCATGGTGCCCAGATACTTGGTTAAATATTATTCTAGATGTCTCTGTGAAGGTGTTTTTGAATGAGATTAATGTTTAAATCAATGGACTTTGAATAAAGCAGTTTAGTCTCTAATGTGGTTGGCCTCATCCAATTGGTTGAAAACCATAAGAGATCAAAGACTGATCTCCCAGAGCAGGGAGGAATTCTGCCAGAAGATTGCCTTTGGACTTGAACTGAAACTTTTCCCTGAGTCCACAGTTGTGCTGTTTCAAATAAACATCTATATATCTATATCTATATCTATATCTGTATCTATCTATATCTATGTATCTGCACACATCCTGTTGGTTCAGTTTCTCTGATGAAGCCTGACTAACAGCACAAGCTTAAAATTAGTCTCTATTATAAAAGAAGATTAGGAAATGATAGTTTATATGTTTTAAGTTAAGGGAAAGATTCTTTGTAACCCTTATTCAGTATTTTTAAGTTTTTATTTATTTCTTCCATGAGAAGAAAGGCAAATAGACAGAACCTCCTCAGGGTTCTGATGTTGCAATCCACTCCCAGCTTAAGCCAGCCCTGTATCCTGAACAGGTGTGTGTTCAATGTCAGGAAGCTTTGTGACACAAGCCTACAGCCTTCCAGAGTGGGTCAGCCTCACACAGCTTGGCTTTTCCTTGCTGTGCCATTGTCCAGCCCCATTTCTATTTAGTTCCATCTTAGAATGTTGAGTGAAAGTAGCAGAATCCTGGAGAAATCTGCAGAAATAACTCAATGTTTATTATAGTTTCTATAATATGAGAAGTTAAAAAAACTCATTGATTATAAAATAGATAAATTTTTGTAAAGAACCTTACAGACTGAAAAACAACCAAAAGAATCTGCCACATATAGGCCTCAGAAAGTGATTTTATAATCTGTCTCCTTAGGAGAGTGTTTCAATTATGTTCACAAATTCAATGTTGTGATAATATGTGGCTAAGTGTTAATTATTATTTTAGAAGGAATTTAGCTATCCTGTACAACTGAGAATGCTGATAGACAGTCTCCAATTTTAACTGGTTCTCCTCTATAAGACATTGTTTTGGGAAGTATTTAGTTGCCCCCTGCTGGCCACACAATTACAGAATTCCTTCAAAAAATTTTTTTCAGTGAATTGCATATTATAATGATGCATGCTAAAGAAATGAAACTTTTCATCAAATGAATTAACAATGGATTTCCAATGCTCAATTGAAACATGTCAATTAATCCAAAGTTGTTTTTTAAATATAGTATTCTTTCTATAATACATATGTCATATTTGTGTCTCTTCAAGTCTTTTCTGAAACTATGTAGTAATAATTTAGCAGATTGGGGGGGGCACTACTTCAAGAATCTTAAAAACTAGGGGTGGAGGGTGGTGCAGCTGTGAAATGTGGCACTCTGTAAAGCTGACCTACGTGAGAAGGTTCCAGGTCTGGAGACCTCCCTGAGTATGCTGGGCTCCTGTGCTCTGGGGCTGACTGGTAAGTGGTTAAGGGATGGCAGAGGGGAATCTCAGTGTCAAGACGCTGTTGGGGGTCTCTCGTTTAAGACTAAAAGGAGATGTAGAAAAAATTCAAGCGCTTCTTAAATATATATATGAAAAAAGTTTTCCCATCTTGAAACCTTACGCAGCAGTGTGACACAGTGGTTAAAGGCTGGAGCTTTTGAATCCCAAAAATAGACAAGCGGGATTATATCAGATTAAGAAGTTTCTGCATGGCAAAAAACGCAGTAATTAGTGTGAATTGACAGCCCTCAGAATGGGAAAATATTTTTGTAAACTATGCCATCAGATAAGGGACTGATAACTAGAATACAGGAGGAACTCAAGCAGCTGTCCTGAAAAAAGATGATCAACCCTATTAGGAGATGGGAGAATGAGTTTAAAAAGCCACTCTTTAAGGAAGCCATACAAATAGCCAAAAGGCATATGAAAAAGTGCTCAACATCCCTCATTGTAAGGGAGATGCAGATCAAAACCACAATGAGATACCACCTAACCCCAGTCAGAATGACTAAGATTAAAAAAATTAAAAAGTGATAAGTGCTGGTGGGGGCTTGATGAAAGAGGTACTCTCCCACACTGCTGGTGTGAATGTAAATTGGTCCAGCCACTGTGGAGAACAATTCAGAGATTCCTCAAAGATCTACAAATAGAACTACCATGTGACCCAGCAATCCCACTCCTTGGTATCTACCCAGAGAACAGAAGAATTCTTAATCGGAAAAGTGCTTGCACATCGATGTTTATTGCATTATTCACAATTGCTAAGACTTGGAACCAACCCAAATGACCATGAACAGATGAATGGATCGAAAAAGTGTGGCACATATACTCTTATGGAATACTACTCAGCCATAAAAAAAAAGACCCTAGGTTTTGACAAAAAGTGGATGAATATGGACGATTAACTGCTGAGTGAAGCAAGCCAGGCTATGAAGGAGAGACATTGTATGTCTCCACTTAATATATACCAAGTGTCCGTACTCTATACCTGAAACTGAATGACTAAACAATATTGAAACATAATAAATGGTTGTGAATACCAGATACAGTGTGGAAAGAGGGTGGATGAAGGAGTAGAGTCTGAGGAAGGACACTAAGGAGAAAAACAGAGAGGCAAGTCATTTATGGGACAAAGAAACTGGTTATTATCTGTTGAAGATAACTTTATAGTATTGTTAAATGGACTGGTGAGAAATGTACACATGTTGGAATATTCACTTTTCAAGCCAAGTAACATGTGACTGAAAGTATAAAAAATCGAAATAGGGACCAGCAGTTAGCGTAATGGCTATGTTGCTGGACTCCCATATAGTCGACCTCAGTTTGCGTCCCGGACCCGGTGGCTTAAAACTCATGCCGGGCGCGTGTGCGTGTGTGCCCAAGATCCCAAGAGGAGAATGGAGGAGAAGGGATTGCGGCTTGACCATCCCCTCTGGGGGGTGATTTCTCGCTTTCTGTCTCTACGTCTCTCTCTGTCTGTCTGGCTAGTGCACACGCCCTATAGTGAAAAAAAAAAAAAAACAAAAAAACCTCTCCAAAAAAAAATGGAAATAAAAAAAATTAAAGGAAAAAAAAAAAGGCTGAAACTTTTGAGTCAGCAGTTGCAAGCCTGGGTCTTGGCTCTCTGATTTACTAGCTCTGTGACCTTGGGTAAGTTACTCAACATCCTGAGGTTAATAGTTTCCCCATACTTAGGGAAATATAATAATAGCATCTATCCTCATAAAGATGTTATAAAATTGGTTACAAAACACTTAGCTCAGTACTGGGCCTGTACCTACAAAGCAAGAGAGGACACCTATCTTTAGATATTTCAAAGAACATGAGTCCCATTCTAAGAAAAGGAAGTGAGAACTCTGGCCATGCAGCCAGTGTAATCTTAAGGCAATCACTTAAAAGTGTTATGTGAGGATTGTCGTAGTTCACTGTGTTAGACATGGTGTCCGGATGACTCTGAGTCAGTCCTCTTTTTAAGCATCCCATTGGTTTTCCTTCCTCATAACTCTTTCCATGTGTCATGATATCCGTTTCTTTGTAATTCCACCCCTACCCCAAACTTATGACCTGACAGTCATCTCATTTTACTTTTGGAATCTGACAACCAACTTGTCCAAAATAGAGAGAATGATAGTCACCACATGATATGGCCAGGCATCATGAAAATAGTGGTAACTGAAGAAATTAATGCTTTTTTGTGATAAATGTTCTTCAATAGTTTTGTCCCTGGAGCCAGCAGATAATGTGGTGGCTAAGGCACTGGGCACCAACATGGCCAACCAAGGTTCGCATCTCATGAAATATATAAACTTAAAAAAAAAGTTTTATCCCTTATATTCAAATGCTTGTATTCCTCTTTCTTGAACTGTTGATCTCTGCCAAGGTCATACTTGATAAAGTTCTCTTCCCCACAGTTACATTGAGCTCTACTTGCCAGCTCATCCCAATGTAATATCTGGGACCAATTCTCACCTTTTGGAGGAGAGAGTTGAGCTGCTGTATCTTAAAAACTATTTAAAGAAAGTACCTTTAGGGACCAGCAGTTAGCGTAATGGCTATGTCGCTGAACTCCCACGTAGTTGACCGCGGTTTGAGTCCTGGACCAGGTGGCTTAAACTCACACTGGGCACGTGTGCGTTCGTGCCTAAGATCCTGAGAGGAGAATGGAGGAGAAGGGATTGCTGCGTGGCCATCCCCCTGGGGGGGTGATTTTTCTCTTTCTATCTCTCTGTCTCTCTCTTTCTGACAAGCGCACACACTCTATAGCAAAAACCTCTCCAAAAAAAAAAAAAAAAAGTACCTTTAGCATGCTTTCTTCCACAGATTTTTAGCACTGCCTCATTTAAAGCAATCCAGAGAATTATATGGGGTAAAGGGGTAGTTCTTCCATGGAAAGTAGACTATCCTACCTACAATCCCTCCTATCTTGTAACATACTGTTACACATATTTATTCAACTCCTTCTGTCTTTTTATCCTGGCTTCCTCCCAGAAATCATATTCTGAGACAACAATTTCTTGCAGGTTGTTGACTTAGGGAAAAGATCCCAGTGAAAATGCTTTCTCACTTGCTCTTTCTCTCTGCTTTCTCTGATGATTGCACATGCCCTATAGCAAACTGAAGGGAGGGGGGAGAAAGAAAGAAAGAAAGAAAGAAAGAAAGAAAGAAAGAAAGAAAAGAAAGAGAAAGAAAGAAAGAAAGAAAAGAAAGAAAGAAAGAAAGGAAGAAAGAAAGAGGAAAGAAAGAAAGAAAGAAAGAAAGAAAGAAAGAAAGAAAGAAAGAAAGAAAAGGAAAGAAAGAAAGAAAGAAAGAAAGAAAGAAAGAAAGAAAGAAAGAAAGGAAAGGGAGGGAGGGGGAGGGAGGGAGGGAGGGAGGAAGGAAAGAAAGAAAGAAAGAAAGAAAGAAAGAAAGAAAGAAAGAAAAGAGAGAGAGAGAAAGGAAGAGAGAGGAAGGAAGGAAGGAAGGAAGGAAGGAAGGAAGGAAGGAAGGAAGGAAGAAAAAGAAGGATGACTCAGATGGTTGAACCATGAACCCAGAGGACAGAGCTAAGAGCCATGGAGGATCATCCCCAAGCCTAGAAACCTGATTAAGGAACTTCCAATATAAAACCAGTTGTATTTAAAACTGTTTTCTTTCCCATTTGGGGGGATGTTGGTATTTGTTGTGCTATGTCTGGACCACCGTGTATGTTGGCTGTGTTGTTTCCTTAGTTTCACAGGCCCATGAAAAGAAAGCAATTATGATCCAGGAGCTGTACTTAACAGATTATTCCCAGGAGCCTCATTTGCACCTGGATCTGATTTTGAAGATGAAATGTTGAACTATAGACAAGACTTCTAGAAAACCTGGAAGGGTGGGAAAGGGACTTTTCCTGCAGTGGGTTCCTGAGGGCAGACTGGCAGAACCTATGCTGATTTTCCTATGATTCTCTTTCTGGTATTAATGCCTTTGTATAATCACCACCCATAAATATGGGAGAAACCCTTGATGCATCTAACCAGTTGACTATGGCAAAGGTGATAGGATGGCACTCCCAAGATTACACTATATTATGTAAGACTTACTATTTCTATTAGGTTGTTGGGAAGGTATTTTTGCATAAAAAATATATCATGACTTTCCCAACAACCCAATAGCAGAATCTTTTACTGGCCTTGAAGAAGCAAGCTGCTCTGTTGCTGCCTATGGAGTGGACCATGTGGCAGGAAACTAGATGGACTCTAGAAGCTAAGGTCAGCTTCCAACTGATAGCCAGCCAAAATGCCACTGCATTCAGTCTTATTTCCACAATAAAATGAATTCTTCTAGCAGCCTAAGTGAGCTTGGAAGCAAGTCATTTTTCATTTGAGTTTCCAGATAAGAACACATCCCACCTGCTTTCTTGATTGTTACCAAGAGAGACCCTTAAGCAGAAAACCCAGAAAAGCTGTATCTGGTCTCCTGACCCACAGGAACTGTGAAAAAATAAATGTTATAGTTTTGGGCCACTAAGTTTGATCATTTGTTATGCAGCAATAGATAATGTGGACAAGGATTATCCTGGGGTGTTAACTTCTTTACTCAAATTGTATATGCATGAATGCAGGGTGGGTTTTCACTAGCATCCATGCCATCAGATCAGAAAAGCATAGGTTTAGAAGTAAGAAGTAGGTGGTAAAGCTGCACAAACTGGTTGCCATAGCAATGGCTTATATGAAGGTAGGATGAAAGAATGTGAAAAATTTTTTCTAATTTTTCTCACCCCAGCTTGCACTTGAGCGCATCTATTCACTTGCCTGGGAGAGAGCAACTCGACCATAATCTCTGAAAGGTCGGAGCTCTAATTCTCTTATTCCATGTGGGTCTTAGATATTACTATTGCTCATTTATGTTTGTATTACAATTGCATATTTACAGTTGCCCATTTATCACTGGACATGGATGCACCAAGAAATAATTCAGTGAATTTAATGCATTCCACACATAAGGCTTCCTTCATTTAGTAGCAACAACTTTATATCATACGGTTAATCAAGGTCATTTATCCCCACTTTAGTAAATGTTTTCATTGCTTGTCCACTGGCAAAAGTTATCTAAAGTGAGCATTGGGTAGTCATAGTTTTTAAAAAAGTTCAATGGAAAGTTAATGAATGTCTATACAGAAGTGTGGCTGTTACACCAAAGTGCTTCTAATCCTGAAAAACCTAAGAATGCACAATAGGGAGGCCAAATTCTGTAAAAGGATCACTGGAAGTGATGGTGAAAGGGATCATTTCCACAATTACCCACTGATTCCTAGACCTGTATATTTTAGCTATTGAGGACACATTTCTATAAATCAGCTATTGGTTCAATGCACCTATCTTATCTTTGAGAATAATACCCCATCCTTTTGAAGTATGATTCCTGAGTGTGTTCCTTAGCTAAGTTTTTAATAGGTTATGTCATTGTTCAATTATGTGACTGATTTCATGTTTATGTACCCATTGTTACCTTTTTTATCATAGAAAAGGGCCCTTTGATCTGAAAAAAAAAATGTTAATGTCAGTAAATCAAATGTTCTGCAGATTATCATATGGTGTTGCTGGCAAAGACACCTAGAACAGTGAAAGACAAAATCATACCTAGAATAGGTATCAATTCTGGGACCAGCAGATGACATAGCAGTTACCTCACTGGACTCCCACATGGTTGACTGCAGTTTGAGTCCTGGGCCCAGTGACTTTAAAATCACGCTGGGCACATGTGCGTCGTCCATGCCCAAGATCCTGGGAGGAGACTAGAGAAGAGACTGTGGCATGGTCATCCCTACTGGGGTGTGATTTCTCACTTTTCCTTCTCACTGTATCTGTCTCTCTCCAGCAAGCACATGAGCCCTAAGGCAAAAACCGCTTTAAAAAAAAAAAAAAGAATAAGTGTCAATTCTAATAAGTACAATTGCTCTCGCTTCCAGAATGGAAGGAGTCCAATATATTCAATCTCTCACTGACTGGTTGACTGGCTTCTCTAAGGGATGGTGCCATCAGGAAGACTTAACATTATGTCTTTACTGCTGGAAGTCTAGTCAAGTAGCAGTAGCAGTAGTTAGGTAGGTTTAGAAGAGGAGGAGTTCATGCTGTAGGGTCATTCACACCCTTTATTTCTGCCACTATGTGCCATATAATTAGCAACACATACATTGTTGAAGAGAGCAGCTCAGTGACTTCTCCTAGACAAGTTGTCCTACTTGATTGGTTGGTGCTTTCTGTGCAGTACATGTTCTCTGATGGGCACTGATGTGGCACACAAATTTCTGCATACATGAAGCTACTCTAATGGTTTTATTTATACATTTATCCCTCAGACATCTTTATTCCCATATTCCAATCTCACTCATCTAGGCTCCTGACTGACCAACCAAGCCAACTGTCATTGTTCAAAGGCCCATGTACATCTATACTTCAGGGCTTTTTCTTCCCTTATGGAAAGTATTTGATCAGATACACTGCTCAGATCCCTGCCAATTAGGAGAATTTTCTTTCAGGAACTTCCCTAAGCAGGTTTGTAGTATGGTGTCAGTTCACTTTGGTTCGCACCAACATATCACCAACAGATTCAGCTGACCCTTCTGTGATCAGGACTCCAGTTTGTTCCTCCTCTTTTAGTTGGTCATAGGGAACTCGTCATGAGGTCATAGTTGTGAGATGAGAGACAGACCTCAGTACAACAGAGGTAGATCATGTGGGGTGTTTGGACCAGCCAGTCATTACTTATATCCTCTGGCCCTTTCAGGCCTGAACCCAGATTTACCATTTTCATTACACAACAATCACTGTTGTGCTTATTTAATCTGATTAAATAATTTATCAAGTTCATAATGGTAACTCTAGTCTCATAGTCAAATTATGTCCTGTGGTCAGCATCTTTATCAATAGAATACCTCTAGCACCATCAGAGCTGCTGATAACATGCCTCAAATGGCAAAGCAGCTTATAGTACTGCATTTTACTGTAGCAATATCTATTTCTCTGAGTCCGCTCAAAACTGGCATTTTTCCAAGTCACCTCAAGTACTGTATTGTGATGGTTTTGCTGTGCCACTTTCTTAGAGGTAGGATGCTTCTCATTCCATTCTCCCCTACAGTCTTTCCCTAGGCCTTTCATTGGCTGTATCTAACCAGAAGTTTGTTGGCAAGGGATACTGGGAGATACATTGGTCATGTCCTGTGAGACCAAATAGAACAAAGAAGGGGCTGGGAATGTTGGATCTGATAGTAAGTAGACAAATGACCACCACAAAATCTGAACCTAGAGTGCTTTTTATTTCTAGAAAATTATTGTGACTCATCCCTAATTGGATCTCACGTTTCTTGTCAAATACTAGTTTCTTGTCAAATATTAGATCTTCCCTTCCATATCTATTTTTTGCCAATGTCTTTCCCCCTTTTATGTCAACATTTGCTTTTCCTTCAATGACTTTGTCTAATAAAGAGGATCACTGTATACCATCAAAACAAATAATTAGACTTTAATTTCCTTTAGATTGTTGAATTCACCTATAAAAATGATATTGTCTTCTACTTTATAATGTTAAGCCCCTTCCACATAATCTATGTTATCCATTTTCTTTGGGACTTGCCTTTCATATCTCTCACCATATTTTAGCCAAGCACAACTAGTTTGGGGAACAAGAAGCCATTTGAATTGATGTACAGATGCTCATTCATCAAATTGAAGCAGTCCCCAAGGTCTAATTCAACTTAAACCAGGGAAATCTGTTTGGACAGTGGATTAAATTTGGGCTATTTATATAAGGTTTCATTTTTAAAACCTTCTGAACATGACAGACTTTCCCTGGGCCTCCTCCCCAGTACTGAGGTTATAAAATAGAAGCCCTTCTTCATTTTATATGTTTATCTTATGTTTTAGTAGCCTCTCCTCTTCTAAATCAAAATCAACATCCCACTTTCTTATAGCACACATTCCTAATGCCCACACTAGACAAATAATTGTATTCTCATTAACTGGGAGGAGTATTATTCAGATGGCCAAATCCAGGACCTCAACACTCAAGTTTGTATACTGCAATTTGTTCAGGATTCCATCACCATTAAGCTCAGGCCACAGTCTGTTTTTAGAAGCTACTTTGAGGTAGGAGCATCAGAATTCTGACCAAAAGAGCTTAATTTAAATCAGATTCTAATAAGCTGGGGAAAGAAGGTAATCCCAACTTGATCCGACTCTCAGTTTCTTTCCTCCTTTTACCCAGGAGAGATTTGAATAATTTCTGGCTCAAGAAAACATAGCCAGGCTAGCATTGTGGCACAGCAGTAATGCACTGCTCAAGGGAGGTCCCATCCAACATCACTACTGTGGTTTGAATCTCTTGCCTTGTCAGCCTGGGATATGCCTAGGATCTAATGGGCTGGAGGATTGGAGGAAGGGGATCACAGCAGGAATAGATTGTGGATGGTGCTTCTCTCTCTCTCTCTCTCTCTCTCTCTCTCTCTCTCTCTCTCTCTCTCTCTCATGCATGTGTACATGCTCTATCATGAATACAGGGGGAGGGGAGTTATAAATAAGTAAATAAGAAAACATAGCTACTTACCCAGGGAAAGTGCCTACTTCCCTACCTCTGTTTCCCAATTGACTTAAGAAGGCTGCTCTAGGGTGAGGCTGTCAAGGGCAGCAGATCTCAAAGTTTTAGTCCCAGGACCTGTCTACACTGTTAAAAAAATTATGGAGGGTTCCAAACATCTTTTGTTCATGTGGACTATACTCGTTGATATTTTCTGTATTAGAAATTAAAACAGAAAAATTTTGGCCCCCCTGTGTTGTGGCATTTAAGGTGGCTGGATCCCACATGGCTCGCTCCCACATGGCTGGCTGTATGGTTTGAGTGCTGGATTCAAGTGTATTGAAAAACATGCCAGGCATGTATGTATGCATGTCCCAAATCCCAAAAGGCTAAATGGAGAAAAATTTGCAGCATGGAGGGTGCTTTCTCCCTCTCTCTCTTTCTCTGTATCTCTCCAGTGAGCGCATATACTGTCCTCTATTAAATTGAAAAAACAAATCTATCACTATATCTTGAATTATGAATAGTCCTTTTACCCACGCATCATTTTTTGACATCATGAATTTAGAACACAGTGGTTCATTGAGTTATACATATCTTACAAATTCTGACACATTTCATTTTGAAGTATCAAAAACTAATGTTACTATCACTTCTCAGAAGAAATCCTTAAGAATTAAGAATTGTTACCAGGGTATATACAAGGTTTTAAAAATACTGAATTTCATTTAAGAGCTCAGATGTTATCATTGGCAACAAGTGTTGTAAGTTGTTTTCCTTGAAGTGACAGGCTCATGTTCATTTTTGAGAAAACATCTGCACATATCCATGTCTGATTATCTATAGTTCGTTTATCATTCTTTCAAGTACAGATGGCATTCCATATAAAAATGGCTGAGCTCACACCTCAATCATACAAATTCTTTTCCTTGTGAAATCTTTGTACTTTGGCATCTAACAAGAATACATGGTGTGTTTTATGAGCCAGAAGGTGGAGTAGAGGTTAAGATGGTTGGAACCCACACAGCCAATAGCACAGTTCGAGTACCAGACCCAGAAGCTTAAAAAAATCATGCCAGGTGCATGTGCATGCCTGCCTAAAAGTCAGAGAAAAGAATGAAGAAGAGATTGCAGGATGGTCATCCCCGGGGGTGATTTCTCACTTTCTCTCTCTCTCTCTCCCTAGAAAGTGCATACCCCCTACAGCAATCTAAATGGTGAGGTTTTTGCTACAGGGCACATGTGCTCACCAGAAAGACAGAGAGAGACGGAGAGACAGAAAGCGAGAAATCACCCCCCCAGGGAGGATGGCCACCCCACAATCCCTTCTCCTCCATTCTCCTCGGGATCTTGGGCACGTACACACACGCGCCCGGCGTGAATTTAAGCCACCAGATCCAGGAGTCGAACCACGGTCGACTACATGGGAGTTCAGCTACATAGCCATTATGCTGGTCCCCAAAAAAGAATTCTTTATATGTTTTGTGCCATAGAATTTTAAAAAGTTGTAATCAAGGGTTGAGATTTAATACATGCATATTAATAATTCTTAATAATTCTTACTGTAATATTTTACCAGGGATGTTCTTTTTTTTTTTTTTTTTTAAGTTTTGCCAAATTACATGTACACTTATGGAAGAAAGACAGAGAAAAAGTGAAAAAACAATCTCCATGGAGAATTGTCATGCTGTAGTCCCTTCTGGATTTCTCCCTCTTTTGGGATTTTTGGGCATGTAGGCATATGTGCACAGCATGTTTTTCAGGCTTCCAGGTCCAGGACCTGAACCATGCTGTCAGTCATCTGAAGTCTAGCTGTCTTAACCACCGTATAATAGGCCAAGAGTATTTTTACATGAAATTCTCTGCTTTTTTTTTCTAAATGTATTTTTGTGAGTTTGTAGCAGTGAAGAATACAATGACTACTAACACAGTTTGGTACTACTGCTGTGATTTCTGTCAAGACACCAGCAATTTTACCCACCATTATCTTTGTATCATAGTACAAATATCAGGACAGTGAGAAAGACAATGTCTTAGTATTACTGTGAAAATAATTATGACCTTCAGATACATGAAAGGATTGGGGACTCTCCTGTCATCTGTTGACCACATTTTGGGAACCACTAATCAAGAGAAAACCTAAATCCTAAGTGGTAGCAAATCACTTTTCACACAATAAGAAGTTTGTGCTGTTGTAACCAGTTCTGGTCTCACTACTCTCTCATTGACCTTTTTCTGTTTGCTTATACTCATTACCCATCATATCCTGTGCTTGGTTCTAGCTCAGTTCCTCATCTCTGATCATCCATTCCTTTTGCTAAAGTTAAGATGCCATAGGCCACTCTCTATTTTTTTTGCTGCGGGGCATGTGCTCTCACCAGAGAAAGAGAGAGAGGGAAAATGAGAAAGTACCCCTCAAGGAGATGGTCCCACCACGATTCTTTCTTCTTCATTCTCCTCTTACGATTTTTGGGCATGCATGCACATGTACCCAGTATGATTTTCAAACCGCTGGGTCCAGGACTTGAACCACACAGTTAGTCGTGTAGGATCTAGTGCCTTAAGGTTCATGCCACCTGCTGGACCCAATATGTGCTTCTCTTTTTATTCAGCTGATCAAATCTCACACTAATCTTCTAATGACTCTATTTTAATTCTTGATCTTCTTACCAAGGTAGCCATTCAGTATGGAATTCTATTTCATTTATTATTCTTTCACATTATATTTATTATAAATTAATCTATCTAAAAAATACTTTCTGAAAAATCTAATGATTTCCTAAAGGAATGATTCTGGTTATAGCCTCAAGGAATGACATCATGGGACCAGCAGTTAGCATAATGGCTATGTCGCTGGACTCCCATGTAGTTGACTACTGTTCGAGTCCCGGATCTGGTGGCTTAAAACTCATGCTGGGCGCGTGTGTGTGCGTGCCTAAGATCCCGAGAAGAGAATGGAGGAAAAGGGATTGTGGCATGGCCATCCCCTCTGGGGGATGATTTCTTGCTTCTCACTTTCTGTCACTCTGTCTCTCTCTGTCTGGTGAGTGCACGTGCCCTATAGCAAAAACCTCTTAAAAAAAGAAAAATGACATCATTTGGAAGGTGAAATGAGTTTAAGTTTTTCAGAGTATAAGAAATAATAACAGATTTATAGAGGTAAAAAAAAGTAGGTAGATTGCTTATAGAAATGCAAAGAGGACATATACAGTAGAGTAATTAAAGACAGGACAGAAAGGCAATGTATTGTCATTTTATGGAAGATGTTTATTTAGTAAGCAATGGAGATGTTTGAGCCAAGACTGAGAAAAGGGGGAAAAACAAGCTCAATCTCAGAGTTTGCTTAAGGTATATTTGGCAAATAAAGAGAAACAATTTTTATGTGGAAAAGAAACTTGAAGCAATAAAACCACATTGGAGGCTGAACTATAATAGTATGGTCATAGAAATGGAGACTGGTGGAAACAGATTTTAGAACAATAAGGAAGTAAGATCAGTAGGTGGTGGTGAGAAAGAAATTGTTAAAAAAACAAACAAACAAAAAAAAAAACCAAGAAACATGATTACAGTTTCAAGCATGAATTACTAGGAGAATGGTGATACTATTAAAAGAAATCAGGAAGTCCAAAAAAGGAACATATTGAGGCAAAATGATTAATTCCTTTCTCCGTTAGACATGTAAGTGGTTGTACTCAAGGGGGAACTATATAAAAATTTTATAGCATTTATAAGAACTAGAACCTAACCAATATTGGAAGATCGTGGTTATAGCTGCATTGACTTTATACCACTATTGGTTATATTTATATTTGCAATATAAATATAAATATAAAGGGGAAAATGAAAAAAATACAATAAGTATTTTAATTCCCTGTAGAATTTCTCCCTATACAAATCTCTCAGAGACTTACAGTTTTTCTGTGGTCTATATATCACAATCATAATACTTAGAGAAAATGATACATATTTGGGGGCCAGTGGGTGGCATGGTGGTTGAGGTGCTGGACACTCCTACATGGCCGATCACGGTTCAAGTCCCAGACCTGGCAGCTTGCTTTCTCACCTCCCCTCTCTCTTTGTCTCTCTCTGGTCAAATTAAACTAAATGAAAGAATAAATAAAATTAAGTAAATAACTCTTTTTTAAAAAATAGAAAGTGATACATATTTATTAAGTGATCACAAGTATCAGTTATGCTAAATTTTATATATTCTATGTCAATTAATCTTCATATCAACTCTTCAGTATTGTTATCTGGATTTTCATAGAGGAGATACAGAGAGATTAAATTACTTTCCCAAGGTCAAACAGGAGTTGATGAAATGACATTTGAATGCTGATTCTGTATAATTCAAAAGCCCCTCTTTTTTTTTTTTTAACTGTACAGTATAAATTATCATCATTATTATTTATAGGTTTTTGTCTTAGGGCATGTGTGCTCACTGGAGAGAGAGACAGACACAGTGAGAGGAGAAGTAAGAAATCGCCCTCCAAAGAGGATGGCCAGCTGCAATCCCTTTTCTTTAATTCTCCTCCCAGGATCTTGGGCATGCATGCAGATGTGCCCAATGTGATTTTCAAGCCATTGGGTCCAGGACTCAAGCAGTAGTTGGCCATGTGGGAGTCCAGTGATGTAACTGCTACACCATCTGCTGGTCCCAGTATTAAATTATTTATAAGCCTTCCTCCTTTTCTTTTTTTTTTTTTTCCTTTCTTTCTTCTTCATTTTCTTCTTTTGAATTATTTAACTTCCTTTCCTTCTTTCCTTCCTTCCTTCCTTCCTTCCTTCCTTCCTTCCTTCTTTCATTTACTTTGACCAGAGAGAGAAGGAAAGTGAGAAAGCTGGCTGCCAGGTCCGGGACTTGAACCACCGTCAGCCATGTGTGAGTTCAGTGCCCTTAACCAGCATACCACTTGCCGGCCCCTCCCTTTTCCTTTCTAACAGAATGAAAAGGAAATAGTGCCTCTAGACTATTGATCTTTACTATATGCTTGTATGTAGGGGTTCACTTAGTGCCAGCTTAGATATATCTTGAAAAAGGCTGGTACCTGGGGCCTCTCCTTCTTGAGGCAACTACTTTATTGAACTGACAATTTGTATCCTTTATAAAGACTGAGAAAGATGTTAAATAATAAAATTAATTAAACAGAAGAACCATCTCTTGAAAAGGCATAACAATTTTGAAATGTAGCTAAAGTCATTAAAAAAATAAAGATAGAAAAGTTTCTTAGAAACCATTTAAGGGACCAGCAGATGGCATACTGGTTACATCACTGGACTCCCTCATAGTCAACTATGGTTCAAGTCCTGGACCCGGTGGCTTAAATTCACACCAGGTTCATGTACTTGCATGCCCAAGATCCCGAGAGGAGAATGGAGGGTAAGGGCTTGTGGCATGGCCCTTCCTGCTGGGGGGTGATTTATCACTTTCTGTCTCTTCTGTCTCTCTGGCAAGTACATATACTCTATAGCAAAAATCTCTCTAAAAGAAAAAGAAAAACCATTTAAAATTTAGACCAACAGCAGAGAATGCCCCTAAGTCTCAGCATAAAGGTATAGTGCTCTCTTCCTATATGTAGATACAAGATGAAGAGTCTTAGAGATTAACCTCACAGATGGTTGCTCCAAAACAAGAGTACAGTGAGCAGAGATTGTTACCAAGAAAGACACAAGCCAGCCTGTGACCTAGTGGTTACGTAAACTTGATCCCACATGGCAGATTGCATAGTTTAAGTCCTGGACTTAGCAACTTGAAGAACATGCCTGGCACATGTGTGTGCATGCTCTGAAAGAAGGAACTTGGAAGAAAAGAGATTGCAGTGTGACCATTGTCCATGAGAGCTACTCATGAAGACACACCTGTCTTAAATGCTTTACATGCACTGCCTGTCGCTAGGTGAATACTCAATATATGTAGGTTCTTGTACCTCTCCCCGTTTGCATTTTACGAAATATTTTCCTACATTTCATTGTTCTGTACACTAAAAAGATAACCCAGAGGAATAAATAATATCATTCCTGTTGTAGAGGTATATAAGTCTTTACTTGTTGGAACTGACAATAACTGGATTATTCTGCAGCTTTGTCTCTCTAACCTGAATGTTCTGGATTTCTACTCTCACTATAGAAATTAAGCTGCTGTAACAAAATAACATAGACTGAGTGGCTTAAACAACAAAAAATATCTTTTCTCATAGTTGTGGAGGCTGCAAGTGTGAGATTAGAGTGCCGGCATGATCAGTTTCTGATGAGGGCTCTCCTCTTGGTTTGCAGAAAGCCACTTTCTTCCTAACACACAAGTGATCACATCACCTTTCTTTGTTGAAAAATGGAGAGAGTGAGCAATCGTAAACTCTCTGCTGTCTCCTCATATAATGCACTAATCTCATTAGGAGGCCTACCAACTGATCCTAATTACAACCTAAAGGCCCCATCTCCATATACCATCCCATTGGTGTTAGGACTTCAACATGTGAATTTGGGGAAACACGAATGTTGTTCATAACACTGTATATCATGAAATGTTTAAGATCTCCGAATTCTGTATAAAACAAGATATGTTCTGGGTAAGCCAGAATACTTGTAAAACAAATTTTAAAGGATCTGTATTGGATTCAATATCTATTTATCATACCTAATATCTATATTCTTTTTGTTCACTCATTAAATATTTATGAAATATTATTATATGCCAGGCTTTGAGGATAGAACTTACAAGACAAAGGTAAACCCTGGCCTCATGGAACTTGAAATCTCCTGGGGATAAACAGGCATTATGTAAATGACTGCATTCTTTTTTACCACTATAACTTTAAAAATAAATCTCTCTCTTCTGTTTTTTAAGAGAGGGTCTCACCATGTCATATCTTCCTGCCTTAACCTCCCAGCTGGGTCTATAGGAGCATCCCACCATGCCTGGCTCCTAGTCTTGCGATGTTGTCCAAGCCAGCTTTAGGGTCGTGACCCTCCTGTCTCAACCTCCCAAATCACTAGGATTACAGGGGCAAATATGCCCAGCCTTTAGGTCACAGGAATTGAATGTGCACTTCTCATGTAGTCTCAGCCTACGGAGAACCATGTCTCAGCAGTGTATGCCAGAAGATGGGCCACATTTCCCCTTTTATGAAAATATCATCTAAACACTTGTAAAAAATTAACACATATCTTTTGTGATTTTATGCCAGATGTGAGAGATAAAAAAATAACAAAATGGCTGCCCTCCAAGAAGCAAAAGTTTGGTCTCCCCGACTGCAAATATATCATGTTAGTAAAAGTATTCCAGTTTTTAAAAAAGTGTATTTGTTATTTCAGAGAGAGAGACAGATGCCCCCAACAGAGTCTTCACACAGCAATCCATTACCAGACTCAGCTGATCCAGACCATAGGCACACACACATGCCCTACATGTTCAGAGAAGTCCTGGCATGTGAATCCAGGACCTTTTCCACATGGGTCTTCCAGTTGCATTACTGCTGCACTACGATGGGCCCAACTTTTCCAGTTTTTTTTTTTTTTAAGAATTCTTTATTTACTTCATTTTTAAAAATTTGTTATCATCCATTTTTTAATTTGACCGGAGAGAGATAGAGAAAGAAAGAGAGAGAGAGATAAGGGAAAGTGAGAAAGTAAGTTGCCAGGTCTGGGACTTGAACTGCTGTCCACCATATGGGAGCTCAACACCTTAATCACTATGCCAACTGTTGGCCCCAACTTTTCCAGTTTTTACTCTCAATATTCAGTTATGCTGTCTCTGCCTCCTAATGTAATCCAACCTGAATTCCCTTTCTGTTTCATCCCCACTTCCTCTCATTTCACTTGCATCAGTTATAGAATACCATCACCTCTTACCACTCAAGGCTGTCAAAAGACCCAGTGAGTTCTTTCTAAAAAGAATTTCTCTGCCATGTTTTATCTCAGCTGACATGAAACAGGTATTTCATTCCAGTTTCAGAAAGTAAAAGCTGCGTTTTCTTTCTGAAAGTTTCCATAAACCCATACGGTTTAAAAATCCTGTTTTAGGAAATGACACAGTAGAAAACTGACCCAACATAAAGACCTTGATCCAACAGCTTTAGAGCTAAGACTTATCTTTATGTTTTAATCAGATGTTTGGATTCTTAAAAATTAATTCCCTTACTTTTGTAACTTTTTTCATTTTTTAAAATTTTATCCATTCACTATACATCATTACAGCATACAAAATGAGACTTCCCATTCAGTATACACTGTATATTGGCTCAATCAAGCACATCAACATACATGGTATCGTCAACAAAAATTTTCCATTTCTTGTTTCCTGTATACTTTGCTTTTTTTTTTTTTTTTGCTATCCTTGATTCCCTATCTCTCACCCTCTGTTGTGTCCCACCCTCCTCCCACACTCTCTCTGGTATCCGTGGTTGCTTTCTATGCCTTTCCCCCCATTTTATTGATTTGCTAATGAACTTAATTAATCTAAATATTTCCACTAGCAAGCACAGGTGATATATACACATCCATGAACACAAGTCTGAATTTAGGCATAAACCTCAATGAGTAGAATGAACATACTATAAAGTAGCACCTAGCTGGGGCTATATAGCTTACTGCAGTCATCAAATATGCATTTTTTTCCTGAAATCTTTTTTTAAAATTAACTAATGTACATTCATCCCCTAATCATCGTCACAGCATATAAAAAGTGGTTTCCCATCCAGAATGTACTGCATAGTGGCTTAATCATGTATGTATGTTATCATCAATAATTTCCCATTTCTAGTTTCACATATATATGTATATATGTGTATATATATATATATACACACACACATATAATATATACGTATACATATATAATATATACATATACATATATATACATACACACACACACACACACATATATATATGTTTATATTTACCCTTATGTCTGACCCTCTGCCCTTTCCCAACCACTTCTCACACTATCTTTGGTGTCTACAGTTGTAATCCATTCCTTTTCCCCCCACTTTTTATTGACCACACAATTTCTTAAATAACCTAACTACTTTCAATAGCAAGTTCAGCTGGTAATTTCAAGAAAAGCAGTTTTGAATTGGTAAGGAAACTTTCTTAACACTTAAAGCTGGGAAACAGGTTAGTATTCTATTCAGATAGTGACTACATGAACCTATTGACAGCTCAAGACAGGACAAAAACTCTTAAAACTGGACAACAAAGCCTAGAAGAAAAGCAGCAGTATTTTAGCCAAAAGTCACAGAATGCTATTTCACCAGTTCAGACTCATGTACTTAATCTGTCTTGTGTTGTGGTTCGATCTTCCCCATTGAATTCTGGGATATAATACTCAACTCCAGACTTGTCCCTACAGTTAAGTTGGCCATTTTCTTAGTTTTTGAACTTTTATTCCTGTGTGACTACATTTAATTTTCCTGACATAGCACTCCCTTGAGAACTTCTTGGAGATCTGGTCTAGTGCTGGTAAATTCTTTCAGGTTTTGATAATCTGAGAATGTTCTTCTCTTTTCTTCCCATACAAAGGATAATCTTGCCGGATACAGTATTTTCAGTTGCAATTGCTTTTCCCTTAACACTTTTTTTTTGGAGAGATTTTCACCATAGGGCGTGTGCGCTCGCCAGACAGACAGAGAGAGACAGAGAGACAGAAAGCTAGAAATCACCCCCCGGGGGGATGGTCATGCTGCAATCCCTTCTCCTCCATTCTCCTCTCAGGATCCTGGGCACACACGCACACACACCCATCGTGAGTTTTAAGTCACCGGGTCCGGGACACGAACCGCGGTCAACTACGTGGGAGTACAGTGACATAGCCATTACACTAACTGCTGGTTCCCTTCCCTTACACTTTGAATATATTTTCCCATTCTTTCTTCACTCGCGTTGTTTCTGATGAGAGGTCTGCTGTTAGTCTGATGGGATATCCTTTGTAGGTAACTTGCTGTTTCTCTCTTGTCAATCTTAGTATCTTTTGGTCAGTCTGGCTATAGTGTGTCTTGGAGAAGATCTTCTTGAGTTGATTCTATTTGGGGCCCTTGTATTTCTTGGGACTGAATCTTTGAGTGGCTCTCTAGATTTGGAAAGTTTTCTTGCAGGATTTCATGGAATAGATTATGCCCTTATGAATCTCTTCGCTTTCTGGGATGCCAATGATCTGGATGTTTGGACGTTTGATGGTATCTAGTATTTCTCATATATTAGTCTCAAATTTTTGGGCAATTTTCTCAGTCTTTGTGGTAGATTTTTCTAGGCCAGCAGTTTTCTCTTCTACGTCTGAGATTCTATTTTCTGTATGATCTAGTCTGCTTTTAATACTTTCAAGAGAGTTTTTGAATTCCTGTATTATAGCCTTCATCTCTAACAGTTCCATTTGATTCTTTTGTAAAGTGTGTAATTCCTCTTTCAGATCTTGCAAGAATTTCCTCACCTCCCGGAGCTCATCAGCTCCTTTCTCCTTTCTCTTCTGCAGTTCATTGTCTCTCTTCTCTTCGATCTCTGTTAGCTTCGCCATTATGAATGTTCTAAATTCTTTATCTGACATTTCCATGATTTCCATTGAACTGTGTGTGGATGAAGAGGAGTTATTCTTTTCCGTTGGAGGAGAGGTATTTTCTTGCTTTCCCATATTTCTTGTGGTCTTGCGGTGATTTCTAGTCATCTGATGGAAAGTGTGTTTCTTCCCAAACTTGAAGTGCAATCTGAGCATCCAGGAGCATGCAGAAAAGGAAACAGAGAGAGAAACAACAGCAACACAACCAACCAAGAAACAGAAAAAAAGAGAACAAAAAAATATATATATGTAAACCTAGAAAAAATTACTTTTTTTAAAAAAAGAAAAAATAGAAAATCACATGGTAAGCTTGCGCGCTGTGCAAAATCACTAATTCTCCATAGCCATGAAGATGTCTCCTGCGGCCTGCTTCCTTGCCTCTCCTGGGTTGGGAGAGGGAGAGGGTATTATTAACAAGATAAAGGGAAAGAAGGAGCTGAAAGCCAAGTGACTGCTTTGCCTTAGAAATCTTTAAAAAGGAAAAATTACAAAAAAATGAGAAGACAGAGACAGAGGTAGAGAGAAACAAAGACAGAGACAGACACAGAGACAGAGACAGAGACAGGAGGCTTGAAAGTCTGCTGCCTACCACACGAGTTTGTGGGCTGGAGGCTGAATTATTAGTGGAAAATCTTCACTTCGCCTGCTCCCCTGAAATCACTAATTCTTAGTAGCCATGAAGATATCTTCTGCGGCCTGCTCCCTTGCCTCTCCCTTACTTTTATAACTTTAAGGCCCCTTGGCAATGTAAGTAGACAGAAGGAAAGCTGACCACCCTGCCCTCAGAAATCATCAGAGGGACTATTTCTGGTAACCAGATTAGGATAATAAGAACTTACCTCTCTTGAGTCTGCCCCTCTCCAAATTGAACAAGTAGGTCTCAAAGCACATATTCCTCCATTGATATTTAGATTTCTGTTCTCAAATTTGGAGATATATGGGACTAGCAGGTGGTGTGGTGGTTAAGGGGCTGGGCACTCCCACATGGCCAACCATGGTTCGAGTCCTGGTGGTTTGCCTCCTCACTTTCTCTCCCCCGCCCATGTCTCACTTTGGTCATATTAAAAATAATAATAATAATAAATGAATGAATAAAATGAATAAATAAAACGGAATACATAATTCTTTAATAAAAATTCAAAAAAAATTGGAGATATATAATTATTTATTCTATCTATGGGCTAACAATCATCATTACCAGAAATCTAAATGCAAGGATTGGTAATAGTTCTACTATAATCCCAATAATATAAGACAACTTTCATACTTGTAATAATGATTAACTTGAAAATTCACCTTGAGCTTCTCCAACTACAAGAAAGGAAAAACATAAAATTCAAATAGCATTTTCTAAAAGCTTCCACAATTCTCCATATTTAGAAATTGTATATTTGAATAAAATACATTGAGCTTTAAAACAATTATCCCATGTAACTTTTTTTTTTCTTAGCTGACAGAATCAAGAGAGAAAAAACATATGGATATAAATGCTGGTGAACCAGATTTCTGAGGAAAAAAACAACAACAACTTTGATTTGAAATTTTTGTTGATTTATATGGTATAAATAACTCCCACCATAGTGAGTTTCAGGCTACCAATCTGACATCAGTGAATATAGAGTAAAAAAGAGATGCACATGATTGATTTTTATGAGCGTGTGTAAGCCAGCTGTAACACCCCTTGGCTGTGACTGGAGGACAAGAGGAATAATAACCTAATTTTTGTTAACTATCCATCACTGTGCACAGCGATGGACCACATCTTCCTGGTGTAGTTTCTAGAAAAGTCATTTTTGGGAATTATATTTAGCATTTTAAAATTGTTTGTTTGACAGCCTCTGGTAGTATAGCAGTTAAACCCTGTGCACAGTGAGCTGGATCTCACATGACCAGCAAGCATGGTTCAAGTCCCAGCTCCAATGGCTTGAAAAACATACTGGGTGTGTGTGCCCCAAATCCTGCCAGGATGTTGAAATGGAGGAAAAAGGATTGTAGTGTGACTATGCACCAGTCTGGGGTTCTCTCTCTATCTGTCTTTCTGATAAGCTCACATACTCTCTGGCAATTATTTGCTTTTTATACTTTAATGATTCCTTTGAAAAAATTTTTAAATCCTGCGCATTTTTTCTCAATTACTGTTTTAATTTTATTTATCATTATTATTATTTTAAATTTTGCTACAGGACACATAGAGACAGATAGAGACAGAGAGAAAGCAAGATACCAGGTCCAGGACTCAAACCATGGTCGGCCATGTGGGAAGCCAGTGCTCCTACCACCACGCCATCTGCTGGCCCCAAATGTTGCACATTTTGATATGATATAACTATGGCAATCAGTTTTCCTTAGTGATAAATATAGATAAAGATGTTTGTGTGTTAGTAAGACAGTGGTATTAAAAAGAGTTGTGTTACTCACCTTGGCAGTTAACATTTATTTCATTGAACCAGATAGTTGTGGTATTCTCTGTGACTGTCCACCAGATGGCAGACGTTTCACAGCAAACTTACACATAAGCAAAATCCTCTTCTACAAGGCTCAATATTTTTTTTTTTTTTTTTTTTTTTTTAGTGGGGGTGGTTTTGCTACAGGGCACGTGCGCTCACCAGAGAGACAGAAAGCGAGAAATCACCCCCCCAGGGAGGATGGCCACGCTGCAATCCCTTCTCCTCCATTCTCTCGGGATCTTGGACACGCACGTACACGTGCCCGGCGTGAGTTTAAGCCACCAGGTCCGGGACTTGAACTGCGGTCAGCTACGTGGGAGTTCAGCGACATAGCCATTATGCTAACTGCTGGTCACAAGGCTCAATAATTTTTGAAGATGCTGTAAAAGACATAAAAAGCACATTTGATTAAATAGCAAAACACTCAGGAGCACGTTTGCAATTTAGATTGCACTCTTACTTTTTTCCATCAGCCTCCACCCCTCTTTGGGGTCCAGAGGTCCCTCTCTAACTGGTGTTTTCATTCATTAAGTCACCTGAATTTGAACATACCTAAAACAACTTTTGATCTTTTTCTCCCCTCTGATTCCACATCTCTTTCATCTTTTCCTTCTGCTCATTCCAGACCCTTTTTAATTGCCAGAGGGCATATGTGTTCCCAACAGACTGGGACTCGAACAGTGATTGCCCAGGTGGGATCCAGCTTTCTATGCTCAGGGCTTAATCGACTGTGCTGTAGGTCTGACTCTTCTTTTTACTATTAACTTTTTTTCCTTTAAAGTAATTGGCTTTTTACTTATTGTAGCAGGGTTTCAGAATGAACTAATAAATGTGAAATCTTATTAATATCTCTGTCTTACTAACACATAACACATAACTTTTAATAAAAGGCAAAGCAACAAACTACAGTATCTCAGTGGGTACAGCTTCCTAGCCGTGTCATGTAGTACAGATGTATTCAACAGAAAATAAGTTATTATTTTAGTGTCCTCAGGGTCTTAATACGCACGCCACCTACCACAAGAAAATTGTCTATCTCAGAGATGTTAAAGACAGATCTTATTTTGAAGGTTCTAACTGTCCTTTGGGAGAAATTGTAAAGGGAACTTTGGGATGATAAAATCTGGAGACAATAAAATACCTTTGACTAGAAAATGTTGAGATAAACCTGCCTCAGCCTCTTGGGAGGACTCTTCAGTGCTCTGGCTATCTGTAGCTATACAACAAACTACTCCAACTTAGTGGCAGAGAACAGCAGTCAATTTATTATTACTCTCTCACATGGTCCTGGGGGCTGACCAGCACTGGCTAAGCTCTGTCCTGGTGTGGTTGCTGTCAGACTGTGGCTGGGACTGGGGCCACTTTGCAGGTGTCCTCATTTGCATGTGTATAAGTAGAAGATGCTTGCTGTTGGTGGGGACCTCAGCTGAGGTTTTTGGCTGGAATAGGTAGGCATAGCCTTCCTATGTGGCCTTGGTCTCCTCCCTGTAACTGACCAGTATAGGAGCCTCAGGGTCTAGCCATCTTGGCCCAACTCAGGACAACTCTGAAGAGTTTAGCTTCTCCCTCTGCCCACTCCTGCTCCCTTCCATACTCTTCCATGAATGCTTATACCAAGGCACTTGTTTTCCTCTTTGAAAGAGAGAGAGAGAGAGAGAGAGAGAGAGAGAGAGAGAGAGAGAGATTTTTAATTGCCAGAGGGCATGTGTATTCGCTAGAGAAAAACAAAGAGACAAAGTACCCCTTTATGGGACACGGTCATAACTTAATCCCTTCTCCTCCATTTTCCCATGTTGCATGCTTTTTTTTAAAAGAATTATTTTTACTTAATTTTATTTATTCATTCATTTATTTAATTTGGTGAGAGAGAGAGAGAGAGAAAGAAAGTAAGCCACCAGGTCCAGGACTCGAACCGTATTTGACCATATGGGAGTGTCCAGCGCTTTAACCACCATGCCACCTGCTGTTCCCTTGTTTCTTGTTTTTCAAGTCACTGGGTCCAGGACTCAAACCATGCAGTGGGACATGTGTGATCCAGCCACCTTAACCACTATAGTACTGGCCAACCCATGTATCTTGTGCTTTCTATGGAGGGCCTTTCATACTAGTAAAGTGATGGATATTTTAAATAATTAGAGGAGAAAAGTGGTTTATTATAGTTACTGAGTCATTTACAACTTCCTCATTTCTAACAACAACAAAAAAGGAGGTTCTGTAGTATCACTGTAGTATCATCTGCTGTAGTGTCACTTCACTCCTGTGTGAAGAGCTTCTTTTTTGTTTTGTTTTTGTTTTAATTGCTAGAGGGCACATTTGCTTGCCACAGAGAGAGGGAGAAAGCACCTCTTAATTGGGCATGATCATTCTCCATTTCTCCATCCTGTTGACATTTGATGCATGAAGATAAACATGCCTGATATGTTTTTTAAGCTGCCAGCGTTGGGATATAAATCATGGTCAGCCTTGTGGGAGCCTAGCTCCCTAAATCATTAGGCTATGATGGATACTTAGGTTGACTCCATATCTTTGCTATTAAGAATAGTGCAGCAGTAAATGTGGGAGTGCAGACATCTCTTTGACATAGTAACAAGCTGATTTTAAAATGGGCAATAGACGTGAACATTTCTCAAAGGAAAGCATACAAGTATGTAAAAAAAAGTTCAGCCTCACTAAGCATCAAGGAAATGCAAATCAAAACCACAATGATATTTCACATATAAAAAAGACCAAAATTGACAAATACTGGTGATATGGAGAAAGGGAAACACTTATACAATCCACTGTTCATGAGAATATAAATTAGTACAGCCATTATGGAAGACAGTATAAATGTTCCTCAAAAAAATTAAAAATGTCATGGGACCAGCAGTTAGCATAACGGCTATGTCGCTGGACTCCCATGTAGTCGACTGTGGTTCGAATCCCGGACCCGGTAGGTTAAACTCACGCCAGGCACATGTGCGTGTGTGCCCAAGATCCCAAGAGGAGAATGGTGGAGAAGGGATTGCAGCGTGGCCATCCTCCCTGGGGGGTGATTTCTCGCTTTCTGTCTCTCTGTCTCTGTCTGTCTGGCAACCGCACACGCCCTATAGCAAAAACCTCTCCAAAAAAAAAAAATTAAAAATCTCACTGGAATTGATCTCTTCAACTAAAGTTTTATTTTGTTATATTTATTTCTAAAATTTTCATTTAGTAGGGTTTGTTTGTTTTTGTCTTTATTTTGTTTCTATATCTTCTATTTCCCTTTGGAGACTTTAGATCTTTCTACTGGCTCAAAGAATATTTGCCCCCATTTCTTGCACTATGGTTATACAAGTTGTCTGATAATTCCAGAAGCTTATCTTATTGGGATGAACAACTATTAATTGTATTCTTTGGTGAAATATCAAGATGTGCTTCATTCTTCCTATCAGTAATTTTGAATCGTGTACTGGACATTTCAACTATTAACTTATGTGACTCAGGATCCTGTTTAAATCCTATAAAGAATATTATTCTTCTAATTTTTGCAAATAATCCAGTTTGAGTCAGACTACAAGTTTCGTGGACTATGGTTCCAATTCAGTTCAGTGTTGATAGCTGTGGCAATGCTATTTGAATGTCCCTGGTTTGGGCCACCTAGTGGCCAGTCTTAGATCTGTGTCGTGGCTTATCCTGTAGTTCAGTTAACAGATCCTTTAGTATAGTGTTTGGGGAAGATCCACGCTTGTGCAGCCTGGAGGTTAGCCTGCGAATTTTTATGGGATTATTTTCTTGAGCCTTATAATATATAAAATATCCTTCATACTTTCAAGCTCTTAGTATCTCCTTTCTGGTTCACTGGCTAGAAATTCAGGGCTTTAGATTCCTCCCTCCGCTGTGCACTTTACACTCTGCATCTGCATTTGGGACAGAGTAGTGAGAAAATATATAGAAAAAAATGATGGTGGGACCAGCAGTTAGCGTAATGACTATGTCGCTGGACTTCCATGTAGTCGACTGCGGTTCGAGTCCTGGACCCGGCGGCTTAACCTCATGCCGGGCGCGTGTGTGTGCATGCCCAGGATCTCAAGAGGAGAATGGAGGAGAAGGGATTGCAGCGTGGCCATCACCCCTGGGGGGTGATTTCTCGCTTTCTGTCTCTCTGTCTCTCCCTGTCTTTCTGGCAAGCACATGTGCCCTATAGCAAAAACCTCTCCAAAAAAAAGAAAAAAGAAAAAAAAAAAGAAAAAAAAAACGATGTTATGGGATTCTTTTTCACACTCTTGGGACTATAATTCATTTAGTCGTAATAAATAGATTTCTTGGAGTTTTAGGCACCTGCCTGGCTGCTTCTGCTATTACAGGATTGCCTGGGAGCTGTATAGATAATAATGAGAAAAAAGAAAAAACAAGGAGATTTCTCTACTCTATCTGACCCATAAAGTCTCTCTTTCTCAATTTTTGCACCAAAATATAAGACTCTTCTTAGAAAACTTTTTCTTTGCACCCATTGTGTGGTTTCTGGAGATACCAGAGGTGGGGATAACAGGCAATTCATCACCATTTGAAGGTACTTTAAGTTCTGGTGCCTTTCCATAGTCTGCTATGACCACGTATTGTTTTTTTGTTTTGTTTTTTTTTTTTTGAGAGGTTTTTGCTATAGGGCGTGTGCGCTCACCAGAAAGACAGAGAGAGTCAGAAAACGAGAAATCACCCCCCCGGGGGGATGACCACACCACAATCCCTTCTCCTCCATTCTCCTCTTGGGATCTTGGGCATGCACACACACGTGCCCAGCATGAGTTTAAGCCACTGGGTCCGGGATTTGAACTGCCGTGGACTACATGGGAGTCCAACGCCATAGCTATTACACCAACTGCTGGTCCCATGACCATATACTTTATACAGCCCCCAGATATCTGCACTGTGCATTACATCCAGAGTTTTAAGTTGTGTTCAGTGGGAGAGGTTGACAAGTGCTTACTCCACCTTGACACTCTCCATTGTATAATAGATAATGTCTGTTTTTTTTTCTTATCAGGCTTCCTTTTCCTTCCCATTATTATTTGAGTTAGTCTTTTCATCTGCTCTATCATCAACATTTGTGGAACCAAGTAGAATGCCTCTTTATGATTTATTGTTGTGGGTACCATTATTAGCATTGCACTGCCATAGTGCTGCCAACAAGACTTTTATTTTCAATTGCATTCCCAGGTTTATTTGACTTAATTCTCTCCACTGGAAAACAAAAAACACTCATTTCTTAATCTGTAAGCCAAATCAACCCAAAACCTCAAAAGATTATTTGTTTAAAGAATTTTTTATTTTATTTTATTATTCTTTTAATTTGCTATAGGGCACATGTGTTCACCAGAAAGAGACAGAGAAAGAGAAAGGGAGAGGGAAAGTAAGAAAGCAAACTGCCCAATCTGAGACTCAAATCATGGGGTTGGCCATGTGAGAGTTCAGTACCTTAACCACCACACCATCTACTGGCCCCTCAAAATATTCTTAGATCTGAAAAGCCTTAGTGTTTCTGGGCCTTATTTGGGAGCATATACTAATAAGATAGTCTAGATTAAAATAAAATTATAGTGGATCTTCTGGATTCTGGAGATTCAGTAGAATGTGTTTCACATGAGTTTGGCTATTTGAGTGAAATGAAGCTATTATTTGTCTTTCTGTTTCTGTAGTTTTACATCTCAACCTCTGGCTCTCATTATTCATGTGTCATTGCCCTTTGAACTCACCCTCTTGGTCCTACTGTTATACCCTACTACTTCCTGCCACTCAGTTGGTACTCCTAGGATGACGATGGAACCAAAGGCCCTAAAAGGAATCTCAAGTCACTATCTGTCCCTTATCTGATACAGTCTAATTATTCTCTGAAAAGAACATCTCTGTTATTTGCATTGACTTCTCTTAAAATTTCAACTCATTTTTAAATTTTATTTATTTATTTATTTATTTATTTATTTATTTATTTATTTTTGCCATAGGGCACATGTGCTTGCAGTAGAGAGACAGAAAGAGAGAAAATAAGAAATCAGCCCCAGGCAAGGATGGCCACACGACAGTCCCTTCTCAATCCTTCACCCAGGACATTGGGCACACACACACACGCACTCAGCATGATTTTCTTTCTTATTTTTAAGTCTTTCATATAATTTTGTTTTCTCCCTTCAACCATGATAATATGATATCCAAATTTTGTCTTAATTGGTGGGTCTGTAAACACAGATTTATTCATCCCACTGACTGGCAAGGCAAATTCTGCTTCTTGAAATGGTCCCACTGTGGATCCTCTTGTCATCCAACCCAAGTCACCCCCTTGCCTGGCTTTATCTTCACTATATTGTGTGGCCACTTCATTGAATCTCAATCCAGATTTTAACTTTTCTATGGCTCCCATACTTTTGCTGTGTTTTCCACATAGAATGTGTCTGACCTTTATTGTATTGCCACCACCTTTGGAACCCTAAGCCTTCTTGCAGCACTATCACTCCCAGATGCTGCTCCCCTTTCCCCCTCTTTTCCCCTTTTACCACTTTTTCCTTTGGGTGGCATCTTCAAGATGTGCCAATGAACAGTCCCACAGTATGATTCAAGCCACCAGGTCCGGGACTTGAACTGTGGTTAGCCATGTGGGAGTCTAGCATCTTAGCCACTATGCTACTTGCTGGCCCTTCAATCCATTTTTTTTTTTTTTTTTTTTTTTTTTTTTTTTTTGCTATAGGGCGCGTGCGCTCGCCAGACAGACAGAGAGAGACAGAGAGACAGAAAGAGAGAAATCACCCCCCAGGGGGGAATGGTCACGCCGCAATCCCTTCTCCTCCATTCTCCTCTCGGGATCTTGGGCACGCACGCACACGCGCCCGGCGTGAGTTGTAAGCCACCGGGTCCGAGACACGAACCGCGGTCGACTACGTGGGAGTCCAGCGACATAGCCATTACGCTAACTGCTGGTTCCCTAATCCATTTTTTTAAAAATGTGAATTCTAACAAGTTTTGCACTTCAGTTTATTTTTTTTAAGTATTACTTATTTTTTATTTTTATTTTTCTAATTCACCAGAAAGAGACAGAGCGAGAGAGAGAAAGTAAGAAAGCAAGCTGCCAGGTCCAGGACTCAAACTGCAGTTGGCCATGTGGGAGTCCAGTGCCTTAACAACCATGCTACCCATAGGACCCATTCACTTTATTTTTAATAATCATATTTCACCAAAAAATACTCCCAAATACCAAAACTGAATAACCCAATTATAATAATTTTTAAAGAGCTGATGGTTTGGGTGAAACAAAATAACTACATCCTGAAGGTAAAGGACAAGCACAAGTCTATGTTACACATAAGTGCTAATGGAAAGGGCTGCCTAGGAAATAGTCGGGCAGTGTAGCCAATAAGCTTTCCTTTGAAGAGAATGGCTCAGTTGGAGAGGTGTAATGGAGAAGGGTAGGAAAGGGGCAAATAGAACAAAGGTGGAACAAGGAGCTCTAGACTGACAGTCAAAATAAACACGTGAATGGCAGAAGGTGAAGAAATGGGACGGACTTGCACCAAAATATATATTACTCAGAGAAGGAAAAGAAGCCGAGTACCAATAGCCAATTTTTACTTTTCTGGGAGACTGAGAAAGAGATTTGGAGGGAATACAAGCATAGCACCTTGCCTTTCAGGAATTAGAAAGCACCAGATGTTACAATACATACATGATGGTTAAATGCTCCACCTTTGTGATTGGATCAACCTGGATTTAAATCCCAGATATCCCATTAGCTGTGTGACTGACCTTACCAGTGCTACTAACCATTCACAAACTCTGCTTCCTCACCTACAAAGGTATGCCTGCCTCACAGGTTTATTATGAAGATTAAATAACATGTTTGTAAAGTATTCAAGGCAATGGCTAGCAAAAGTGCTCAGTAAATGGTAACTCTTGTTATTATTTTTTCCATGAAAACCCTAAAGTGTTTGAAAATGGGCTCACCCCCCCCCCCACACACACACACCTCAACAGTAATTCATTAGAGAAATGTTTCACAACTTGGGAATATTTGTCTTTGTTGTTATTAAATAGCATTCGTATAACTTAATATTTCAAATGGTCCAACAAAATTTTATCTGCAGCTTTAATTAATACTCCAGACAAAAGGTAGGTGCTGCAACAGTAATAAGTAAAGCATAATTTTAAAAGTATGTCTTGGGGCCAGCAGGTGGTGTGGTGGTTAAGGTGCTGGATTCCCATATGGCTGACCATGGTTCAAGTCTCATACCTGATGACATAAAAATTCACATTGGGCTTGTGTGCACGTGTGCCCAAAATCCCGAGAGGAGAATGGAGGACAACAGACTGCAGCAGGGCCATTCCCCCCACCGCCAGGGAGTGATTTCTCACTTTCCTTCTCTCTCTCTTTCTCTCTCTCTCTCTCTCACTCTTTCATGAGAGCATGCACCCTATGGCAAAAAACAACAACAACAAAAAGGCATGTCATGAGTAATTTGAGTTTCTCAGATTATGGGTCTAAATACTGAGCTAAGACCATGGACTGTTGATAAAGAGGGCTATTCTTTCAGACTAATACTAGGTGCCATTAAATTCCCTCACTTATTGTGCATGGACTTTCTCTTTAATAGAAAGACCTGGAATTGCTTTGTTCCCACATAAGAATGTTAAAATGTTGAACTTGTATCCTGAAATCTTTGCATGGGGTTAAGTGCTAGACTGAAGATTCAAAAGGAAATTGAAAATTTAGATTTAGAAAAAATATTTCATAGAAAACTTTATTTAAATAATAATCCACTTCTTAAGTGAAGCCACTTAGTGGGATCCATAATGAAGTTTAAATAATCAAGTATTTTTAAATGAAAAATAGTTTTAAAAGCTGACGCAGGGCCAACAGGTGGTATAGTAGTTAAGGCACTGGATCCCACATGGCCAAATACATGGTATGAGTCCTAGACCTGGAGGCTGGAAAAATATGCTATGTACATGTGCCTGTGTGCCCAAAATCCAGAGAGAATTACGAAGGAGAAGGGCTTGCAGTGTGGTCTTTCCCCTCCTGGGGCGGGGGCGGGGGGTGTTGTTTTTTGCTTTCTCTCTCTCTGTCTCTCTCCTGCCAGTTGCATGTGCCTTATAGGGAAAAAAAAAAAAAAAAAGAAAGGAAAAGAAAAGAGAAGAGAAGAGAAGAGAAGAGAAGAGAAGAGAAGAGAAAAGAAACCAAGAAGTTGGTGTAATATTTGTTTTTAAACAAAGCAGGAGAATAAGTCCTTAGTGTCTGAGGCAGAAACTCTGGATTCAGTTCTCTATTCTGCTACTCTCTGGTGTGTAAATCTGACCAGATTATTTGGTCTCTCTATCCCTCAATTTCTTCATCTGTAAAATCAAAATATAGGAAAGGTTGTGGTAAAAGAAATTTTTTTAGAGAAAGTCCTTCCTGTTTCTATACCCACTAAAAGGAACTGAAAGATACTAATTAGAGAAGGAACCTGTCCATAATGAAACTAAGAAAGCCCTTACCCTCATTCTACAAACTAATCCACATCATCCTCAATGAAAATCACCCGAAGTAACCTAAAAGAGAAGTTAGGTTCTGACTCAGGATTCTCTTGCCCCTGGACACAAGGCAAATTAGAAATGAGATCAAGGCACCAATAATTACATACACTTTAGGAGAATGAGGCTTCTGAGGATGGGTGGGCTTCAAGAAAGACAGAAAATCCCCCCCCCCTTTTTTTTAAAACATTCTCCTCGGGGTATCAGCAGATGGCACACTGGTTGTGGCACTGGGCTCCCACATGGTCAACCATGGTTCAAGTCTTGGACCTGGCGTCTTGCTTTCACAATTTCCCTCTCTTTCTCTCTCTGATTACTATAGCAAGTTAAAAAATAATAATAAATAAATAAAATAAATAATCCTCTAAAAAAATTCTACTACACTTCTCTAGGAATCAATGGCATGTCCACAAGTTCTATTTAGGATGGATTTAGAGGATGTAGATTGGTTGGAAGAAGGGCTTTAAAACTGTGAACATTAAACTTAGGGAATGTCAAAGGTCAGTGTCAAAGAATTGGGGAGAGGATAATGATGAAATTATGGGACCAGCAATCCCAAGGTACCTCTTGACTCTGCCATTGACAGAAATAATGGATCAAGGCCCAGTCTGGTGGTGCAGTCTGTAGCAAACTAAAACTGCAGTATTGGAAGCCACATGACTGACTGCAGGTTTGGATCCCCAGGTTGGTTTGCCTGTGCACCTGAAATTCTGATGAGCTGGAGGGCTGGGGAAAGAGGACTGCAGCATGACAGGACCCTGTTAAAAGTGTCTGTATTTCTCTCATGCTTATGCATATGCATTCTCTATCATGAATAAAAAATAAGCTTAAAAAACAAAAATGGGTCAAGAGGAAGAAGTCTTCAATAAAGGTGAAATTTTATTTTATTTTTCTTAGACACTAGTTGGAGAAGAGTCAGTGAGAAAACACTGAAAGCCTTTGGAAATGCCACTGAAACCCTAAATTCAGAGCAGTTGACTGCTGTGTGGCCCTTAGTGTCTTACATAGTGTCCTTAGTGTGACAGGAGAAACTAGGGGGCCACAGAAGCCCAGAAGTTAACCCGTCACATGATGTAGAGAACTGAGACCTGCCAGAAGGAATCAAAATGTGCCCTTCCCGATTGATGAAGCCTGCCCAGTGACTCAAACAGGTCTTCCTTTAGGAGTAAAAGCACGGACAAGGAGGCCCAGCTAGGCAATCAGCTAATGGATCCCTGTGAAATAAATTGTAGGTGGCAAACAGAGAACTGTAAGCAAAATGGTTGAACTCTAAACGATCTCTAAGGCTCCTTCCCACACTCCTATTCTATGAATCGATGCCTAAGAAATCGTTATTTTTGGTGCTTATAGAAATTGAGGTTTAAGTGGAGAAGAATGAAGGTTATAAGTGAGGACTTCATGGTGATTCATGGAGGCTTTGAGCACTCTTAAACCCTTTGGATTTGAGCTCTCATCATTGATCTTATCCTCATTGTGGAGGCTTCCCTATAGGTAGGTTGAAAGCATGACCTCATGGTTGGTAGGTACATTGAGAGTACTCTGAATTCACAAGAAAAGGGAACAGGGGAATTTGTGTGAGAGCGAGCTAAATTTATTTTCTTTCCTTTTTTTTTGTGGTCTGTGAATGTGTTTGTGAGAGTGTTTTATATTTATTCATTTTAAATTTGTTATAGGGACAAAGAGACAGAGAGGAAGTGAGAAAGCATACCCACCCCCACCCCCCACCAAGCCCCAGAATGGCCATGCCACAATCTCTCTCCTTCATTCTACTCTTGGGACTTTGGGTACGAGCACACATGCACCCAGTATGGTTTTCAAGCTGCAGAGTGTGGAACTCAAATAATGCAATCAGCCATGTGGGATACTGAAATTTGGAATCAAGAGGCATACAGTCAATGCAACCAAGCCAAAGAGTAAGATCTTTTATCTGAAAATAGATGGAGATTACTCCAAGTACCTCTTTGGCATGTGACCATAATTGAAATAAAACAATGGACAATGCCAAAAGAGCTTCCCAACAGACGTTCTGTTATAAGCAAGAAAAAGATTCAAATCCCACATCCAATCTATGTGGGTTCTTAAATTTTCTGTATCATTATGAGATCCTTACTAACCCAGAACTTGCCTGTATGCTGGATAAAACGTCATTTAGTGAGGCAATTGCAGAACTTGACACACTGACTACAGACTCATAGAAAGACAGCACCCCTATAATTCAGTTGCTTATAGAGACAACCTATTATTATGCCCATCAGACAGTGCAGAAGAATGTGATGTGGCAGAAGGGACAGAAAGTAAATGGACCCAATGTGTCATCTTTCCTTTCTTCAAAAACGCTTTTTACACATCTCTATTGCTTATTCCACTTGGATTTCCCATAACAAAAAAACTTATTCATGCATATGGGATTGACTGTTGACAGTCCTTTGCACTGCAGCTTTTGGAAAACTCCACTCCTTGATTTGTTTGTCTTGGCTGTTCTGGTGCAGTTACTGCTGTAGAAAAGTAGTACTGGCTTCATTTCATATAAATATAATTTCCAAACACTGATGTAGAGGACTAAAAATGTGTCTGGTATTTAAGTAATCTGAACTAATTCTGTCAGTGATTGTGTTTTATATTACTGTGAATATAAAAAAGTAATTACAGTTAAAGAGCGTTCTACACAACTTCTTAATTTCCACATTCCCTCACTTATTCTTCAGGGGTTTCCTTTTCAATAAATATTTTTTCCATGTTCTTCATGTATTACTTAGTAGGAATTCAGAAATATTAGACTGAATGGAAAAGTATATGGCATTTCTGGATTGGGAGGGAATTAAAATGTCCCCTCTATAATACTTTATGGAGATCATGTATATAGGTGGCAACAGGAGATTTCCTTATTCACTTGCTGCTGTTTGAGTTGATAACTCCCCTTTCTAACAAAAATTCACTTATACCTCCTGCCTTTGTAGTTGTGGTATGCATTTTACAATGGGATAGAAGTAGCATGTTCCTAATAAGATACAAGCATTACTTTTAGCAAATTAAAGTGTATGTCATTACTTAATACACAAAAATAAATCAAATTATGTAAATCCATGAGTAAAACTGTAGTACTTTTCCATGCAGATCTGCGCACACATGAGAGGGTGTCAAGTTTCTAATGACTGTTACTGAGAGAGTTGGACCATTATTTTGTGTGCTAATCATTGAATGAATCCTCAAAAAGCCTTGAAAAGGGGCAAGCAGGTGTCATGATGGTTAAGGTGCTAGATTCCTACGTGGCCGACTGCAGTTTGAGTCCCGGATCTGGAGGCTTGCTTCCTCACTTTCCCTCTCTCTCTCTCACTGGTCAAATTAAAATAATCATCATCATCATCATCATAAGAAATAAAATAAAATAAATAATTTTTTTAAACTTGGAAAATATACAGCAGAATAATATAAAATAAAATTACATTTTATAAGCCATTTGCTGTGGCTTTGTAACAGTTGCATATAATATTTTAAGGGACAGGTGAATTTACTGTCTTCTGAAATTTATTGATAACTCCCTTATAGATTATGGAAAATTTAGTGGTGATGTCTATATTTCTATGTTGCAATACTCTTTTGTCTAGAGATGGCTGGAACTGTATAAAACTGGACGATATTTCTTAGTGTTTTACCATAAACCAGTCTCACAGCCTATCTTTTCCTCAGATATAAATGATAAGCAAATGTTATGTGGAATATGTGAACACTCTAAAGCTAGAAATAAAATGGAATGTAGGACTCAATCCTACTAGAAGAAGAAATAAAATTATAGCAGATACTGCAGAACATTTCACGTTATGGTCAACAGGTGGCGCTAGAGTAGCTTAGATGCCAAATGGAACAAAGGGCAAAAATACAATAGATACAGGATCAAAGCAGCCTTTGAGTTGGAAGTGTGGGGAAGCAGCACAACTGGCTGTTTATATATGAATGTGTCTTATCTCTCTTTCTAGTGGTCTATTGCTTGAAGTGAGGGACATTTTTAGGTACAACTGAAAGTTGTATTGAATCTGTACAACTGAACCTTGGACTCCTCCCTGAGAAATGTATATAATTATTATGCTTACCTCATAGAGTTATTATGAGCAGTAAAGAGTTAATGCATATACACATGCAACAGTGCAGATTACAGAGCAAGTGCTCAATCAATGTCTGTCATTATGACTGTACAGCAACCATGAGGCACATGCAGTAGAAATTCAACAGGTATTAGTGGATACATAATTATATTGTGTCGTTAGAAAAGTCATGACGTGTTTTTCTGTTTTTCTATGCAAAAATTAGTCATGACTTTTCAAATGACCCAATAACCAAGAGACTTCCTACAGTTGAAACATGCATAAAGCAATCAGTACAGGAATACTTATTTACATTGGCAATGTGACTCTTTACATTAGCAAGTATATAACTTCAAGAGTCCATTGAAATAGTATCTACATGAGTATCATTTTGAGTTTATATATATTTAATTCAATCTTTCCAAAGATGTGATGGTCAGATAGGCCTAAAACAGTAATATTGCAAAACTAGGCAAATCTATTATGATTTTTTCCTCTGGTAAGTATCAGTCTTGACCATGTTTAGTTCTGCTCAGAAACAGATGATAAAGACCTTCAGCATTATGAGCTTGTCAATTTCATCATTACACAGAAGGCTATTCAAGAAGGCAGAAGGTTAGAAGAGGCTGGAGTTTGTCTTGTTTTAAGCTTGATACTCAGTGGACAAGAAGGAAACTCTGGAGTACTAGTTCAACCATCCGACTGCCCTTTCCCTTACTCTGGGAGTTGAGGTGAGAGTACAGCTTCTTAGTTTCTTGATTTTCATGCCAGTTTTCTATCTGAGAGTATAGCTCTGCCCTGGACTCCAACTAGGACCTTGACAACCTGTCTATCCATTTCTTACCCTGTTATTCTGATACCTGAACTATGCCATGTCTCCCAGATGTTGGATGAGATCTTGCTTCAGACCCCAGAGATCCTTCTAGCACAGCTATCACTACCCCCTAATTATGTAGTACTTGTAGTCAGAGGGATAGTAATTGCTGTATTGCCTCGTGGATGTGAACCTCAGCCCAGATTCACCCTGCATTCCTCACACTACTTAGGAGCCTACTGTTGGCATAACTGACCTAGTATAGGCAGGTCCAGCTGTCGAGCTGTCCTTCCTGTCACTTGCCTGTGCCCATTACCACCTTCCTTCTCTTTCTTTTCTTACTGGTTCAGAAAACCTTATCCAGAGCTGATAAAGATTAGAATGAAATGAGAGAAAAGCAAATATTACAAAGAAGAAAAGTGATAAGAATACTTTTAGCTCCAGAGATATAAATGCTATGTATAAAAAAGTGGAAAATAAACAAAGTAGTTTCTGAAATTTTAATATGGAAGAGGAAATATAATTTCATGATAAATAATGTGGAAATAAAACAGGATTTAGCTATTTGAGTCCTGTCTCTTTCACTTACAGGTTATATAACTTTGTATGTACTTAAGTTCTCTGAGCCACAATTTACACATCTATATAATGGGGTTATAAAAACATACATCTTGCAGAATTATGAAGATTAAGTGAGATGATGCATGCAAAAGTGCTTTGGTTATGGGTGGTGCTTGTCCTGTCCCTGGCAATTCTTCACTTCAGTTCAAGGTTGATAAGCAATACTCTATGGGCTGGATTTGGCTCAAAGATAGGTTTTGGTTTTGTTTCTTTGTGTCAAGGAGTCTCCAAGACCACTCCTCCCCCCAGGTTCAACAATTCACTTACAGGACTCAGCAGATCATAGTACTCATGGTTATGATTTATTATGACAAAAGATACAAAGCAAAATCAACTAAGGAAAAAGGCCCTTGGGTGTAGGTCCAGGTTAAACCAGGCACACACTTCTGAGGGTCTTCTCCAAGGGAATCACATGAGATGTCCTCAATTGTTCCAGCAGTGTGAGTTGTGCCAAAATGTATGGAATGTTGCCAGCCAGATGGCTTATCAGAGGCTCTGGGCCTGAGATTTTAACTGGGCATTGGTCATGTAGGCAGCCTCTTCCAGGAACATCCCCAAATCCCAGACTCCATGAAGGAAAAGCAGGTGGTCAGCACAAACCATTCTGTTTATTCAAATAGCTAGGCACAGTGAGTTACTCTAAATGGTGGGAATACTGGGAGCCCACTTAAAATTGAAGTTTCCAGATGTCAGCCAGGGGTCAGCTTTGTAAGTGGGCCTATTTTTTTTTTTAAAGGTTTTTGCCGTACAGTGCATACAGTCTCTGAAAGAAAAAAAGACAGTGAAAGTTTTTTTGTTTTAATTAATTGATTTTTAAAAATTGTTTTATGTATTTGTTATTATTTCACTTAGTCACCACCCTTTAAAAATAAAGAAATTTCACTCAGGATTTCCAGCTTCTTGTGAAAAATCATATCGTAGCAACAATAAATCATTATTCCCACACAGCAACAATTATAGTCCCTTTTAGATAAGTCTTCATGTTCCCTTAAATTCTCCCCAGTTTCTATCACTGCCATAGTGTTTCCCACACTGAGTACCAATGCTAATACATCATGCTTTTGTGAATTTAGCCTTCAGCTGATGAACCAAAACAGGCTGACTGATCAGAAGACAACAGAAAAAAGAGGCATGTGGAATACCACTGAGTCATGATAATCAATGATAATGCAAATGGGTCATAGTTGACAAATTCCTGTTGTTAAATCCCCAGGTTCCATGGATGCAGAACTCCTTTCTGGCATTCGCTATTACAGTAGTTACTTGTGGGTATTATTGTTTTGACACGACAACACTTTTATTGCTGTACACAGTGAGGTCCTAACTTGAGTTGTTCTTTGTTCCTTTCCACCTAAAGATCATTGACTGGAATAGTGATAATATAAATTAATCATTGCATATATTGTCAGCATTTTATAAGTTGAAGTTATTGTTATCATAATCACCAAGTCTTGTAGGAGTGGACCAAAATTTGTTAGCACTAAGTAAATCCTACTCTAAGGAAATAAATATTCAAGTAGTTCTACATATCAGTCTACCCACTTATTTGTTAACTACCATGTGACAAAACAAGGTAGATAACAAAATAAAATTTATCTTTATATTTCTAGCCTCTTGGAAAGTACTGGGCATGAAACTGGATTCAGTAAATGTTTCCTGACTTCATAAAGTTCATCAATAAGGAGATCTAGAAACTTAAGAACACAGATCATGTAAATCATTTAGTTCAGACTAAAGAGGGAGAAATACAAGTGACTACCTGCAGGGGAACACTGAAGCCTTCCAACCACACAGACTCTGCATACTGCTATTCTGACTACTGGAAAAAACAAACACAGACATAAGTCACAGAGGAGGAGCCATAAGGATCCCCATGTCTATTAAAAGTTCATTCTATTAAAAGCAAAGAATATTAAAAAATCTTGACTTCCTGATCAGTTTATTCTTCAGAAGACTGAGGAAGCACTTAGGGGAATTTATACACTAGGCTTGACTTGAACTAGTAAGAAGAGCTGGTTAGCCAAGTAAACAGAAGCTACATGAACAAGAAGAAAAAGAGGCACTGCCACATTAGCATAAGTTGTGCACTGGGAGTAGAATCTGATCTTGTAAGTATTCTTTTTGCTGTCAGTGGAAAAAAATCAAGTTTAAGTAGACTCAAGCACAGCTGAATCCAAGTTCTTGAAGGCAGCAGGAAATAGGATTTCTCTTTTTTTGGTATTATTTGCTTTCCCATGTGCTGGTTTCATTCTCTAGATTACCTCCTCTCATAGTGGCAAGATGACTTTCAACAACTTTGAGCTGGTATCCTACAGATCAACAACCTCATTAGAAAGAGTCTTCCCAGCCCAGCTGTGGTGGCATGGCAGTAGTGTGATGCTCTGGAGTGCTGAAGCCATATAGAGGATCAGGATTCAGTTCCCAGGTCAATTTGTACAGGTGATCCTGTTTAACTGGGAAGAATGTGAGGAAGATTATAATGTAAGGCACTGCTGAGGGTACTTTTCTCTTTCTCATGAAAGGAAAAATAAATTTAAAAAGAAAGAAAAAAATAGCCTTTCTTTCCTAATAATCTTAACAGAAATCTGAGAGTTGAGAATCATTTGATGGCTTTGTGTTATGGGCCTTCCTAATACCAATTATGTGCTGTGGGTGAGAGATGGGAGTAAAAATATACCAGGAACATGCTAGGTCTGAAGTTGAATAGGTAAAATTAGCACTAATTAAACCACATGAACTGAAAAATAACAGTTCTATGAAGGAAAATTGAGGTGCTAATATAAGAATTAGATGTGCAGAGGATTCATTAATTTATTCAACAAATATTTACTAAGTATCTACTGTATGCAAACTTGTTTTAGATTCCAGGTATATAGCAGTAAATAATAGACACAAAAATTCTTGCTGTGTTAGGTCTTGCATTGTAGTTGAAGGGAGATAGAATAAACAAGTACATTAATAAAATATGTATTATTTCAGATGGTGATATATGCTGTGAAGGAAAATGTCAGGGAAGAATAATAGAGTAGAGTTGCTGGTAGGAAGGATGCTATAATTTTATGTCTGTTTACTAGAGAAGATCATTCTGAGGAGGGAGCATTTGAAACTAAGTAGATCAGGAAATAGCTATGTGGACAAATGGGGAAAGGGAAAGAGGACTGCAGTGTACCCTGAGTTTTTACCTTGCACAGTGAACCAGGGAAGAGTAAGGGATGAGGTCAAAAATTGTAAATTATCTTCCCAGCTGTGGTGACACAAGTAACGGGATGCTGCAGGATGATGCTGTAGGATGATGCTGTAGCTATATGGAAGGCCTAAGGTTGGAATTCCAGGTTGACCTGAACATACTGGGTACACCAGTGGGCATGCCCATGATCCTGGCTGGCTGGAAGGATAGGGGGAGGAGGGTGGCTTGGCAAGACCCTGTCAGGGGTCCCTGTATTTCATCAAACAAATATGCAAACAGATTGTTAATGCCTTGTGGGCTATTGACTAATATGAGAAACCATTGGAGAGTTGAGTCAGGAAGTGACATGATCTAGCTGACATGTAAAAGTATAGACTGAAAGGAAGAAGCAGATTAGGTAAGAGAACAATAATCTGGATTAAAGATGTTAATAGTTTAGACCAAAGTGATAATAGTGGGTTTATGAAAAGGGGATATATATATGTGTGTGTGTGTGTGTGTGTGTGTGTATGTGTTGTGTGTGTGTGTATGTATATATATATCCCCTTTTCATAAGCCCACTATTATCACTTTGGTCTAAACTATATGTGTGTCTATATGTGTGTGTGTGTGTGTGTGTGTGTGTGTGTGTGTGTGTGTGTATATATATTTATAGGATTGTTTGGAAAGTCAAGACACATTTTTTGCACAGAAAAATTAAGACTCAACAGGCTCTCGATGTTGTGATCCACCCTCAGCTTCAGTCAGCCCTAGATCATGGGCCCCTGCAGGCTTTGTGTACTTGGGGAGGTCTTCAGATTTGAATTTAGGACTTTCCCATGTGGGCTAACCTTGCAGAGTATCACATTTAACCGCTGTGCCACTGCCTGACCCGAATTCTGTCTCATGAACATATTCAAAAGACAATGCCACCGTAATTGCGGGAAGGGAAAAGTGAGAGAAAGAATCAAGTAGAACTCTCATGTTTTTGGCAAGAGTACCTGGAAGGTTGGAGTTGCCGTTAACTGAGATGAAGAAAATTGAGGGAGGAACAGGTTTGTATGAGACTAAGAGTTCAACTTTAGACATATTAAATTTGCCAGTCCTATTCCAACTCAAAGCGGAGATGTTGATAGGCAATTGTATGAGTCTGGAATTTAGGTGGGAGTTCTTGGCTGGAGAGTTATCAGTACATAGATGGTATTTAAAGCCAAAAAACTGGATGAGATCACCAAAAGGGAAAGAGCATTGAAAAGAGTTCCAAGAATGAGATACTTCAATGTTTAGATGTCAGGGTGGTGATAAGAAATCAGCGAGGAAAACTAGAAACTGAGAAAAATCAGCCAATGAAGCAGTCTAAGATAATCTGATATTCTGGAAGCAAAGGTTATAAAGTACCTCAAGAGGGGAGAGATCACTTAAATGAAGCGAGATTAAGTGGAAATAAGAACTGACCTTTGGATTTAACCATGTGGAGGCCTTAACATAAGCAGTTTAAGTGGTTTAAAGGTGAAGAAAGGCCCCCTTCTCTGCCCCAGTCCTCCACCCCCCAGTCTGTTCAAGTGAGACTAAGAAGAAAGGAATTTATGACTTCAAATATCAAACAAGAACACACAGTCTATTTCTATGTGTTTTGTAATAAGAGAGGGTAAAGAAATGAAATAATAGCTGAAAAAGGAAGGCTGAGTTAAGAGAAGTTTGTTTTTTGTTGTTGTTGTTTTTTAAGTGGAAGACATTTGTATGTTGATGGAATGATCAAGTGGAGAAGGGAAAGGAAATTGGTGATGTAGGAGAGCAAAGGCAGAAGTGATGGAGCAGTGTTCTTGAGGAAGCATGCAAAACAACAGATGTCCACTGCAAAAACATATGGGAAATTTTAGAAAGCTAGATTTTGTAAAAGCCCAGAGTAAAGATAACTATGGTCCTTTGGCCAACATCATTGAAAAGGGAAAACAGATTCAAAAGGAAGAGAGAATCTAAGGGCTAGAATTCTGATGGAGTGGAAGATTCTGTCTTACTCTAAATTTTGATCCCCATTACCATTTATTAAGTCATGTGTGCATGTGTAATGATAGGGCATAGGTCCTCCATTATTGTACACAACTGGGAAAAGAATCTCCTGGGAAGGAATTTATTTATTTATTTATTTTTTTAAAGAGATTTTTGTTATAGGGCATGTGCACTTGCCAGAGAGACAGAAAGGGAGAAATATCTCTCCCCAGAGAGGGTATCCACACCACAATATCTTTTCCTCTATTCTCCTCTCAGGATTTTGGGCACACACACACACACACACACACACACACGCGTGCATGCGCCCAGAATGAATTTTAAGCTGCCGGGTCTGGGACTCAGACTGTAGTCAACTACGTTGGAGTCCAGCAATGTTAACCATTATGCCATCTGCTGGTCCCAGGAAGGAATTCATTCTAAAGGAAGGAAAAGTAGAGCTCTTAGGTATAGACCAAAAACTGGCCAGTGAGGAGAAATGATTGGTGCAGCACAATGCCTGTCTCTCAGATTTACCCTCTGGTCCAGCCTCCGTAAAGCCAAGTTTGTGTAGTATTGATAGTTATGAGAGAGGAATACAAGAATTGAAAGCTGTTTCAACAAGCCATGTAATACAGTTGGATCACAAAACAATCATATTTTATTATTTATCTGCTGAAGCTAACACAAGAGTAAAACCTTGATCCCTCTTGGGTATAACATAGTCTCAGAGCATTGAAAAGTCCAAAACCTAGCACCGCATCCCCATCTTTAACACTTAATGGGTCTGCAATGAGACTAACCTTGATGGTTTTGACAGCAATAGAAATTAGCCCTGATAGTTCCTTTTTTTTTTTTTTTTTTGAGAGTGAGAGGTTTTTGCTATAGGGCGCTTGCACTTGCCAAACAGACAGAGAGAGACAGAGAGACAGAAAGCGAGAAATCACCCCCCAGGGGGGATGGCCATGCCGCAATCCCTTCTCCTCCATTCTCCTCTTGGCGCACACGCGCCCGGCGTGAGTTTTAAGCCACCGGGTCTGGGACGTGAACTGTGGTTGACTATGTGGGAGTCCAGCGACAGCCATTACGCTAACTGCTGGTCCCTAGCCCTGATAATTCTGCAGTGGTGGGAACCAATACTAAGAGTGGGAGGGATTTTAATAGTTTGTAACTTCAGGACCTCTTTATGGACACACCACTATGAAGATGGACATCAGCCATGACTGTGATCAGGCACTGTCAAGTGACACGGGAAGCAGAAATTTGGGCAGCAGACACAGCAGACCAAAGTTGGAGTGAATCATGACAGATACAGGTGCTTTGACTTGTCTATGAGTATCTGGATCCTCAGAGCCTCCTAGAGACAACTAGCTGAGACTGTGAAGTAGCTAGAAGCCCTATGGTAGAGGGTTGGAGTGAAAATAAGTAAAATATCATTTATTAGTTCTAATATAATTTCACTTTATCCTTAGATTCTTGAGGATACGGGAATATAGGTGGTAAGAAATTATAATTAGGGCTGGCCCTTTAAGTATAGTGAAGAGTGTCAGATACCACATGGCCAATCATGATTCAAACTGTATTCCCAGTGACTTGAAAAACATATGTGCATGTATGCCTAAAACACCAACAGGATGGGGCCAGCCAGGGGCATGGTGGTTGAGGTGACTGGATCTCACATAGCCAACTGCACAGTTCAAGTTCCAGATGATTGGAGGACACACCAGGCGTGTGTGTGTGTGTGTGTGTGTGTGTGTGTGTCCAGGGTCCTGAGAGGATGGAAGAGAAGGGATTGTGGCATAGCTGTCCCCCTGAGGAGTGCTCTCTCTCTCTCTCTCTCTCTCTCTCTCTCTGGCACAATAAAAAAGACATATGATGCTGATGAGGAAGAAAGTACTCAAGAAATGCACGTGGCCTGAGAAAAGAACGGGCTCTATTGCTGATACAGGTGTGCGCAACTGTGGACACATAAGTAAAAAACAAGAAGGACAGCTGGAGTTAAAGATAACAAAAACAATCACATTTTTAAAAACTAGTCGGAGCTAGAATATGATGTAATATTGACAGATGGCAGAGAAAGAATGACTACTTGCTTTACCACTTTTTAAAAAAATAAATAAAATGGACCTCAAAGTGGGAGATAGAAGATATAACTAAGCAATTAGTTACAGAGCAGTATTATACAGATGGTGTGATTATGGGAATCATTTTAATTGTTTCCATTTTTCTCCATTTAAAAAAAAATTTTTTTGAGAGGTTTTTGCTATAGGACACATGTGCTCGCCAGACAGAGAGAGACAGAGAGACAGAAAGTGAGAAATCACACCCCAGAGGGGATGGTCACACCACAATCCCTTCTCCTCCATTCTCCTCTTGGGATCTTGGGCATGCACGCACACGCGCCCGGCGTGAGTTTTAAGCCACCGGGTCCGGGACCCGAACCACGGTTGACTACGTGGGAGTCCAGCGACATAGCCATTACGCTAACTGCTGGTTCCCCATTTTTAAAATTTTTAGGATGAGTATTAATTTTTTTTAAAAGACTTACTTATTTTTAACATTAAAAATTATTATTATTATTTTGTTACAGGGCACGTGCACTCATCAGAGAGAAACAGAGAGACAGAGAGAGTAAGGGTAAGTAAGAAACCACCATGCCATCTGCTGACCCAAGACTCTTATTTATTAAAAAACAAGGAATTAATATTTGGCATAGGGGGCCAGCAAGAGGCGTGGCGGTTAAGGATGCTGGACTCTCACATGGCCAATCGCGTTTTGAGTCCTGGACCGGGTGGCTTGCTTTCTCACTTTCTCTCTCTCTTGCTCTCTCTCTCACTCTGTCCCTCTCTGGTCAAATAAATAAATAAATAAAGCTAAATAAAATAATTCTTTATAAAATATTTGACATAGGTAAAAGATTTTAAGAGTTCAATTTCAGTGTTTTAAATGATACTAAGTTTACAAATACAGATAAGTTATATCCTCGAGTACTTAGAGAGTATAGATGGAATAGTGGAACAAAAGCTGGAAGTCTTTAAGGCATAGTGGAAAACAAGAAAGATGCTAAGCAATTGTATATATAATAACTTTTTACAGTTTACAAAGCAACTTTAATTACCAAATATTATCTGGCATTATCTGCCATGTGCTAGACATTGTGCTGGAACAGCAGTGGGCAAACTATGGCCTCCAGTCTGCATTCAACCAAATGCCTGCTCTTTTGCTAAGAATGGTAAATTAAATGGCTTGGGGGAAAAATGACTATTTCATGACATGTGAAAATTATAAGAAAAAGCTAATTTGACTGTTCATAAATGAAGTTTTATTAGAACACAGTTTTATTACAAAATCATCCATGGGTGATTTTATGTAACAATAGCAAAGTTGGGTCATTGTGACAGAGACTGTAGTTTGCAAAGCCTAAAATATTTATCATTTAGTCTTTTGCAAAAAGAAAAATAAATTACCTGTTCCTGGACAATCTCTGTATCTGACATTATCTTCAATCAATAGCAACTCTGAAAATTTATATTTCATTTGATCTTTTCCAGCTCCAGCCCAGGAAGGTGGGCTCAGAAGCTACTATAACCCTTGTGATAAAACTGAAGCTCAGAGCATTTCAGTAACTCAGTTAAAGTCACAGTTCACTTGGAACTCATGTTGGTGTTCTATTCCCAAAACCCACAATCTTATACCATATCTTACAAGGAGAATGACAAACAGATGTTTAGCTTTTTTTTTTTTTTTTTTTTTTTTTTTTTTTAATATAGAGTGCTCTGAATTTTATTCTGGTGAGTTTCATTTTCAACCTCCGGAAGAAAATAAGTTATAAATGAATGGCTATAAAATGTTAGAAGTATTCACCAAGAATGCTTTTCTGCTTTGATCATATTTCTGGACTATAGAACATTTTACATAATATAAATGCATTAAAGTATAAGAAACAATTAGAAAGGATTTATTTTTGTATAGTGCTTTACAGTTTTTAAAAGCACATTTAGACATACTATTTTATTTGAAATCACAACTGTCAGCTTGGTAAAGTAGAAATGGTCTATCCTGTTTTGCATGTGAAGGTCAGGAAAGTTAAATGGCTTGTTTTAAGTAAAAAAAATAGTGGCAGAACCAGGACTTGAGCCCAAGTGATCTGGTTTCCAATTCAGTGCTCAGAGCATAATAAAATAGCTAATATTTATTGCATTCTTAATGTACCAGGAACTGTTTTAAATGCTCTATCCATATTAACTTACTTGTGTTTCATGATAGCATGTGAAGTATGCTCTATTAGTATTTCTATTTTGCAGATGAAGAAACAGGCACAGAGTAGTCTAGTCACTAGTTTAAGAACACAGAGCTTATAGTAAGTGGTGGAGCCAGGATGTGAAATAGACCATCTGGCTCTAGAATCAGTTTGCTTCACTGCTATGAACTCTGCTTCCTGCCAGGAAACCTGACACAGCATCCCAGCACTATCACTCTGTACCAATTACTAAATTGTGTGCTGGATGTGAAAGTAGCTATATGACTACACTGTTGATTGGATAACAGTACTAAAAGTAATGATTAATGCTTTGCAGGATCCCAAGTGGGAGGTTCTGGAAGGAAAGGGGTTGGTAGTGGAGCCTTCAGTTGTTTGTTAGCTTCTTGCATATTGAATTGTATTGCAAGCTACAAATGCAGGCATGTGGATTTACAGGTTGTATTATCTGCTTTGAGCAAAGTAATCCTCTCAAAATGAGCAGATTACCTGAAAGGATCCCTGCAAAGAAACCATGTATGGTGGACAGTTTATATTTTTAGGTACTACTACTGCAAGCACAGTCACCAAGATGATGTCTAAACCACTGCTTGTAAATTGAAGAGGAATACTTCTCTCTCTACACTGAGATGAAAACAACAAAAAAGGAGATCTAAGTAGATCTAACATATGTAATCTCACTGCTTTTTCTATAAGTATAATAATAATATACAAATTGATATAAGATTAGCAAAACAATATTTTAAATAAAAAAGTTGGGGACCATCAATGTATTGACACATATGCAAAGTAAAACTGACCTTTTAGGCAGGAGCTGCATCATTTGAGTACAGTAATACCAGGAACATACAGATAGTTATGCTTGTGGCTTATTCATATGATCTGAACAATTTCTATTCCCCACTCCTTTTTATTTTCTTTTTTAACAAAGGTTACAAGTAGAATGTATAATTTAGTTATTGCAAGCAACTCCCTTGAAGTTATTTGCAATCATTTTAAAGCAGTGGTTCACAGAATATGGTCATAGGATCAGCAGCATTAAGCATCACCTGGGGATTAGTTGGAAATGCAAACTTTTGGACCACATTCCAGGTCTACCAAATGAGAAACTCTGGGGATAGGGCTGAATACCTTATGGTTAAGCAAGCTTTCCTGGTGATTTTGTTTATAGTTCGAGAACCATATATTCTACAGGTAAGAATAAATTATAAATAGCTGCAAGGGTAGGTAGGTGATTCTAAATATCCCCAAATAACTAGTATTGGATAAGTGCCACTTAAAGTACATCTCTTTGGGTCAGTCCTATAGCCTAGTGGTTAAGGAGGCCTGATAGGACATGGCTACCCAGAGTTTGCATACTGGTCTTGATGGCCTTAAAAACACATGAAGCACGTGTGAGTGCATGCGTGCCCAAAATATCAATAGGATGGTAAAATGGAGAAGGGATTACAGCATGACCATGCCCCCTTGTGAGGTGCTTTCTCCCTCTCTGTCTCGCTGTCAAGTGCATGCACCCTCTGGGAAGAAAGACAGAGTGAGAGCAAAAGAGCAAGAGGAAGAGAGAAGGGAAAGAAGGAAGGAAGGGAGGAAGGAAAGAAGGAAGGAAGGAAGGAAGGAAGGAAGGAAGGAAGGAAGGAAGGAAGGAAGGAAGGAAAGAAGGAAGGAAGGAAGGAAAGAAAGGATGAATCTACTTAAGAAATTTTACAGCCTTTTTACTCAAAGTAAGGTCCAGAAACTAATAGCATCAGCATTCTTGGGAGCTTGTTAGAAATGCAGAATCTAGGATTCCTGTGCCAACTTGGTTGAATCAGAGTCTTCGTTTTAACAGTATTTCCACATGATTCCTATGTGCATTAATGTTTGAGAAACTCCATTACAGAAAATAATTTTCTAAGAGTGTTTCATTAGGAATTAATTTTTAATGGTATTTTGTTTTTTCTTTGGACAAAATTGTGATAATATAACAACATTCTTCACTATTTTGTTTGACTTTTATAATTGTCATAATTTTTATGACAAAAATAGTTTAAGGATTTTGCTCTCTTCTAAAGATCTTATTTTTATCTTTGATAACCAAATTATTCTCTTTTGAAGTGTCTATCAGCATCCTTGCTTATTTTCTATTAGTAGATGTCATCAGATCTAACTCTTACCTTGTCGGTGACTTTTTTTTTTTTTTTTTTAAGAGAGAGACACAAGCATTCTCAGCAGCGTCTCACTCTGTAATCCCATTCCCAGCCAAGATCTCAGGCAAGCCCCCAAAATGTACAAGCTGACCTTGCAACCAAACTTTGATCTCCCATATGGCTTCCAGCACCACAGAGTGTTGAGCCACCACTGTGGCGCTGAAGTGCCACCATGCCTTGCCTGTCAATGACTTAAGTGACTCAGTAGTTTTCCAACATTATATTCACTGACCGTATGAAATACCTGATGGGACAAGTGCAAATGTGTTTGGGCTCAACAGGATTTTAAAAGCCATGCATAATTTTTTCATAAAATTCATTTTTCTATGAACTTTTTGAACCCCTTGTTCAAAAATAAGATTATTTTTAAAAACTCACAACTCATTTTAGAGTCCATTTTCTTTGTGGACGTTTATATCCAATATCCAGGGAAAGGATATTGGATATAAAATAATGTGCCTGAAAAACACATTGACAGGATGGGTGGGGATGGAAGCTAGTGTGAAGCTAAGGATGTCTGGATGGGGACTAATTTTGTAAGTGGTCAGGTCATCAGTAAATTTATGATATGATATGATAACTGTTGCATTCTTGGATAACATTGTAACTGGACAGGAAGACCAATGAAAAAGCAGTGGTGGCAGATAGCCACCTAAATATTAAGGGTGATTATCTCTGGGCAGTATCCTTCCTGACAAATTTTATTACCTTCTTTGTATAGCTTTTGCTTTCTAGAATGAAGGCACATTATTTTTACAATCAGAGAAAAATACCCTGTTACTTAATGATTTCTTATTGATGTATTCATTTACATTCAATAAAATGCATAGAGAGCTTAAATGTTCATTTCAAAAAATTTCAAAAATTATATACACATATGTAGCCATCCACTTCAAACAAAACATTAAATATTTCCACCCAAAAGTTTCCTTTGTGCTCTTTTTACCAGAAGTTACCCCTAAGATAGCATTCCTTCTACAATATAAACCTGGCCTCCAAGGTTTTCTTACCTCTAGAGGTCTGAATGTGCTACAGGGCATTATGTTCAGATTTTAGCAAATTTACATTTTTGCCAACCTCCATCATAGAACTTAGATTAATTATGACAAAGAGTCAATGCTGTTTTCTGCCTTTCTTTCCACATACTTCTCTCTGTGAATTTCTAACTCATACTTTGAACAAAAATGAGAAAAATGGTTTTCCTCCTATAATTTCCCCTCCCCCACAATCATTACTTTTTTCCTTTACCCTTCCTGCTTTGAAACAGTTATTATGCTGCCAGTAGATGATTCTATTAAGATGAAAGCTTTGTCCTTGCCAAGGCAGACAAAGGGCTCTACACAGAGCCTGCTTGCTAGTGCGTAGGTCAGGAAGAGCCATCCTGTCACACCCCTCCCTCTCAAACTATGTCCCCACCCTACGCCCACAGCCACCTCTTGAGTATCTCTTCATTATTTCTATGGCTTAAGCTAATGACAAAATCAGTAAAAATAATGCTTACTCAAAGATAAAAAAGTTTAAAGCATAAAAAGAACTTTCATAAATATTACTCATTTTGTTCTAATTCCCTGAAAAATCCCTTGAGTTCTCCTTTGTTGATTCATACACAATGCCTACCTCTACATAGATGTAGATAGATAGATAGATAATATATGCCAGGCAAAATGTGTACTGGGCAGTAAGTGACAATGGCAAAAGAGCAATGGTTTCTCACAAAATTTACTGACTAGTGAGGAACAGATGAGCTAATAGGCAATTATGATCCAGAATGTATCAATTTATGTATGTACTTATTGAACCTAGGTTAATTAAAATACTGAAAAGTTGGACAATCTAAATATCTGAGATTAGGAAGATGATAAATTACTGCATAGTTATTTAATAGAATGTTTTGTGCCCATTAAAAATTATTGCTTGGGGCCGGCAGGTGGCATGGTGCTTAAGGGCTCTGGACTCACATATGGCCGACTGTGGTTTCTGTCCTGGACCTGTGGCTTTCCCTCTCTCTCTCTCTCTCTCTCTCTCTCTCTCTCTCTCTCTCTCTCTCACCCCATCCCTCTCTGGTCAAATTTAAATAAATAAATAAATAAATAAATAAATAAATAAAGTTAAAATAATTCTTTAAAAAATTATTGCTCTATACTGGATGATTTATGTGCGGATGTGTTTTTCTTTATTCATGGTAGAGTGCAAGTGCACATGTGTGCATGCATTCCCTCACTCATGAGCAAGAGAGAGAGGGAGAAAGAGAAACGAGCACCCTCAGCAGGTTTGGGACACACTTCAGTCGCCTTCCCCTAGTCCTCCAGTTTGACAGCTGGCACTCAATTGTGTGCCTGGCATATTTCATGCTAGTCTGGCTGGAGATTCAAACTGCGATCAATGGAGATTGGTCTCACTCTAGCAGCAAAGACTGCTGCACTTTGGAGCAGGCTCTTTGGGGGATATATTAATGATGCAATTTAAATGAAATGTTTTGAGAAGGAAAGAGAGGAAGTGAGAAAACTAGAACACTAATTGGAGGAAACGTATTTAAAAATTAAAAAGGGGGGCCAGCAGGTGGCATGGTAGTTAAGGTGGTTGGATTCACACATAGCAGACTGCAGTTCAAGTCCTAGACCTGGTGGCTGGAAAATCACACCAGGTGTGTGTGCATGTGTGCCCCAAATCCCAAGAGGAGAATGGATGAGAAGGGATTTGTGGCATGGCCATACCTTTTTACTTTCCTTCTCTCTGTCTCTGTCCTTTCCAGTGAGTGTGCATGCCCTATGGGGGGAATATAAAGTTAAAAAGACTTATAAATGTGAGATGGGATTTTTTTAATGTTAAGTCTATTTAGTGTCCTTTGTGTTTTTTGGATTTGAATGTCCATATGCTTCTCTAAATTTGGAAATGTTTCAGCTAATTTAACATGGAAGAGTTTCTTTTATGCCTTTCCCCATCTCTTTGCCTTCCAAAATACCCATTATGCAGCTAGTTGGCCATTTAATGGTGTCTAGGATTACCCTTACGTTGTCCTCATTTTTAATGGTTATTTGTCCATTCTTTTCTTGGTTACTTGGTCCAAATTAGAAGTTTTATCTTCAAAGTCAGATATTCTTTCTTTTGCATGGTCCAATCTGTTGTTAATACTTTTGAGGGAGATATTTTTATTTCCTGCATTGTATTTTTTTTTTTTTTTTGTAGTTTTTGCTGTAGGGTTTGTGTGCTCACCAGAGTCAGACAGAAAGAGAAAAATAAGTGAGAAATCACCTCCAGGGTGTTGGCCATGCCACAATCACTTCTCCTCCATTTTCTTCTCAGGATGTTGGGCACACATGCACACAAGCCCACTATGATTTTCAAGCTGCCAAGTCTGGGAATCAGACCACCTAGTCGGCCACGTGGAATCCAGCTCACTTAACCTCCACCCCACCTACATTGTATTCTTTATATCCAAAATTTCTGTTTATTTTTCAGGGCTTCTATCTCTTTATGGAGTTCCTCCATCAAGTCATGGAAAAATTTTCTCATCTCCTGGAGTTGGTTGTCTGTTTTCTCTTGCAACTCATTGAGTTTTGTTAGGATGAATATTGTGCACTTTTCCCCCAACATTTTTGTGATCTCTTGTGTTCTACCCACTGTTTGTGAGGAGTTATTGTGTTCCTTTGTGGGGGAGGTATCTCCTAGTTTTCTCGTATTTCTTGGGACTCTGATTTTTAGTCATCTGGTGATGTTCTCACTTCCTACTTCTTCGGAGTAGGTTTCTGTAGTTATGTGCTTCCCTGCGGTATGAATTAGCTCTGTACCATTTCCTCTTCTACTTCTAACTCTGGAACTGCTAGAACCAGGTGGTAGTTGTTGAAGGCCAAAACAGCCACTCCTCCTACACTCTAGGGAGTGGGGAGCTTTGGTCTAGTTGTTCAGTTTTTAAATCTAATACTTAAAGAAGAGTTTTCAAATATATACCTATATTTATATAGCTATTTTCAGAGCTCTCTCTCGTCATTCCATTTAATTGCAGCAATAACCATGTCAGGTCAATATTACTATCCCATTTTTACAGAGGGAAACTAAGGCTGTGAAATGTTAAATGACTTAACTAAAATCAAAGTTAGTGGAGAGCAGAGCCAGACTCCAACTGAGTTTAAAAAAAAATCCAAATCCAAAGTTCTTCCATTTCACAATAATGCCTGTTCTGTAGCTTTGAGATGATTCCAGGGCTAGCTTTATAGCATAACAGTTGAGCACTGTTCATAAGGAAGTGGATCCCATATGTCCAATCGTGGTTTGAATCCTGGCCCTACTTACTGGCTTGAAAAATGCACAGGGCACATGTATCTGTGTACCCAAAATTCTGTTGGGCTGGAATGAGTGAATAGAAGAGGGAGGATTGTGGTGTGATCATACCCCATTGAGAATAGCTTTCTATCTCTCTTTCTCTCGAGCTCTAGTGAGCACACATGCCATTTTTTGATTGCTAAAAGCAATTTTTTAAAAGAAATAATTCCATACATTAACATAGTTCATTATGTGAATGATATATGTTTTTCTATGAAACTAGCTTGAAGGTAATCCTCTCTCATTCCCTCTTATATGAGGTAACAGAAGAATGTTACATTATACCTTATCTGACTATACACAAGGGCACTTCAAAATGTCTGTAGGGAAATGGAATTAAAGTGCATTTATTTTGGTGCAAAAGATTTATAATCCACACAGTTTTTTTTTTTTATAATACACATTTTCCTTGAATACCCCTTATATATGACTTATTGGCCTCAACTACTGGTCTCCAAAATGAATAAAAATCCAAGATTTTGACAGATTGAGACCTTAGGCTGTGGCAGGGCTACTTTCTGCCAGTCTTCAAACTATAAAGCTTGGCCCACCAACACTGGCACAACTCTCTAGCATGGAGGGACCTTGTGTGTTGTCATGGATCTTTGCTATGTTTTCAAATGAGCTCTTCCAACAACCTCGTATAAAAAATACACCTTTAACTTCAGTTGGACTTTACAGCCAATAAATGAGCTTCAAACAAAACTGGAACTCAATCACCATGTGTCTAATGTAACCTGTCTACAAAGAATATTCCCTGTGATATTTGTTCTTATTATTCTCCCCATGTTTCAGCATTTTTAAAGAAGAAAAAAATCGTTCTGTATGACAATAAACTGTGTTTGGTGAAATTGTTCTTTGATCATCTTATTTTAAACTGTACAGACAAAATATTATTGACATCCCAATGTGTCTCAGGCATTTCCATTAGGCGAAAAATTTTGAACTTACATAATGTAATTATACTTGCTTTCAAATTTTTCATTGTTTCTTCTTAGAATTAATTATTAAATAATTTAGAATATTTAATACATGACCAATATGTAGAAGCAGCATCAGTGAGCCCAACTCATCTCTGCTCTATTATTTTCAGATTTTCAAAAAAGAATTATTTATTTAATTTTATTCATCATCGTTATTACTATTATTTTAAATTTGCTATAGGGGATGTGCTCACCAGAGAGACAGAAGGTGAGAAAGCAAGTCACCAAGTCTGGGTCTTGAACCACATTCAGCCATGTGAGAGTCCAGCACCTTAACCACCACACCACCTGCTGGCGTCATTTTTTAGTAATTTTAGTGTGTATAGTATTTTATTTTCATAATTGGTAACATCGGTAACAACTATTTCTGTAGAATTTTTTCTAATTAAGATTCTGTCATGCAGGTTTAAAAACTTCTATACCCCTTAGTGCAATGGATCTGCTATATAGTTTTTCCATGTTTAAATTTTATTAAAACAATGCATGCATACAGATTAAAGTAGGCAAATGGTAAGATTAAGAGAAAAAAAGAAAAAAAGCAAAGCCCTTTTTCCATTCTTCCCAGTTCAATTCCCATTCCTTTACAGATAACTGCCGTTTTAGTCTGTTCAGGTTTCTATAACAAAATACCATCGACTGGGAAATTTATAAACAATAAAAATGTATTGCGCAGTTCTGGAAGCTGGGAAGTCCAAGGTCAAGGATCCCACAGATCTATTGTCTGGTGAGGGTGTTGCCCATACATGGTGCTTTCTACTGTTGTCCTTGTATAGAGAAAGAACAAAACAGTAAACAAGCTTTTTTATGCCTCTTTTATAAGGGAACTAATCCCACTCACAAGGGCTCCACCCTCTTGACCTATTCACCTTCCAAAACCTATCTTTTTTTTTTTTTTTTTTTTGGAGAGTTTTTTGCTATAGGGCACATGCGCTCGCCAGAACGACAGAGAGAGACAGAGAGATAGAAAGTGAGGTATCACCTCCCGGGGGGATGGCCATGCCACAATCCCTTCTCCTCCATTCTCCTCTCAGGATCTTGGGCATGCACACACACGCACCCGGCGTGAGTTTAAGCCACCGGGTCCAGGACTTGCTTGAACTGCGGTCTATTACATGGGAGTCCAGTGACATAGCCTTTACGCTAACTGCTGGTCCAGTTTGCCTTGTTCTTGAGGCCGGTGTTGGAGGGGCTAGGTCTGCTTAACTCACAGTTCAAATAGTAGGAAGCTTCCTCTCTCAAGTCTTGACATCTCTGTATTTTGCTGCAGCGCTTTCTCTGACACCCATAGGAGCTCTTAGTTGTACAAAGTGGGATCAGAAATGCAGAAGTCAACATCACCTTAACCCGTTGAACCAGCCTTCTTGTTCTCTGGAGACAGACTTCTAAGATGTGTTGCACGGGTCCTCGGAGAGACTGATACAGTCTTAATGGCTTTCCTCCCCTCCCTGTCCCTTTTCCACATACTTACTCTGAGTTCTAGGATCACTTCCCCCAAATCTTCCCATACCCAAGTCTTGTCTCTTAGTAATGAAGCTAATATTTTTATCTTTATCTACATGACTTTTCTGTCCATCACTCAGTGATTCCTGAATAACCTCCTATTAGGAATGATGAGGATTTAAGCCTATCTCACCATCTTCCCCTCCCCACTCACACATATATGCTTTTCCAATCCCCATGCTGCACATTGGATTAAATTAGCGTTTGATAATTATGTTATTGTGGCCATAAAATATGAGTCTAATCCGATCCACATATGTACTTCTTTATATTTCCTTCCTGGAACTATTAAAACAGCCATGGCTTTCATCTTCAGGGTGTTTAAATGTAATTGTTAAAATGTAAATTATGAATAGTGTGAAAACTTAAAAGTCTTTCTTAAAAATTAATTTCTTTGAATTAAAATATTGAGTGCTTTGAAATAAAATGAGATATATACTGCACACTTCAAGAGATTTCTTCTTAAGGTTCACAGGGTTTCACAAGTGTGAAATAAATGTGCAAAAGCATTGACTCTGGTTATTTATGACAATTCTCTAAGGGAAGTCAAAAGAAATGGATTCAAAGACATTTTCTTTCAAAAAAATTAAAATTCTTCAATTATTGATATTGAAAGTTTCAATTAAGTGCCATATGTTGGGGTTAAGCCCTAACCTTTCTTGTAATGAAATTAAATCCAGGAGAAAGGTAAAGGCAAAGGCAAAGTGGCCCAGCTGTGATGTGTAACAGTGACTGGGGAGCAATAAGAAGCAAAGCTAACTAGAGGAAATGTCCAAGCCCTGTAAGCCTTCCCCATCCATACCTGCAAGTTACACTAGGACTTACTCCTTAAGAGCCAGGGCAGTCCTGATCCATGAGAACACACCCAGGTTGACCAGTTATTTGTGCCTGTTAAAGCAGTTATTTGACACTATAAGTCGTGTAAATGTAATGACCACAGAAAGGTGTAATTTACTGAAGTGTACATATGCCTTAGACATTGTACAAATTTAGTAAATAATTCAAATAAAAATTCAAGTTATAATTTCTAGCACGATTTTGGCTTCGTTTTTGGCCAGAGAGTATGTGTGCTCGCCAGAGAGAGAGACAGAAACTTCACCAAGTAATACGTGGTCATGCTGCAATCCCTTCTTTTCTATTTCTCTATCCTGTCAGGATTTAGTGCATATATGCACACTGTGCCCAATATATTTTTCAAGCTGCTGGTGCTGGAATTCAAACTGCATATTTGGCTGTGTTAGATCCACTGGGCCAAGAGACTGGCTCTTGCAAAACAATTTAACTTAGCACATTTTTGTACAATATATCTCTTGTCATTTTCCCACCAGGCACCCACAGGATAAAAGAACTCCCAACATCGAAGTGTTGTTCAAATAATACTATATTCAATCATTGTTCAAAGGAAAAATAGCTGTAAAAATCAATGTGACATTAAATATTCTAAAGGTACTTGCAAATGCAGTGTGAATATCAGACTTTCTCAAAATTTGAAGTCCTCCTAATCACTATATACATTGTCAATTGAAGCAGATGAAAATAGCACCAGAACCTCCCCCCCCCCCTTTGTAGGTCACTGCTCACTGCTGAGTGTGCTGTAATTATGTACACTAAATGAGCTACAACTTGAGCTAATAATACCATACTGAGTACTAGAAAGCTGTAATTATGCAACAACATAATGTAAGCTTGGCAAGATTTTCAGTATTAGAGAATCTACTGTCAAATAGCATCTGGCAGAGTTAAAAGTCAAACTTGAGGGTTAGAATAATTGGTCTAGACTGAACTAATTCAGGACATTGTGGTTCAAGAAGAATAAATCTTATGTCTATTAGATAAAATACCCCAATGATAATGAATATATTTAGAAATAGTATAAAGTCCTAAATCAAATAGCACATTATTTATTTTTTAATTTGCCAGAGGGCATGTGCACTTGCTAGAGAGAGAGATGGAGAGATGGGGTGGGGTAGAGAGAAAGCACCCACCATGGGGAATGATCATGCTGCAATCTCTTCTTCCTTCTCTTCTCAGGATTTTGGGCACGTGTGTGTGCCTGGCGTGTTTTTCAATTTGCAGAGTGTGAACTCAAACCACATAGTCAGCCGTGTGGAATCCAGCCACTTTAACCACCATTGCCATGGGCTGGCCCAGCACATTACTTGGTAATGCAAAGCATTTCCAAGATTGAATACCTACTACATTCCTGTGTACCATGATGGGTGCAGGAACCAAAAGTAAGGGACCAGCAGATGACATAATGTTACGTGGCTGAACTCCCACATAGTCTAACACAGTTTGAGACCCAGACCTGGTGGCTTAAAACTCATGCTGGGCACGTGTGCTTGCATGCCCAAAATCCTGAGAGGAGACTGAAGGAGAAGGAATTGAAGCATGGCTATCCCCCCTGGGGGGTGATTTCTAGCTTTCTGTCTCTCTCTGTCTCTCTGGTAAGTGCATGTGCCCTATAGCAAAAAGAAATAAAGAAATAAAGAAGAAAGATTGCCTACTACCTGACTACCAATTGCTCATAGTGTCACATGTAATTATGATGTCGGGTGAATTGGTATTATTACAGAGATGTGTTCAAAGTCCAACAAATTAACAATATTATTGATAGCTCTGCTGTTTTTAATAATCGCCTAACATTAAATCATTACTCTGCTGCTTTCTTTGAAAATGTTTCTTGAGTGGATCTTGGGACCTAGTGGTTAAGGGAGCCAGATTCCACACGGCCAACTACACAGTTCAGAACACAACCCCCAGCAGCTGGAAAAACATGCTGAGCATATGTGCATGCATGCCCCAAATGCTAACAGGATAGAGAAATGGAGAGGAAGGTATGACCATGCCCCATTAGGGAGTGCTTTTTTTTTTTTTTCTCTCTCTCTTCCTCTCTCTGTCTGTCTCTGGCAAGTGCACATGTCCTCTGGAAATTAAAAATATGTTTCCCTTAAATTATTCTTCTCATATTTCCTTAAAGAATACCCTTATAAAGTTTTTTCTGTTATGAATTTTCTTCTTCCTTGTTATGTTATGTATTATGTTCTGCCTACTCTAAGGACAACAAAGCTTATTTCATTTGACAAATTTGTCTTTCCATCTATTTCATATGAGGGTTAAAGAAAATTCTTTTTTATTTAAGGTTTATTTATTTTTATTTTTATTTATTATCATTATTCTTCAATTTTGACCAGAGACAGACAAAGAGAAAGGGAGAGAAAGCAAACTACCAAGTCTATAACTCAAACCATGGTTGGCCATGTTGGGAGTCCAGTGCCTCAAACACCACACCACCTGCCAGCCCCAGCGAATTCTGTCCTTTTCAATGAGTTCATCTTCGTGTCCCTTCTGTATGCCTTAGTTCTGAATTCCATTTAACTTACAAAAATCTTTATGTGGACATCTGTTTGGTGGTGTTTAAAGTACATATACTCAGATTTTGCCAACTGCTACAGTTTTACTGGGATAGAAATTACTTTCTTGGGCTGTTTAGATAGTGAAGAAATTTTCTATCCAATTGATTTGATCATTTTCAGGAACTTACTTCTAAAGGCATCTAGATTTCTTGCATTTGGGGAAATTCCCAGCTTCTACAATCATGTTTGCATGGAAACTTCTTCCAAGTTTATTCTGAGAGAGCATGATTTGGTTTTGTACATATCGTTCAGCTTTTGGAATGATATGTATATTTTGAAGCAATTAATCTCTTGAAGCTCTTATTAAGCGATCAGGGTGGCTCATCAGACAATAATCACTTAGACTTAGCCATTTTTGATAGGTCATGCTTAAATAGCTCATTAAAAATTTTTTCTTTATCCATGGTAGAGTGCATGTGCACACACATGAGAGGTGAGAGGAGCACCCTGCACAGGGTCTGGTCATATTGAAATGCCCTTCCTCCAGTTCCTTTGCCTGTCTGGGCACTTACGTATATGCCTATTGTGTTTCAGGTTGACTGGACTAGGGATTTGAACGTCGGGTCACCATAGGGGATCTGGCTTCTCTTGGGCAGTGCATTACTCCGCACCATGGAGCTAACACAGTTCATCATTTAAGTTACTATTCAAGAGATTTTTTTTCTCCCTCTAATACATGTGTTTAAACTTTCTTCCCATTGTGAGTAGTAGTAAGAATGTTCAGAGATTGTTAAGTATGGTTATTTAAAGAAAGTCAAAGAATACTGGTTATTGCCCTGCTTGCTGAGATAAAGCAGTACAAGTGGTTTCACTCTTTTGTAACATAAAACATTCCTAAAAATTTATAATTATATAGCTAAAAAAGGACTGGGCATATGAAAGGAAGCAAAAGTAATTATAGGTATTTATTTGGCAGAATTAAACAAGCTGATCATTGAAATGCTAAGTAGCAAGTACCTGTGCCATTAAACCAGCTGATTATTATAATATGCCCCTACAAAGGTTCATTTCAGTGTTCCTCCTGTAGGTCACCAGATTATTGGTTTCTCCTTATCTGTTTCAGAGAAATATAGCATTCTTTCTTTCCTTCCTTTTTTAAAAGCTCTTTTCTACTTTCTCTCTGCCTTTATTTCTTTTCTTTTTTTTTTCTTTTTGCAGATAAGACAATCCTAACTGAATCAACAGAAAGATTAAAGATCTAATAAGAAAATTCAGCAAAAATGTCAGATACAAGATCCACTCAGAAAAATCAATAATGTTCCTGTGCATCAGCAATAATCAGCTAAAAATATAATAGATTCTGTGATGCCATTCACAGTAGCAACCAAAACATAAGCTATACATTTAACGAAATAAACAATGACTACTGTCTTTATAGAGAAAAAGTTTTAAATTTATTTAGGGGCATAAAGGCCTAAATAAATAGAGTGCTAAACCACATTCATGGAGCAGAGGGCCACAGTATAAAGATGGCAGTTGTCCAAAGTTAATCTATAAATGCAATTCAGTCCCAATTAAAATTCCACTAGGACTTTTAGAAAACAAATTCAACAAATTTATTCTAATATGTATAAGATGATTAAATATGTTATGAGTAAATAAAGCAATTTTTAAAAAGGGCAGAGGGAGGGCACCTCACTGACAGGTAAAAGACAGCTGCAAATCTATTGTAGTAGAAAAGGAGACTGGCTGAAGAACACATATACAAGTAAAAAACATGTAAGAAAACTCAGCAACAGATTCATCCCTATGCACAAGTGGAGAAAGGACTGAAAAAGTCCTTAATGGATGCCACTGGAGAAATGTCATCATATGGATAAAGATGATGCTGGATTCTTATGCCAATCTTTTTTTATTATTATCTCCCTTAGAAGTCTTTTTAGATATTTTCTCCCTAATTTTCCTGCTTCCCAATGATATTTTAATACCACAGAAATACCATGTATCTATTTACATACTATGGTCCTTGGGAGGACCACACACTATTGTAGCAGCTAAAATTTTTTTTCCATAAGAACCAATTTTCTTTTTTTATAATTATTTATTTTATTTATTAATTCATTTATTTTTTAATGTGACCAGAGAGAGACAAGAGTGTGAGAGTGAAAGAGAGGAAGTGAGAAAGCAAGCCACCAGATTTAGGACTCAAACCTGGTCAGCCATGTGGGAATGGCCAGCGCCTTAACCACCACGCCACCTGCTGGTCCCCAAGAACCAATTTTTACTATGTTGGGAGTGATATTATCCTCCATTAAGAATGTATGTTTACACCCTCTACAAGAGTGAAATCAGGTTGAACTAAAGTTACAAATGGAAAGGATAAAACTTAAAAGCAAATGGAGAAGAAAAAAGAAACATGGATTTTTTTTTTTTTTTTTTTTTTGGCTTTTGGGTATGGAAGACTTCTTAAACTAGCTTCCAAAAGCACCAACTCTAAGATAAGAAATATAAATGGATAAAGGTCAGCCAGGGGCATGGCAGTTAAGGTGGCTGGATCCTGCATGGATGACTGTGCTGTTTGAGTCCCAGACCCAGTGGCATGAAAAGCACACCAAACACATGTCTAAGCATGTCCAGAATCCTGAAAGGAGGGAGAAATGGAGCAGAAGGGATTACAGCATATGTCCTCCCTTGGTAGGATGTGCTTTCTCACTTTCCCTCTTTTTCTCACTTTCTCTTTCTCTCTCTTTAGAAAGTGCATGTACCCTCTGGCAAAATTCTAACAAAAAAGAGAGAGAGAGAAGAAATATATGGAAATGAAAGTACAGTAAGGACTTCTCTTTATCAAAAGATATAGTAGGCAAAGATCATATACAGATCACAGACAGGGAAAAGATTTTGAAGCAATTAAAGTAAATAAAGACTGAAAATATACTACAGACAAGACATTCCTAATAATTAAATAGGAACAGGACCAGCAGTTGGCTAGTGGCTATGTCGCTGGACTTCCATGCAGTCGACTGTGGTTAGAGTCCTGAACCCAGTGGCTTAAACTCACGCCAGGCACATGTACCTATGTACCCAAGATCCCCAAAGGAGAATGAAGGAGAAGGGATTGCAGCATGGCCATACCCCCTAGGGGGTGAAACAAGAGAACTCTCTTGTGCTCTTCCGGCCATGTGGGGATAACCTGAGGAGGTAACAGGCCACATCCTGGAAGCGGGCCCTTACTGAAATCTGACCATGCTGGCACCTGATCTCAAATTTTCAGAATCTAGTACTATGTGGAATAAATTTCTGTTGTTTATAATTCACCCAGTGTATAGTACTCTATTATAGCAGCCTAAACTCAAACATGCAGTATTTACTAGGTTGCCATATGCCCACCTCAGATTTTTGTTACTCTTTAAAAAGAGGAATATGGGTATTTCATGGTAACATATTCATGAAAAATTGTGATCTGGGTTTTTTTGGTGTTGATGGTTGTGGTAATGGGGAATCCAGTGATGAGCTTATTCTTATACTGTTAAAGGCTATGAAGTGTTCAGTTCAAAATACTTTAATATCTGAACTGATCACTGACTTGAGAAACTTAGAACCTCACCAGAGGAGAAAGTAATACAAAACTAATTACCTCAATATAAAATAAAGTTTAAGTATACACAGAATGCTATGGAAAGACAATCATGGGAAAATTGATATACCAGTAGATCTGAGCTCTTTGAATACTGTCCCTGCATACCAAAGGGGAACCAGTCTCAAAGGAATAAACATATATACTAATAAAGATAAAAACTACAGAAATTAAATTAACTGCTAAAACAATTTTTCAGCACTACCCCTTAATTCCTTCAATGGAGCAATAAAGTTCCCAGGAGCCCTGGCAATACTCTGGGTGATGTCTTCAGTGGGTCAGCGGCCCCCCACAAAGTTGCAACACATTCTAGTTGGCTACTCCTGTGCCAAACCATTCTTGGAATTGGCCCTGGGTAGCAGGACAAGATCTCTTGTCTTCCAAAAGAGGAACAGTTAAGAGTCTGTTTACTTGATTATATCCTCCATGAGTGAAACCACACAAATGAAAAGAATCCCAAAAAATCACCTGTTTTCACTGGATTTTGTTATGGCTTAATATAGGATTTCCGTATTCTAAAAGAATCCCCCACCCAACTCAAGTATTTATAAAGGTCCTCAGGGTATCTTTGCCCCATGTCCCCAAACAAGAGTAGTCAGTTTAGCCAGTTTGCTTCCCGTGCAGTCGTCGTTTCTCTTCCTTTCGCTCTAATCCTCTTCCACTGTACACATCCATAACCTGCTCCAGTAGAACCAGTCAATGAAACACTGTGACCTCTTCCACTGACTGGGCTGCTGTGCTCTACCATCTACTCACGCTGATGTGTACATTACAGTATGGCCCTGGATGAGCCAGTGATGTGCGCAAATTATCATTTTAAAAGCTTACCAACACAGAGCTCCTATCTTACTGAGTTTTTGTGGAGAAAAAAAAAAAAAACAACCTTGGTTTCTACAATAGAGTTTCTCTCTATGAGCCACCCCCAAGCCCTATGCTGGATGTGGGTCTACTGGGCCTGATCTAATGGCAAATATGAGCTGAGGACACAAGGTAGTATTCAGAATTACCCCCCCCCCCCCACACACACACACAGCTTTGACTTCTATTCCCTTAACTGGGGGATGAATTCTTCACAGATGGGTCTTCCTTCTCTCTTACAAATAGACTTCTTGAAGGCCCACCCTGAAGCTCAACAGAAGAGCCCTGAAATGTCTGAGCTCCAAGAGGTACACCTTCCAACACCAAGTTAAGGAAGCAGGAGGTGTCTGTTAAACATGCTTCCTGTTTTCTGGAACCACCTCCAAGCCACAACCACCTCCACTCCCAGCCTAGCTGTAAATAGCAAGTTCCATCTGAAACCCTGAAGCCCCTCTCTTTGCTTTTGGAAACAAAGCAGTTGTTCAGGAAAGGAACACTTTGGTATGATAGAGATTTAAGAAATAACTCCTGATGTGTTTTTTATTTTTTGTAATCTGGTTGCTTTCCTTGCTATTCTAACCTCAGGAAAGTGTGTGTGTGTGTGTGTGTGTGTGTGTGTACAGGTACTGTCAGATGAGAAGAAACAATAGAAAACTCTTCGGTATTGAGTTAGAAGGAGAAAAGAGGAAGCAAAGGTTACAGCATCAGGTGAGAAGGTCCAGACGCAATAAAGAAAAATGCATTCTTCATGTGGGTGGGCCTGCAAAGGCCAGGGGCTGCAGGAAAGTGGTGGATTTTATAAGCTTTTCTTTTTTCATGTTAACGTTTGCTTTGGGTTACTGGTGCTGGTTAGGCAGCTTCCACTGAGTTGATTACTTACCGTCTTTCATTCAAGTTGGAGCTGTTGATATCTGGCTCTTGACCCAGAGCCTGTGGTAATAGCCCTGCTGGGTAATATCCCTGCTGCTAATCTGATATGCTCAGGTTAGAGTAAATCACATTAGTTTAACAACATGGATTTGACTTTCACTGGTGGCATAATTCATGCCAGCAAATAAAAATCACTTCTCTTGTTTAGGTGATTTCAGAAGTGAGTTACTGGGAGAGCAGCAACTCCAACTCCCAAGGGTAGCACATTAGCGTTGTGGCGAATGGCAACAGATGCTGGCTGAGAATCGCCAACAGAGACTACGCCATCAGCTGTGAGCTTTCAGAGCCCAGCATCTGCGGGCACTGAAGCACTTGCACTTCTGCCACCCATTCTTTCCAAGGAGATTGTCCATGGTTCATTTAGCTGAGTAGGACGACAAGGACCCTTGGCTGAAAAGGAAGTAAATAATGATTTAAATCATTTGTCTCATTCCTGGGGAGGAAGAAATGCATTGTATTAATGAATTCAGCAATTTGGAGTGGAATACATAATGTCCCTTCATGGCAACAAAGAACAATAAAAGCAATTTAACCTGTTCTGAAAGCAATGCTTTTTTTCCTCCTCTGAGAATTATAAAGGATGCTTTACCAGATGGGGGAATCTGAATCCTTTAAATAGGAAGAAGACATAATGGTCTCTGAATTTCATCAACGATCTATATTCCCCAAATAGAATTAGAACTGCTTCCTATATAGAAAATTGTTTACTGAATGGAAATTTTATTACGTGGGTATTGAATTCAGTGACAGCAAGGGCATTCCTTTGTAGATAAAGGTCCTTCTGCTCAGGTTGGTTTCTATCCTTTCAGTAACTTAAGTGCAATTAAACCATGCCTTTGAAGTACTGTTCGATTTTTTTGATGGGTGTGATACCTTAGTCGTCCTGTTTTTTAGATGCCAGTTGAACTATTTCTTTTGGTGTGCCAGTTCCTTAACTTATACTTTCCTTTTTGATTCATTGGTAAGCATACTGAGTAAGGACCCATCCACAAAGGGAAGGACTTGAACAGACATTGGGGTGGGCTGGAAGAAGGAGGTGAGCACAATAAAGAAGCCTCACCTCTGAGATTTCTTTTTTCTTTTTTTTTTTTAACACTGACACTGCTTCCTCCAACATTTGTCCCTCATCATCTGAAAAACAGGTATTCTTGCACCTTGTAAAGTAGAAAAAATATGTTTTGGAGAATGTGCTGAGGATACGCAAGTTCAGTGCCTGATTCACCTTCTTATACCTCTGCCCTCTTCCCACGCCTCCACCCAGGGTGAACAAAGCAACTGTCCATCATTTGTCCTTTTCTTAGCATCCGTTTACCAGCCAGAAACCTGGCATGTTTCACTCTAATTCAGGTTACTTTTTTTAAGAATTATTTATCTAATGTTATTTATTATTATTTAATTTGCTATAGGGCACATGCATTCACCAGACAGAGAGAGAGAGAAAGTTGTGTTTTATTTTGATAATTTTTTTTCCTGAAGATACCCATTTCGAACTGCTAGAAGGAGAGAGAAGGATTACTCACAAGAGAGTAATATTTAATGTGCACGCTATGGGTAAAATTAGAACGAAATCTGCAAAATGTAAATTGTGTTCAACTAAAATCAGATTTCTGATATCCCTTTAACTGCCTGTGACCTCTGTCCTTCAGATCTTGTTCGGTCATATTTGTTTGTCTTTCTTTTTTAAAGTTTATTCATTTATTTCTTTCATGAGTGAGAGAAAGAGAGAGAGACAGGTACCCCACAGGGCTTTCTCACCTGATCCACCCTAGTCTCAACCAGCCTGTTTCACATGCACTCCATCTTGGCACACTCAGGATGTTCCTAGGATGTGAACTCACTCGAGTTTATGTTAACCTTGCTCTACCACCTGGCCTCAAGCAGTCATGTTTGAAATCCACTTTTTTCATGCTTTCCCTGCCTTTATTACTCACTCAAAGTGAACTGGATATTTTCTCTTATTGAGTCCTTACTATGTCTACTTCCAGGGATTTTCAAAATTTCCTCCAGAGAGCTTAAAATCCAGCCATTTACACATATTTAGGCTTTTGTTGGCTCTATGAAGCTTATGGTCTCACCCTCTCTCTCTATCTCTCTCCTCCTGCCCCATATTCTATTATCTGGAAAACATAGATTCTGCTATTCCTGATGCTTCTCACCCCTGCATCCTCAACTCTCCTTATAGGTGGTCCACTGACCTAGGTAGCATTCTTCCAGCTGGGGGAAGTTCTCAGCCATTGTAGGTAGGTGGGGAACAGGCTACATATTGTTTCAATGTGAAACCCTGATATTAGAATAGGAAATGAAGGGAATTTGAGCTGCATTCCCCGAAACCAGACCAGACCCAGCACTCTAGACAGAAACAAAACAAAACAAAACAAACAAAAAAACAAAAAAAAAAAATCCCATCTTTGTAGTTTGCTTGAGCAAAGTATAGTTTTCAAACATTCAAAAACAAGTTTCATACATAGATTGAGCATATGCCACGCCATTTCTGAGTTGGCCTTCAGATAGCTCTCAGTGAGAGCTTCTCACTGGAAGTGCCTAAGCTAACTGTTGGCTCCTTAAATACTGAGGTCTCTAAAGGAGGCAGATAGAAAGAAAACCTTATTTTTGTAGGATCTGCAAAACCCACATGGTGCAAAGCCCAACCATGCCACACTTAGCAGAGTGCTGGACTTTAGGTAAGAACTCAACAAATACTAATTTCCTAGAGCCAAATGTGCCTAAGTGCACTTAACTATTATTTCCAGACACATGAAACCATCTTTCCTTTTGGCATGTGAGAGACTGAATGCAATAAAGAATGAAGTTCTGCCTCCACCCTTTCTGTAGTAAATTCTGTGGGTGCAATTCTATGGGTGCTTGGGGAAGAAGAAGAAGGAAACAGCGTGAAATGGTCTCCCTTCTGAGTTTTAGTGCTGGAACTTGTGAGCCAAAATGTGTACATAAGAGAGGTGAAGTCTGGTCGCAGGACTGGAAGTGCCTGTGAAATTCCTGGTACCACAAACTGTTTCCAGGACTGGCCTTTGTTGAGTTTGCGGGACAAGTCTCCCCTCTCTGAAACTCTGCAGTACTCAGAGCTGGGATTGGCCAAACCAAAAGTAAACCAATAAAGCAGGGAGTTGCTGTGATATCTGGTCTTCACAGCACAACATAGAGACTAAGAACATGATCTTTGGAAACAGATAGCCCAAGTTCAAATTCCATTGCCTTAGTCAGGATATAGAGCCAGAATGAACAGATTAAAATCCTGGTTCTGCTATTTATTAACCCTGCAATCTTGGACAACTTCCTTAACTTTCCTGTGCCTCTGTTTGCCCATCTGTAAAACAAGATGACAAATAACGATCTCATTGGCTTGTTTGTGAGAATTAAATGAGTTAATGCATCTAAGGCACTTTTAGATCATGCAGGACATGCAACAACCATTGGATAAATGTTTGACTTTTCCTTCCTGCCAACTTAAACATGTTGTTTAAGTGGCAGAAACCATTATAGCTAATTGAAGCAAAACCAAAAAAGATGGTGGTGGTAGGGCTTATAATAAGAATATAGAGGAGCCAGAGAGTGGTAAAATGCAGTGCTCTGTGAGGCAGTCCCACACGTGAGAGTTCCTGGTTCAAGTCTAGGAGACCTCCCTGAGTAAAACAAGTATAGGTTTGCTTGTGATCAGGAGCTGGCTGAAGGCTAGAGGTGGATCGCAATGTTGAGACTCTGATGGTGGGTATGCATGCTCATGCTCTCTTATTTGTGGAAGAAATAAGTAAATGAATTTCAAAAATTAGAGTATTGGGATGATTTATGGATACCTAACAAGAGAAATCAGATGAACTGTTGAAGAGACAGACACTTGATAGGGCATCAGAATGCTTTTCTCCAGGTGCCTTAAATACTTTAAAATTTTGCTCCTCACCCTTCAAGTGTTTATTCTTCAATTGACTAGTATATGGTGTGGGCAATAACAGTTTTCTCCATTTGGATTATTAATTGTCTGAGCACCACTTATTAAATATCTTATCCTCTTCCTGCTGAACTAAAATATCATCCCTGTAATTTGTCAAAAACATACAAGAGAACTTCAAAAAGTTTATGGGAAAATGGAATTAAAGTATGAGTTTATTATGATGCAAAAAAATTTTAAATCCATATGTAGATTTTTCATGATACTAATGTCCATGAACTTTTGGACACTCCTTTATATACACAATTGCATCCACTTTATTTTCTGGGTTGTCTCTCCCCATACTCATATCACCTTTTCTTAATTATGTAACTTTATAATAATCTTGATATCTGGAAGTACAGACTTCCCTGTTTTGTTGTTCTTTATTCAGGAGCATCTTAGTTATATTCTTTTTTTTTAAAGATTTATTTTATTTTATTTATTATTATTTTTACTACTGTTATTATTGTAATTTGCTACAGGGCATGTGTGTTCACCAGAGAGAAAGAGAGAGACAGAAAAAGAAAGGGAAAGTAAGAAAGCAAGCCATCAGGTCTGGGACTCGAACTGTAGTCAGCTGTGTTGGAGTCCAGCACCTTATCCACTATGCCCCCTGCTGGCTCCTTAGTTATAGTCTTTGGAGTAGTTCAGAATAATGTTGTTCTTTGGAGTAGTTCAGAATAATGCTGTGAGCATACGTGATGCTTCTTAATACTACCACATTGGGTTAGGTTTCAACATATGAATTTGGGGGGCATGCAAGCATTCAGATTATAGCAAGTACTATATTTGGTTTAATTACTTTTATATCATTTCTTATCTTCACTAATTTTAGTAAGTACCTCAAGGGAAGAAAGTCTTAGTTTTCTGTGGTGTATCATCTTCTATTTAGCCCACCCATTAATAGTTTTTTTGTTTGATCTTTTTTTTAGTTTTAATGTAGGGCTCACCAGAGATAGAGAGAGAAAAAGAGCCAGAGAGATGGAAAGTGAGAAATCACCTGTCAGGGGGAAGTGCAATCCCTTCTCCTCCGTTCTCCTCTTGGGATTTTACGCATGTATGTACACGTGCCCGGTATGATTTTCAAACTCCCAGTTTGGGGACTTTAGCTGCACAGTTGGCAATGTGGGACCCAGCCGCCTTAATCTCTGTGTCACCTGCTGGCCCTCCATTGAGTTTTTTTTTTTTTTTTGGAGAGGTTTTCTCTATAGGGCACGTGCGCTCGCCAGACAGACAGAAAGCGAGAAATCACCCCTCAGGGGGGATGGTCACGCCGCAATCCCTTCTCCTCCATTCTCCTCTTGGGATCTTGGGCATGCACGCACACGCGCCCGGCATGAGTTTTAGCCACCGGGTCCAGGACACGAACCGCGGTCGACTACGTGGGAGTCCAGCGACATAGCCATTACGCTAACTGCTGGTCCCCTCCACTGAGTTTTTTATTCCTACCTATTTGTGTGTTTATGTATTTCCTATCTATTTGATTCCTTTCAGATCATCTTTGTAGATTTATTTCTTGCTCACTTCTGTGACTCCTTTCTTATTTCTTCAAATATTTTATATTTGACTTTTTGGTTCTATGTTTCACATTTGCTATGTAGAGTCCTTAGATCTAATGTGTGTTCTTTCTGCTGACTCTTACTTATGGCATTCTATTTATTTTGGGCTTGATGCACTTTATTGTGATCTAATCTTTGAGAACATGCATTGAGGACAGTTTTCTTCAGAGACAATTTGCAATGCTTTGCTTGGATCTAGAAAACTTACTTGACTTGATGTCACTCAAGCTTCCTTTTAGGTTTTCAGTCTGGCCTATGAGTTCACTGCTCTATCCTGTTAACAGCCCAGGGCTACTGCAGTGCAGTACTGATACTGGCATTTGCTTTCAGAGTATCTAGCTTGCCTTTCTGTGTTGAGGTTTGCCTAACTTATTTTGATCCATGGTGTTCTCCCTCCACATCATTGTGTATAAGCCCAATCAGGTCTATTATTTTTGTAGGATGTAATTGTTTCATAGAGATGTTTCCTGAGAAAATTTAATTTCTCAATTTTATTCAAGGCACTCATCAATATCCAGCATTATATTATGTGATTAATTGTTTATTGTTTTATGATCAGTCTCCTTTAGTGGAATGTAAACTTCCTGAAAATAGGGACTTTGGCTTGCTACCATTTTTCCAGCAACTAAAATATAGAGTTTAATATGCAGTAGATCCTAGAACTTAATAAATATCTCTTGGATATTGAAATGAATTGTATCCATAATTAATTCATTAGTATTAGGTATTACCTTGGGATCTCTAGCTACAAAGATAAATCTGACAAAAATATTTCCCTTCTATGTGCTTACTAGACTCATTGGGTAAAATGATATGAAAGTAAATAAACTGAATAAGGTAACTATGGTCTGAATTTTGAAACTTAAATCTCCAATGTAATAGTATTAAGAGGTGGGGCCTTTTGAGAGATGTTAAGTTATGAGGGTGGAGCTTTCATGAATGGGATTAATGTACATATAAAAGGAGTTTGAGGGAGCTTATTTGCTCCACTACCATGTAAAAACATGGATGGCATCATCTATGAGGAACATCCCCTCACCAGACACTGAATATGCTAGTGCATTGGTCTTGTAATTTCAGTCTCCAGAAGTGTGAGAAATAAAGTACTGATGTTCATAAATTATCCTGTTTAATAGATCAGCCCTGTGGCATCTGATTAAAGGATGCATATGGCCAATTGCAGTGCAAATTTTGGTCCCAGAGTTTTGAAAAACGCTGAGCATGAACTAGCAGATGGCATAATGGTTACATCGCTGGACTTCCACGTAGTTGACCACAGTTCAAATTCTGGACCTGGTGGCTTAAAACTCACGCTGGGCATATGTGCGTGTATGCCCAAAATCCTGAGAGAAGAATGGAAGAGAAGGGATTGTGGCATGGCCATCCCCACTATGGAGTGAATTCTCACTTTCTGTCTCTCTGTCTCTCCCTGTCTCTCCAGTGAGCACACATGCTCTACAGCAAAAAAGCTATCTAACAAAAGAAGGAGGAGGAGGAGGAGGAGGAGAAAAACACTGGGCAAATGTGTATGTGTGCCCTCAAGGATGTAACAGGATGGAGAGATGAAAGAGGAGGGATTATAATATGACTATACCCAATTGGAGGGTGATTTTTCTCTCTCTGTCTCTGTCACTCTGTCTCTCTGGCAAGCACAGAGGCATACTAGCAATTAAAAAGAATAAATCACCCCATTTAAAGTAGTTTGTTATAGTATCACAAGAAGCCTAAGACAGTACTATAGTACACACACATAAGCACACATCCATATGAGCAAATACCATAATACCAAGACATATTTAGCTATCTATATCTAAAACCTGAATGCCATGCTCAGTATTTTTCAGCTTATCATGTGAGTTATTATGAACATACATAGATGAAGCAATGTGACCAATTTTATGCCTTAGATAAACTCTGCCAGAGTATGATGGGTGGATCAGGACAAACAAGACTGGAGACAGGGAAGACCTCTCAGAAGACATAGCATAGGAACAGGGACCAAATGACAAGAAAAAAGAAAGTCAGAGGGACAGATTTCAGGTAGAGAGAATGGCAAGTTCAATTCTATATTTTCTGCTGTCAGACAAAGAAGAAAGTAGAAAGTAGACCACCATGAAGCTGGGTGTGGTGGTGCACATTTACATTCCCTGCTACTCAGAGAGCTGAAGCAACACTGATCAGAACACTGTAAGATCCTGTCAAAAACTGTGGGCCATGAAGGGACCAGCAGTTAGTGTAATGGCTATGTTGCTGGACTCCCACGTAGTTGACCGCAGTTCAAGTCCTGGACCCGGCGGCTTAAACTCACGCTGGGCATGTGTGCGTGTGTGCCCAAGATCCCAAGAGGAGAATGGAGGAGAAGGGATTGTGGTGTGGTCATCCCTCCTGGGGGGTGATTTCTCACTTTCTGTCTCTCTGTCGCTCTCTTTCTGGTGAGCACATGCGTCCTATAGCGAAAACCTCTCCAAAAAACAAACAAACAAACAAAACTGTGGGCCATGGCAGAGTTTGGATGTTGTTTAAGTTGCAATTGAAAGTTGCCAAAAGGTCCAAAGTAAGAGGAGGGGAGAGGAAGAACATAACGTGACTTAAACTTTTAAAAAGTTCAGGCCAGCCTCATAACCTAGTAGTTAAGGGCGTCAGATCCCATACAGCCGACTAAGGTTCAAGTCTCAGCCCTGGAGGCTTGAAAAACACACCAGGTGCATGTACATGCATGCCCCAAATCCCACTAGGGCGGGGAAGTAGAGGAGAAGGGATTATAGTGTGATCACACCCCATTGGGGGATGCTTTCTCCCTCCCTCTCTGTCTCTCTCTGAAGAGCACATTTGCTCTCTGCAATTTAAACATTTTTTAAGGGGCCAGCTGATGGCGTAGTGGTTAGGATGCTAGACTCCCACATTGCCGACCACAGTCGGCACAGTCCTGTACCTGGCAGCTTGTAACTCATCCTGGGCACGTATGTGCACATGTCCAAAATCCTAAGGTGAGACTGGAGGAGAAGGGACTGAGGCATGGCCATCCTCCTGGGGTAGTAGGAGGAGTGATTTCTTGCTTTCTGTCTCTCCAGTAAGCGCATGCCCCCTCTAGCAAAAACCTCTCTCTAAAATTAAATTTTATTCATTAATTGAACTGTTCTTAGAGAAATGGTCAGCAGAAGTCCAGAAAACAGGTGGTGTAAACCACTGGACTGGGCAAAATATGGAAAAGGAGAGGAGGAGGCGATTCACGTTGCTCTGTCTCCCTTTCCTCAACTACAAACTCTTCTATAGCTTATTCCTCTCCAAGTCCCTGATACAACCTAGTGTCTGATACACAATGGAGATGAAGTGCACACTCACGAAGGGCTTGATGGGCAAATGGCTACCAGAGGATTCTGCTGTTAGATGGCATCAGTGGGTAAACTCAGTTACTTAAAGGATAATGTTAAGCTGTGGACTCAGTCCCAATGTAGGTCAGTTAAGTGGGGGTGATGGTATTTTGTAATCACAAATCATGGTGACATCTATTTGTTGTACAAATGCTTTTTTGCCATAGCAGACTTGGGGTAATCCTATGTATACTATCAAGTACAAGCTGCCACCACTAGTAGAAATGAATCGCAAAAATTATGTACTGTGTTTTGTTTTGTCAGTAACATTATCATCACGTAGAAGAAGATAACATATGTTTAGGGGATTTTTTTTTTCCTGCTAATTAGTATCAGGCTTCAGAGATGACTACATTTAGAATTATCAGTGGAATATTCTATTTATATAAAGCAAACCAGTCTCATTTATTAAAAAAGCATAGTGCCAGGAAACTACTCCTTTAGGGAACTGGGAGTGTAGAATTCTAGTTGAAGCTATGATTTTAGTATCAAATATACCTAAAGATGAGTGTCAACATTGCCATTTACTAAGGCATGACTTTGGATAAGAAATTTCCTCCACTCTGACTTTTGGAAAAATAACAATTTTATCCAGAGTGGTTTTTTTTTAAGAATTATTTTATTTAACTTTATTTATTATTATTATTATTTTGGAATTTGATCAAAGAGAGACAGAAATAGAAAGAGAGGCAATGTGAGAAAGCAAGCCACCAGGTCCGAGACTCAAACCACGACTGGCCACGTGGGAGTCCAGTGCCTTTAACCACCATGCCACTTGCTGGCCCCTCCAGAGTTGTTTTGAGGATTGAAAGAGTTGCTATCATTTCTTTGGGCTTCTCAGCATCTAAACCCTTTCTGTGTTATAGGATTCCCCTTTTATGAATATTGGGTATAATAAAGATCCTCTCACCCTGTAGATGTTGAAAATGCTCAACAATTCTTTCCCTGGTTTCCTTGAAGCACAGACACCTTGGACTTCATCTTTTAGCTGCAGTTAAGTCAAATTTTGATGCAGGAGCACAGGAGGGAAGGGACTGAAGCTCTCTTTAGAGGAAGCAGGAGCTGAAGTGGTGGTTGCAGTGGAAGCTGTCACTTCTGTACCAGAAGTAACATGGATCTGGGTGGAAACTGGCTACAGTAAAAGTGGTTCCCAGTGAAGAAATGGCATCAGGGCAAACTGGACCACCTAGTGCTTGGTGACAGCAATATCAGTTTCCTCAATGGCCCAGTTCCATGGCCTAGAAATTCAGCTGAAAGCCTTCTCTAGGCTGTCCAGGCAATTCAATGAGCAATCAATACCTTTGATGAAATTCTTATAGGGTAGCTAGCTGGAGTTAGCTTTGGTTGCTGGCTACCAAGAACTGTTTATTTAGATTCTACAGCACAATGACTAACAGAGACTAATTAATAAATATGGCTATTAGTAGCAGTTGTAACAACGTATCCATAGTTTCATCTGTTAAATATCAAATTTTGCAATGCAGTTTAGTGATTTTGCTCCACACCTAAGAGCTGTATGTAATGTTGCCATTATTGGTTTATCTCTTTGAAATGGTCCATTTATATTGTGAATTACATTTTGACTAATCTAGGATTCTTTCCTGGACTATAAGCTTCTTGAAAGTAGACTGTCTTATTCACTATTGAATGGTTTTCTGGCATAGTGCCCAACAAATTGGACCCCTTATAAATTTTATGGAGAGGTGCATGAAGAACTTATTATTTCATTCATGATACACACATGTGAGAGAGACGCTCAACAGGGTCCTGTCACATTTCAGTCCTCTTTCCCTAGCCTTCTAGCTCTTCCAGATCATGGGTAGGCATGCTTGTATTTGGAGTGTTTTCAGGTCAACCCTGGGATTGAAATCTCAGTCATTTGACTTTCAGCACTGCTGTTTTAGTTTGTTATTGACTGTGCCGCGGGCCTGGAGAGCTTATTGATAAAACAGAATGGCATTTTAGGAGCATGGCTGGGGGCTTGGGCAAACAGCCTGGTTGGAATTATCTCAGTTAGGAAGCTTGGTCCAGGAAGCTTTGGTCCTTAGCTCTGTAGGCCTAGGAGCTGAGTATTCCATATTAGCCTAAGGTAATCCCTCTCTTGGAGGTAAACCCAGACTAAATAAACTCATATGAGATGGATATATAAACTATATTAATTTTTACTAAGAAATATAGCCTTTGGATATTTTGGAATGCTGAGTGAATATTAAGTGTTTACTATATGTCAGCTACTGTTATGTCTTTCTATAAACAGTGGAAAAAGCAGACAATATTGTTGCTGTCATGTATTTTGAACGACTATGTCAACAAGTAAATATTTAATTGCAGACAATGATAATTTTTACAAAGAAAAACAGACAAGGGGATGAAATATGTTTGGAAGGGGTGTGTGCTATTTTAAATTGGATGATCAGAGGAACCATCTTATGAGAGATGATGTATAACCTGAAACCTGAATGAAGTAAGGAAAAAATGTACCAGGCAGGGAAAATATGGCATGCAAAGGCTCTAAGGCAGAAATAATTTGGGGTGGCATTAGAGGAACAAAAAGTAGACCATTGTTGTAGACCACCTATAATACGATGGATCCCAATGATCTCTGACTACTGGTATCCATACCTTTGTGAAAGTCTTTTTACTAAGTGTGGACTAGATTTAGTAACTAGAATAGAATGTGGCAGAGGTGAAGAAAAGCCACTGAATATGAGGCTGCAAAAATAAGGTGGCTTCTGTCTTGGGCCCTTTTTTTACTCTCTCCGTTTCTTGCTATGCAGAAAAGAGTTAACCTAGCAGGCCTAAGACTGCTAACCTTAGAAAGGCCAGTATGTAAATCTGGCCTGTGGTGGCATCTGGAAATATAGCTAGTAAATAGTTCCCTACCCTAATATAAAACTTTCCTGAAGTGAGAAAAGGAGGCTCACTACACCTACGTTATGCAACAATTTGACTCATGCTGCTTTCCTCCTGGAAATCCGGAACTTTGCTATGTGCTAGGCAGAAGGTGCCTGTGTGCCCAGCCCCCAATAAAACATTTGGGTTCTGAGTTTTAATAGGCTTCTCTGGACAGAAGCTTTACACACACATTTGCTGCATTTTTGTTGCTTAGAGCAGTGTGATCGCTGTAATCCTTCATGAGGGATGACAGCATGAGGAAGTCTGCATATGGATTCCTCTAGTCTCTGCTTGGGCCTTTTCCTTTATGATCTGACTGTGTATTCCTTTGCTTTTATAAGTTGTAGTGTGAGTGCAACTATATAGTGAATCTCATGAGTTCTAGCTCATCATTGAAGAAGAAAGTGGTTTTGTAGTCCCCAAACACACTCATTCTGATGAAACAAGAGCTGCTCTATAGAGTGGTCCATGTGGCAAGCCACTAAGGGAAGCCTCTGGTTGAGAGCCATCAGGAAGAACTGAAGCCTTCAGTTCAACAGCCCATATGTAACAAAGTCCATATGCCCCCACTGAGCCTTCAGATGAGACTGCAGTCATTGCCGACACTGAGTTTACAGCTTTGTGAGAAACCTTGAGCCAGAAGCCTCCCTCCTCTTTTTTAGAAACATTTTTGCTATAAGGTGTGTGTACTCACCAGAGAGATGGAGAGATAAAAAGCGAGAAATCACCCCCCCAAGGGGGATGGCCACACCGCTATCCCTTCTCCTCCATTCTCCTCTTTGGATTTTGGGCACTCGCATGTACACAGCGTGAGTTTTAAGCCTCCGAGTCCGGGACTGGAACATCGTTCTACTACATGGGAGTCTTGCAACTTAACCATTACACCATCTGCTGGTTCCCAGAAGCCCCATTTTAACTGGGCTTGGAAATATTTTCCTGACCTACAGAAACTATGAGAAACAAATGTTTTCATTTTCTAAGTTTTGGGGTAATTTGTTATGTGATAATAGATAACTGATACAACCAACATGGCTGAAATATAGGTGGCAAAAGGAATGTGACAAGTGATAAGTTTAGAACGGTAGACAGGGGTTAGGTCACATAGGATATTGAAGTTTATAATAAGGCTTTGGAATTTTATTCCACTGGAGGATTTGGAGCAGTAAAATATGATTGGCACATTGTCTTATTTACGCTATAGAGTTCCAATTTGGGCTGAGTTTTAGAATCACTAAGGCAGCTTTAAAAACAAACAAACCTATGCCAGGTCCCACTCTGAGAGGTTCTGGTTCTACTGGCCCTATGAGAGGCCCTAGTATTTGTTATATTTTTTAAAGACTTCCCAGACAATTCTGATGGGTAGCTCAGGCCAAGATCCACATGTGTTTTAGGGCAGCAAACTGGTATGAGAAGCAGAGAGGTTTGCTTGCCGAATATAAAATCAAATAAAGGGAGTGAGTTGCATATTTTTAATATTGAAATTTTTTTAGAGATTTTTGCCTTAGGGCATGTACACTCACTGGAGAGAGAGAGACAGTGAGACAGAAAGTGAGATATCACCCCCTGGGGGGGAGTTGCCACACTGCAACCCCTTCTCCTCCATTCTCCTTTTAGGATCTTGGACACACACACCTAGCATGATTTTCAAGCCACCAGTTCTGGGATTTGAACCATGTCGATCATGTGGGAGTCCAGCAACATAATCACTCTGCCATCTGCTGGTCCCTCGATATTGAATTATTATATTAAATTAAGCAAGTCTGATATGTCTAGGATGGTGTGCTCCCTTCTGATCAGTGCTGAAGAAATAACCACAATGGCTAATCCTTGGATTTCCCTTTCCGCGGTAACTGTCATCCATCTGTTCTTTTCCCAGAAGGTACAATACTAAGGCCTAGGTGTTAGTTTTAAAAACACCAATGTAGTCTAGCAAATGAAAATCTTTGGCCTTAAAACTCTTCCAGCCAGGGGCAATAGAGTTTTCTCTCCTGCATTTCCAAAAGGGAAGGCAAGATTAACTCTTTAGTCTACTTAGTTCTAGACGGGATCTAACAAGCTATATTATATGGTTCTGTAAATAATATATGCATATAAGAAAGTAAATCAGAAGACATAGCAAATGCTTTTCATTTCATTTTCTCAAAACTGCATTCCACAATGAGAAGCACAGACATTAACACACAAAAACAAAGTAAAACAACAAATTTCTGGCCCAGCATCAGTGGTGTAGTTGGTAGTGTACTAGGCTGCGCTTGAAGCCACATACCAACTATGGTTTGAGTCCCTGGCCCTGTCAGCTTGAAAACACACCAGCTACATGTGTATGTGCCAAGGGTCCTGGCTGAAGGACTGGAATACTGGAAAAAGTGGGTTGCAGTGTGACCGAGAGAGAGGGTGCTTTCTCTCTCTTTTTCTCTCTATCCCTCCTAGCCCCCAGTACATGCACACACTGTATTATGAAGGGGGAAAAAAAAAGAGATGGGGAAAAAAATTAAAAAATGTTCACGGGATTACAACAGTATCAGATTATTATGTTTTTAATATTTCTGTCATATATATGTTTATATATGTAATACATATTTAAATAAACACACACACACATACATACATATATATTGTTTGTTTGTTTGTTTAAATTTGCCAGAGATCACATGTGCTTGCCAGAGAGAGGGAAAGTGGAAAAGCACCACCAGGGGATTGCAGGGGTTGGTCACATCACAATCCCTCCTCCTCCATTTCTTCCAGCTTTCAGGATTTGGGGCATGCATGCACATGCACTTGGCCTGTTTCTCAAGCCACAGGGTCTGGGACTATAACTGTGGGGTTAGACATGTGGGATCCTACCACTGTAACCATCACTCCACAGGTAGGTCCTATATTTTGCATTTTGGGGATCCAGCAGATGGTGTAATGGTTATGTTGCTGGACTCCCATGTAGTTGACCGTGGTTCGAGTCCCAGACCCAGCGGCTTAAAACTCATGCTGGGCAGGTGTGCATGCATGCCCAAAATTCCCAAGAGGAGAATGGAGAAGAAGAGATTGCAGTGTGGCCATCCCCGCCGGGGGCTTTCTGTCTCTCCGATGATCACATGCCCTATAGCAAATATCCTCCCCTCTCTAAAAAAAAAAAAAAAAAGCAGCAGCATTTTTGAAAGAAATTTTTCTGCACCTTAAATCTTGATCAACATACTAAAACTCTTCTCTTTGTTCCCCTAAAGACAAACTTTATGTTGCCCAGGTTGACCTCAAACTCAAGATCCTACTACCTCAGCATCTCAAGGGGATACTAAAATTCTTTATTGCAATATAATTAAATATTTATTTGTTTATTTAATTTGCCAGAGGGCACATGTACTTACCAGATAGAGAAAGAAGGAAAGTAAGAAATCACTCCTCATGAAGAATGATCATGTTGCAATCCTTCTCCTCCTTTTCTCCCTGCTTTTGGGATTTTGGACATGCACAGATGGGCCTGGCATGTTTCTCAAGCGCCAGGTCTGGGACTTGAACTGCACAGTTGGCATATGGGATCCAGTTGCCTTAATTGTCAAACAACTGGCAGGGTCATAAGTAAAAGTTTTTAATGAAATTTAATTCAATTGAAATGTAAAGTTAAACTTCTTGGTTTATAATGCTTTTATATTAAAAATATAGCTTGTTGAGGTAGTTATGAAAGTGACGATGTTTGCTTTTTCTTTGTTTCAGTTTGGGGCCTGAACAGAAGGAAGATCACTTGGGATTGTTACTAGAACTGAAAGGAATAAGTACACTTAAACTCATATTGAAATGAAACAAAGATGGCCAGTTCAAAGTATTAAATCCTATTCATTCATTCATCCAACAAACATGTTGAGTGCATAGTAAGCTCTAGGTGTTAGGAATATAGCCACAGAAATTTATACAAGATTCCTATTTATGGAACTTTCATTGCTGTGGAAGCTGGTGGTCAGGTAATAAATAAATGTCAGGACATAACAAGTGCTTTGATTATAATAAAACAAGATGATGTGACTAAAAGGGGACAGGGTAGAAAATGATCACTTTCATTTGGTTGAAAGGTCTGCCAGATATCAGATATGCTTGAAAAGAAAATTGTTTGAGCCATAATGCTTTAAGTATGTTTTAATTGCCAATTTATGATATTTGGGAGATTTCTCATAAAAGTCCACATTTAACTTTCTCTTGAAAAATGAGATCATTAGACTGGACCAGTATTTCTGTATGATAGCATCAGTTTTGTTTTAATAGGACGTGTCATCTCCTCATCTTCATAATCCTCTTTCTTAATAGAGCAGTTTCTCTCAGTTACAATCCCTGCCTGATGTTTGAATTCTGATAAATTTCTAGGCTAGCTAAGAACAGGGACTAAGACAAGATGTGGAATGGGAATCAAGGCATTCAGAAGGCCATGAGCTTAGAACAATGAGGAGCAGGCCTAGATGCCTGGGTAAACATCCAAGATCACTTTTCGCTTGGTCTCAGTATGGACTTGCAGTGGTGTACAGCATCCATTTGTTAAAAGGGTACAGAGTGAACCAGAGAGGTTAGTATGATGATGAAAGGAATGAACCAGGAGTGGTCAGTTTATGATGCTAAATGACTGTATCATTTTTCATAGCAACATATTTCTGTGTAATCATTTGTTATTCTAAAATTTGCAGGAGTAAGATTTTTTTTTTAAAGTCTTTCTATAGGACATGCGTGCTCACCAGAGAGAAAGACAGAGAGAGATGGGAAAATGGCAATGTCACAGTCCCTTCTCCTCCATTCTCCTGTCAGGATTTTGGTCATGAATGCATATGCTCCCAGTGTGATTTTCAAGCTGACGGGTCTGGGACTTGAACCATGAAGTCAGCATGTAGAATCCAGCTGCCTTAACCTCCATGCCACCTTCTACTCAGATTTCCCATCTATTAGACTTTCTCCAATGTTGGATGGCATTGGAATGATAATGAGTATTTTCAGAATCCAGTAAGAAAAATTGAGTTAGGAATATGCCACTTTTACTGCAGTTTGGAGAGTCATTTTGGAATGTTTCAATAAAACTAGCTAGAAATTACTGACTATTAGAAATATATGTACTTTCTTTTGTCAACTTTATATTTATTAAATAACTGAGAGAAAATTCTGATAAAAAATTCATCATGAAATATGAAACAAAAAAGATGAAGAAGAATAAAATCAATGGAAATTATTCTCATACTGACAGGCAAATGGTAGCAATTTTTTTGAGTACAACAAAAGTGCTAAGAAAAAGAGGAAGAAATAAGGCTCTTGGTTTGCTTGATAGTCCATCTAATGAAGAGGAACCTCAGTATGGACTTGATCACAGAAAAAAATTAAATTTCTCACTGAATTAATATACATGTGGTTACTGGGACCAGCAGCTAGCATAATGGCTATGTCGCTGGACTCCCATGTAGTCAACCGCAGTTCGAGTCCCGGACACGGTAGCTAAAACTGACACCGGGCACGTGTGCATGCGTGCCCAAGATCCCAGAGGAGAATGGAGGAGAAGGAATTGCGGCGTTGCCATCCCTCCTGGGGGATGATTTCTTGCTTTCTGTCTCTCTGTCTTCTCTGTCTTTCCGGCAAGTGCATGTGCCCCCCCCCCCCCATAGCAAAAAAAAAACAAACCAAAAACTCTAAAAAATATGTATATACATATGGTTACTAATATACTGTCTTTTTGATTGCTTTAAAAAATGGATCAGGGCCCTTTAAATGATTTTTCTTCACCAGCTGGCACTGAAGCTTTTTGAAGAGAAGGTGCTGGAGGACACTGCAGAAGAAGTATTTGCTTCCTGGTTCTGATGTGCTTGGCTGGGTTCCTGTAGCACACAAGTCTTCAGCTTACAGTGTCTTCAGCATCAAAATTCCACAGTGTGTAAGGTTTTTCCAGTTTCTGGATCCTGTAGTGCTTGCAGCTTTCCCAGGGCCCAGCCTCTGCAGTGCACAGTAAGCTGCAGCTTCCTTGGGCAGTTTTATAAAGGAGTGCCTTGGGTGAGACATTTCCCCTGGTAAGCTTTGACCAGTACTCTATAGGGCAGATATCCAGTAAGTTCCACCATTAGGCTCTGTAGCGACTTCTCTGCCATGTGACAAGTCACTGTCATGCCCTTAACAATGTCTATTATCAGTACTGCTTGCTGGTGAGAGAGTCTTGGGGGCTCTGTCTCTCCCTGTTGGTCATAGCTCGTCCTACTATTGGCTATTTGTATATTCTTTTGAGTTCATTCTCTTTACTTTTTTAAAAATTAAACCTTTCCTGTCAAATTACTGAAAAGACCCAGACTGATATAGTACTAAGTACCAATATCTGCAAAAATGACACAAAACTTTAATGGACTGGCCCTGTTGCCTGGTGTTTAAGAGAGCTGGATCCCACATGGCCAACCACAGTTTGAAACCTGATGCTAGCAGCTTAACAAACATGCTGGAGACCAGCAGTTAGCGTAATGGCTATGTCGCTGGACTCCCACGTAGTCGCCCACGGTTCGAGTTCCAGACCTGGTGGCTTAAACTCATGCCGGGCGCGTGTGCGTGCGTGCCCAAGATCCTGAGAGGAGAATGGAGGACAAGGGATTATGGCGTGGCCATCCTCCCTGGGAGGTGATTTCTCGCTTTCTGTCTCTTTGTCTTTAGGGCGAGCTCACGCGCCCTAAAATCATGCTGGATGTGTGTGTGTGTGTGCCCACAATCGCAACAGGATGGGGAAATGGAGATGAGGGGGTTGCAGTGTGACCATACCCCATTGGGGGGTACTTCCTCCTACCCTGACCAGCAAGCACATGTGCCCTCTGGCAATTTTTAAAAGAAAATCTCACTATATAGACCTTCTTCTTTTCTTTCCTTTTGTCTTCTTTCTTTTCTTTTCTTTTCCTTTTTTTTTTTTTTTTTTTTTGTGAGAGATTTTAGCTATAGGGCACATGCACTCACTGAAGAAACACAGAGAGACAGAGAGACAGAAAGCAAGAAATCATCCCCCAGGATGGATGGCCTCACTGCAGTCCTTTTCCTTCCATTCTCTTTTCAGGATCTTGGACATACACACACAGCCACACAGCATGAGTTTTAAGCCACCAGGTCAGGGACTTGAACCGCAGTTGACTATGTGGGAGTCCAGTGATGTAACCATTACACCATCTGCGGGGCCTTAAAATTTTTCTAAAGCCTAGATTTAAAGACAGTAGATGTCATTATCAAAGAGACAAAGCCTTCGCTTCTGCAGCAAATAATTCTCAGAAAATGTAATCTATTAATTAATTAAAGTTCACCACCAAATGACAGCAGTTATATTCTTTCCTTTATAGTTTTGATTGTGAAAAAGAAAAAGAGGGAAAGACTGAAAATCAACTTTGGAGAGAAGAGATTTCCCCTTCCTATGTAAAAAGAGACAGTAAGGAGACACTGGAGATGAACGTTCTATTTCCACATCGAAGTTCTGCATGCAGGCTGGTTGGAGAGGCTAGCTGCAGGACAGGAGAACATTTTAATGAGAAAAAATATAAATGAATGTATTCATAGTGGGTTGAAAAAGCCTTAAATATGCACAGGGACAAGGAAACCTGTCAGGAAATACTTACTGCCAGCCTTCCAAGGAGCACAAGATGGAAAATTACAGTGAGCTTGCCACAAAACTTGCCTGCCTCGAGGACGTGAGTTTTCTGAGTTCTTCTCACATTTAACAGTATATCTAGTAATATTTCAGGGGATCTCATTACTCTTTTTTTTTTAAAAGAATTATTTAATTTTATTTATTCATTCATTTTATTTATTTATTTTCATTTGACCAGAAAGACACACACACAGAGAGAGCGAGAGCGAGAGTGAGAGAGAGAGAGAGAGAGAAAGCAAGCCACCAGGTCTGAGACTCGAACCATGGTCGGCCATGTGGGAATCCAGCGCCCCTATCCACCACGCCACTTGCCAGCCCCATCATTACTCTTTAATCTTTATTTCTACTCATAGGAAGGTAAGTTTGGTTGCATTTTCTTTTGGGAGAATGCAGTGATTTTTTTGTTGTCATTTTTGATGAAAGACACAAGAGGACTTCATAAAGCTTGTGTGGAAAATAGAATTAAAGTACAAGTCTTTTATTATAGTAGTTGTTTGTTTATTTTATTTTTTTGAGAGGTTTTCGCTATAGGGCACGTGCGCTGGCCAGACAGACAGAGACAGACAGAGAGACAGAAAGCAAGAAATCACCCCCCGGGGGGATGGCCACGCCGCAGTCCCTTCTCCTCCATTCTCCTCTCGGGATCTTGGGCACGCATGCACATGCGCCCGGCGTGAGTTTTAAGCCACTGGGTCCGGGACTTGAACCACAGTCGACTACGTGGGAGTCCAGCGACATAGCCATTATGTTAACTGCTGGTCACTAGTAGTTGTTTATTTACATTCACTGGTAGTTTGTTTTTATTTTTAATATATTTTTTAAAAATTTTGCTACAGGGTGTTTGTCTTCACCAGAGTGAGACTGAAAGAGAAAGAGAGAGAGGGAAAGTTGAGATAGCACTCACCACTGGAAATGACCACCCTACAATCCCCTCTCCTTCGTTTTTCCCTTCAGGATTCTGGACACACATGCATTTGTGCCTGGCATGTTTATCATACTGCTGGTCTGGGACACAAATCACAGTTGACCATGTGGGATCCAGCTGCCTTAACCACTATACCACCCATGGGCCTGGTAGTTTTTTCTTTTGCATTTCTTTTCTCATTTTTAATGAGTTCTTATATACATTTAATCATTGCACATCTCTATAGTATATAATATGATTTTTGAAAGTATGCATGTAGCACATAACAATTAAATCCAGGATATTAGCATATAACATCGTTTTCAGTAGAGAATTTTATATTCTTGTGTCTGTTAAGTGTTTCTTCTCTTTGTCTCTCCCATTACCCTCTACATCCACTCCCCTCCCGTAGTACAAATATATTTTGGTGCAAAAAAAAATGAAATCCCCCCCAAAAAAATAAAATCCATGCATATTTTCCATAATATGCATTTTCCATGAACTTTGTAATGACATCTCGTGTATTGTAACATTTGCCCCTTTTACTATGTATTTGACAAATGTTTTCACATGGATGATAAATATCTGTGGGATAAAATCTTATGCTCAGATGGTAAATAAATATCTCCTATATGTATAATTATAGAAAGATGCAAAATCACCCAGGAAGGATGACCACACTGCAATCCCTTCTCTCCCATTCTCCTCTTGGGATTTTAGGCATGTACACACATACCTAGTGTGTTTTTCAAGCCATTGGGTCTGGGATTTAAAGCTCACAGTTGGCCATGTGAGATCCAGCTGCCTTAACTTCTATGCCATCTGCTAGTCCCACAACTGTATTTTCTGAGATGAAGTTGCATATAAGTGATAAAGACAAAAAGACTAATAATTTTATAATAGAGTTTTGTCTGATCATGAGCATCATTTTTCAGTTGGAAAGCACCAGTAATCACTCTGTTTAAGCTTAAGGAAATTGAGAATAATCGTAAAAAATATTTGATCCTTGGTAGCAAAACTGAAACTAGAATTTAAATGAATTAATTCTTAGCCCAGGGATCTTTTCACTACACCAAGTTGCTTCCTATATATGCTTCATTGTTTAAACGACAATAACAATCCATTGTTGGGACCAGCAGTTAGTGTAATGGCTATGTCGCTGGACTCCCATGTAGTCGACTGCAGTTCGTGTCCCGGACCCGGTGGCTTGAAACTCACGCAGGGCACGTGTGTGTGCGTGCCCAAGATCCCAGGAGGAGAATGGAGGAGAAGGGATTGCGGCGTGGCCATCACCCCCTGGGGGTGATTTCTCGCTTTCTGTCTCTCTGTCTGTCTGGCGAGTGCACACGCCCTATAGCAAGAACCTCTCAAAAAAAAAAAAAAAATCCATTGTCACTCATGATTCATAATATTCAAGCAAGCAATCTCCTTATTATTGACCAATATTCTCTATTTTTTTTAAACTATTCTGTCAGTGTAAACAAAATAACACAAATGATAATAGCTACCCTTAAAGTGAGGACCCTGTACTTGCTAGTCCTATACAATGTTCATTAATATTCATAGTGGACAATGAAGTACATATTACTCCCATTTTACCAGTGAGAAGGATAAAGCAGAACTTTTTACTAAAACTCAAGTGATTAATCAAAAAATTTAAAGCTCTTTCTCCATATTTTCACATCATAGATAGGAAAATATGTTCACTGCACTTTTTTAATTCATAAAATTGTTTCATTGGGATGCCTTCTTTAAAAAGTAAGTTAGATTATGTTACTGCTCTGCTTAAAACCTTCCATGGCTTCCCAACTCACTGGGAATGAATGTGAAGATACTTACTATTGCCTATCACAATCGGGTCTCTGATCACTCCTCTCTGGCTATGCTGGTTCTCAGGACTTTTCCATTTGCTCTTGTCTTAAACTGGAATATTGTTCTCTCACATATACACCTAGTTAGTCTTTTATGTTTCTGTTCAAATGTCATCACATCTGAGAGGCTTTTCCTAACCACCATACCTAAAAGAGCAAGGTCCCCTCTCTGTCTCAGGCCATTGCATTGTATCTTCTTATCCTACTATATTTATCTATGTAGTGCTATCTTCACCATATGTTCTATAGACCTCTTACATGGCTATTTACTTGCCTGTTATTGTCTGCCTCCTCCCTTAGAATGTAAACTTCATGAAGATACTCAACAAATGTTTTTTTTTTTTTTTTTTTGAATGAATGACCAATGAAGAAATGTTGAGAGTGGGTTATTAGGTAGAGTTTATCTGCTTGATGGTTTTCATGGTCTGTCTGTATTAGATTCATATGGGAACACCTTAAAAATACAGATTCCTGAGCTCCATACTGGGGATTCTCTGAGAGTCTAGGGGTTTTCAAAACCTCTCTGGGATTCTGACACACAGTCATGTTTATGAAATATTGAATTCTAAGAGTTTATCTTAAATGCTGAAGTAGACAGCATTTTTCACACCAAAAGCCATCTCTTACCCCAAAAGTTCTCTTCCTAGGAGACTTTTGCATCCCATTTTTTCCTGCATCCAAGTATTTCAGACTCTCAGAAGCCATCCAGCCAGCGATGCTGTGGGAGGCTGCTGCCACGTTAAGCCTCCAATACCTACACAGAACAATGCTCTTGTTGGAACTGGAAATACGGAGGAACTTCAGAGAGATTTTACTTATTAGAGAATAGTCAGAGGAATTGGAAGATAGCATCAACTTAATTTTTTAAAAAAATATTTTTTAACAAGCCAGAGCTCATCAATCTTCTGTTTATCCTTTCAAACGTTACAAAAACAAAACAAAACAAATCCCCAAAATATAATCTTGACTGTTGGAAAACAGTTTGGACTTTAAAGAACATCTGTGTAAAAAAAAAAAAAAAAAAAAGAACATCTGTGTTCAGAATTAATCACTACACAGAATTCATGTTACAATCTGAGTAATCATGAAACATGGAAATAGTTATCAGAACATTTTTGTTAATCAAATTTGTTAGAGTAAGATTTTACTCATACTGAAAAATTTGTTGAAACTGATGTAGGTTTTCTATGGAAAATGAACTATTGGTAGTAGTTTGAAAGGATGAACTAACACATTTTATATAAGAATGAACATTCAGAAATTCTAATTCTGGTCATTTTTTACTATAAGGAAAGCATGAACTTTTACTGAAATGAAATGGAAATTCAGCCAACATTTCCTCTTTTTTTTCTTGTAGATATTCAGAATATCACCAACATAGAACATTTGAATTGAATTATTTTACTGTTTTATGTCTCATTAAAAAAGTTTCTTTAATTATCCTAAAAAATTATTAAAGTTTTTTAATATTTCTAAATATTAGTGAAAGTTGAACTGTGATTATCAACTTTATATATATATATATATATATATATATATATATGCACACACATATATGAATTAGTTAATTAATTAATTACATTTGTTTTTATTATTTTTCTAATTTGACCAGAGAGAGAGAGAAAGGGAAAGCAAGAAAGCATGCTGCCAGATCTGGGACTCAAACTGTGGTTGGCTATGTGGGAATCCAGTTCCTTTAACCACCACGCCACCTGGTAGCCCCTCAACTTTATATTTTAAGGGATCGTATTTGGTTACTATCTAATATTCATAATGAGACAAAGCTTGTTTAATTAAATTCAAAATCTAAATAGTTATATAATAACAAATAAGATATGTTTATATATAAATTTCATGTATATGTGTGTGTGTATATATATACACACATATATAAGTAAATATTTGATTTTCAAGAGATTTTCAATATTGATCAAACTTTGTATTTAATAATAGGGTATAATACTACTAATAAAATGATGAATATAGTACCAGAATATAATGAAAGGATGACACACTTTCAAAAGTGAGGTTTAATAGCCTGAAATAATATTTTCATTATTATATTGTAAACATTATTTCAGAAATTACAAATACCACACAGTAAAACATACAAACATACTGCTTTGCAAACCATGCTATTTTGTATATATCACCAATGATGTGCAGTAAACTAATAGTGAAAGAGTTGGTTTATTTAACTTAAGAACCCTAATCAAAGGGCTGGCCTCACAGCCTAGTTGCCAAAGGAGCTAAATCCCATATGACCAACCACAGTTTGAATCCCACCCCTGGAGGCTTGAGGAACACATCAGGTGCACGCATGTGCATGGTTACAATATTTGGCTATGCAGAGATGGAGGAGAAGGTATTGCAGCATGACCAAGCCCCACTGAAAAGGTGCTTTCTCCCTCTTCTTCTGTTTTTTTTCCCTCCTTTCTCTCTCCCTTCCTCTCTCTCTCTCTCTCTCTCGTGAGTGGGTGTACTCTCTGACAATTAAAAATAAACAAAGAAAAGAGCCCCTAGTACTTCCAATGTAATGTTTCCAGCAATGTCCATCTTTTTTTTTTTTTTTTTTTGAGAGGTTTTTGCTATAGGGCGCGTGCACTCACCGGACAGACAGAGAGAGACAGAGAGACAGAAAGCGAGAAATCACCCCCCGAAGGGATGGCCACACCGCAATCCCTTCTCCTCCATTCTCCTCTCAGGATCTTGGGCACGCATGCACATGCGCCTGGCGTGAGTTTAAGCCACCGGGTCCAGGACTCGAACCGCGGTCGACTACGTGGGAGACCAGCGACATAGCCATTACACTAACTGCTGGTCCGTTGTCCATCTTTTTATTATGCAAAGTTCTTCCTTTTTTAGCCTGTTCAGTAACAATTTGATTGACTACATAAAGTGATTGTGGATGAGACTGGAAGGCATATCTCCCCATAAAGTGTCAAGGCCCTACTGGATGAATATTTAGTTGTGCCCAGCACAAGGGCCCTAGGCCTGGAAGGATGCAAGTGGAGGCTGACACTGAGCTGATGTCCTGACCATCTTTCTCTATGCCCTGAAATGTGTTGCAGTCACCGAAAGAAAGGAATGCTGAACTTTCTCCATAGTCCTGTATTTGTCTTCAATTTAGTACCAACCTGGTTCTTGTAGACTCCTATGACATTAACCAGTTTAAAGACCAGTTCACCACAGTAAAAACAAAACAAAACAAAACAAAAAACAAATAAAAAATGGGACATCATAAAAGCTAAAAAAAATTACTGTATCACAGTATGAATACTCTGACAAATATAACCATCCCCCATCTTTTTTTCATAATGATTCTTTATTGGTTCAAATTAGGCACTAAAGAGTTCATTTGGACAGTAACCACATTGACCTAATGATGGTGGAGAAATCTTTCAGTCAAAAATCAGGTCTTCATTATGAGAATCATGTAAGAGGGAAATGTGAATGTAGTGAGCATGGGAAAACTTTTCATTCTAGTTTGCATGACAACAGAGGATTCATGCTGGAAAGAAGTAAGGGTGCTCTAAATGTGCTCAGCCATTCAGCTCCTGGTCAAATACTGTTCATTACCAGAGAACTCATACCCCATTAAATATACAGATACGTACATGTGGCAACATGAAAATTTAATAGAATGGAAGATTCCCTTTTGGATTCAAGATCTTTAGGCATATGTTTAGCTTATTAAAAAGAAATACTGGGACCAGCAGATGGCATAAAGGTTGCTTCACTGGACTCTCACATGGCCAGCCATGGTTCAAGTCCCAGATCCGGTGGCTTGAAACTCACATCAGACACTTGTGCATGCGTGCTCAAAAATCAAAGGAGAAGAATAGAGGAGAAGGGATCGTGGTGTGGCCACCCCCCTCCCAAGAGATGATTTCTCACTTTCTGTCTCTCTCCCCAGTGATATTTGTGCCCTATAGCAAAAATCTCTCTCCCCATCTCCTCCCCCCAAATGAATGAATGAATGAATAAATAAATAAATAAATAAATAAATAAATAAATAGAAATACTGCCCTAGCCTGGTGGTGTAGTTTATAGGAAACTGAACTGTTATGTTGGAAGCTACAAGGCCATCTGTGGGTTTGGATCCCTGGGTTAGCTTGAAAATACACTCGTTGCGTAAATATGTGCCCAGGATCCTGAAGAGCTGGAAGGCTGAAGAAAGGGGATCATGGCATAGTGAGACACTGTCAAAGGTACTTCTCTCCCTCTCTCTCTTTCTCTTTCTCTCATGCACATGCTCACTGTTATAAATAAAATAAACTTTTAAAAAAACTTCAAAAATATATAAATTCGATTTTTTCGCTTTTCTTTTTGCCCAGAAAAAAATTGCCACTCAGCAATGATTATTGGCTAAAGTGACTGATATGAAACATATGACAAGCCTTTTGCCACTCAGAGATTTTTGTTTTTTCTAAATGTTTGTTGTCCAAGACACAATTTCCTGCCTTTTCTGTGTTATTCTCTATACCTAGACATTTTCTCCATCTCTTCAACTTAAAATCTCAAATACCAGTTCTTTTGTTCAGCTATATTTGACTTTTCTTTTTCTTTAAATAATTATTTTATTTAACTTTATTTATTTATTTTTATTTGACCAGAGAAGGACAGAGAGAGAGAGAGAAAGTGAAAAAGCAAGCCACTGGGTCCAGGACTCGAACTGCAGTAGAGTCCAGCACCCTTAACCACCATGCCACCTGCCAGCCCCTTAAATACCAGTTCTTTTGTCCAGCTATCTTTGACTTTTCTAGGATGATATTTCATTCATAAATGTACTGCAACCCTTGGCACTATAATGGTTTGTTTATTACTTGTTACATTATTGGATTATGAATTTTTATGATTGTTTTAGTTGGTTTTGGATGAATGGATATTTTGGCAATACTAAGATAAAATATTTTTATGTAGTTTTATGTTTTCAGAAACAACTAAAAGAAGAAAGTTTAAATCAGTATATGTATGTATATGTGTGTGTGTGTGTGTGTGTGTGTGTGTGCGCTTACACTACATGGAAAGCACTGCTGAGAAAGAATGACACATGAGGTCTTTTTCTTCCTAAAAGTAGTAGCAACAGTATGGTAGGGGAGATAAGGTATGGAAATAACCACAAGGTGAGACAGAAAGAATGCACTACATGTATCAAGAGAGATATCGGTGAAGTGCTGTGGAAGGGCAGAAGAAAAAAACTACTTCATGCTTTAGGTTAGGAGTTGGGAGAGCAAAGAGAAGATCTTGGCTTTTTGTCAAGAGTGTTCATTTTAAAATTTTCTTATATTCATTATAGGTGAAATACAAAATTCCAATATGTGTTACTACAGGGAAATGTTCAAAACCTGGAAAAGATAAAGGGATATTTCTGAAGTGATTTTATACTTGAAGTAAAATCTTACCAGTTTTCTTAAGGATATCATCAGGACTACCTTGTTATCACCTAATCTTTTTCACTGATATGAATCACTGTAGGTGAAATGGCATTGTTATATATTTGCCCACATTAGGGCATAAACTTGTAGGCATCAATAAATTAGACAAGCATAACAAGATTGTAAATGTTTTATCAATTAAGGTTTAAATGAGACTTTGTAAACATGAAAGCTTTTCAACCTTTTGCAAGATGTAATATCCTATTAAAGTAGTAAAAAGAAGTAGTAAAATAAAGTTATGGACAGTATGGTCAGAAAGGAGCTTTTTACTTTAAAAATCTTCAAGAAAATGAACATATAACTTCTTTTCCATGAACAAACCATGAGAGGAAAAGAATCAGGCGATTCTGTTTGACCTAATTATAATTTTGTCATGGGAATAAGTGCAATATAATGTCCAAACCAAACTTCCAGTTTCTTTTTGAGAATAAAATGGGAGAAATCATGTCACAGATGAGATCAGTGTGGCAGAAACTGGCTAGTTAGGCATTTAACTAAACAACATCTCCCAGTCTCACTTGCAAGTAGATATGGCTGGGTGACTACATTCTAGTCAACAGAGTGTGAGTTGAAGTGATGAACAGTGGTTCCCAACCTTTCCTGCATCGGGACTAGCCTCATGAAAGCCAATCCCTCCACAGACAGGGTTTAGGGGGTTTGTTCCAGGATGACGCAAATGCACCACATCCATGTGCACTCCATTTCCAGCATGACTACATTGTAATATGCAATGAAACAATCACACTAAAATAGATTACACACTCCTATGAGAATCCAGTGCCACTGCTGATCTGACAGGAGAAGGAGCCCAGGCAATGCGAGGAATGGTGAGCAGCTGCAAATATGGACAAAACCTCATGTCCTTGCCTGCTGCCCACCCATGCTGTGGGGGGTTGGGGAGGCCCAATGGGCCATAGACCAGCAGAGACAGCCTGGACATTGGAAACTCGTGACCTACAGGACTGGTTCATAAAATGCTCCTGGGCTTTCCCCCTTCCTCTAGTTTGATGTAGATGAATATGGCAACCTTAGAACTGATATGTTAAAGATGAGAGTCACAGAATGGACCAGGTCTATCTTAGAAGAGAGATACCTGCCTTCAGTAGCACTCATTTGGGACTTTTGTATGTGAGAAATAAATTTCTATTTCATCTGAGCTATTGTGTGTTTGGGAGGTTTGTTAGTTATAGCAACTAGCGTTACCCTGACCAATTTAACAGGGATATATTATCATTTTTAGTGGCAGTGGCACACTTCAAACTAAGTTAACCTCAAGTCTTCCCTACAAAAATCACTGCTGTACCATTCCTTAAACTGAATCTTTTACACAACTCATCTGCAATTACAATGTATATCTTGGATAAGAGTATAATTGGGTAGAATGGTATTTAATACCATCAAGTCTTGAATAAATCAGTCTGAGTTGACTCTCAGTTCTGAGGTAAATAACTGCATGGCCTTAAGGCACATAGTTTAGTATATTTATGCCTCAGTATTCTCATCCATGAAAGAGGATACTAACTCTAATTTAGAGTATGTTGTAGAGATGGTAAGAGGAGATATATGAAAATCTCTCAGCACAATGTCCCCATAGAGTATTTAAAAATTAGGTTAGGTATTATTAAGAGCCTGTTGAAAAAAATGTCTTTGCACTTATTTTTCTCTCTTTGGGTTCTCCTTTGTTCCTTTTTTTGTTTTGTTTTGTTTTGATTCTGTTCTTTTTGGATTCCATATTAGATTTTTATGAATTTTCTCTCTTGGAACTTCATGTAGTTAGCACCATAAATTGTGCTTAGGGGAGCCCTTCCTCCCCTGGTGGTCCATAGGAAAGGAGACATTACCTAAACTATCAAGGCCATCCTCCATTCTAGACAAAATGAATAATCTTGATTTAGCCAAAGTACCAAGTTTTATTGGAGCTTAGATCTACAATTCCAGAAAGAAATAATGAGTGATTTAGAAACTTCACAATAGCTATCTCTTTTGTAAGCATATGGTTCAAAATTTCAAATTTTGGGCATCTCGTTATTGTTTTCTACCTAGAAGACACAACTATCATTCAAAAATAGCCAGTTTTGATCTTGATGACTTCAATGCCAAAGAATTAGACAAAAATGTTACTTAAATTTTAAAAATAGCTAGTACAGGGAACCAGCAGTTAGCATAATGGCTATGTCGCTGGACTCCCACGTAGTCGACCGCAGTTCGTGTCCCAGACCCGGTGGCTTAAAACTCATGCCGGGCACGTGTGCGTGCGTGCCCAGGATCCTGAGAGGAGAATGGAGGAGAAGGGATTGCGGCGTGACCATCCCCCCTGGGGGGTGATTTCTCGCTTTCTGTCTCTATGTCTCTCTCTGTCTGTCTGGCGAGCGCACGCGCCCTATAGCAAAAACCTCTCCAAAAAAAAAAAAAAAAAATAGCTAGTACTAGCTTAATACTGCATGTTGTAAGAACTTTGATATATCCTTTATTGATTGAGATAAGTGGAAGTATTTTCTCCCTCAGTCCACAATTTTCCCACTAGTGTGCATGTCACTTTATTGATCCAGGTGTTTCAAGCCAAAATCCTGGCGCTATCCTACATTTCTTACTTTTGGTTCACCTTATATCCAATCTACCAGCAAATTCTATAGGCTCTACCTACAAACTATAATTGCATTACTTCTTTCTTGTGGTTACCACTTTAGTCTCAGGCTCCATATCTCTTGCCTGAGCTTACTGCCTTCACCCTTTAATTGTCCCTGCTTCTGTTATTGGCCTACTAGAGAGTATTCTTTACACCACAATGACAATTATTGTGGTAAAATGTAGAACAAATACATTCCCATTATTCACTTTCTTTTTACCCTCCCAGTAGCTTTCCAGGTGTGGAGGATGGGGGACGTGGTGGATTGGTATCCCCCATCGATTCTTATCCTCTAATATACTTTCTCATTCTCTAGGGACTGGAAAATTAAAAATTACATTCCTTAGGCTCTTTTGCAGCTATGGTTTGGGGTGGCTCACCAATTAGATACACATGAAAGAGACCAAGAAGGCAAACGTAGGGTTGAGGCTGTGTTCTGGCTGTTTTGACTATTACTGCAGGTAGCCGTGGCCATGAAGAAAATAGATAGGTGTGGGTGTTAAAGACAGTTGTCATGGCAATGATGAGGACTCCCTGTTCCTGGGGTCATAGCCATGGCATAGGTTCTTTTTAAAAAATTTGCTAGAGTTGAAACCCAGCAGGTGGCATGGTGGTTAAGGCGCTAGATACCCCCACATGGCTGACCACGGATCAAGTCCTAGACCTGGTGGCTTGCTTTCTTGCTTTCCCACTCTGTGTGTGTGTGTGTGTGTGTGTGTGTGTGTGTGTGTGTCTGGTCAAATTAAAATAAATGAATGAATAAAATAAATCATTCTTTAAAAAATTTTTGCTCGAGTGTGCATGTACTGGCCAGAGAGAGAGACAGAGAAGGAGAGAAAAATCACTCCCTCATGGGACATGATCATGCTGAAATACCTTCTCTATTTCTCCATCCTGTCAGCATTTGGGTCATATACACATGCCTGCCATATTTTCCAGGTCATTAAGCCCAGGAATTGAAATGTGTGGTCAGCTAAATAGAATCTAGCTCCCTTACCCACAAGGTCAGGCATAGGTTTTCTAGTCACCAGTCCAGTCAACCTCTTCATTGCCTATCATCCTGATTATGGCAGAGGCAGCAGCTTTTCTGGCCACCTGATTTGGTGGTGGCATTTTGAGTCTCATTCCTATAGGTCCAACTTAGAGTTTACTCTTGCAACCTCTTCACTGATTCTATTGTATAAGCACTCAAAGTCTCTGGATTGAATCTTTCTAATTAAGTTTTGAGAATATTTTCTGGCTCTCATAACTGAGGTTTAACTGAATCACTTCAGTTTTTTTTTTTAAAGAATTATTTAATTTTATTTATTATTGTATTTTTTAATTTGCTACAGGACAGGTGTGCACACCAGAGAGAAACAGAAAGATAGAGGGAAAGTGAGAAAGCAAGCCTCCAGGTCTGGGACTTTAACCATGGTCAGCCATGTGGGAGTTCAGCATCTTAACTACCATGCCACCTGCTGGCCCCTTAATGAAATCACTGTTTTTGTTTGTTTGTTTGTTTGTTTTTGAGAGGCTTTTGCTATAGGGCACATGAGCTCGCCAGAAAGACAGAGAGAGACAGATAGACAGAAAGTGAGAAATCATCCCCCAGGGGGGATGACCACGCTGCAATCCCTTCTCCTACATTCCCCTCTTAGGATCATGGGCACGCATGCACACGCGCCTAGCATGATTTAAGCCACCGGGTCTGGGACTCGAACATGGGAGTCCAGCGACATAGCCATTACGCTAAGTGCTGGTCCCAATGAAATCACTTCTAATCACACTCAAATTCAATCTAAAGTCCTTACCAAAGTCATCTGAACCTGTATAACCTGGATTCTTAGCTATTCTCTTACCTATCTCTCTCATTGACTCTGTCTAAGCCACCCTAATTTCCACATTTTTGCTCTTCTTTGAACACACTAAACTTGTCCCTTCTTAGGGCTTTTGTAACCACTATTCTTCTCTAGATCTGCGGTATGACTCATTCACTTTTTTCATGTCTTTACTGAAATACCATTTCTTTAGAGAGGAATTCTCTGACCCCCTATCTAGAATATCACTCCCTGTCATTTTTGTCCCTTTACTTCAGTCTTAGTTCATTATTGTGTTGCTAAACAGAAATACCTGACACTGGGTGATTCACAAGGAATAGAAGTTTATTTGGCTCGCAGTTCTGACAATGAGAATTCCAAAGGCGTGGGAACAGCATGAAGCTGGCCTCTGGTGCTACATCACAACATGGCTGACAGAAACAGCGAGGACAGTAGGCACATGCAAAGAGAGACCTGGGGCCAGCCATCTTTCTTTGTAACAACCAGCTCTCATGGGAACCAACCCCTTCTCGCAAGACCTAGAACTCACTTCGTGTCATGGGACGGCATTAATCCATTCATGAGGATCATACTTCCAAAATCCAAATACTAAATCCAGCCCATTAGACCTCAGCTCTTGAAGGTCTCTCCACCACCCATTGCCTTTATTCTATGGATCAGATTCCAAAATATGAACCTTTGGGGACTAGGTATTATCTAACCATAGCATCTTCCTTTATTTTTATTCATTATAGTTAATATCTATCATTAAAGTATGTTTGGCTAAAGTCTGTCTCTTTGGAACATAAGCCCTCTTTTTTATTAATTACTTTATCCTCAGAGGCCAAACAATTCTGGCACACGATAAGTGCTCCATAAATATTTTTCAAATGAATTTCTATTTTACAAATGGAGAGAGCTGAGGCAAAGAACAATTAAGTGACTCACCCAAGCTCACACATTAAGAGGCAGAGCTGAGGTTTGAACCCAGGCAATCTGATGTGTGAGCACTGGTTTATGAAAGACTGTACCACTCCCCCAGCACAGCAACCTCCAATCAAGTGTTTCCTCTTTAGAAGAGCTGATAGTACCGTTGGAGGGTGGACAATGTGTGCAGCATAAAGGCTAAAAAGGAAGAGGAGTGAAAATGTTTCATTACAAGCATTTGCCTGTCTTAAGAGAGGGCTGTCCTGACCCATAAACACGACCACCTGCCTGTGAGGCAGGCACATCCCTGTGGTGGAGACAGGTGGCAGAACAGAAAAAGATGGCTCAGCGCCCCCAGCCTGTGAGACTGTTCGGCTATCTCCCCTGCTCAGCCTGATTCTAAAACTACCCATCCCTCTGCTTCCCACTCTCCAAATGTATTGCAGTGCCTTAAAAACTACCCTCTCGTCAAGAATTATGGAGTATGAGCTAAAATTTTTTGCTATGTAAAGTAAATGTTTGTGGAAAAATGTAAAAATAAATAAATGAAAAAAATATAAAAACAAACAAACAAACAAAAACTACCCTCTCCCCCTACTCAGTACCTGGATATTCTCCGAGTTATGGATTTTTCTAGTCCTTCTTTCTCTTTTCTGCTCTTTCTTTACAGTTTAACAAACAAAAGCAGTTTAATGTTAACTATACATATTTAAGCATATTAATTTAAGTTAAGAAAAAAGAAACAGAAAATGTTATTAAGATTTCCACTTAAGGCCACCAGAGAGGGAGATTGGTGGGTCGGCATCATCAGCCGCTTTTGTCACTAGCGTGGGGTCCGGGGCTTCATCGTATTCTTCTCTGGGACATAAATCCTGAGTGAGCTCACTGGGAGTCCCAATAGCACAGTAAAATGAGCCAGGCTCTGGAGTCAGTCAAGTCTTGGCCCAAATATTGGCCTACTTCTTATTGAGGTGTTTTTTGCCAAATTTCTGTGTCTCTCAGCTGGATTCCTTAATTGCAAAATTGAAACAACAACAACAAAACCAAAACCAAAAAAACTTCCTTACAGAGTTTTGTGAAGATTAGGAATAAATGTACATAAAGAATATAGCACAAGTAATAAATACAATAAAATTACAAAAGAAAAGCAACAATTTTTCCCCTACCTTAAAGCATAATAATGTTAAACAATTAATCTCTGATTTCATGTTGAATTCATGCACATAACTAGTTTCTAAACATGCATGCTTCTTAGTGGAGATGGCACATAGTTTTTGCAAGTTTTGTTTAAGTGCCTATTGCAAGATATTTTCTTTAAAATGTGATTTAAAGTAACATCCTGTTTTATTCTGTATCTGAATTTTCTACAAGTTAACACTTTCATAACTAAAAGTTGGAGTTTGGGGTCTGAATTTAAATTTAGTCATGTACCAGTGAACTAGTATAGATCATTTACATTTAGATTAATATTCTTCACTATTTTTTCCCATAATGTAGGCAAACTAGACAAAATACATGTATGTATTAGGATCTTTCCTATTCTGATTTCCATGACATCAATGTCTTCCATAAATAATTTTTAATTGTTAATACTCAATACTTATTAGGGTACAGGGGAATGGATACTCTTAAATATTCTGTGGAAGCATAAATTGAAGCAATCTTCCTAAGACATACTTGGTTTAAGAGAGTGCTGTAAAAATGCATACCCTTGATCCCCATAATTCTAGTTACAGGAATTTATAGTAAGAAAATGATCAAAGTGTGGTCAAGTATTTTTGAACAGAGATATTCATCAAAGCATCACTTTAAGTCAGAGAAAAATTGTAAACATCTTGAATACTCCACAACAGAAGACTGATTAAATAAGAAAAACATAAATCCATTAAAAATCATCTTGTGTCTAGCCACTTTGGTATGGCAGTAGGGCAAGTGCCCTGCAAGGATGGAAGCCGTATGGCTGCCTGTGGGTTTGAAAACCTGTGTTGGCTTGGAAACATCTGGGCACGTGTGTGGGCTCTGAGGAGCTGAATGCTGGGGAGGGGAGATCTCACTGATAAGACCTTGTCAAGGGTACTTGTCTCTCCTTTATTGCCACATGCATGTATGTGCTTGTACTATCTATCATTAAAAAAATCATTTTAGAAGAAAATATTTAATGACACTGGAACATTCTGGTCTGTAAGTCCCAAAACAGAATGACATATGATAATATGTATAACATGATAATATAAAGTAATATCTAACATATACACCATAATCCTGATGCTGTGAAGAAAAAAAAATTGCACATATTATGTAGAGAGAAAGGAATGTCAAGGAATAAAGAGAAATGTTAATAATGCTTGTAACTGGGTAGTAGGTATTTTATTTTTCCTTCTGTAATTTTCTGTATTTTACAAATTTTCTATAATAAAAATGTGTTATTTGGATAATTGGGAAAAACATAAAAACAATTTTTAAAAAGTATAAGGCATTCATTTCTACCCTTAACTGTAAATATCGAAGTGAACATTTTCTCCTATGAAATGCCCTGCATGTTGGAGCACCCCCACATGCAGCTGGTAAGTTATGTGCAAGGCCTGTGCTCTCTACAAGTGCTTCCTAATGCATGTTTCTGTGAGGTGAGGAGGTAACTGATTGTTGATATCAAGTCCAAGGAAAGGTTAAAAACATCATAAGTGCCTGTGGAGTGAGTGTCAGCCCTTCTAGGCTCAGTGCCCAAGAAAAAACACTCCTGACCCTGCATGCCCAATTGAGTAGCCTGTGCTCATCTCTCTGCATACCCCTTTCCCACACTCTGTTTCCCTGAGCTCCACCAGTGCCAGTCAAGTGTACTGGCACTGGAAATATGAAGATATAGATGTGGCCTTCCTGGAGCTCTGGAGGAAACAGAAAAGAAACTGTAAAACAATATGCCAATTGCTACAAAGCGCTGCAAGTGTACAGATGATACCTTAGCCCAGACTAATAACCAGGGAAGGCATCTTGGAAGAGTTGATTTATAGGGCACATTCATTCCAAACGCACACTTATCTCTAAACCATACATTCCCCACAATATAGTTTAAAAATTCTGTTTTCATCCTTAGTCAGTTTTACCTCCCATCTTGAGCAAGGAGTTTTATACCTTCCCTTATTTCTGCATCTAGCTCACAAACCTTCTCCTAACGGTCAAATTCCAGAAAAATTTGAACTCTTCTTTATCATGTGCCAATCAGAATGACATAAATGTCACTTTTTCATCTTTGCCTTTGCTACTAGGAAATTCAGAATAAAAACTAGAACTCAGTTGCTATTTTATCCAGATTCTCTGCCTTCTAATTGATTTATGGTTTTTAATAACAATGATACTACTACTTCATTTTTAAGACTGAGGCCATAATATGACAATAGCCTCACCTTTTTTCCAAACCCATTACTTTTCTATATCAGTACCCTCCATTATTCTGAACCTCTAGTTCCAAATTTATAAGAATTGCAGATAAATGTTGATAGAGTGAGTGTCTTGGGTTGGCCTTGTAACTTCTCCGTAATATAGTTATTTGAATAAGTCTTATCCACAGGCTTGCAAATAACTCTGTCCAAGCTCCAGCCCCATCTCAGGTAGAGGTCAGTGAGAATAACTATGAAAGTTCTTGTCCCATGGCCTCAGTTTAGGACAACTCTGAATGGTCATCTTAGCTCCATGACTCTTTTTAGGATCGGCTGAGCTTTCAAGAAAAACTGCATGGCAGGTCAGCTTCTCCATCGGCCCAACCCTGCCTTCCTTACAGATATACTCCCAAGAGCACTACCCTTTCTGCATGCAATGTTCTGCTTTTGAGGAAACCCAATCTAAGGCATCATCTGAGTCTCTCAGTGATCCTTTTAGGATAAACATCTAAGTCTTTATGGTAGTACATGAAGTTTTTCATGGGTTGACCTTAATCTCTTCCTTTCTACCCTCATCTCTTGCAATTCCCTGTCTTGCACCTTTTCCTCTAAGACACCCTCCATGTTGCTCATTGCCATGCTCGAGCTTGCCATGAGCTCTATTTATAATGAACTTGTACTTGTAATTGCCTCCTGGCTACTTCCTCCTCATTCTTGCAAACTTATCTTGCAGCTCTTATCTTCCAGGAAGCCTAAATCCAGGCCTAATTTAGTCTGAGAGCCCCTGTATGCTCTTATAGTACTTTGTGTATACTTTCATTAAATCACTTACTATATTATAATTGTATAAAACATTAATACTATGACAGTGGTTTGACAGTCATTGCGAGGAGATCTACTAATTCATCATATGGAAAATTGCTTAAAGTTTTATCATTTTTTTAGGGAAGGAGAAAGAAGAATAAGTATTAAACTTGCTTATTAACTGTAGGTCTCTCTCTTTTTTTTAAGAGAGAGTTTTTGTTTTGTTTTGTTTTGTTTTGCTATAGGGTGTGTGGACTCACAGAGACAGAGAGAGAGAGAAAATAAGAAATCACCCTCCCCAGGGGGAATGGCCATACCACAATCTCTTCACCTCCATTCTCTTGGGATTTTAGGCACACACACACACACACTCACACACACACACACACACGCACCTGGCATGAGTTTTAAGTCAGTAGGTCTGGGATTCTAACCACAGTTGGCCATGTGGGAGTCCAGCTCCTTAACCATTATGCCACCTGCTGGCTCCTATTTTTTAAAAAACAATCAAAATGAAGTCTTATACTAGTTTTAACTACAGAATGCTTTGACTCTTAGCATTACCAAACACTGTTCCCAAAGTGACACTGAGTAGTTTCTAATAAGTGCATCTTAGAAATAAATGTCTTTTCTTCTGGTGGTTGTGGGGTCAGAATGGTGTCAGATGATGAAGAGCAGACTCCTAATTTTTTATTACAAAAATATGGTGAGGACAGTGTATTAGGATCAAGTCCTGATCGTTTGGGCAAGCATAGGATGCTGAGTGTTGGTGTGTTATATTCTTTCTTTTGTGATGATGTCCTTAAAAAAAGACCTAACTACAGAGGTGGGGATTAAAGAAGAGGAGACTAATATTACATCTTTGGCCAGCACCTTCATCCTAGCAAAGAGTTTACAAATGATACTTCACTGCCTTGGTTTCAGGGGATAGGTGATAGGGCAGGTTTATCTTTCCCTTTTCTCTTTCTCTCTCTTTCCCCCTCCTTTTTGATTCTATTTAAGTGTCTAGTATTAATTTGGTAATTAAAGTAGATAAGGAAGAATTGTTTGGAATAGCTTCACCCACTCTTAATCCTCTGACTCAGAGGTACTGTGGAACATAGAAGCCACAATGTGGGCTTTGCTCCTTGTTCCAAGTGGCAGAATACCACTAATAGCAAGTCCTGAATTTTATGCATTTATATCTAGACATGAGAAACTAACTTAACTCTCTTGGTCCCCACTCCATAGCCCATTTGTCAACATAGGCCAGATGCCCACCCCTGATTCAATTGGCTATGCCCAGGGCCTTGAGTCATGGAGTATTTATGGCACAGCTCCTAGTGTCATAGTGTGGATGAAGTCAACAGAGACAATTGCTGAAATAAAGGAAGGAGGAGCAGAGCATGCTGTAGGGTATCCACTGTATTGTTGCCTGTGTAACAGAGAGTTACTCTAACAGAGTATTTGAGATTCTTCTACAACATTTACCAGATATGAGTTAAAATGGAAAGTTATACCCATAACAAATTTGTGTATCTTGACATCCTCAAAGAGACTCTATGTCTTGAATTTTCAAGGAGATTCTAACTTTTGGTTATTTTACATGGCAAATATTGCCCTTCAAGAAGAAATATAAGACTTGGTGAGCTGGTAGGGATTTTTCTTTCTCTGTTTTTGTTCTTTTTATCTATAGATTAGGAGAAAACAGCAGCTATATCCGGAATTGTAGTTTGGGAGCTTATGTTTCTGTATCTTTCTGCTGAGTGATAATCTTTCAATATCTGAATTTTTGGTAAACATAAATTACAATTTACTGAAGTCTATGAGCACATATGCATAGTTAACATAAGTTAACTTATGTTAACATAACTTAAGTTAGCCTGGAAAGTAGTAAGAAAGTACCATAATCACAAACAAAAAGAGCCTAATTGATCACTCCCTTGCTAGGAAATTTGTAGATAATAAAATACAAATAATGCACTTCATTTTGCTTAAAATGAGCTTGTGCATTGTCCCAGAAAGGCTGCTGGGCCAGGAGTGATAAATCTTACAATCCAGTAGCTACTAACCGTGACACTCAACAAATCACAATTGCTCCAGCTTCAATTTTCCCATTTGTCAAATAAACTGATTAGAATAGATGTCTAAGGGTCCTCCTGACTTCAGAAATCTCATTCTGCTAGTTGTGAGTTTTGGAGTGGATAGGTCAATAATTTTTTTTACAGGACCAACACCTACTATAAAGGTAGGAAAGGAAAAATAATAGTAAAGAATGTTTAACTCCTCAGGATACTATCAGACAAACCTAACAAGTAAAACTGAAGTTTACTACAGTTCACTGCAGACAGGAGAAAAGTACCTAGGCAGATTCAAGAGGGAGGAGTCAAATAATTAGAAAATACTTGAGGGGTCTGAGTTCAAGAGGATTATGGCAAGTATTTCAAGGAAGGGGGAAATTGAGATTGGGCAATTTTGAGAAATAATGGTTTAGGGTTGATGGGCATGGTGAGGTACAAATCTTGAAGTCTTGATAAATAAATTATAGTTTTACAAGGGAGCCTGATCCAGGAAAATAGAGTGTTGTCTTGGATCATCTGATTTGCAAGGATTTCCTGAAGCAAACGGTCAAGTTATTTATTGGCTTATAGTCTTATCTTCTCCAGGCAAATTTTCTTGGAACAAATAACTAAGTCATGTTGACACAGGTGATCTTACATCTTAGGCCTTATGGCTATAATGCCATATCGATGCAGATGGCCACAGTTCTCATGAACATTGAGTTGATATATTGTAGAATAAAATGGCCTACAGCAAAGAAATGTTTAATGAAAGCTCTCTCCTCTTGGCCCTTCTTTATTCTGTACTCAAATATCCTACTTTCTACCTGATGTCTTCTCTTGGATGTATCATACACTTACCAAATTCCAAACAGAGTAAACAGCAGATTCCAAAGAAAACTCCTCCCAATAGTCTCCATTTCAGTAAATAGTATCCACCCTGTTATTTAAGTAAAAAAAAAAAAAAACCTAGGATCCTCTCTTTCCCTCATACCTCTGTATGCTATACCAAGTCTTGATGTTTGATGCTTCAAAATATATACCAAATTCAACAGCTTAACATCTTCAGTGTTGAAATTCTAGTTCAAATCAGCACTATCTCTTGCTTAGGCATAGAGTCACTATAATATGCCAAACTGGTTTTTTAAAAGAATTATTTAATTTTACTTATTTATTATTATTCAGTTTGATCAGAGAGAGGGAGTGAGAAAGCAAGCTGCCAGGTCTGAGACTCAAATCATGGTCAGCCGTGTGGGAGTCCAGCACCTTAACCATCACACTGCCTGCCAGTCCAGCCACAATTTTTTTTCTTTTTCTATAATATATACATTTACTAGTGCTGTTACACTGTCTAGACCACTTTTCCTCTAGAGTTTCTACTGGCTCCTTTTTTTAAAAAAAAAAGTTTTATTAAACAGCCAGAGAACATATGTGCTCATGATAGAGAGACAGTGAGACAGTGAGACAGTGAGACAGAGAGAAAAAGGGAGAAAGCACCCTCTAATGGGGCTTGATCATGTACACACACACACACAGACACATACACACACACACCCATCTGGTTTCAAACTACCAGGGCTGGGATTTGAACTGGATTTGATAGAGTGGAATCTGGCTCCCTTAACTTCTATGGCTCCTTCTTATTGTTAAAGCTCCATCAATATCCTTTCTCTCCTCAGAAAGGTCTTTCCAGAATCACCCGAACTAAAGCTGGCCTTTCTCCCCCATCATTCAATGTCATTGCCATATTTTATAGTAGTTATCAATTCCTGAAGCTATATTATTCTGTACTTTGTTTCTGTGTTTCCTGTTTGTCTCTGTCCAGGAAACAAATTCCATCAGGTTCATATCTCACCTACAACTTAACAGACCTGTATCACTGCTTCCTTGAATAGAACCTGGCACATAGTAGTTTCCTAAGGAATAATTATGAAATAATTAGAGAAGAAATTTTTAGCAAAAAAAATGAATGAATGGGTGCACAGAAGTATGAATTAATGAATAAATTATTTTAAAAGTAATAACCATCTAGTGGTAATATAATCAATAATGCTAATTATATATACTAAGTATGTGTATACACACACACACACACACACACATAAAATCTTACTATTTTCTTTAATGCTTTCCATGCTTATCTTGTCATTTAAATTATATTATATGTCAGTTTTCACCCAGCAAAACCCAAAGTTATGTAATGAGATTCTTTGCATACTATCAATAGAACTGAGTACTATTAGACTCATAATAGGTGTTTTTCTTTGTACTAAAGTCAGGAAAGGGAACATGCGTAGTGATTAAGTTCAAGGAACATTTAAATGTTTGAGTAACTCAAATCTACAACTAAAATCATTAGGAAAGCTTGCATTAGATTTAAAAAACTTTCTTGACTTCACAGCATTTATTTATTTATGCTGATACCAAATGTTAAAATAACTCTCATATATTTAAGATGCTCTTTCTTATCTCAGAATAGTAAAATTGTATTTTAGTGATTAAAATAAAATGTACTAATTTTTATATACACTCTATTCATGCAATGTAAAGGGAGTTGGTTTTCAGCAACTGAGCGGGAAGGGCTCCTCTAGGAAGTACTCATGTCCCAATATTTGGAGTTTGAACTTTATTCTAAGAATGTGAGAAAACCGTTGAGGAATTTAAGCAGCAGAGTAGCAAACTGGTATGATTAGATTTTCATTTTATGAAGAGTAATTGGTCTGTTGGAATTTTAAAGTATGATTATAGATGAGAGGTTGGTAGTACAGGCCAAGAAGCCAAGGAACCAGTTAGAGGCTGTTGCCATACACCAAGCCAAGGGATGACAGTAGCCAGAATTGAGAGCTGCAATAGCGATGGAGATATTCCAATGGAAATGCTAAGGTTATAGAATTAACAGGACCCAGTAAATGTTTTGATAAAAGGGAATTGTTATCATAATCAGGGAAGAGGAGGAGTCAAGGTTGAACACCACTTTGGCAGAGAGAAGTTGAAACTTCATCAAAAGAATTTTGGGAGGGACCAGCAGTTAGTGTAATGGCTATGTCACTGGACTCCCATGTAGTTGACAACGGTTCAAGTCCCGGTCCCGGTGGCTTAAACTCACACTGGGCGTATGTGCATGCATGCCCATGGTCCCGAGAGGAGAATGAAGGAGAAGGGATTGTGGCGTGGCCATCCCCCCTGGGGGTGATCTCTCATTTTCTGTCTCTCTGTCTCTCTCTGTCTGTCTGGCAAGCGCACACGCCCTATAGCAAAAACCTCTCCAAAAAAACAAAAAAAAAAAGAATTTTGTGGGCCAGCAGGTGGCATTGTAGTTAAGGTGCTACACTCCGACATGGTCGACCACAGTTCAAGTCCTGGACCTGGTGGCTTGCTTTCTCACTTTCCCTCTCACTCTGTCTCTGGAGAGTGCATGTGCCCTATAGCAAATTAAAAAAATAATAATAATAATAAATAAATAAATAAATTTTAAGAAGAACTTTGGCTTTCTCTTTTTTTTTTTTTTTTTTTTTTTTGAAGTTTTATAGTCTGGTGTTTGGATGTAACTTATTCCAAATGATAATTTAGAAATCTTTACTGTATTTATTTATTCCCCAAAAATTACTACTGCAAATTATGTTTGTGATTAGAAATCTGCAAATAGCAAAAAGAGAACTGTTTGATTACAAGTGTCATTATTCTACTTAAGATTTTGAAAGAAGTTAATATATAACAAAAAGATTTAAAGATACTCATACTTTATACATCTACATGTAAAGTAAGCCCGGGAACCAGCAGTTAGCGTAATGGCTATGTCGCTGGACTCCCACGTAGTCGACCGCAGTTCGCGTCCCAGACCCGGTGGCTTAGAACTCACGCCGGGCACGTGTGCTTGCATGCCCAAGATCCCGAGAGGAGAATGGAGGAGAAGGGATTGCAGCGTGACCATCCCCCCTGGGGGGTGATTTCTCGCTTTCTGTCTCTATGTCTCTCTCTGTCTGTCTGGCGAGCGCACATGCCCTATAGCGAAAACCTCTCCAAAAATAAAAAAAATTTAAAAAAAAATAAAGTAAGCCCTATGTGGTTGGGAAATATATAATTCTCAAATAAAAAAAAAAATGTTCTGGGGGCCAGCTGGTGGCCTGGAGGGAGGGGATCATGGCCAGACCCCGTGGAAAGTGCTTATCTCTCTCTCTCATTCTCTCGGGTGCATGCACATGCATTCTATCATTAATAAAATGAAAAACGTATTTGCAGAAGCAGTTTCCAGATAGGCTCCTAAGACCTCATGGTATGGGGGATGGCCTTTCATGCGTCTCTTTAATAGGAAATTCCAGAGCTGTCCCATTGGGATCCTACAGATCGAGTCCTTTGTGTGTGTATTAATTTCTAATTTTAAAATATATATTTTTGAGAGATTTTTGCTATAAGGTGCGTGCACTCACAAGAGAAACAGAGAGACAGGGGAGATGGTCATGCCGTAATCCCTTCTCCTCTATTCTCCTCTCAGGATCTTGGTCATGCACACACAACATGCTGGGCGTGAGTTTTAAGTTGCTGAGTCTGAGATTTGAACAGTTGACTATGTGAGAGTCCGGTGATATAACTATTATACCATCTGTTGCTCCCTTAAGAAATATTAAATGAATTAGGCCCTAGCCAGGGTTTTCCCAGGCCACGAGCTGGTCTTGTAAAGATTTCATATACCTATATGTACATCCATTTCTTATAGATTTTATAGATTTAGAATTAACTGGAAACCTTATTTCTAAATTTAAAAGCTTTACTTCACTATTGCCCTAATGTATTTTCTACATACTAATTATGTAAGTGTTTGACATTTATATGCAAAATCTTTTTAGTGAGCAAGACTTAAAAATTATTTAAATTGGTATTTTATAATGTAATTCATCAACTGTGAAAACTGACCAAAATGTAAGTAGATCCAGCCACAGGTTTAGTTTGAGTGATGTGTCTTGGTGTAGAAAGTCCACTGGAAAATATTTAATGTAGTAATAATGGTTGCTTTTCTATACCTATGGACAAAATAGAAATGTCTGTTTTCTTTCTCCACTTTTTAATAAGAAAAGTCATAACTTTATTATTTTTAATTCTACTTAAATTACTTTATAGCTGACATTTGAAAGAATTGACTGAATTCAATTATTTATATAATTAAAGGGTCCTTTTTTAGAAGATGATAATTAGAAAAGATTGTGGTTACAACATTTTTTTTTTTGAGAGGTTTTCGCTATAGGGCGATAACATTTCTAATACAAATTATTTAGAGTTTGTGTAAAATGAATTTGGGTGATCTTATCACTATTATCTATGAATTAACATTCAGAACATTCTTTTTTAAAAAAACTTATTTTATTTAACTTCATTTATTTATCCATTTATTTATGTATTAATTTGACCAGAGAGAGAGGGAGGGAGGGAAAGCAAGTCGCTAGGTCCGGGACTCAAACTGCAGTCGGCCATGTGAGAGTCCAGCGCCTTTAACCAACATGCCACCTGCAGGACCCATTTTATTTTCACTAATAAATATTTTCTAATACTGTATTAGTTTCCTATTTTGCTCTGGCAAATGATCACAACCTTACTAACTTCAAACAACATAAATTTGTTATCTTCTAGTTTTGGAAGTTGGAAGTCCAAAATGAGTCTTGCAGAGCTAAAATCAAAGTGTTCTCAGGGCTGCCCTCCTTCTGGAGGTTGTCCCTGTGATTTTCCCAGAGTCTAAATACTATCACTGCATTGTAGCCTCCAGACAGCAATCACATCACTTGGGCTTCTGCTTCTGCCATGAGATCTTTTCTGATCCTGATACTTCTGCTTCCATATTAAAAGGAACTTTGGGATTACCTCAGATCTATTGGATAATCTCAGATAATCTTCCCATTTTAAAACCTTTAATTTAATCTTATCTGCAAACTTTCTTTTGCTATGTATGGTAATATAGTCATAGGTATATTAGTCATGGTGCCTGGTGTGTTTCAAGCTCAGAAACAAACCAACAGGAAATATATATGTGTGTGTGAGAGAGGGAGAGGGGAGAGAGAGAGATAGGGGAGAGAGAGAGAAAATTATGATAAGGAATTGACTAATGTAATTATGGAGGCTGGCAAATTCAAACTCTGCAGTGTGGGCATATAGGCTTTAGATCCAAGAGAGCTACTGGTGCAGTCCAGTCCAAGGCCAGCAGACAGATGCTCAGATGAGCCAGTAGTGCAGACAAATTCCAACAGCAGCCTGCTGGTGAATTCTCTCTTGCTCAGGGAAGTCAGTCCTTTTGTTCTATTCAAGTCTCACCTGAGTGGATGAGGTCCACTCATATTATGGAGGGCAATCTGCCTGACTAGATGCTCACTGACATAAATGTTAATCTCATCTAAAAACATCCTCCATTTTGACTCAGAATTAACCATCACAGCAGACTTTAAGGATTAGGATGTAGACATCTTGGTGGGGGTGGGGGGGGGGGGTAGCTATCTATCCCTCAAGATGAATGCTCACCATTAAAACTACAAAAACAGGGTAGCCCAGCTCCTGCTTCTAAGAAACAAATTTAGTGGAGAGGACTCATAAATGGTAACTGCAGTACAGTGGAGTAGGTGTAATGATACGGTTATTCACGGTATGCTGCGATAATACAGAAAAGAGGCAAGTAATTCAGTTTGGGGGTGGGAAGTACAGGTGGGGAGGGAGGGAGTGACAAAGAAAACTTTCTAGAGGGGATGATGCTTAAGCTGAATTCTTAAGGATACGTGGGAGTTAAGAAAAGAAATGGCACTGCAGGCAGAGGAGACCACCTGAGCCAGAGAAATAACTCTTCCTCTAGGTCTGTTTCTGCACTCACCTAGCAGATTTCTTTTCATAGTTTAACTCCCTTGAAGTTTGTTTTTCAAGCTTATTTATTTATTTCTTATGTGAGAAATAGACATAGAGAGATAGGTACTTGAAACAGGGTCTTCATGCCATGATCCACCCTAGTCTCAGTCAACCTGGATCACAGGCACCATTGCTCACCAGGCATGTTTGGGGAGGTCCTGTCCAGAGAACGGAAGTGCCCATTCTATTGGCAGTAATATTTCTCAGTTTAAATGTATCCATTGGCATTCAGGTGAATGTGCCAGTTTTTGTGGAACAGTCGCCACAAAGTTACTGGCCAAACAGCCATGTTGCCCTTATTCCTTGACAGAAGCAATCCAATTTTATATTAGATAGCAATATACTACTTGGGGAAAGTCAGTCTTTCCTTTAGCCACAGGGGTTGACTTGTAAGTGCTCTAATTCAATGGAAATATTCATTTCATTTTGTTGTGATAGGTTTAGAGTAGGCAGGTGGCACAGTTGTGGGCATTGAGACAAAAGAGAAAGAAATCAGCTGAAGAACACATTTCCTATTAAAAATAGACGTACATGAGGAGATGCTCTTGGTCCTACTTTTTTGCTTGCATTTTGATTTTCTTGTTTGGGGATGTGCTGTTTGGAGTTGAGGCAGCTATTTTGTTGCCACAAGAGGAAATGTTTTGATATACTGAGCATGCGAACAGAAAAATGAAAATAGTCTAACTGGAACTTTCTTGTTTTAATCATGTTTTAAGTAGAGAAATAAAAAACCTCTCTTATTTGTAGCATTTTAGCTCTTGCCCATCATAATTTTTTTGAGAGATTTTTGCTATAGGGTGCATGAGCTCTCCAGACAGAGAGAGACAGAGAGACAGAAAGCGAGAAATCACACCCCCCCCCCCCCCCCGGAGGGGCATGGCCACACCACAATCCCTTCTCCTCCATTCTCCTCTCAGGATCTTGGGCACGCACGCACATGCACCTGGTGTGAGTTTAAGCCACCGGGTCTGGGACTCAAACCATGGTCGACTACATGGGAGTCCAGCGACATAGCCATTCCGCTAACTGCTGGTCCCTTACCCATCATATTTTAAAAAGTTCAATTGAATACAGAATTGTTGTGTTTTAAAGACATGAAGAGACATTTTAATTTAGAAGAAATATGATTCCATGGGCCAGCAGGTGGTGTGGAGGTTAAGGTGCCTAGACCCCACATGGGCAACTGTGTAGTTTGAATCCTGGACCCTGAAGCTTGAAAACCATGCTGGGCACGTGTGCATGTGTGTCAAATCCCAAAAGAAGAATGGAGAAGAAAGGATTGCAGTGTGCCCATCCCCCCTTGGGGGGGTTTCTCTATCTCTGTCTCTCTCTCTGGAGAGAGTACATACCCTATAGCAAACTTATAGAAAAGAAAAGAAAAAATATGGTTTTGTTTTTCTTTAAATTTTGGATTTATACTCTTATAATCATCCCTTGTTAGGGGGCTTTTGTTCTAGGACACCTATAGATACCAAGATCTGTGGATACTAAGTCCCTTATAAAATGGCAGTCTGGGAACCAGCAGATGGTGTAATGGCTATGTCACTGGACTCCCATGTAGTCAACAGCAGTTTGAGTCCCAGACCTGGTGGCTTAAACTCATGCTGGGCACGTGTGAGTGCATGTCCAAGATTCCAAGAGAAGAATGGAGAAGGGATTGCATCATGGCCATCCCCCTGGGGGCTGATTTCTTGCTTTCTGTCTCTCCGTCTCTCTCTGTCTTTCTGATGAGTGCATGCACCCTATAGCAAAAACCTCTCCAAAAAAAAAAAAAAAAAATGGCAATCTGTAGATTAGTTATAAAACCAACAATGTAAATACTATGTAAATAATTGTTGTATTGTTCAGGAGAACATGACAAGAAAAGGGTCTGTACATGTTCAGACAAACATCATAGGCCTAACTGCATAGTGCAACATACTACACCTCAGCAATAATGGAACATTTTCCATCTGCAGTTAGTTGAATCCTTAGATGCAGAAAGACAAGAAGGAAGGGGCTACTTGAGCATATGAAATTATATCCTTCCTGGGATTCTTCAAACTTAAAATCAAGTTTGAAGTTTATACACATATATCTTTAAAAATCATGGATTTTTCTGAATAAAGAATCACATTAATGCAAAATGAATGCATAAAGAACTAGAGAACATAGCTAAAATCAGTATTCTATTCACTACGATTTTGTACTTTTAAACCATTTTTATTACTATTAAAGTACAGTAAGTGTTCTGGGCCATTATTGTGCATCTTTGCATTATGTAAATCAATATATATATGGATCAATATATATTGATTTTATAGCATGTTTAAGTAGCAATTATTCTCCCTGTTGTGAAGTGCATGTGCTCTGCTCACTCACCATACAAAAATTTCAAATTATAGTACATTAAGATGTCAATGAGAAAAAGGAACATTCTAAAAATAAAGTGATTTTTAAGCATATTTAATATGACTAATTCCTTTACCAGTGAGTACATACTCACTGGTATGCATTAATTCCTTCAAATGCTTTTCAGAAACTCTTGTGAAATGAAGAGGCATACTACTAATTCTTTTATGTTGGTGGGGTCAAGAAAATATTAGCTGGCGGGCCCTGTGGCCTAGAGGTTTAAGGAGCTAGATCCCATGTGGCTGACTACAGTTCAAATTCTGTCCCTAGTGAGAGTGCATGTACCTGCATGCCCCAAATCCCAACCAAAGGGAGAAGAAAGGATTGTAGCACCCAGTAGGAGTGCTTTCTTCATCTCCTCTCTGACTCTGTCTCTCTCTGGTGAGCACACATGCCCTCTAGCAAATATTTAAGAATTTTAAATATTAAGAATTTCAAAAGAAAAGAAAAGAGTGGTTCTTGATTGCTCAACATTTGTTATCACAGAATGATACTTTTCAGGCAAGGGTGAGCCTTGCTATATCCAAAGGAAAACTAATGTAACTTTGATGACCTTCTTCATGTCCTTTTATTTACATTTTTGGCTAAAGGAATACATTCATCAATTATCTTTAGGCAAAACTTACAGTGATTCTCAGTTCTCACTCATGAGTGAAGGAAATGTTCAAAAAGTACTACTTTTATATATATCAGCACAATTAATTGATGACTTTTTCTGCTCCATCACAGCCTAGAAAAATTGTTCTGAAGTGTGAGCCAGGAATTTTGCCACCATTTATATATTCTTCTGGAGGCTAATAGATGTAATAATATACTCTCTTTTCTAAATCACCTATGAAAATGTTGTTTGAGGCAAATCTGATCTCTGGAGAGCTCAACCTTTTTAATTGCCTTATTCAAGAAAGATTTTTATTAATTTATTCTTTCAACAAATATGTATCGAGTGCCTCTGATAGGATAGATGCTGGAAGGTATGTCCGTGACCAAGACAAAATGGGTTCCCTGTTCTGAGTTTTAGCCTGTAGGGAAGAAGATGGGAATGAGGCAGGCACAAGAGACAGAAAATAACTAGCATTAACTATTAACAGAATGGCTATTCTGTGCTACTTACTGCACTGGTTATTGTCTATGTATGATCCCATTTAAACCTCATAGAAACCCTGTAGGGGAGGCACTTTTGTAATTATCTACAATGTACAGACAAGAAACTGGACTTTAGAGGAAGGTGTCACTTGCTTAACACCACAGAGCTTCTAGGTGCAGAACCAGGAACTCAGCTCTAGTTCACCTAAATCCAAACTCTATTCGCTTGAACACTGCACCAGAAATACCCCCCTATCACCTCATGGTGAAAACTACCAATAAAAAGAAAAAAAAAAAAAAAAAACCTTTATTTTTATTACTTGAAAATTGAATGTTCTTCATAGCTAAGTTAAGCACTCTAGCAATCTACTTGGATGTCTTTGGACCTAAGTGCTACCTTTCTCACTGCCATCTCCAAATAAGCCAACTGGAGTTGTCTCTGGTACACAGATTAGATACATACAAGGTGTGTGTGTGTAATAAAACAGGAAAAATTGATGATATTGTGACCAGAATTTTAGCAGAGAGATGAAAACTAAACAAACGAAATGCTAAAAATAGAAAATATTATAACACAAACAAAACTTTGGGGCCAGCTCATGGTGCAGTGGTTAAGGGAGCTGGATCCCACATGGTTGACCATCCAGTTTGAGTCCCGGATCTAGAGGCTTGAAAAAACACAGCAGGCAAATGTGTGTACATGCCCCAAAATCCCAAAATGAGGGAGAAATGGTGGAGAAAGGATTGCATCATGACCATGCCCCATGGGATCACTTTCTCTCTGTCCCTCTCTCTCTGTCTCTGGGAAACACGCACATGCTCTGGTAAATCTAAAAACAAAAACTAAAAAATAAATGAATTTTATTGTCTTAAAAGCAGCCTTCACACAGTCATGTCAAAGATCACTGAAAGGCTCTTTCCTTTGAAGAAAGGATCGCTGAACTTCGATACATTAATGTCAATAGACATTAACCATTGCTAAACTAAAACAGAAAGAGAAAAAAGAGAGCAAATAAAAAGACCACAATACCCAAGACCTTTGGAATAATACTAATGTGCTGAAGCATGTAACTAGAGTCTAAGAAGGAGAGATGAAGGAATGGGAGAGTTTCTAATACTTTTCCATATTTTTTTAAAGATACCAAGTCACAGAACCAAGAAGCTCAGCTGACCACAAATGAGATAAATTCAAAGAAAATATACATATGTATGTGATAATCAAACTGCAATATCTTTTGAATACTAGGAAAAAAGGGGGGGGGGGGGGAAGGCAAGCTAGAATACACCAAAATGAGGACCAGCAGGTGGAGTAATGGTTATGTCATTGGACTCCCACGTAGTCAACTACGGTTCAAGTCCTGGACTGGGTAGCTTCAAACTCATACCAGGTATATGTGCATGTGTGCCAACAATCCCGAGAAGAGAATGGAGGAGAAGGGATTATGAGGTGGCCATCCCCCCAAGGGGTGATTTCTCGCTTTCTGTCTCTCTGTCTCTCTGTTGAGCACATGTAACCTACAGCAAAAATCTCTCTTAAAAAAAAAAGGAAGAAGAAGAATACACCAAAATGATGTTCAAAAAGAAACACAAGGGCCAGCAGGTGGTGTGGTGGGGTGGTTAAGGCACTGGACTCTCACATGGCCAACCACAGTTTTAGTCCTGAACCTGGCAACTTACTTTCTCACTTTCTCTTTCTCTCTCTCTCTGTCTCTTTGGTCAAATTTAAAAAATAATAATAAATAAAATAAAATAATTCTTAAGCAAAATACAAAATAAAGGTATTTTAGGATAGATGAAAGGTGAGAGAATTTATTGACACTTGACCTAAACTACAAGAAATGCTAAATAAAAGAAACCCTTTGATCTAAAAGGGAAATGATATCTGATGAAAACCAAATCATTGGGAAGGAATAAAAAAACACCAAAAATTCAATATACCTTCTTTATGTTTTTTATTTTATGTATAGTTGTTCCTTGATTTATGAAGGGGTTATGTCCTGATAAAGCTATCACAAATTAAAAATGCATTTTTTAAAGAGATTTTTTTTTCCCTTAGGGCATGTGTGCTCACTGAAGAGAGAAAGAGAGAGAGACAGAGATAGTGAGAGAGAAAGTGAGAAATCACCACCCAGGGGGATGGTCACACAGCCATCCCTTCTCCTTCATTCTCCTCCTGAGATCATGGGTACGCACACTCGTGTGACATGAGTTTCAAGCTACTAGGTCCAGGACCCGAATCAGGGTCAGCCATGTGGGAGACCAGTGACATCATGGCTATGCCATGTGATGGTCCTTGAAAATGCATTTAACACACGTAACCCACTGAACATCAAAGCATAGCTTACCTTAAATGTGCTCAGGACATGTACACTAGCCTACAGTTGGGCAAAATGGTTTAACTGAAAACCTATTTCATAATGAAGTGTTTTAGCAGCTTAGGTAATTTATGGAATACTATACTGAAAATGGAAAAACAGAATGACATAATGCCACTTCTCAGCATCAAAAGCAGTATCAGTATCACACAGCACATCACTAGGCCAGGTTAAGACCAAAATTCCAAGGACAGTTTCTACTGAGTGTGCATAATTTTTGTATCATCACAAAGTCAAAAATTCTAAGTTGAATCATTCTAATGTGGGAACATCTTCATAAAAAAAAAATATATATATACATATATACACACATATATATGTATATATATACACACATACATATATATACACATATATATGTACATGTGTGTATATATATATATATATATATACACACACACATATATATAAGATGTTCCCACATTAGAATGATTCAACTTACAATTTTTCATATCTATTTCATATCAAATATTATATATATAATCTGGATAGATATACAGGTAGGTGTGTAGATAGAGGATTCTGCAACCTGAAAAACATGGGCAGAAAAATAAAATAGGGTCCCAATAATGAGAGCAAGGAAAAAACCCCACAAAATAATTTACAGAATTTTAGTAAGACAGAATGGAGTCATTATGAATTCAGTTTCAGTGACATCAGGGGTTCTCTGCTGGAGTCCTGGAGTTCCAGATATGATTGACTCATCCCTCCATTTCCATATCCTCAATTTTTTTCTACTCTGAAAGTATATGTCTATTCCTTTCTCTGCTGTAACATTGACACAAACTGGGTCATGGCTTATATTTTTTTCTTCCCCTCTCTTATCCCAAATTAATCTTGAATAAAAAGACTATGAAGCTTGGAACCAGTAGATGGCATAATGGTTTTGTTGCTGGACTCCCCACGTGGTTGACTGTGGTTAGAGTACTGGACTCAGAATCTTAAAACTCATGCTGGTTGTGTGTGTGTGCATGCCCAGAATCCCAAGAGGAGAATGAAGCAGAAGGGATTGTGGTTTGGCCATTCTCCCGGGGGGGGGGGGGGGTGACTTCTTGCTTTCTGTCTCTCTGTCTCTCTCTGTTTCTCTGGTGAGCACACATGCCCGATAGCAAAAATCTCTCTCTCAAAAAAAAAAAGAAAAAAAGACTGTAAAGCTTCAGAAACTTTACTGAAGATAGAAATGTGCATCCCATTTCAAATAACTGAAAATCGTAGGGCATTCATGCTTTAAAAAGTCCCTTGTTCGTCCCACCAAGCTTCTCTCACTGGCCACGTCACTTGTGTACCATCATTCTCTCACCATCACACAAGCTTCTCTCTTTGCCTTGAGACCTTTTGGGTCCTTTTGTTCTCTTGTTCTCCTTTAAGAGGTAAATAAATAAATAACAATAATAATGTTATCATTTGAAGCAGCTTAGCCACTCCTCTCACTGCTTTGGTTCCATGAGGTGGTGCTCCTGCAGTTGCACAATGCACAAACTGAGCAGCAGTATGTAGAAGCCTTATCTCTATTAAGATATTTTTGTAATCAAAGACTGTTCTGGTGCTAGCTTTTATGCTAATAATCTCCCACCTACATTATATAAAAGACCTACAAAAGCATTTTAGGAGATTGAAAAAGGTTGAATAAGTGGAAAGCTATGCTATATATTTGGATGAAAACATAAAAATGTCTATTGTTCCCTAATTACTCTGAGGTATCATCAATTCTGATTAAGAGGACAACAGGCTTTCTACTTCTTTGGCATGTGACAATAGTTTTATAATGTATTTTTTGAATTGAGTAGGAAATAATAGCAAGAACAAGTTTTAGGGGGAGTAAATGAAAACAAGCATTAGACCCTGTAATGAGCACTAGCACAACTGTCTGTCATCTCTAAAGTCATCTAATGAGCCAGTTCCCTGTCTTTCTTTGATCTACCTTTGTGGACATCTAAACCATTTCTTTTCCTCAATGACATTTTCTTCCTTCATGAGAAGGGTACCACCCCCACTATGCATCCCATGTGGTTTTTGTGAAGCTGCCAAACATTTAAGACCCCATTCTGCAGCCTAAGGTGTGCATGCAATGTAGTCGGGGCCAGTCAGAGTAACCTTTGGACCATTATGATTGGTCTAGGGATAAGTAATGACAAATTACTCAGAATTTTCCCTAGAAATTTTCAAAATGAAGCTAAGATAACACATCCTCTCTGGGTAAGATAATGGAATGATATAAGTCCAAGCCTGCTGGCAAGTAGGTTTTCTGCCAGTGGAAAAAGTCCATCTGTTCCAGGAGAGTGAAGCCAAGCAGAAATAAGGAAACATGAGAGATGGAGAGAGGTTTTGAATCCTGATTTGAATTTTCACAGCTCTAGAACCTCTCTGGTTTCTAGAGGTCTTTTCTGAATTCTTCAAATTTCCCTAACATACTTCTTTTATTAAAGAATTATTTTTATTGAACTTCATTTTTTTATTTATGTATTTATTTATTTATGTATTTATTGGTCAGAGAGGGACATAGTGAGAGAGAGAGAGAGAGAGAGAGGGAAAGTGAGAAAGCAAGCCACCAGGTCTGAGACTTGAACCATGATTGGCCATGTGGGATTGTCCAGCGCCTTAACCACTGTGCCATCTGCTGGTCCCCTTAACATACTTCTAATAAAATAGACATAGATAAACAGATACATAACCAAAGAGAGACATCAGTCTTTCTTCTGTCCACCTTCTCTTGGTTAACACCCAAAGAAGGAAAGAAAATAAGGGTTAACACCCTTATTGGCTAGGATTCCTGACATGTTTTAGGGTTATTATTTACTAGGGAGTACTTTTGCTCATAGCTAATGGTAGTGGTTATGGTGGTGATGGTAACGGTGGTGATAAGAATACTAGTATTTGTGATAGTAACAAAAGAGTATCTCTGCCTTTAAGTGTGCTAGAAAGTACCTGAATATCCTGAAATTTCTCCAAGTATTACATATCTCTGAGTTGGAAGTGGGACTCAGTGGATCAGGGAAGTAGATGGTACAGAAGCCAGAAGTGGTATGGAATAATAGATTCTGAGCAGAACAAATGACACAAGTTATTTTATGTAAAGTCTGAGAGAATCTTACCAAAGGTAGAACTCACTGAAGTTCTCCTTTGCTAGTTATCCTTTACTCCATTAGGAAGAAAAATCTTTTGTTTGGGAAAAATATAGACATATCTCATCCTGGCTTCAAGCTATCTGACTTCAATTGTGTATTTTTCTGGGTCATCCCTGGGATAATTAGGCCTCCCAAGTGTACCATACCACTGAGCTAACTCAAGATTTCCATTTTAATTCTTCCTGGCTTGTTTTTCTGTCATTCCCTCTTATTCATGTCACTTGTATATTTTTTTCTCTCTCCTCTCATTTAGAGAGTTTATGAGAGTCTCTAAGGAGTCTTTCTTTGGTCATTCATTCATTGATCCATCCATTTGTTCAAATCTATATTTAATGAGTACCTACTACGTGACAATTATTGTGCTCGGTATTTCCCAGGAGTGTTTAGCCTGGTAAAAAGAGAGACATGGAAACACTTTAATAAATAATTGCTAAACCCTGCCCCATTTCACAGAACCTTGATACGTTAGTGTAGTGATTTTTTCCTCATTATTTCCTAACCATTCTTTCCTCTGTTATATGTCCAACCTCTTTCTAGGGGCATAGCAGGAGACAGTTCAGGCTTCTAATCATGGGCAAAATCTAGCAACTTATACCCTCTGTGAAGTACAACTAACCCCACTATAACACATGATGCTTTCTTCTGTAGGCGTAGCATACAGAGTACTTGGGCCCATGTCCATTACTCCAGACAACCTGGACATGAGTAGGAAGTGAGGAAAACTTCATATTCTTGATCCTGAAAAATAGCTCCCATTTTCCTACCGAAGATAGCAATGTAAGCTATAGAAGAAAATGATGGACTTAGCTATTAGGTTGTCGGAAAAGTCAGGACACATTTCTGGTTCTGTGGCACAGTGGTGATGCACTGCTCAAGAGCTACTGGATCCCACTTGGTGACTACAATTCAAATTCCTGGCCTTACCAGCCTGAAACATGCTGGGCACATTAACAAGTACCCAAGGTCCCACAGGCAGAGGACATGAGGAAAAGAATTGTGGTATGACCAAACCCTGTGGAGAGTTGTCATCTCTCTCTGTCTCTCTCTCTCACTCTCATATGCATACACACACCCTCTATCATGGATAAAAAATATAAATTCATTTAATAAACCTGATCTCATAATGAAAAATAGAATTTAATAGTTCATTTGTATTAGTACTCATAGTATTTATGTAGATTAAAATATAACCTTTAACTTTCACCTTTATACACTTTTATTTGTGTTACTCTTACACTTCAATTTATTATCATCTTAAAATACCATCCTCTATTACAGTGGCATATAAACTTTAATTACCAATTAATTTTATAGCAGAGTTAATTGTATTTTTCTATTAGTTGATGGATTGGGTAGTAATACAAAATTGTGACTGAATTAAAAAATGTACTTTATTATCAAAGTAGTACTACATATGCTTGTATAAATAAAAATAGCTGAGAAATAAAAAGAAATTATCCTGTTCTTTCTTCCTCATTTAAATCCAACTCCCCAGAAGTCACTACCATTTCAGGTACAATTTTCCCCCACAAATGAGCTTATGCCACACACATGCACACAACACACACAGCACACACACACAATTATATAACTAGCTTTCTCTATTTAGCCATCTGTCTATGTCATAAATATATTTTAAAGTATGGATGTGCTGCAATATATTTAACTGTTTAGCTATTGAAACACAATTGGAAATGATTTTTTTTTATTTTCACTGTTACAACCAATGCTACAATAAATAACCCTCTGATATATTTCTTGCCTGGTAATGTCATTTATCCCTAGGATAAATTTCTAGGAGTACAATTCCTGGGCCAAAGGGTCAAAGTATGTAAAATTTAGATAAATGCTATGAAAATACCATCCAAAATCTTATGTGTCCTTATCAACAGTTCGTGTCTGAGAAAGTCTGTAAAATACAGTATAGCATTGCTACTTTACCATGCATTTCATTTCTTTAACCATAAATGATATCTAGTACCTTAACATATTTCTTTCTTTCTTTCTTTCTTTCTTTCTTTTTTTTTTTTTTTTTTTTGGAGAGGTTTTTGCTATAGGGCACGTGTGCTCGCCAGGCAGACAGAGAGACAGAAAGGATGGCCATGCGCAATCCCTTCTCCTCCATTCTCCTCTCAGGATCTTGGGCACGCACGCACACACGCCTGGCGTGAGTTTTTTAAGCCACCAGGTCCAGGACACGAACCGCAGTCGCCTACGTGAGAGTCCAGTGACATAGCCATTACGCTAACTGCTGGTCCCATAGTACCTTAACATATTTCTATTAACCATTCTTTTTTTTTCCTGTGAACTGCATTTTTGTGTGCATGTGGCTAAATTTTTCATATTGCAGATAATTGCCAATAGAGAGTATACATGCTTTTTAATTGCACATTAAGACTTCTGAAATTCTTTTTCTAGCCACCGGGTCTGGAACTTGACCTGCACAGTTGGCCATGTGGGATCCAGCCACCTAAACCACCATACCACCAGCAGGCCTGACTTCTGAAATTCTTAAAGTACACAATTATTGATAAGTTTAGAATTGGATTGGCGTTGGTGTCATATATAATAAAATAATGATGTCTGATAGAAGAAAAGATATCTAGTTCATAGAGTCTCCATGGAATCTCCCTTTCTTTCAATGCAAAGCAATTCTACTTGCAATTGTATTGTCATTTTGAATACCTGGGAATTATAGTCTCAGAGACTCACGTTCTCTTTAAATTCACATCCTGTAAAAGAAGCTGCACAACAATATGGCTTGTTGTAACCTTAAGGCTCAGAAATACAAAATGTGTAGAGGATAAATTGGCTCAATACCAGCAACACAGAAAGCAGCTTTTGAAAGGTTATATATGAAAGAGGTTAGAAACAAAATGATTATGCCATGTGTAAAATGAAAAAGCTGGGATTGGCCCAGATTTCAAGTGCAGCTGTGAAAGAAACAAGAGGCAATAGTCAAATGCAGAGAGAAAATCACTAGTAGTGGGGAGTTTGAATAGGGGAATGCCACTCAAAGATTGAGCAAAGGACCTAATTACCTTTAATTAAATTCAAGACATCCAACACTGAGACACCCCTGAGTGTGACAAACCAACTGTTTTAGTTTCTGTTTAATGGTGGTAGTGGTGCCTTTTCGTTGCAAGCTCACAAGCCTGACTCAAATTAGTAAAGGGGGAAAAAAAAAAAAAAAAAAAAAACCTTATGGAGAAGGAAATTGAGGAATTAACAATTTCTAGGTATCAAAGAGTTCAGAGCTGACTTTTCAAGACTCTGTCTTATCCTCCAGCTCCCCCTGCTTTTCTCTGCACATGGGCTCCTTCTCAGGTGGGCTCTCCCTGGTTGCTGGGAGAGATGACCACCACAGCACTAAGGCTTTACCCTGGTAAAGGTTTTTAACAGGTACAAAATAATGACTTCCCAAGTGCTGGCACATGAATAGGATAGGACATCAACTCTTGTTTTGTTTTGTTGTTGTTTTTATTGAATAGAAATTTATTATTATCCATTTCCAGAGAATTCTATCTGTATTCCTTTTACTTAAACAACTATTTCTGTTTTATCTTTTCTTGGCCTATTTGCATTCTTTTTGTATGTGGCCATTATCGTAAATTCCAGAGTATATATGAGAAGACTTCAAAAAGTTCGTGAAAAGTGGAATTAAAGTACAGGTTTATTTTGGCACAAAAATTTTTGAGATCCATGTTTTTATAAAAATAATACTAATTTTTCATTAACCTGTTTTTTTCTTACTCCCTTGTACAGTTTTTTTTTAACCTTTTAACTTTTGCTTTTCTTTCTTTAAAAAAAAATTATTTTTTTCTTTCACAAGAGAGAGACACACAGAGAGACAGTTACCTCTAGCAGGGTCTTCATGCCACGATGTAAACCCGGCCTCATGGGCATGCATGTATGTGCCTGGTGCTCATAGTGAGACTTCAGGATGTGAGATCAGGACCTTCCCACATGGCTTCAGTACTGGTGAGGTTGTCATTCACATCTATGAGAAACTCGGTGGTAGGTATCCATTATAGTTGACAACAGGAGGGGTAACTGTGAAACTGGACTTCCTAATACCAACTGGATTAATAAGATCCCAGAATAGCAGAGGCCAGATGGCAGCACTTCATTGTCAGAGGAAAGTAGACATAATTACAATAACAAGCTGCAAAGCCAGAGTGGTATCCAGAATGCCTTCACCCACAGGGCTCTGTGATAATGGCTAATAGACTATAGTGTTCCTTGGGGCAAGTTAAATGAGCATCCACTACGGTGTTGTTTGACCTATATGTATAATCAGAAAACATCGACAGCTGGTGAGCAGAAGGCTATGATACCAGTTGTCTCAATGGAAAGTGGCAACCTCTCACTCAGTTTACAGATTGAGTTCTCAGACCCAGAACTCATCATTTGACGAGGAAGCTAAGTAAATACCCTGTATAGCAAAATATCCTATTCTCTGACATAAGTATATATACTACATAGTCCCTAGTCATTCCCCGAAAGGACATGCAACCACTTGTGGAAAAACTGTACATTGACAAAAGGCATTTCCAGGTTTATGGGATACAGGGTCTGAGTTGATCCCAGTACTAAGAAACCAAAAGGACTGTCATAACCTCTAGGAAAAGTGAAAGTTCATAGAGACCATATGGTCCAAATTCATCTCACAGTGATCCAATGGAGCCACACCCACCTCTGCCTATCTCCCTAGTTTCCAAGTGAACAATCAGAGTAGGTATACTTAGCAACTGGTGAACCATCGCCTTGGCTTCCTAAGAGTTATTATGATAGTTGGGACCAGCAGATGGCAGAATGGTTACATTGCTGGACTCAACGTGGTCGACTACTGTTCAAATTTTGGATCTAGCAGCTTAAAACTCACACCGGGTGCGGGTGCATGCGTGCCCAAAATCCTGAGAGGAGAATGGAGGAGAAGGGATTGTGGCATGGCCATCCCCCCAGGGGTTATTTCTCGTTTTCTGTCTCTGGTGAGTGCATGTGCCCTATAGCAAAAATATAAATAAATAAATAAATAAATAAATAAATAAATAGCTATTATGGTAGGAAGATCCAGTGAAAGCCCCTGAAACTACACATCCTCACTAGCTAAGATAGTGATTCAGACCGAATACAATCCTGAGAGGAAATATAGCTATTAGCATCATCGTCAAAGACTTAACAAAAAGATGTGTGAGTACCCATCATATTTCTGTTGCATTCACCTATTTAACTTGTTTAGCCACTGCAGAAACCAGATTCTTCATAGCAAATGATGATGAACCATTGCAAACTTAATCTTAGGATACCCCAGTCAGAGCTGCTTTGTGTCTTTTAGTCTGTATCTATTAGCATAAAACAGCATAGTTTTTAGCTCTTGGTATATGGTTATTACTCTAGTGAATAGGATTTTTTCAATGCCTATTAGTAAAAAAAAAAAAAAAAAAAAAAAGCAACCAATTTACCTTATACTGAGAAAGAAAACAGTACACACTTATTGCTTGCCTAAGGACTATGTTAATTTTCCTGCTCTCTGTCACAGTATACAGGGACTACAGGTCGTTGGTCAACTTGGCATTCAGCAGAATACCATGCTATCCAATGACATCATGCCAGTGGGATCTGGTTAAACAATAACTAGCATGGTGCTTCCGTATCTAGTTCTTAGTGCAGCCGTATCCAATGATAACCATAAATGTGCAAATACAACAGTCTTTATCCGATATAGCTCAAGCAGCTAAGGGCTCCTGCCCCTTCAGGGTGAAGAACTGGACAACTCACCAGGAAAGCAGCGTAACTCAAGTAGTAGTGGGAGAAAGAGGATGAGTATCAAACATGGCCTTGAGACTAATTACACCATCAGGGACTGTTGCTTATTCCTCTAACACTCCTGTATTTAATCTTTTGCAGAACTCCATACAAAGCAAACTACTAGCAGACGTGGGCAATAAAGACTGTGGAGTATATCAGGTATCTCATGCCCTAAATTTAAGATTCATAGCTACCAACTGAGCCAAGATGACATCTGATAATTGCACCAACTATCTCTTGCTTTCTATCCTGAGGCTTCTTTGCAATGCAAACGTGGAAGTATAATAGAGTGAACCCTCCCTGGGGCAACCATAGAGCAATGGGGGATGAGATCATGCCTTTTTCCCCCTGGGGAAATAATTCTGAATTTTGACCCCTCAGAAGCTCTTCAGTAGTAGGAGACCCCATTGCCTATAAAGAAAACCATTTTGGGCCAGCCCATGGTGTGTTGGTTAGGGTGGCTGGATTTCACCTGGTTGACTGTGTGTTTGAGTCCTGGATTTGGTGGCTTGAAAAACACACTGTGTGTGTGTGTGTGTGTGTGTGTGTGTGTGTGCTAAAAATCTCAAAAGGAGGGAGAAATAGAGGGGAAGAGTTGTAGCATAATCATTCTCCATGGGGGTGGAATAGTGATTTCTCACTTTCCTTCTCTTTCTCTCTCCAAGTGCATGTGTGCTCTGGTAAAAGAAAGAAATAAAAAAGAAAGAAGAGAAACATAACTAGATCAAATAAGTAACTATGCATTGATATTTCTCCTTATCTTGGTTTACTCCTGTCTCCTACTCCCAACTCTTTTTCTATGGGATTACATCTCAAAATAAGTGAATGTAAGGAAGTCCCTTTTTATGTTTTTCTTTTTAGGGGACTCAAGCAAAGACAACAAAGTAAGGTAGAGACCCAAACATGATCCTATAAGGATTTTCAGAGAAAATAACATGAGTTACATCTTAAAGTTTCACCTAAAAAATTGTCCAGATGGACCTGAAATAAGAGTGTTTTAGCTAGAGGTTACTGTTTGGATTAAAGTGAAGAGACAGGAAAAGTCTTGAATTTTAACTGTTTCCCAATGGAAGGAGAAACAGAGTTATGTACTTGAGGTGGCTGGAGATGCTGGAGAGGGGAAGAGTCAGATATAGATTATTTTTTAATTTGCTTCAGGTGTGTGCACTTGCCTAGAAAGAGAGAGAGAGAGAGAAAGTGATAATGTACCTCCCAGGGGAATGGCCACACTGCAATCCTTTCTCCTCCTTTCTCCCCTCAGGAGATGCACACATGCCTGGCATTTTTCTCAAACTGCTGGGTTCAAGACTTGAACTGTGTAGTCAGTTAAGTAGGACCCAGCTCACGTAACCACCACACCACAGGCTGGCCTGAAAGCATTTAAAAAATATACCTAAACCTTTTTTATGGTCACTGAACTTTGAATTTTATATAATTTCCCTATGTCAAAAAATTATTATGCTTTTGAATTTTTTCAACTACTTAAAAAGGTAAAACCCGTAGCTCACAGGCTACACAAAAACAAGCAATGGGCCAAATTTGGCCCAGAAGACATTGTTTGCTAATCCCTTGTATAAGCTATTCATGGTGGTCTCATTTCCTTTGCCAAAGATTAATTTTAGCATTGGATATGTAGTTGAATGCTGAACAATGTGACCTGCAAATATTCCTCTATTCAAAGAAGAGGCACATGAGGAGGAACAGTCCTTTTTTTTTTGCTTGTGGTTGCTGCTGTGTGATGAATAGTACCTAGAGCTGTTGCAGCCATGTTGGGAACATGGTTTCTCACCTTCATCTAGGAGTAGCAGAACAGAGGCAGGACTCTGATTGCTGACATTACTGAGCTGTTGAGCTGATCTTGAAAATACTTGAATCTTCATGACATTGCTAAAATGGTGAATTGAACTGACTCAGCACCTCTTGTTCTAAAAAGTAATAAAGGTCCTTTCATGTAAGGTGCTTTTAGTCAAGTCTTTCGTTACTTAAGACCAAAAATGTACTGATATACAAGGATCCAGGAGGGTACTAAGTAAGTCACGAAATAGAGTAAAATAAAGCTATAAATGCTGCCACAGTAAGATATCTAAGATAAGTTCTTTCTTTTTTTCTTTTTTTGGAGAGGTTTTCGCTATAGGGCGTGTGCGCTTGCCAGAAAGACAGAGACAGAGAGACAGAAAGCAAGAAATTACACTCCAGGGGGGATGGCTATGCCACAATCTCTTCTCCTCCATTCTCCTCTCGGGATCTTGGGCACACACGCACATGTGCCCAGCATGAGTTTAAGCCACCGGGTCCGGGACTCGAACCATGGTTGACTACATGGGAGTCCAGCAACATAGCCAATACACTAACTGCAGGTCCCCCCTAAGATAAATTCTTAAGTGAAAGAAAGCCAAATGTGAAATAGCACAGTTAAGATAATCACGTTTTAAAGATATTTGAAGATTTGGGGGGGAAGAGTATGAGTAACCCTGATCAACTCTAGGAAATGTTGGGATGAGTGAGAAGAAAAAGAGAGTTAGTTTCAACTGTATGTCTTAACTTATTACTTAAAAAGTTAAAAGTAGGCGTAATTATTACTTCTAGAATTAAAGAACTAATTTTTAAAATAATTATTTAATTTATTATTATTATTGTTTTAATTTGCTACAGGCACATGCACTTACCAGAGAGAGAGAGAGAAAGTGAGAAAGCAAGACACCAGGTTCAGGACACGAATTGCAATCTGCCATATAGTAATCCAACACCTCAAGCACTACACCACCTGCCGGGCCCCTTAAAGAACTGATTCTTCAAAAAATCAAAAAGATATAGGAAAAAAATGGTTGATTTTTTTTAGGTGGGCAGGTGTTCTGAATATGATTCTGCGGGAATTTAAGGGTGTGGCAACTCAGTGCTGATGCCCAAAATGGACTATGGCCCTAAATTCAGATCACATATTTGTATATTTATTTTTTTATTTTAATGTGGTATCTTTAGCCATGCCACCTTTTCTCTGAGTGAAGCTTAGAAAGGTATAATCTAGAATAAAGGAGTGAAGAGTACCAGATACTGCAGCTACAGCAGTTTAGCTCCCCTTATCTGAGAAACAGAATATCTCATGGCCTGCCTTTGGGTGCTAGTACTAGGTCTCGTCTCATTTACCAAGCACATTAATGATTTAAAAGTGGGAAAAAAGGTTTTAATTGACGGAAGTCCCTCCTTCGGTTTCACTAGTATGACTTAACCTGTCTGGAAATGATTTAGGTAAGAACGAGAAAGAGAATATTAAGAGGACTGAGGAAAAATAAGACTACAATGTGAAGGATTGAGGATAGAAATCAGGAAAATTTTCTGATAATAAAAACTGTCACAGACAAAACAGAGTAAAGGTTAATTGCAGAGATTGTGGACTTTTCATTATAATTTAAAAGGAAATTATTAGGGATAGCTCTGTAGCCTAGTGGTTAAGAGAGCCAAATTCCATATGGCTGACTGCTCTCTGAATTCTGGCCATGGTTGCTTGAAAAACATGCCAAGCGTGTGTGTGAGCACACCATGCCCCACATTCCTACTGGATGGAGAAAGGTGAAAAATAGATTACAAAATGACCACACTTCACGGAGGGTGCTTTCTCTACCCTCCCTCAACGTCTGGCAGTTAAAAATAAATTAAAAAAAATTATTTGTATCTAGATGGTATTATTACTATTAGAGTCACAGAGATCAGAGAAAGTTTTGGGGACCAGATGGTGGTGCAGGAGTGAACCATGATTCTCTGTGAGGCAGTTGCAGAAAGTTTGCCTGGGATCTGGGGCTGGTGGAAGGCTGGGTGTAGATCTCAGGCTCAGGAGCCTCTTGGCCTATTGAGGGGACTTTCTCTCTATGCATTGATCTTGCTCATAAAAGAAAGAAACTTAAGAGAAAGAGAGAGAGAAACTTTGAAGTTTCTAAGCCCTTTATTTTACAGATGACAAAACTGAGGCTGAGAAATTAAATAAATGATAAAGATAATACAGTTAATTAGCTATAAAACCAGAACCCGATATTGTTTCTTTAAAAATATACATAAATTATTTATTTGCTATCGCGCACACCACTCACCAGAGAGAGAAAGTGAGAAAGCACTTCTACACCACATTTACTAAAGATTATTTTGTCTGAAAACAATAGGATAACCTAGATGATTTCCTGAAGTCCTTTTCTTTAAAAAAGTTTTTAAAAAGTTTATTTATATCTTCAACGAGTGTGCACGCATAAGATAGAGAAAGACAGAGAGACAATATCCCCAACAAGGTCTTGATTCTGTAATTCTCCCCCAGCTCTAGCCAGCCCTAGCTGATCTGTATATTCCCACCTGGCATAGAAATAGTCTTTTCTTTTTCTTTTTTAATTTCCAGAGGGCATGTACTCTCACCAGAGAGAGACAGAGAAACAGAAAGAGAGGAAGAAAGCACCCCTCCCCCCCCAGTGAAGTGTAGTCACACCATAATCCCTTCTCTTCCATTTCTTTCAGATTTAGGGGCCCACCCACACATGCACCCCGTATGTTTTCCAGTCCACCCTGTTCAGGATGCAAACCATACAATTAGTCATGGGATCCATCTCCCTTAAACGCTAGGCTACAGGGCTGGCCCCAGGGAAGTCTTTTTATTGATTAAATACAGTAGTCAAGAACTGAAACTATAACTTATCACAATCAGGAATTATTTTTTACCTGGGGCCCATGGATCATGCTTGGGATGTCCCTGAACTTTCTGATACTTATGTAAATTTGTGTGTATATATGTTTGGAAATCTTTAAGTCCCCAGTACCTTCCCATGATGAACCAATCTAACAATAAATATCCCAAAAGCTGAATTTGAGATCAATCTTAGAAAAATAAAATAACGGGGACCAGCAGGAGGCTGTCCAAGATCCGGAGAGAAGAATGGAGGAGAGGGGATTGTGACATGGCCATCTCCCTGGGGGGTGATTTCTCGCTTTCTGTCTCTCTGTCTTTCTCTGTCTTTCTCTGTCTGTCTGGCGAGCGCACATGCCCTATAGCAAAAACCTCTCCAAAAAAAAAAAAAAAAAAAAAAAAAAGAAAATGCTAGCAAGCACACAAAGACATAGCATTCTAAAACAAGTGGAGAAGTATAAATGAACTTACCTCCTAACTTTGCCCCCTTATCCAGCTACTCATCCCAAGTTGTACTGATAAACTATCTGATATCTGAGGATATCCCACCATGAGAATGAGAGAAAATTCTTGCCTAGATGGAGTGAACAGAAACTTAGCAAAGAGAGCAGAATCCAGGTTTTCTAATGCAGCCTGTATCTTGCTTGCTTAGTTAATACCTCTCAAGCCTATCTCTTCCCCACTGTTTTCATGAGGTACAGAAAAGTAAACAGAAGATGATAACAGAAACTAAGAGTGGAAACCAGACTAGACTCCAATTGGAGGAAAGAAAGTTAAAAAAAGTCACCCATGCTGTATAGCAAATGAAATGTTTGTTAGAGTCATCTAAACCTGAGCAAAAGAGGAGAAATGATACGACAACTATGCAAGCTTATTATAGCCAAAGAACTTATATAAATTTTCTCAGGTCACAGGAATTAAGATGATAGAACTGGGATTCAATCCCAGCTAGTCTGACTAGTCTGGAAAATCTTGATAGAAAATGTTTTCTTATCAAACTATCTCCTAAATGAGATAAAGCTATTGAGCCAACTACAGTTAGGTTGTCGTCTCTCAGTTTGACTTGTAAGTGTAAATAAGCCAATGAGAGAAGTGTCCTTGGTTCCTTTTGTAATAATCTTAGGGAAAATAAACTAACCAGGATATATCTCTCCAGAGATGAACTTGGACCTAGGGGAAAAGGTCAAGGACGGCAATGCCGGGGAACAGTCTGGAAGTGGCCCGGTCACTGTCTGTACTGTATGTCCATGCTATCCTAATGAAGCCCTGATAGGAAAGTTTGCTCTTTTTTATTAAAAAATTTATTAAATTTTAAAGAATTATTTTAACTCTATTATTATTATTATTATTATTATTCTCCAATTTGACCAGAGAGAAATGGAGAGAGAAAGGGAAAGTGAGAAAGCAAGCCATCAGGTCCAAGAATTGAACTTTGGTTCACCATGTGAGAGTCTAGTATCTTTAACCACCATGCCACCTGCTAGCCCCTATTTTTGCTATAGGGTTTGTGCATTTGCCAGAGAGATATAGAAGAGAGAGGGAAAGTGAGAAATCACCCCCTAGAGGGGATGGTCATGCTGTAATCCCTTCTACTTCATTATCCTCTCAGAACTTTGGGCATGAAGACACACACACACCTGATGTGGTTTTCCACCATTGGCTCCAGGACTCAAACCATGGTTAGCCATGTGGGAATCCAGTGCCTTAACCATCACACCACCGCCAGCCCAGCTGGTCCTAGCACCTTAACCATCATGCCACCTTTGGCCTTTTCTTTCTTTAAAGCAAGAAAAGTGTATTTTTTTCATCCAAGCATATATATAATCAACTAGCATATATCAGCCTTATGGCCTATTAGCTGTCATCTCCATGTTTGATTTTAGGAATTGTTGACACATCATTGTTTATAAACCACTTATTGTGTAGATGTCTGCAGACTCTCTGGTGCAGTCATGTGTAGCCATTATGTTAACTCCCTGTAAAGAGTTAACTCACCTGTAAAAGGAAGATAACAACAGCACCTATATCTTGGACATCATATTTAGACTAAAAATGCATATGAAGCACCTGACTAGCACACAAAATGTGTATCAGTAATGGTGCCTAGAAGTAATAGAATTCCTCTCCTTGGTTGCTATGGTTTACATATTCCCACAAAATCTATGTGTTAGGACTTGGTTGAATTGTAAAGGTATTAAGTGAAAATACAATTTCTCCATGGTGTCCTAGGGTGAGGTCTTTGGATGTGATAAGTTCATTAAACCAGAGTCCCTATTATTGAGTTCTAGTGGGTTTATAAGCAGAGATGATGAGACCAGCACACGAGAGAAACTTATAGATACAGACCACTCTCTGCTCTGCTTAAAGTTCTGTCTTCCATGATGTCTTTGGACTTTCTAGCCACCAAAATCATAAGTTTTACAAATAAACCTCTGTATTCTGTATAAATTATCTAGCTTCAGGTACTTCTGTCAGCAACCCAATAATGAACCAAGACAATGGTCCAAACAAAGATGTATTAGTGAAAGTACTGTTACTGTGCGTGATGGTAGGCATGCAGAGACTATCAGTAATCCTCGGGATGAAGGGACTCAGCGCAAGGAGAAGAGTATTACAAAACTGGAAGATCGCTGAAACTATAGAAAAGAGCCACCAAATAAGCATTATAGTCTTCTCATTTTTTCACAATATCTGTTTAGTTACATAGGTCAGCTCTATTCAGTGTCGGAGGGTGTGAAGGAATGAATAAGGAACCTTCCTTGAACTTGATAATTATGCATGCCAAATTCCACATATTTTCTTTAATTCTCCAGTTTGATTTTTCTACATCAATGATTCATATAGAGTATAAGTGAAAAAAATTTTTCCTCACTTCATTTAAAGTAGGATTCTAGAGTATCATTATGTGTGCTTGCTTTCTTTTATTAAAATAGCAACCCCTATGCCTCATCCCAGTTCTAAATAGTCAGTATTTTATGTAGTTCTAGAGTCTATGATTCCAATGAGACATAAACTGTGGAATGGCTTATAGGAAAAATTTACCATTAATAAGTTGAGTAGAACTCAAAGTGCTATGATTACAGAACTGTACTTTACTGGCCCAAATAATCTGAATGGAATCTTAAAAGGTGCCTCTGACTACATTGTGGTTACTGATTCTGATATTGACAGAGAATAAATATTTAATACATAATACTGTTTGTATTGTTAAATGTTAGAATAAGGCATAAGTTGTAGTATGCAAAATCAGCCTACAAAAGTCAGTTGTGTTTATATACACTAACTACTGACTAAAAAGAAATGAAGAAATCAATTCCATGTACAGTAGCATCAAAAAGAATAGAATGGCCAAGCCTTGTAGTGCAGTAGGCAGCAAAGTGAGCTTCAGTGCTGAAAGTCATATGGCTGAACGGGTTAGCCTGAGAACACAGGTGCCTGTGTGCATGTCCAAGATCCTGACAAGTTGGAGGGCAAGAGAAGAGAGATCATGGTTGAGACTGGCAGGGAGAGTGATGGTTGGACATGCTGGACTCCCACATGGCCGACTGCAGGTGGTTCGAGTCCTGTACCTGGTGGCTTCCTTTCTCACTTTTTCTCTCTCTCTGTACCCCCTCTATGGTCAAATTAAAATAAATCAATAAATCAATAAAGTTCAATAAAGTAATTCTTTAAAATAAAAGAAGAGGGATCATGGTATGATGAGACTCCATTACGGAACTTTTTTCTCTCTCTATCTCTCTCACATATATGCTCATACATTCGATCATGAGTAAAATAAATAAAACTTAAAAAAAAAATTGGGCTGGCCCTGTGGCACAGTAGTTATGTACTGTGCTTTGGGATCCATATCCTCTATGTCTGACTGTGGTTTGAATCTTGACCCTGCAGGCTTGAAAGACAAGCTAGACTCATTTGAGTACATGCCCTGAATCCTAACAGGAGGAAGAAATGGAGAAAGGGGATTGTGGCATGGTCACACCCTTGGGAGGTGTTTTCTTTTTCTCTCGTGAGTGCACATGTCCTTTCACAATTAATAAAAAAAGGAATAATTAGGATTACATTTAACCAAGGAGGTGAAAAACTTGTTTGTTAAAAACTACATATCATTGTTGAAAGACATTGAAGAAGACATACATGAGTGGAAAGACATCCTGTGCTCATATATTGGAAGAATACTGCTAAAATGGCCATAGTACTGAAACTCATGTACCGATTCAAAAATCCTACCGGTTAGGACCAGCAGTTAGCATAATGGCTATGTCGCTGGACTCCCACGTAGTCGATCGCGGTTCGAGTCCCGGACCGGTGGCTTAAACTCATGCCGGGCGCGTGTGCGTGCGTGCCCAAGATCCCGAGAGGAGAATGGAGGAGAAGGGATTGAGGCATGGCCATCCCCCCTGGGGGGTGATTTCTCGCTTTCTATCTCTCTGTCTCTTTCTGTCTGTCTGGCGAGCGCACGCACCCTATAGCAAAAACCTCTCAAAAAAAAAAAAAAATCCTACCAGCACATTTTTACAGAAACAGAAAAAAAATCTTAAAATTCATATGGGATCCCAAAAGATTTTGATTAAACAAAACAATCTTGAGAAATAACAAAGCTGGAAGCATCAGACTTCCTGATTTTAAGATATATTATGAAGCTATAGTAATTAAAACAATATGGTACAGGCATAAAGAAAGACAAATAGACCAATGTAGCAGAATAGAGAGCCCCAAAATAAACCCACTTCTATATGATCAACTTATCCTTGATAAGGGTGCTAAGGATACATAAAGGGAAAAGGACCGTTTCTTTAACAAATAGTACTCAGAAAAGTGGATATTCACATGCCAAAAAACAAACAAAACAAAAACCCCTAAAACTGGACACTGTCTTCCCCAATACACAAAAATCAACTCAAAATAGATTACGGGCTGAAACATAAGACCTGGCATTTTAAAACTCCTACAAGAAAACATAGGTGAAAAGGTTCATGACACTGGACTTGGTAATGATTTCATGGATACTGCATAAACAACAAAAATAAAATTAGACAAGCAAGATTATATCAAACTAAAAAAAGCATCTGCACAGCAAAGGAAAGAGTCAAAAAAGTGAAAATCCAATCTACAGAATGGGAGAAAATATTCACATATCATACATCTGATAAAGTGTTAATATCCAAAATATAAAATGAACTCCTAAATTCAATTGAAAAATAGCCTCTAGATAACCTGATTTTAAAATGGGCAAAGGATGTAAGTAGACATTTCTCCAAAGAAGCATACCAAAGACAACAGATATATGAGAAAATGTTCAACTAGTCACCAGGGAAATGCAAATCTAAACCACAAGATATTATCTCATGCCTGTTAGCATGACTAGTATTTAAAAAAAAAACCAAAAAACAAAAGATAAGAGATGTTGGTAAAGGTGTGGAAATATTGGAGCCTTTGCACATTGTTGTAGGTAATTCAAAATGGTGTGTTGCTATGAAAAATAGTATAGTGGTTCCTCAGAAGATTAAAACAAAACTACCATATGGGGCTGACAGGTGGTGTGGTGGTTAAGGGTGCTGGACTCCCACATGGTTAACCACAATTCAAGTCCTGGACCTGGAGACTTGCTTTCTCATTTTTTTTTTCTCTCTCTCTCTCTCTTCTATCTCTCTCTCTTTCTCTGTCCCTTTCTGGTCAAATTAAAATAAATAAAGTTAAATAAAATAACTATTTATAAAAAGCCCAAAACTACCTTTTTATCACCAATCCCCTTTTCTGGATAGTCAAAAGAACTGAAATCAGGATCTGGATGAGATAACATGCGCTCCCATGTTCATCACAACATTATTCACAGTAGCCAAGGTATGGAAACAACCTGAGTGTCCACTGACAGGTGAACAAAGACAAAGTGACATATGCATGTGAAAGCCTGCCATATCTGAGAACAAGGATGAAACCGAAGGCTCTTATGTTAAGTGAAATAAGACAGTCATGGAAGGACAGATACTGCACAATTCCACTTGCACAAGGTATCTGAAAATAGTCAAACTGAAAAAGAGAGAATAGAATGGTGGTTGCCAGGGACCAGGTTTGGGGGGAAGACAGGGAGGAGTTATTTAACAGGTAAAAAGTTCTGCGTATGTAAAATGAGTAAGTTCTAGAGATAGGCTGAACAAAATTGTGTCTATGGTTAAAAAAATACTGTATGATGCATGAAAAGGTAGGTCTCATGTTAAATATTTTTACTACAATGAAAATTTAAAATGGAGCAAATAACAATTTGTTGAGGGTAATTACAAAAGAAGAAATATGGAGTAGAGGTAAGTACAGTGGATGGAGAAAATTCAGGAGGCTTCCAGACATGATTCTGTTATTACCTATTTCAGTGACTTTAAGAGGATTTCTTCAGTTTTCCAACCATGATTTTCCCACTTGTGAAATGACGGAGTTGAACTAGAACTGGATAATCTCTAATGCTGTCTTTAGCTCCAGTAGTCTCTAAGTTACATATGAAACCGTATTTATACAACAGTGCCCTATTCCTTCCAATCTGTCTGCTTCTAAGTACATTTCACAATTCTTCTCTAACAAGGTCTTGCCCCTGGTTTCTTTCTTCAGGTCTTCATTTAATGACTATCTCAGTTGTAGTAAGTAAGGCAAACAGACTGTGGTGGAGTTGTTTCAGCTTTTCTCAGTTACTTTTTGTATTTTCTGTATAAGTTGCAGAATTCTCAGAAGTCACAAATAAAAATGTCTACAGCAGCCAGGCAGGCAATGAAAACAGGTAAAGCAGGCCATAGGTCTAGTAAAGTGAGCAAGAAGACCCATCTCATATTTTCAGATGAACTAGGAATCTAGATTCTATAGTGAAATTTCCCAAATTATTGAATTTTTGGTATCTAATTCAAATATATTTTGAACACTACCATGTAACCCAAATGAAGCATGGCTGCATTTGGCTCTCGATCTTTCCATTTATGACCTCTATAAACCCAGGATCACTGGGAAGGTTAAACATCTCTGTTTTATGAATACTGCTTATACACCTGCACCAACACTTCTGCTACATGGGCACCCAGAAAACGTTTTATCCTTTTCTCTGTGTCTAGTTTCTTTGCTCTTTCACTTCATTCAACACTTTCTTTTTGCCACATCTCAACTTTCTCACTCAGTTTTCTTTACTCTCATTTTGGTTCTATTCTTGGTAAACTCATGATGTAAGGGTAAGAAAGGGGCAAGATGAAAATTTAAATATTGAAGTGAAAATAACTTCTAAGTGTTAACATGTGTCTGAAAGCAATCTGGTGCTCCAAAGGCAGAAACTAAATTCTACCTGGTTTTGCGCAATGATTCCTGGTTTGGGCCAGGACTATTAGAAGAATGAAAATCAGCTTGAACTGAGCAGAATAAAAGCAGCTGTGCTGGGAGGACAGAGAAAACCGTCTTTCCCCCACTGCCATGTAGCGTCTATACAATGCCATATTCACCCCATTTAGTGGTTACTATTCTTAACCTATGAGTCCAGGTCCACTTGACTATTTTCATTTCTAACTAGGAGTACGCACTTACTAAACTTGCCCTAGCCTCATAAAAGCATCCAGTCTCTCCTCAATCCCTGCTTTTCTTCATACTGCCTCACAACAGCATGCAATCCAGAACTGATCCCCACTCTCCCTAGACTTCCCTAGACCTCCTCGGACTCCTTTGGCGGGAAACTAAAGCTCTCAAAAGAGGCTTCCTCCTTCCTTTGTCAGCCGTATCCCACATTTCCTCCTGATTTTCAAGTAAGTCTGATATGGAACTACACGCTTCTTCCTGGTGGTCTTTGGCTAATTGGGCTTTAACAGGAGACAAGTAGTAATAGACCTTCCTTTGAGCTGTGTAGAATTACAGTGCGTAATAGCTAAACACAGACAAATGCTTTCTTAAAATTGTCCCACCAGCCAACTGTTTCAAGGAAGTAACCCCACTTCCCCTTACAGCCCTAACATACCCTTTTACAAATGACTTTAGTCATTTTATCGGGTTCGCATTTCAGCGACTTCAGTTTGAATACTTTAGTTCTGAATTCCTGGGTTACATTAATGTGTAGTAGATGGGTATGTGTGGGCTTGGAACGTGTACATCTTCATGTAGTACTAATTCAAGACCAAGGAGACCGGCTGGGACCGTGAGAAAAGGGCTTCTCTAGGAGGGAGCCCCAAGTCGAATCCCTATTTTTCCAGGCGTCGGGAGGCACAGGTTACTGGGTGACCTTTGTGAGTGTGGAGGGAAAGGGTGCTTCTTTCGTTTTCAGGAGCGATGCATATCTGGACTTAAGCCTAAGAGCCCCAAACCGTCTTTCTGGATCCGGGCGACAGCTCCGCCGGGTCTCTGAAGAGGGGTCCCGAGGCGGGAGAGCATGGCGCGTGGGCGGGGGCCACCCCCGCTGCCCGCGGTGCCAGATCTCGGCCGCGCGGCCTGGGAGCCGGGTCTTCGCTCCGGCGGCCGGGTTAACGCCCAGCCTCCCCGCTGCCGGCTCTGGGCGGCCAGCGGCGCACATCTGCCTCGGGTCCGGGACCCGCCCTCCCGCCGCGGCGCCCACGCCCAGAGCCCGCCCGCCTGCCCCGGCGCAGTGCAGCAGAGCGCGCTCCCGTGCGGGTCGGCCGGCGCTGACGCGCACGCGCGCAGGGCCCGCGCCCTCCGAGAGGGGAGGGGGCAGGGGGCGTCACGGGGGCAGGGGAAGGAGGAGGAGGCCGCCGCGTCGCCTCCGGCGGGGCTCGCGCTCGCCGTCCCGCTCGCCCTCCGCCTCGCCCGAGCCCCGCGAGGGTGAAACGCTTTCTCCCAGAATGCAGCGGGAGGAGGGATTTAACACCAAGATGGCGGACGGCCCGGACGAGTACGATACCGAAGCGGGCTGCGTGCCCCTTCTGCATCCAGAGGTGAGGGAGGGCGCCGAGTGCATTCGTCTGCCCGCAGCCCCCGGCCCTTCTCCTCCTGGGCTGGCCGAGGGCGGCGGCCCAGGCGCGTGGGGCAGTGGGACGTGCCGAAGTTGGGGAGGGCGGGGAGGCGAATCCAGGCCCGAGCGCCGCTGCGAGCGGATAACGGGGGAGGAGATAGCGGGGCGGGCCCGGCCGGGGCGGGCTTAGGGACGCAGTCCCTGGCTGTGCCTGGAGGACAGAGGTGGAGGTGTCGACCGTGCTGCTCTGTCGCCGCGCCGCCTGCGGTCGCAGAGTCGGCGGGGGCCTGGTGCTGGTCTGGAGCCGCAGCTTAAGCCCCTGGTCTTGCTCCAAGCCTCCGGGGGCGAGGAGGAAGCGGGTCTGTTTTTGATTCCTTTCCTTTTCCTTCTCCAGGGTGAAATACTGTAGCAGTTTCTTTTATTTAGCTAAGGGCGGACAGTTTCTTGGGCAAAGTGATGTCCTTCTAGATTATGCCAAAGGCAGCGCCTAGGGGCACCTTGTGTCGGTTGTCCTTATTTGAGCATTTGTCCTTAAGGAATGAAAAAGAGAGCCCAAAACTTTTTGGAATAGACCCACGCTCAATTAGCTTGCCAGAGTACTGTAGCATCTTTTTGGGAACCAGGGAGGGCAGTGCAACACGTATCCCATCACATGAGGAGCTTCCCATGTAAGTAAACAGTGCTGGTCCCCAGGCTCAGTCACATTCTGTACTTGTTTATCTCTTAATTTGTAGCTGAGCTAGTGCTGGTTAAGGCTGGGAAGCAATGCCTGATGCATACTGGTTTTTAATGATCCCCATTGATGTGTCGATGGGGCGGCAGCACAGCTTCCTTAAGAAGTTGGGTAGTTTTTCTGAGGTCTAGGGATGAAGACAATCAGTGTGTTGTAAGGTGAACAAACATGGATATCGCTACCTGGTTACTTTGCATTAGAATGGTTCTATTTATTTCTGGATTTTGTCTTGTAACATGCTTTTAAAAAAAAAAATTAATGATCCTCCCCCCCTCATGTTACATGTTCATAGTCAATCAACTTCTCATTCATCACTTTGGTTTAACAAAAATGGATGGGACAGTTCCTTAAGAATAGATGCCTGGGCCCATATCAACCCCAGAGGCTACTTTAGATTTCTGACGAACAGAACTATACAGTAAGATGAACAGTTTTTTAATTAAAGTAACCACTTCCATAACTGGCGTTGAAGACGCTAAGTGGTTCACACTTAGTCCCTACAATTATGTCAAGAAATAGAATGCAATAGTTTTAAAAGGATGCTTTGAAAATGTTACTAAGGACTATTTCTATTGTTCGGTTTCTGTGAAAGTATTTCAAATACTTCAAGTGTTTATTCTGTGTATTCAAACATACTATCTTTTTAAACCTTTGCTTTGTTAAATGGTAATTATTTGCTACTTCAAGAGTAATTGTAACTAGTAACCAATCCAGAGATTACATAGTATATAGCATGGCTAGCAGGTTGGAAGTTTGGGACTTGAAGTTGCCAGTTAATAGTTATGATATTTCTGCAGTGTTTACTTCCTCAATATCGAAAATGGGAATTGAAGTAGCTTACGTATGCCATTCCCTTTTACCTAAGTGTAAAAGTAATGAGTAATCTCTGGATTGGTTACTAGTTACAATTACTCTTGAGGTAGCAAATAATTACCATTTAACAAAGCAAAGGTTTAAAAAGATAGTATGTTTGAATACACAGAATAAGGTCTGATTAGTCTAAATGTTTTGCATCTTAAGCTTGTAACCGCATTGGCTGAGGTCTTTTTGCATTTTTTTCCTTGTGGTGGTTGTATGTACCTGAATGCAGACTTGATACCATTCTGTTGTTTTCTAGCAGTCTACTACTTTAACATCTAGCTTTATCATTTATAATAATGGGATGATATAATAATCCTTAAGTAATAGGCTATTGTGCAGATTAAATGAGATCATGTATTTTTGTTATGAAAATAAGCGGTGTTTTCAGTCTCAGGAAGAAACCTATTCTCTGTCTTGATGAGAAATAAAATAATAAATAGTACTTTCAGTCTTTTTTTTTTTGGAAAGGACATAGAATTTTTGGGTCAGACAGACTTGGATTCCAATTCTGAATCTTCAGTAACTGGTAAAGTGATAAGTACTTAATTTCTTTCTTTATTAATGATAGACTGTGTGCACACACACCTGAGCATGAGAGAGAGACAGAGACAGAGACAGAGACACGTACCCTCCACAGGGTCTAGTCACATCTTGATCTCCTTCCTTTAGTCCTCCAGCCTCAGATTTTGGGTACTCACCCATGTTCCTTTCACGTTTCAGGCTGACTGGTTGCTCTGTGGGATTCAGTTTCTCTTGACCAGCACATTACCTCTGTGTCATGGAGTTGGCCTTGACAAATACTTTATTTAAGCCTCAGTTCTTCAAAAAAAATGGCATGTCTCCTTTACTGGACTGTAAGGGATTATAGGTGGGACTCTATGTTGAGGTTCAAGAACTGGCACATTGTAGGTGCTCAGTTAATGTTATTTCTTTTTCTTGTACTAGAAGAAGAAAGGAAATGCTACACATTTATTTGGCTTGGGTGAAGGCAGCTGGATTCTACATGGCTGACCATGCAGGTTAGCAAGTCAGTTGAGAACACACTGGTGTGTGTGTGTGCGTGCTCCAGTTCCAACAGGATGGAGAGATGGAGAAGGAATTGTGGCATCACCTTGCCCCATGGAGGATGTGTTCTCTTTCTCTGTCTCTGCCTGAGAAGTGCACATGCCCTCAGTCAAATTACAAAAAAAAAAAAAAAAAAAAAAAAAAGGAAAGAAATTAATGTACATTTTAATTTAGTGAGGTAGTATCTTGCAGTAACAAATTTTATATGTTTGCTAGAGGTGTTTGTGCTGGGAGAGAGGTGGAGTCATGCTGCAGTCTCTTCTCCATTCTGTTGAGATTTTTGGGAAACACACACACACGTATACACACACTTCTGGAGGACTTTTCAAACTGCCAGAGCCAGGATTCCAATCTCTGTTATCTTTAACCACTAGGATACAGGGTGAGATCACATTTTATTTTACTTATTTTCAGGTTCAACACTTACAAAATGAAGTTCTTAGTAAATAGTTTGTTGAACAGATGAAGTTATGTTACTAGACAAGATAAAGAAATTAGCTGAAAATGTCCTGCTAGTATGCAAACATCTCACAACTGAAACATAGAAACCTTAGAGAATTGTGCAATTATATAAACAAAGAACCCTTTTTTTTAAAAAAAAAAAAAAGTTTTATTTATTATTGTTGTTGTTTTAAGTTTGACCAGAGCAGGACCAGCAGTTGGCATAATGGCTATGTAGCTGGACTCCCACATAGTCAACCACGGTGTGAGTCCCGAACCCAGTGGCTTAAACTTACGTCAGATGCATGTGCATGTGTGCCCAAGATCCCGAGAGGAGAATGGAGGAGAAGGGATTGCAGCGTGGCCATCCCCCCGGGTTGTTTTTTCTCACGTTCTGTCTCTCTGTCTCTGTCTTTCTGGTGAGTGTACATGCCCTATAGCAAAAACTTCTCATAACTAAGTAAGTAAGTAACTAACTAACTAACTAACTAACTTGAGTGTTTGTTCTAGGTATATAACACTGTGTCAGGTTGTATGGTTGGTTATATGAGCTAAAATAAAGTAAAAAGGTTAGCCAATGTTTTCTAGAGGGTAAAAGGTAATGATCGAGTTGGGAAGATATACACCCCTGAAACACTTGACCAAATAAGTGCTCAAGTCTGTAATACAGCCTGTAAGGGTATCAAATTCCTGTCATTTAGTTAGACTGGTTCAAAGAAAGACTCCAGTAGAGAGACAGAGCCTATGTTGGTCTACAAGTCCAGCAGACTTGCTATCACTAGACTTGCTATCGCCAGTCTTCTCTTTCACTTACTGGAATATCCTTAATAAGTCATCTCAGTTCTTTCATAGAACTGCCAGAGTATTGTAGGGGCTGGCTCTCTGTTTTAGAAAGCTCTGACTCAGAGCTTTGAACTAGATTGCCTAGATTATCTATGGCTTTCATCTCTTGTTTTCTTCCTTTTTTTTCTCAATTTCAAAGCTCTGTTATTGCTTTTTTTCTAGTTCCCCTTGCTTTATTTAATAGTAACTTATTTTACATTTATTCATTTTTGTGTATCTTTTTTTTGTTTGAACATTAAACCAAAATATTCCTACATTTATATTCTCTCCACAGATTTAGTAAAATCTACTTTTTTTTTGGAGAGGTTTTTGCTATAGGGTGTGTGTGCTCGCCAGACATACAGAGAAACACAGAGAGATAGAAAGCGAGAAATCACCCCCGAGAGGGGATGGCCACGCCTCAATCCCTTCTCCTCCATTCTCCTCTCAGGATCTTGGGCATGCATGCACACGTGCCAGGCATGAGTTTTAAGCCACCAGTCCGGGACGCGAACCGCGGTCGACTACATGGGAGTCCAGCGACATAGCCATTATGCTAACTGCTGGTCCTGAGTAAAATCTACTTTTTTTTTTTTTTTTTTTTTTTTTTTTTTGCTTTTTGCTTTTTTCCCCTTTTTTTATGTTTTGCTATAGGGTGTTTCTCTTTTCCCTGGAGAGAAACAGAGAGGGGGGAAGTGAAAAATCATTCCTCCGGGGGGTGGCCACATTGCAACCCTTCTGCATCCTACTCTTGAGAGTTAAGGCACACATGTCCATGCATCCAGTATGATTTTTAAGCTGCTGGGTCCAGGACTTGAACCGTACAGTCAGCCATGTGGGATCCAGCTGCCTTCACCATCACGCCCCCTACTGGCCTGAAGCTTTTTTAGTGAAAATGAATTTGCCTTTCTCCTTTAGTATCTTTTGCCCTGTTATGTATTTATGGAGATGTATTTGTATACATATATAAATTAACTCACTTTCTTTCAGAAAGTAGAAAAAATTACTTTGAAAGGTTTTTTTTTTGATAGGTTACTGCCAACTCTTTCTGTTCAAAGTCTTTCTGTAGTCTTTAGGATCCAATTTCTTTTTTTTTTTTTTTAATTTGAAAAATGCTATAGGTAATATAATTGTAATTTAGGTTCTAAAATACTGGATCTTAAGGATTGTAACGACTGAGTCAATACATAAATATAAAATTAAAATATCATTGATTTGTAACCTTATGGATTGTGGCAAAGCCTAAGTTGAACATTATGTATAGAACCAAAAACTTGTATTTGGTTTTAAGAAATAGCATTTTCTGGTCCAGCTGGTGGTGTGGTGGTTAAGGCTTTGGATCCTAACATGGCTGAATCTGTAGTTCAAGTCCTGGATCTGGAGACTTGAAAACCATCCAGGGTACATGTGTGTGCACCCATAATCCTGAGAGGAGAATGAAGGAGAAGGGATTGAAGTGTGGCCATTCCCCCTGGGGAGTAATTTCTCACTTTCCCTCTCTCTCTGACTCCAGCAAGTCTACCCAATGGCAAATACCTGAAAAAAGAGAAATGCTGTTTTTCTGTTTTGACTTTGTTTTGTTTTGCTCTCCATTTTTATGTAGTTTGGGAAAATTATCTCGAAAGTGTGAAGGGTGTACTGTGGAGTGGCTTGATAAAAGATATGAGGTACAAAATGTGTGCAGTGGTGTTAGGATACTTGTATTCAAATCCCCGTTTTGCCATATATTAGCCATGTGACCTAGGGCAGTTTTTGAACTTTTATGTCCTAATTTTCCAAATGAAAATTAGAATTATAATGGGACCTACTTTATGCCGTTACTATACGGATTAAATGAATTAATCTTGTACTTGCTAATTTCTATGTCTGGCGCTCAATAAAACAATAACTGCTAACTGTTAATGTTGTGGTAAGAAATTAGTAATATATCAAATTGGTAAATTAAACAATAGCAGTATATGTATATTAGATATGGAAACAACTGGCTGAATGAGTGTAATAATTAATATTGGCTGTCTGGGGATTGACTTTTTTTTTTCTTTTGGGAGAGGTTTTTTGCTATAGGGCGCGTGCGCTCGCCCGACAGACAGAGAGAGACATAGAGACAGAAAGCGAGAAATCACCCCCCAAGGGGGATGGTCACGCCGCAATCCCTTCTCCTCCATTCTCCTCTCGGGATCGTGGGCACGCACACACACACGCCCGGCGTGAGTTGTAAGCCACCGGGTCCGAGACGCGAACCGCGGTCGACTACGTGGGAGTCCAGCGACATAGCCATTACGCTAACTGCTGGTTCCCGGGATTGACTTTTTATTATAAGCCTTTCTTTCAATGTTTGATTTTCTTAGAGATGTGTGCTTTTGATACGTGAAGTTTTTATTGAGCACCTAAGTATAATCTTAATCCTTTACTAGGTGACAAAGTAATTCAGCTTTGCCAGAAAAAAAACAAAAACAAACACAGAAACAAAATACACATAGTATAGTAAGAAAAAGTTCAATGTAATCCTTCAGATACCTCCAAACAGATGACAGTGAGCGTGTGTTTATATTTTTTTCATAATTTAAAACTGAATTATGATCCCTTTATCTAGAGAAGAGGTCCCCCAACCTCTAGGTAACAGATTAGTACCAGTCTGTGGCCTGTTAGGAACTGGGCCACATGGCAGAGGTGAATGGAGTGTGAGTGGGTGAAGCTTCATCTGTATTTATTCATGTAAGGTAATGGCTCCCGTCGCTCATCTGAGTTTCACCTCCCACCGTCAGTGGCAGCATTAGGTTCTCATTGGAGACCCCGGTGGAACCATCTATTGAATAGTTGCAGGAAAACAAACAGGGCTCCCACTGATTCTGCATTATGTTGAGTTGTATAATTATTTCATTATATGTTACAATGTAATAATAATAGAAATAATGTGTATAATTAGTGTAATGTGCTTGGAAAAAATGCCCCACCCTCCCATCTGTGGAAAAATTGTCTTCCATGAAACCGGTCCCTGGTGCCAAAAAGATTGTGGACCAGTGCTCTGGAGAGTGTCTTGATGATATATTAAGGTGGTCAGGGTTGAGCAGTTAGGTTATCTTAAAATGTAGTGCGCTTTTTAACAGAACCCCAAACAATTACATAATCCAAAAAGGATTTCTACTACCAATGTTATATAAAATTGACTTTTAAAGCACCATCTGATTGTAACAGTATTTTATGATTAGATTGTATTATAGCTGGAAAATTTTAGAGTAACATATTTGAAAATATTTGATATTTGGAATTTGAAAATCATGATTCAAAGTAATAATATATGAGAAGACTTCAAAAAGTTTGTGGAAAAATGGAGCTAAATACATTTATTTTGGTGCAAAAACTTTGAAATTCATGCATAGCTTTTACTTAATGCACATTTCTTATGAACTTTTGAAGACTCTGAAGTATTCATAAAATATAGAAATAAAATTTTTACCCAATAGAGTAATTATCCAGTCCTTGGATAATATCTTTTAAAAGAAAATATTGAAATAGAGCTATAAGCAGTTAATTTGAGAGACAGCAAAACTTTAGCCTTCTATGAAGGAGCTACTGTAAATAACTTAATATTCTGATTTATAGAGGTTTAAATAATACTTTTTGTTTCAATTCTTGTTGAAAGTTTGCCAGTTGAATTCTACTTTCTAGGGTATACTAAATGTAATAGAATCTTTATTTGATAAATCAGAATGTTATAGTATCTTCCGATCATTTTTCTGATCATCAGTGATACTGTGATGGTGCATGGATGATAGGGCTAAATGTGCCTAAAGCTCTTTTTGTATGTAATGTCAAATGGCTTGTATTTTTATCAGTCATTTTATTTTAGGGAAAGTCAAGTACTGATTGAGTTGTTTATTATACTATATCTTTGCTTAATCTTTCAGAATAATTTTCATCTTTTTTTCTTTTAGTTTGCTTTAGGGCACTTATACTTGCTGGGGATAGAGACAGAGACAGAGAAAGTGAGAAAGTGAGAAATCACTCCCCCAAGGGAGATGGCTATGCCATAGTCCCTTCTCCATTCTCCTTTCAGGATTTTGACTACTCATACATACACTCCTGGTGTGTTTTTCAAGCCAGTGAATCTGGGACTCCATCTGCACAGTCATCCATATGGGATATAGCTGCCTTAACCACCACACCACTGGCTGGCCACAAGAATAATTTTCTGATTACTGGCATTCATTAGTTTATGAAGAGCTTAATGAGGGATGAATAAAACTAGTGGTAACTAAAACTATCTTTATTTTCACAGAGAAGAATAAGTTTTTTTTTTGTTTGTTTTTTTTTTTTTTTTTTTTTTTTTTTTTTTAGGTGAAGACAGAAGTTAACTTGTGTTAGATGCAATGCCAGCAACCCTACTGTAATTTATTTGGGCAAAATGGGAATTTACTGTTTCAGATAACCCAAACTCAGGATGGCGGGGACAGTTGGACTCAAGGATGATTGGCGCCTGAGCTGAGCATGCCTCCACCCTCTGTTAACTTTCTTCCTCTTGTCCTTTCTGCCTAATTTTTTCCCCTAATGGAGAGCAGGTATTATATTACATGTGGGAACATGGAGGTATCAGCATTATTTTTCTTTTTTCTATACATTTCAAATTCCAACTAAGCATTAGAGAGGGACTGCATATCTTTCCTCATTCCACACTGGTGTAGTGCTTCTGGGGATAGCAGTTGAAATGAGGGAGAAACACTTTCCTTGGGAATAACAGCTGGGCAGGTAAAACTATTTTTGGTCTTTATGCTTTTATGTAACTATTTGGTTTGTTTCCAGCCTTCTAGATTTTTACATACTTTAAGAGATGTTGTAATTACATGGAACCAGTTACTCTTCAGAGTAAATGTTCTAATTGAGTTACTGAATAGCATTACTTTTTTATTTTTAAGAATTATTTATTTAGTTTTGTTATTATTATTTTTAAATTTTGCCATATGCTCACCAGAGAGAGAGAGAAAGTCAGAAAGCAAGCCTCCAGGTGCAGGACTCAAACTGTAGTCGACCACGTGGGAGTCCAGCGCTTTAACCACCACGCCACCTGCTGGCTCCTGTGAATAGCATTCTTTATGAATAATCTAGACCATGAATTGACAGACTTTTTTCTTTTATTAGAATTATTTATTTAGTTTTGTTTAGTATTATTTTTTAAAATTTGCTATAGGGCACATATGCTTATGATGGAGAGAGAGAGAGAGCGAGAGAGCGAGCGAGCAAGCAAGCAAGCTACCAGGTCTGAGATTTGAATTGTAGTGGAAGTCCAGTGCCTTAACCACCAAGCCACCTGTTAGCCCCAAATGGCAGGCATTTTCCGTACAGGGCCAGGTGGTGACTATTGAGTTGTCAGAAGTCCTGACTTTTTTCTGTTTTTCTGTGCAAAAATGGGCATGATTTTTCTGATAACCCAGTATTTCCAAGTTTGTGGTCCATATGCTCTCTGTAGCTATTACTTGATTCTACAGTGGAAGCAGCCATAAACAATATGGAAATAAATGGGCATGCTGTGTTCTATAAAATCAGGTGGGAGGGCCAGCGGGTGGCATGGTGGTTGAGGTACTGGACTTTCCACATGACTGATCATGGTTCAAGTCCCGGACTTGGTTGCTTGCTTTCTCACGCCCCCACCCCCTCCCCTCTGGTGAACTCATGTGAAAGAATAATAATAATGATAGTAAATTTTAAAAAATCAGGTGGTAGAGTAGATTTGGCCCTTGGGCCGTAGTTTGCCAACCCCTGGTCTAATCAATACATAGAAACTCCAAGAAATTTATGTAAAAATATATGATATTTCAACACAGTAAATTCCTTTAAGCACTGGTTGGAAGCAGATTTATGGGGAAGATAGGTTGGTGCAGTAAGAACATGTGTTTGTGTATAATAGTCTTTTGGGGAGCTTTGTCAGAATACACATGCATTCATACATGGTCTCTCAAAGTGTTTAATTCCATCTGGGTTTGTGGTATGCATATTTTGAAAAACTTCCTGAGGTGATTCTGAAAAACACTTCCACACTTTATCTCCCATTCTCTGAGATCCATTTGGTATGTGAGAATAGTTGTATTACAGGCAAGGGGAAGGAAGCTAATTTGGCATTTAATGTATGAGGCATTGTATGGAGTACTTCTGTTTTTGTATATGTGTGAAAGAGCAAGAGAGAGTTACTTTTGACTGGGCTTTACCATGTTCCACTTCTGTTCCAGTTTCCCAGTTAGCTTGGATTACAGGTGTATGCCGCCACACCCAGCCTGTTCAGGGTGATTTAGGTACTGAACCAGGCATTCTTTGTAGTTTTAGCCTTGTGCCGCAGTACCCTGCTGCTTATACCACAGTGACTGGGCCCCTGTTTTTTTTTTTTTTTTTAATTTTTGGCTATAGGGTGAGCCCTAGAGACAGAGAAAGAAAGACAGAGAGAGAGAGAGAGAGAGAGAGAGAGAGAGAGAAAAGTAAGAAATCATCCCCAAGGAGGATGTTATGCTGCAGTCTCTTCTCCATTTTCTTCTCAGGATTTTGGAAATGTACACACATGTGGCTGGTGTGTTCGCGAGGCCTCTGAGTCTGGGACTCAACAGCTCAGTCAGCCATGTGAGATCCAGCCACCCCAACCACCATGACTGCCCACCCCTGCCTTTTTTAAGTTTCTTTTTAAAATTGCCACTGTTGGGTGTGCGTGTGTGTGTGTGTGTGTGTGTGTGCGCATGTGAGTGTGTGTGCATGTGTGTGTGTGTGCATGGACCAGAGAGAGAGATAAGTCACTTTCTAGTGGAACGTGGTCATGCTACAGTTGCTTCTCCTGTCAGGATTTTGGGTTCACATGCACACTCACACTGTGTTTTTTCCAGCTGCGGCCAGGATTTGAACCACATTTGGCCATGTGGGAATCTGGCTCCTTTAACCACTAGGCTGCAGGTGTGGGCCTAGTTTGTTTATTTCTTATGCAAGTGATTCTGAAACTCCAACAGGGTCTTCATGCCACAGTCCTGCCCCCAGTCTCAGCCAGCCAGTATCGTGGGCATGCATGTGTGCCCTTGCTTGGTGTGCCCAAGGAGACCTCATGACATGAACTTTGGACTTTCCCACATGGCCTCAGCGTTGTGCATCATTGGAGTAACAACTGAGTGGCCATGGCCTGTCTCCTGAGTACTTTTAATATTATCTTCTCAAGTTGATGACAATAATGAAAACAATTGCTGACAGTTAAAAATGATATCTATAAGCTAGGGATTATCCTGAACAATTTTGCATATGTACTCTATAATTAATTCTCATAGATTTTTTATGCATACCTCTTTTATAAATGAGGAACTTTAGCTTGGAGAAGTTAAGTAACCTGCTAGTAACTAGTAGAATAGAAATTAAATACAGATTGTCCTGTTTTAAAGCACAGTACAATGTGATAGAGATGATATAGAGTTGATTGGATGTTATTTATGAGCCAGTAGCTAATGTGGTTGCAATTGGCCTCATTTATGCTTTGTTTTAATTTTTTAAATAGACTTGATATTTTAAGGACAGTTTAGGTTCTTACAAAATTGAGCAGAAAGTAGAGCTCCTATAAATCCCCTGCCCCTGTAGATGTTTCACACCAGCATAGTGCATTTGTTATAACTGATGGCCCTGCATTAACCCATTATCACTCAAAGGCCATTCTTTTTTGGAGAGGTTTTCGCTACAGGGCGCGTGCGCTCACCAGACAGACAGAGAGAGACATAGAGACAGAAAGCGAGAAATCACCCCCCAGGGTGGATGGTCACGCCGCAATCCCTTCTCCTCCATTCTCCTCTCGGGATCTTGGGCACGCACGCACACGTGCCCGGCGTGAGTTTTAAGCCACCGGGTCCGGGACGCGAACCGCTGTTGACTACGTGGGAGTCCAGCGACATAGCTATAACGCTAACTGCTGGTTCCCTGCCTGGCATGAGTTTTTTTTTTTTTTTTTTTTTTTGTTTTTGTTTTTTTTTTTTTTTTGAGAGGTTTTCGCTATAGGGCGCGTGTGCTCGCCAGACAGAGAGAGAGAGACAGACAGAAAGCGAGAAATCAACCCCCAGGGGGGATGGTCATGCCGCAATCCCTTCTCCTCCATTCTCCTCTCGGGATCTTGGGCACGCACGCACACGCACCTGGCGTGCCAGCGTGAGTTTTAAGCCGCCGGGTGATCTTGGGCACGCACGCACACGCACCTGGCGTGCCGGCGTGAGTTTTAAGCCACCGGGTCTGGGACGTGAACCGCCGTCCACTACGTGGGAGTCCAGCGACATAGCCATTACGCTAACTGCTGCTTCCCAAGGCCATTCTTTAAATAGGACTCATTCTTGCTGTTGTACATTCTGTCGTTATAACAGATGTATGATCTGTTGATCTCGTTACCCAGCATAGTTTCACTGCCCTAAAGGTCTTCTGTTCTCTCTGCCTCTTTATCTGTCCCTCCCTTGAGTAGCATCACTGCTCTTTTTACTGTTTTTATAATTTTGGCTTGTCTAGAACATCATTTAGTTTGAATAATATAATATGTTGCCTTTCAGATTGTCTTCTTTGACTTAGTAATATGCATTTAAGTTTCCTTCGTATCTTTTCATAATACGATAGCTCCTTTTTTTTTCTTGGTGGTGAATAATATTTCATTGTCTGCATATACCACAGTTTATTTATCCATTTACCTGTACTAAAGAACATCTTGTTGCTTCCAAGTTTGGCACTACTATTTTACCTAGTAGTTCTGTAAAAAGTGTATTATTGAACTTTTTGCAGATTGGAAAACAGATTCAGAGAGGTAAAGTAGTTTTATTCAGGTTTTAGCAGTAGACAGTTTGTTTTAGAACGTAGACTCTTTGTTCTCCAAAATACACATATATATGTGTATATATAAATTAACAGGTCAAAATCCTCAGCATGCCGCCATACCCAGCCTGTTTAGGGTGATCTGGATACTGCATGCAGGCATCCCTTGTAGTCACAGTCTCATATATACTCTGCTATGCAAATTAATTCTCATATTCTGCCATATGATAGGTCAAAACACAATTTATTATTTATTTTTTATAGTATAGTAGGAAAATTCCATTATAGTTACTATCAATTCTTCCTTGTTATTAAAGCAGTTAAGGCAAGTTTCATTTTTGGTAGTTATTCCAAGGCCACTTCTTTGAATAACTCTTTGATTTGAAATAAGAAAACTACATTTCCTTGAAAGTCTTCCTTTTCAAGATTTTACTTTATTCAGTGTATCCTTTCTCCTGCATAGTCTGAATTAATCGGGTAAAATGTACTTTCTTTAGTCCTTTGAAAGGCGGTGACTTTCATTGAAATAACTCTGGGTATAGATGGGTTTGGAGATAGGTATTCTCAGTATTAAATCTGTGGCACTAGCTGCTCAGAGGACAAATGGTACTAGTTTCACTTACAGGTGTCTCAGATTTAAATTTTTTTGCTCATTCTATTAACATTTAATTGTTTATAAATATCTCCTATAGATTTGTTGCTGGACCACATTCATCTACAAGTAGAGCTTTTTTCTTTTGAGGGGGTACTTCAGGGAGGATAATCTAGTTAATGTTGCCACATCTGGCAGTTGGGCACTGTGTGATATTGGACTGATTTGCCCAGATTTATAGACTGTGTCCATAATTGCAGAAAGTTCTGTTGGACAACACTGATCTGAATAGTTTTTTTTTTTTTTTTTTTTTTTTTTTTTAAAGGAACCAGCAGTTAGTGTAATGGCTATGTCCCATGTAGTTGACCGCAGTTCAAGTCCTGGACCTGGTGGCTTAAACTCATGCCTGGCATGGGTGTATGCGTGCCCAAGATCCTGAGAGGAGAATGGAGGAGAAGGGATTGCGGCATGGCCATCCTCCCTGGGGGGTGATTTCTTGCTTTCTATCTCTCTGTTTCTTTCTATCTTTCTGGCGAGTGCACGCGCTATAGTGAAAACCTCTCCAAAAAAAGGAAAACAAAACAAAGTAAACTTGGATGTCTACATGTATGGGGAGGGGAGATTAGGTTCAGGTGTGTATGTATCAGGTGAGAGACATGAGGAAATACAATCAAAATGCTTGAAACAAGGAATTTATTACTCACTGTTTCCTAGAGAGGTTAAGGGTGTTAGTCTGGGGCTAGGGATGAGGGGAGGTGTCTATGAAACTGTGCCTTTTTAAGTTCCATTGGTATTATCTCTTAGACTTGCCTTTGCGTGCGTGTGTGTAAGGGGCGAGGTTGAGAATTAGCTAGTTTAAAGTAAACACTTATGAAGAAGTGAACTTATTCATGTGACTCTGGGGTTGACCATTAGGTTTTATTGTGTTCAGCAACTGTGAAGTTATGTTGGGTTTTGGATCAGGTGATGAGGAACACGTGGGCTTTTCTGCAAACAGTCACACAAGGAAGGAGAGGTTTAACCAGGCCAAAGGTGATGAGGTACTACTGAGGTTCAGAAAACTTAGGTAAGGCCTAAAAATTGATTTTAAGGCGCAACTGTATTAAATAAATTTATGACTTCTTAATTTTAGTCCATTCTAACAGGTATGACATGGTAAATCATGGCCGTATTTATGTGCATTTCCCTGATGACTAATTATGTGAAATAGCTTCACGTGCTTATTTGCAGTTCATATGTCCTGCTTGATGAAATGTCTTCTTGCATCTATATTAGTCTACTTGGGCTGCTGTAACAAAATACCACAGATTGGATGGCTTAATTAATGGAAAATTTTTCTCCACAGTTATGTAGGCCGGAAATCCAGTCAAGGTGTTGGCAGGTTTGGTTTCTTCTGAGGTTTCTTTCCTTGGCTTGCAGATGGCTATTTTCTCACTGAATCCTCATGTGGCCTCTGTATATCCTAGTTTTCTCTTATACAAGAGGTCTTCAATAAGTTCATGGAAAATGTGTATTATGAAAAAACTATGCATAGATTCCCAAATATTTGCTTCAAAATAAATTCGTATTTTAATTCTATCTTCCCCATGAACTTTTGAAGTCAAGGTAGCAGTCAGATTTGATAGGGCCCACATGAATGCACATTGTGTGTGTGTGTGTGTGTGTGTGTGTGTGTGTGTGTGTCTGTGTCTGTCTCTCTGTCTCTCTGTGTCTTTAGGTCAATCTGAAATCTGAATTTAGGTCTCCATGCAGCTGCAGCAACATGCAACAGTGCCCTACTCCCTGAACTACTGCAGCTGGACCTACGCTTTTATTTTTAACATTTAAGCTTCATCAATTTTGAATTGATTTTTTATATAAAAGATGAGTAGTAGGATCAGGTAACTTTTTCAGATTGTTTGTTTTGTTTTGCATGTGGATGTCTTAACTGCTCCAGCACCAGTTTCTCCATTAAGTAATGTCTGCCTGGTAGAAAACAACCAGTTGAGCGTATGTTTGTGTTTTTATTTCCTAGTTTTCTGTTCTGTTTCACTGATCAGTGTTTCTCTCCCTCCACGTATACTGTTCAATTTTGATTATTGTAGCTATATAATAGATCTTGAATTTGGCTAGACTGCTTCTTCCCACTTAACTCATCATTTTCCAAATTATTTTAGCTGTTTTGTTTGCCATCCCATATTAATTTTAGAATAACCTTTTCTGTATCTACAACAAAAAATCTGGTTGGAAGTTTGATAAGAGCTGCATTAAACATATATTAATGAGGGTAGAATTAATATCTTTATTGTGGTAAGTCCTCCGATCCACAAATATGATATGTCTTTTTACTTATTTAGAGCCTTGGCTTCTTTCATCAGTGTTTTGTAGTTTTGAGCATAAAAGTACTGGCTACACTAATTTCTGTCCCCTTGGGCCCACTTAAGGATCTCTCTCCAGCAGTTCTCTTCCTGTATCATTACTTTTTGGCTCTACCAGATCACTTCTACTAGTGATCATTTCCTCCATCCTAAAACAAACAAAATCAAAACAAAAAAACTACCCTTTGAATCTACTTCCCGTCCACTCTTCCCTATTTCTTTGCTCTTTTTTGTAACAGAACTCCTGAGAAAAGTTTTCTGTGCTGTGCCTCAATTCCTTTTCTCTCATCCTTTTTAAGTCAGTTCCAGCCTGGCATGTGCCCCAGCCTTGTCGAAAGAAGTGACCTCTCTATTGCTGAATCCAGTGGTTAACTTGCAGTCCTCATCCTTCCTGACTTTCCATTAGCATTGATCTAGTTGATTTTTCCTTGATAAACCTTCTTCATTTTGCTTCAGGAAAAATTAAAACAAGATAAAATTTAGTATCTACCGGATCTCCCCAGATTAACAAGGATAGTAAATATAAGTATAGTGAAAATAAAACTTAAACATTGCTAGTGAGAGTACAAATTGGTATAACCAGTTTGGAGTACAATTTAATGATATTAAACGTAATTACCTTTTTTAGCTGCTTATTCTGGAGAGCCTTTGCAGATGAGATCTGTATAGAATTGTTCATTACAATATGGTTTACCCTCACAGAAAGTATAAGTAACTTTAACTGCCTTCTCAGCATTTTTCCTAGAGCCCAAAGCTAAGGACTGTAACTGACAAAGGATGCCTGTATGGTAGAGTTGTTGAGCTTATTGGAAAGTGGCCATGAGCTGTTCTGGAACTCTGTCACTTCCAGCTTACACAAGATAAAGAGAAAATTTAATGTGAGAAGGGAGTTTTTGAAGTGTTAACAACCCAAGAAAAAGTGCTGCAGTCTTTTTATTGACCTCCCTGTGGGTGGAAAACAATTCCTCTGAGAGGTGTGGGGACTTCCGGAGGGAAGACAGCTCTCTAGCTGGATACCTGCTGAGTTACAGAAAATAGCTAGGTCTCCCTTAGCAGAAGCAACACCTAGTGTGTACCACCATGGGGGCGCGAGGGCAAGACCAAGAAAGAATTGTAAGAATGGAGCTGGAGAATGTCTCTTCTGCCCCAGACTGTATTAGGGAGGGAGGTTCTGTTTGAGAAAACCAGAACCAGATGATGGTTATTAAGGTGGTAAAAACAGTTTTATTCAGGAACTGTGGCAGTAGGATCCAGTTCCATGCACAGCAAGGACAAGTGGGGATTAAAAACCAACAAGTAGAAAATAGGGGAGAGGGTCAGTGTGTGCAACATTACTGAGAGGGGACATCAAGGGTGGGGCATTCTTGTCAACAATAGGCTTCTCTTTTTTTAAAAGAATTATTTAACTTTATCATTATTATTAAAATTTTTTGCCATTGGACATATGCACTCACCAAAGAGAGAGAGAGAGGGAAAGTGAGAAAGCAAGCTGCCAGCTTAAGGACTTCACCAATTTCAGTGTGGCCATGTGGGAGTCCAGTGCCCACACCACCTGCTGGCCCAGGCAACAGGATTTGCACTGAAGACAGGTCAGGGGACAGATTTCAAAGGTGAGGATTCTTTTAAATTCACTGAGCAGGATTCTTGCTAAAATTGGGCTGTGCAGTCCCAGTAAGGGCAAGGGTCAAGGTCATGGCCTAATTGAGAAGAACAGTCCAACTAAAATTTGGTGAAGGTGAGAGAGTCTTTGTAGGAACCCATAGGGTTAATTTCAGTACTCCCAAATGCCCCACGAGAGAGCCAACAATTGAACTTCTTCAGTGATTTGAAGGTATTTGATGCCAAGAGTTTTCTCTTGCTCCATTAAATAGCTAGTAGCACCGGCTCTGTAATACAGACTTTGCTTATGACTTCTCATATTTCCCAACTTATGATAGAATAATGGACACGAAAACATCAGGTCTTAATCCTTGGAATCTATAAATGCCACCTTAGAAGGAAAAAGACTTTGCAGAGATGATTAAGGATCTTGAGATTATCTTGGATGTCTAGCTGGACCCTAAATGCAGTCACAAGTATTTTTATAAAAGGGGTCAGAGGGAACTTTCAAAATACACGCAGAGCAGAAAGTGATGTGAGGACAAAGAGAGAGGAATTTGAATATGCTGGCCTTGAATATTGAAGCGATGTTGCCCAAAGTGGAGGAATGCCAGGAACTAGGAGAGCTGGAAACATAAAGGAACAGATTCCTCCCTGGTGGGTGTGTAACTTTATATGACTTTGGCTTCAGCCTAGTGATAAGATTTTGGACTTCTGACCTCGAACTGTAAGATAATAAATTTGTGTTGTTTTAAACTACTAAGTTTGTGGTAATGCACTACAATAGCGGTAGTAAACTTAACAGTATTCTATTTTATAATACTGTACTATTTTGTGTATGTAGCAATAGGAGCACAGATAATAGTGAAGTTAGAACTTCCTGGGGCCGGCAGGTGGCGTGGTGGTAAAGGGCACTAGACTCCCACATGGCTGACCACAGTTCAAGTCCTGGACCTGGTGGCTTGCTTTCACACTTTCCAACTCTCTCAGGCTCTCTCACTCTGTCCCTCTCTGGTCAAATTTAAATAAATAAATAAATAAAATACGTACAAATAATTCTTTTAAAAGAAAAAAAAAAAACTTCCTGAGAGAAGCAAGGAAGATTATGGTGACATTTGAATTGTGAACTATAAGATTTGTAAAAGTTTACCTAAGCCTGAGATAGTGTGTGTTAATAACATGAATAAAAGATAATGAGGTTTTAAAATATATGATTCTGGGAATGCTGTACATAAATATATAGGATATGTAGAAGGGGATGGTAAATGCCAATGCTAGATAAAGTAAAGATGTACACGTTTATGAAGGATTTTTTGTGATGGCTGAAATGATTTTCTTTACTCGTGTGTGTGGTTATAAGGGCTTTACGTAATCCTCACTTTAACTGAGTAACAAGGTCAGTAACATGGATAGTTCACTTGGGAGGGTATTATAGGGGTGATACAGAGAAAGGGACTGATAGGGATTTGTTTTGAGAAAAGAAGTATGGAGATTTGCTGTGTAGGTAGTTATCCTTGGGGTTTGAGGATAGTCAAGGCTGAATGAGTCTTCTAGCTCAGATGTTTCAACAATTAGAAATGCCTTCCAGTAAACAGGACAGGAAGGGGGACAAATACATTGTGTAGGTGGTGAGGAGAAAAAAATCGTTAGATGATCCTTAGAAATTGCATATCTAATCCAATTTCCTTACCCAAAACCCTGATCTCTGTTGCCTACTGAACTATATGCCTGAATGCCTTTGTTTATTCTCAGTTGAAAATGAGATTTCTGCATTTCTTCTAAGAGATTGTTTATAATACTTGTCAGGATTTTCAGCTGAATTTATTTCCCATCCAAATTATATTTTGATAGTTTGATTTAAATAATTTATATCTACACTTGACTAATACATTAAAATTACAAAATGAAACAATTTCTAATGCTTAAAAGATTCTTTCTCAGAATTTTCCAGAATCACTTGTTTCTACCCCAGCTTTCTGGAAACTAGTTAGAAAGGAGGCTAGGATTTGAGTTTTGACTGCTGGTAAGAACAGTTGACCTGTGATGGGAGGAAGACAAGATGTGAAGGTCATTTGTATTATGAGTTCACCTAGGAGATATATTAAAAGAATGCCGATTAGAATTCTAGAGTTGGAGGATAAAATTAATCCCAAGTGGAATATAAAATTGGACATATTCTATAATGCAAGAGTATGATTCTCAAGTGGGCATTTTTATCCATGGGCAATGTTATGCATTCTCTGGAACCTCTTTGAATAGGATGATTTAACAACATTACATATAATGGAAAAACACTTAGGACATTGCATATTAAAAATGGAGGAAAAATACAGGAAATAAGGATGTATCTTATTTTTCTCTATTATTTCATTTGCTTTTTTTTGTCAGTGCCATGGGCTGTGGAGTTGAACATATAATTTGCTGAAAATTTGATTGTATTCTTAGGTTTAAAGAAATCATCTAAAACCAGAGAATATATTTTAATATTGAGGCCAGATGTAAGATAAATCTGTGAACACTAGTAGTAAAATCATATGCTAGTTATTACTATCTCCCAACCTCTGTGAAGATAATTTATGTAGATTCATCTGCATACGTACCAAAATGAACATCTCTGGGAATTATATTAGATAGGATTAGCTAGATTTTAGTACCTTGCAACCTAAATAGTTTAGCTTATGTTACTGGTTCTTACTACACATACCATGTGTGTTGGATAGTGGCTACTCTGGGACCCAGAATGATTGGGTATCTACTCTGGTAGATTGCCAGTCTCCATGGCCAAGGACAAGATAAAGAGTAGGGAGTTGCATGTTGGCTCTTAAACCTGCTTTCTGTAAGCCTCACGTCCCCTTTTTCATATTCTGTTGGTTAAAAATTAATTTAATGACTTGGACTCACTTATCTTTCAAAGAGTTGAGTACATATACAATCCTACCATGTGCCCAAGAAAAGAGCTGGAAATATTTCATGGATAGCACTAATGATTAGAGGAACATTTAAATAATGATTTAGAAAAGGACCAAAAAGCCTAAGGAATAAAATTATTTAATGTAGCTACAAAGAGTATAATATTTGAAATATATTGAAAGCATAGATCAGCAAGCAGTCCTAAAATCAGAGCTGCTGATATCTTTAGATCAGTATGAGAAAAGATCAATATCTAATCTTGTGCATGCATAAATATAATTAAAATATGTTAAACAAACTTTAGGACTCAAGTAGAATAAAATGGCCAAAGGATGTGAACAGAGAATTCTCATAAGGTGAAATAGAATAGGAAAATATATTTAAAATTGAAGTTGCAAGTTTTACTTCCTCTATTTAAATAGAGGAGAATTTAAAAATAAGGCCTAGTGCCAGTGAAATTATGGAGAAATATTTCATCATGCATCACTGGTGGGATTATAAATATACTCATTTTGTAAAACAATGTAGATACTGTGTCAAGAACCATAATAATATTCATACCCTTTGAGAATCCTTGTCTAGAAAGTTTATCCCAGTTAAAAAGAAGAAATGTAGGGGCTAGCAGATGGTGTATTGGTTGTGATGCTGGACTTCCACACAGCCAAAAGTCCTGGACGCAATGACTCGAAATCACTCTAGGCATGTGTGTGTGTATCCCCACCATCCCAGGGGGAGAAATGAGACTGGGTTGTGGTGTGGCCATCCTCCTGGGGGGGGGGGGGGTGTCAATTACTCACTTTCCCTCTCACTGTCTCTGTCTCTCTCTCTGGAGAGTGCACATGCCCTAAGGCAGAAGAACCCTTTGAAGGAAAAAGAAAAAGAAGAAGAAAAGAAAAAAATGTTATTTTTCAGTGGTGAGGAGAAATCCATTATTGTTTTGTTGAATTAATAACCCATTATTGTTTTGTTGAATTTAAGGGCACTAATATGCCAACGTCTGTCCTAAACACTGGAGATACACAGATGGTTAAGCTAGGGTTCCTGCACTGTCATAGTTGAAAGTCTAATTGAGAAAAGAATGTTAGCGGAAGGCCAGAGGAGAAATGCCTCAGAAATAACATCAGAGTATAGTTAGAACATCTAAGAATAAACCTATATGTCCAATTAGGAAATGTTTCAGTACATGTTAATCTGGCAGTATATACAGTAGTTAAAAGGCAGGACTTTAAAAAACTATGTGTAATGGCATGAGAAATTGTAAACGGGAAGAATAAAAAAAGTATGAGTACTATGATTATAGACTACATAAAAATACATAAACATTTGTGCCAATAAGGATTGTATTATCCTTATAGTCAATGCTAAAAGAAATTTGCCCAAGTAGGCTTAAATTAAAAACACTTCTCAGAACACACGCTGTTGTGTAATGATGAGAAGGCTGTCAGGCAGATCTCAGTTGAGATGCTTTCTACAGAGTACCTGATCAGTTCTCCTGGGAACTGTCAAGGTCATCGAAAACAAAGCCTGAGAGTGTCCCAGTCGGGAGGAGCTTGCGAGCCATGACAGCCGAATGTCATTTCCTGGTGAGATCATGGATGGAAAAGGATATGACGTAAAAATTAAGGAAACCTGAATGAAGTGTAGACTTCAGTTTAATAAAGTATCAGTGCCGGTTCCTAAACTGTAGCAAACATACCATACCTAGTGTTAGTTATTAATAATAGGGGAAACTGGGTATGGGGAATATGGGAACTCTGTAGTATCTTCACATTGGTTTTGTAAATCTAAAACTAGGAAATAAAGTTTATTTTTAAAAAGATAGGAAGGGGGGAAACGTAAGTATTGGCTTAATGTTTATGAAATGTCTGGAGAGAGAAAAAACATACCAAATTTATATATATTGTTACAAATTTGTATGTACATACGAATTAATATTGGAAGGAAATGAAATGGAAACCAGTTTTGTTTTTTGCTTAAAATACTGACTTTATTTCACATGTATGTTTTTGTCTCCCTACCATTTTCTGTTTGACTACCATTACTACAATGTCCTGTTATAATATTCTATACATAAACCCAAGAAGGGTAGAGGTTCATCTTTAAAGACTAAACAGGCATTTTGTCAATGGAATCTGAACATTGTTTATCAAACTCAATAGGGAAAGTTCTAACTCTGCATTGTAAAAAGGACGGCTAGATATTGATTGTTACAGAACTCAAATAAAATGGAAAATTTTAACCAGTTTTGTTTAAGCCACTTAAAGAGGCTTCCTCATCAGCCAGAGATCTTGGATAACCTCCTAGTCAGTCATTGGAGAACAATTCTTCCACATGATAGATGAACTTGGCTTCCACTTTGGGAAAAGAACCATGGTTTTCTATACTTGATTACATTTTTGCTTTCATGTCTTCCACAGAACTTTTATAGAGTTCTTTTTGGTGGTTTAGGAGTTGTTTTTTTGTTTGTTTGTTTGTTTGTTTTAATGCTTCTTGACCTTTTGGCATTGGTGTTGATGGTTTTGAGTCTTGCCCATTCTGGTTTGATTTTGCATTTCTGCTAGTATTTCATCTAGATTTCTTCACTGGACACACATTTGACTATAGAAAAGAACATGGATGAAATTAAGAATTTTATCATCTAATGTAAACAGCTTCGTGACAAAAGGTATTAAGCTTTAAAGGTTATGTAGTCACTGCAGCTTGAACACTCAGATGGGCCTAAGCTTTGTACTCCAATCACAGAGTCCACACTGATTAGCCTAACAAAATGCATACCACCAAGAGAGTATAATCAGAATAGAGATGTCAGAAGCTACACTAATCACTTAAAGTAAAATCCTTTTCCTTTACTGGCATTAAAAAAATAATGTTTAATGAGACCAGTATTACCAAACAGATTCATTTATTAACTAAAGACTAGAGAAGGAAAACTTATGTAAGTCTTGTCTTTACTTTGAGAGGTAGCAAATTAAGTGATATTTTATGAACTTTTTACAGGAATTTCTCCCTTTATCCTTGGTTTTGCTTTCAGAGGTTTCATTTATCTGTGGTCAAATGCAGTTCAAAAATATTAAATTGAAAGATCTAGAAGTAAACAATGCATTAGTTTTAAACTGTGCACCATTCTGAGGAGCATTATGAAATTCTGTGCTGTCCTTCTCCATTCTCCCAGGATGTTAATTAACCCTTTGTCAAGAGCATGTGCACTATACAGATGCTACCTACCCATTAGTTCTTCAGTGGCCAGCTTGGTTACCAGCTATAGAAACATGGTATACATGGGGATCAGTATTATCCTTTGTTTCAGACATCCATTGGGGGTCTTGGATTGTATCCCCTGAAGATAAGGCAGGCTACTGTGTATGCACTTTAAATTTGGTATTTCAGCACTAGCCTTACCAGCCTTTTACTTCTCTACATACTCTTCAATCATAAACAAAACAACAAAATAAAAATAGCTTGCTAAAATATAATATGGATGTTAATGTTACTTCTGGTCCGCAGCTATACTCAGGCGGATTTCCTCATGACCAAAGAGCTGGAAGAAACCATAATGGAGCATGGGTTTGATCTCTAGGCAAGTGATTTAAAATCCCTCCCAAAAGAGTAATTTTCAGGATGAGCAGATAGAGTAATGGTTATATTGCTGGACTCTATGTGCTTGACTGCAGTTCGAGTCCTGGAAATGAAGTGGAAACCAGTTTTTAAAGAAGCAACAAGTTAGAGGGACCAGCAGTTGGCATAATGGCTATGTCGCTGGACTCCCATGTAGTCAACCACGGTTCAAATTCCGGACCTGGTGGCTTGGACTCACGCCAAGCGTGTGTGCGTGCATGCCCAAGATCCCAAGAGGAGAATGGAAAAGAAGGGATTGCAGCATGGCCATCCCCCTCCCGGGGTGTGATTTCTCGCTTTCTGTCTCTCTGTCTCTGTCTTTCTGGCGAGTGCACGCACCCTATAGCAAAAATCTCTCTTTAAAAAACAAACAAACAAACAAACAAAAAAACCCCAAAAAACCCCTACAAGTTGGGCCCAGGAGGTGACGTGGTGGTTATGGGGCTAGATTGCCCTTTGAGTCCCAGATCTGGCAGATTGAAAACCATGCAGGCTAGATGTGTGTGCATGCTCAAAATTTTGAAAGGAGAAGGGATTGATTATGGTGTGGCCATCCTCATGGGAGATGTTTTCTCACTTTCCCTCCTTCTATCTTGTGTCTCTCTCCAGTGAGCGCACACACCCTATGGCAAAAACCTTTAAAAAAGAAAAAGAAAAAAAGGCAACGGGGCAGGACCAGCTAGAGGTGGACAAATACTTTCCTAGTCTAAACGTATTGACATCATGTCAAACTTTCTTGTTGAAAGCAGGGTTAATTTGATTGGTTGGATTGAGACAGTGGTGGTACTACAGCATAAAGAGAATGTGTGCCTCAAGCTGGACTCTGCTTAGTAGAACCATCAATCATATATTGTTTGCTGGGGATTAGGACTAGCAGAATACATCCTAGTAAAACACCTTGTGTTGACTGAAAAAATTTATCTGAAATCTCTCCATCATATATTCCCAATTAGCCAAATTGTTTTTGTCATATCTTCCTGTGTAGATGGTATATCAAGTAGGTTGGTAAAGCATTCTATCTTGAGTGTAGTGCCATCTGCTGGCACCATTAACTAATTACATTTTAAAAGAAAGCATTGTAATGTTTTGTAGTGACAACTGGTTTTCCTTGGCATTTATTGCATATGTAGTTTTATATGTTTATGCTGTCTTTCTCTTTATTGTAAAAAAATGAAAAGAATCTTTCTGGTATCTCTAGAACTTAATTTATTACTACTTCAGGTTTTCTCTTACCTTGAAAAAATTTTTGCCTTTTTCTATGGCTCTGACAAAAATGCTTTTATGTTATAAACCTAACTTAGGGTAACCTGACTTGAGCTCTGCTGTGTGCTTTTTAAATTTGTTTCACTTGTTTGAAGAAGGTATCACATATAAAATGAATAAGTACCCATAGTGACCTTTTTTCCTTTTCCTATCTTCTTGTCAGCAATGCTTTATACTGCTCTAATATCATCTTACAAATTTGGTATAAATAAATAAATTTGAGATGCATAAATGATATAATTAAGTTCATTTAGCATCTTGGTTCAGAGTCCAACCTGTTGGAAAGATACTCCACAGCAGACACTTAGTGTGAGTCACAAGCCCGTGGTGTTCCTTTTTTCCGTTTTTCTTTCTTTCTTTCTTTCTTTCTTTCTTTCTTTCTTTCTTTCTTTTTTTTTTTTTTTAAGAGGTTTTTGCCTTAGGATAGATACGCTATGCAGTAGAGAGAGAGGAAGAGGGAGAGGGAGACAGTGAGAGGGAAAGCAAGAAATCCCCTCACCCAGGGGTGGCCCTTCCATAACCCCTTCTCTCCCATTCTCCTCCTGGGATCTTGAGCATGCACACACGTGTGTTCATTATGATTTTTAAGCCAACGGATGTAATACTTGAACCACTTTTGACCATGTGGGAGTCCAGTGACAATCACTACGCCATCTGCTGTCCCCTTCTTTTCTTTTTTAATCTGCTTCCATCTTTTATTTTTTAAAGGATTACTTTATTTAACTTCACTTGATTACTTTTTAATTTGACCAGAGAGGTACAGAGGTACAGAGTCACACACACACACACACAGAGAAAGAGAGAGAGAGAGAGAGAGAGAGAGAGAGAGAGAGAGAGAAAACGCGAGAGCGCGCAAGCGAGCTTCCAGGTCCGGGATTTGAACCGCGGTCAGCCATGTGGGAGTCCAGCAGCCTTAACCACCATGCTACCTGGCAGCCCTGTCTGCTTCCATCTTAAGCTTAACTTCTTCACCTGTAAGATCTTCCAGTTTCTTTCTTCTTCTGCTTTTTTTTTTTTTTTAAGAGATTTTTGCTACAGGGCAGGTATGCTCGCTAGAGAGACAGAGTGACAGAAAGTGAGAAATCTCTTCCCGGGGGGATGGCCATTTTACAATCCATTCTCCACTATCCTCCTCTCAGGATTTTGGGCACATGCACACGTACCCACTGTGAGTTTTAAGTCACTGGGTCCAGGACTTGAACTGCTTTTGACTATGCAGGAGTTCAGGGATGTAACCATTACACCATCTGCTGGTCCCAAGATCTTCCAGTTTCTTGTTTTTTTTTTTGCCTTCTTAACCTTTTCTTTGATGGTGGCCACATCAGTTTTCGTTTCAGTAGAAGCTTCCTTGTGTATGCGTGCCTAATATCCTGAGAGGAGAATGGAGGAGAAGGGATTGCGGCGTGACCATCCCCCCTGGGGGGTGATTTCTTGCTTTCTGTCTCTCTGTCTCTCTCTGTCTTTCTGGCGAGCGCACGCGCCCTATAGCAAAAACCTCTCCAAAAAAAAGAATGAGAAGGCTGGCAGAAGACTGCTGCATTGAGACCGTGTTGAGGCTGCTTGTCTCGCTCACTCTGTCTCTCTTGTCAGTTATCTCTGTCACTCATGAAACAGACAAGTAAATCTTGAAAAAAGTATTCACTACTAGCCAGTTCTTTTTTAATCTGCCTCTGTGTGCTGTGATGGTGAAACTGATGTATGATATATTCTTTCTTAAGAGTTTTTTCTTTAGATCCTTGTATTTAAAACAGTTTTTGAAAGGATATTGACTTTTTGTTTGTTTGTTTGTTTTATAGACCACAGATTAGTTTATTTTTAACACCCACTCATGCCATGAATTCCTAGGGAATAGGAGCTCAGGCTCCTTTCTATTGGTTCTCACAAAGTGTGCTTCTCTGGGTGGAGCAGGTTGGCACTTTAGTTGAACCTGGGTACCTTCTCTTTGGCTTCTGTCTTTTTCTGGTCATTCTCCTTCACACATTTTAGGAAGCTATCTCTGTTCTTAGAGTGCTTAATATGCTCAATACGCACATTAATTCTCTTGGCAAGAATCTTACCCTTAACTTGTTTGTTCACAACAATGCCAACAGCATACTGGGTAACACTGTAGACTCTTCCAGTTTTGCCATGGTAACATTTGTGGGGCATTCCTTTAAGAACAGTACCCATTCCCTTGATGTCTTCAATATCACCTTTCTTGTAGATTCGCATATATGTCACCAAAGGAACCACTCCATGTTTTCTAAGAGGCTTAGGGAACATATATCCGGTGCCTCTCCTCTTTCCCCTTGTGTTCGTCATTTTGGTTAATTACTGGAAGATGGTGGTTCCGGCCAAAAACTGGATATTGACATTTTTAGACCTATTCAGGCTATTTATGTTCTATCAGAGCTGCTCCATTGTTCCCTATTCATCTAACTTAGTTACTTAGCAAACTCTGAGGATTAAGGAGTTTAAGAAAAGGTATTGATAGTATTAGAAAATAATATAATAATACCCATGGGTCTCTTTCTTTAGGACTTGGGAGTTTATTAGGAAAATTGGGTCTGTGCATGTGTTGAAGGTTTTAAAGTACAGGTTATGCTAGAATAATAGAAACATTGATTCAGTGAAGAGGTAAGAGAATTCTATGGAGCAAAAGTGAATTTTAGTTACTAATTTCTCAATACTTTCTATTCTTACAACTTTTTTATTTTGAGAATACATACAAGCAGTAGATCTATTTGAACATGCTCCTTAAGAGCATGGACATCAAAATAAGGTAGAACTTAATCCTTTTAATAATGAACATTCTTCACAGTGCAAATGCTCTAGAATAGAGTATTGAAATATTTTTCTGTACCTCTGTTTTCAGCTCTTTGTGTGGTTTTTCTCTTTAACAGGAAATCAAACCCCAAAGCCATTATAACCATGGATATGGTGAGCCTCTTGGACGGAAAACTCATATTGATGATTACAGCACATGGGACATAGTCAAGGCCACACAGTAAGGCTTTTGTTGTAGTTTTCTTCTTTGGCATTTGTATTTTAAATGAAATATGTATCCGAGTTATATAATTAATTGCCTTGGGAAAATGTCAGTGTCTCAAATAAGTTTATTTTTCCTCAGTTAATTGACTATTTCTATTTGCTTTTGATAGCTGTTAATAGTTCTAGAAGTTTTTAGGCCCTAAGAATATTAATAAGTTTAGTTATGGGTATTAAAAACACTATTATTAAAAACATTTTAAATGGAAAAATTAGTGTGCATTCCTGGTCCCCCTTCCTTCAACCAGGTACACAGATTAGAAATAAATTGTAGTTAAGATCATATATGTGGGGGTCTTCAATAAGTTTGTGGAAAATACATATTATGAAAAAAACAATGCTGGGATTTCAAATTTTACACCAAAATGAACTCATATTTTAATTCCACTTTTCCAGAAACTTTTGAAGTCTCTTCTTGCGTGCGTGTGTGTTTCTTTTTTTTCAAAATGCGCCAAGGGAAATATTACAAGTTTGTCTAATAGGATCTTTGAAATGCCAGGTGATATCAGTCTTTGAGAGGCCTAGGCAAGGGTGAATCTAAGGATATTATAATGTGAATCATATGGAAGTTGAAATACACAGGTCTTTTCATCAGCAAAAATAAAAAGAAAGCGGAGAGACTATGTTTAGTTCATAGGTATTTCAGCTTTAAGAACTGTCTGAAAGTTCTTTGCATCTAGCAGAGTTAATAGTCACAGTATAGTTAGTTATGGTGTGTATTTTTCTTGGTCTTTCTGATCATTTGTATGTCTGCTTCAAAAGGAAAGTATGAAGTATTCCATTATATGAGTAAGTAAACCACATAAAACTGAGTATTTTTTTATGTTTTATGAAATGATAAAATAACTGTTTCCTAATATAAAGTGTTTGGTGTGGTGTTGGCCTTTTAATAGTTTTTCTATAAAGTGCTGGAAACCTTAGAACTACCTAGTGCAAACCAAATTTCAGAATAATGTCACCTTTATTAAAATTGCTTAGGAGATATGAATTACGTAGTGTCCATACCTGGAAAAAGCTTCAGACTTCCTTGAAAGCCTTTGAATTGTATACACAATCTTGTGTGGTGGAGCATTTTTTTGGGTGGTCTGTTACTTCCATTACATTCTCAAAAGGGCCTATCTATGATCCCCATAAAAGATCAAGAATAATTTATCTGAATAATGTGATTATAAGGTGATTTAATCCTTATATGGGCTTTGACGGTAGCACCATAGAGAAGCTTCATGACATTTTTAAAAATTGTATTCTGGGCTGGGCCTCCAGCATGGTGGTTGAACACTATGTATTGGGAGCCAGATCCCACATGGCAGGCTTGAATTTCAGCCCTGGTGGCTTGAGAAACATGCCAGACACGGGTACATGTGTGCCCAACGTCCCGATGAGATGGAGAAATGGAGGAAGAGGGATTGTGACATGACATTGCCTCACTGGGGGAGGTTCTGTTTCGTTCTGAGCACATATACCCTCTAGCAGTTTCCTTTTGGAGGTTTCTTTGTTTAAGTCTGAATAGGATTTATCTAAATATACACTTTCTATTAGACTAAAACAAGTAATCTTGTTTTTCACACACAAGACAAATAACAAAATTTGTGTCATTGCTATTTTGTTTATAGTCTTCTCTTCCCCACTTGGGATTTACTGGGAAATTGTTATTTATTTTACAGTGGAAAGAAGAAGTACAAAGCTAAATTTTGATATGTAGATTTAACTCTCTTACAAATTCAGTTTGAATTTAATGCTATCTTGGTTACATTTAGGTCTCTTAAGAAAATATCTTATTCTTTGAGAGAGCTGAGAGTTTTTTATTAGAATTGCCCAATTTAGCAAAATTAAAAACAAATAGCAAGCAAAAAACTAGGACACTCAGTTAACTTTGTATTTCAGATAAATAATGCATAATTTTTTAGTAAGTGTTCCATATATTGCATAGTATCCTTATTTGAACATTTTATGCTTTTTGAAATCTGGGCTTGATTATATTTTATATATTTTAATTTGGGATACTATCCGTTTTAGTCTTGCCACTTACCTGAATTGTAGCTGTTATTCTAGAAATCAGAAATTCACTTAGTAGAAATAATGGTTAATTTTTTTTTTTCTTTTTACCAGAGGGTACACATGCAAATGTATGGTTTTCAAACCTTTAAGGCCAGAACTCAAACCCTGGTCAGCCATGTTGGGTCTAGCTTCCTCTGTGCAGCACTTACCTGTTACCTTATGGGGCTGGCCCGATTGTTAGTATGGTTTTGCTCTCCAGCATATGCACTATCATTTTTCTGTTTCCTTATGTTTTTGCTGATCTCTGCATTTGTATTACCATTTTCCTGGTAATACAATCAACCTATCAGCCTTATTTATGTTGTAGGTTTGAAGTTAGAAGCAGTGAGTAGTTTCCCTTACAGCCTGGTGAAGTGAGGTGGAAAGGGATAAGATAGAACTAGTTTAAGAGTCTTTTGATCAGCAAATGATAACTGTAATGGTCTGGAATATTTGTTGCTAAGAAAAGGTCTTTTTTCTTGATAATCATGAATAGAATAATTATTTAATGAAATAATTGTCTGATACCAATACGAAAATAGCTAATGCATATAAAAAATTTAATACATTGTAAAAATTTAGTACATAGTAAAAATTTTGTCAATGCTGCTTACTATCTCTTGATCAAAAAGAGAGATCTAGCTTCACATTTTCTTTTCTTTTTTTTTTTTATATATTTTTTTTTCTTTTTCTGGAGAGGTTTTAGCTATAGGGCGTGTGCGCTCGCCAGACAGGCAGAGAGAGACAGAGAGACAGAAAGCGAGAAATCACCCCCCAGGGGGGATGGCCACGCCGCAATCCCTTCTCCTCCATTCTCCTCTCGGGATCTTGGGCACGCACGCACACGCGCCTGGCGTGAGTTTAAGCCACCGGGTCCGGGACACGAACCGCGGTCGACTATGTGGGAGTCCAGCGACATAATCATTACACTAACTGCTGGTCCCTAGCCTCATATTTTCAAGCATTCTTCCTAATCAAGGTGCTTTAGTACCTGCAAATTCTTGACCTTTGGATTAGGGGCTGTTTTTCTTAGTTGGTTGTATTTGAAAACTTACCAATAGTGCTAATTTTATTAATTTTATTGCTTTTAAATTATAAGGTAAAAAGCTTTAATTTTTCTGATCATCTAAAAATATTTGGAAGTTCTACAAAGATAGCATTTATGATGCGTAATCCACCTCATAAACATAAAAAACAATTTTTAGAAAATATTTAAAAATTTTAAAAGGAAAAAAGTGTTATTTCTATTATCAAAGAAGAACAAGTAACAATTTATATATTTATTTATTTTTCAAAGAATAATTTTATTTATCTTTTTTTTTTTATTTGTGCAGGGCAAGTGTACTTACCAGAAAGAGACAGAGAGAGAGAAAGTGAGAAAGCAAGCTGCCAGGTCTGGGACTTGAACTGTGATCTGCCATGTTGGAGTCCAGCACCTTAACCACCTTGCCACCTGCTGGCCTAACTATTTATTTATTTATTTATATTTTCTTCTTTAAAAAATAATTATTTATTTTTTATTTTATATTATTTGTTATTATTATTTTTTAATTTGACCAGAGAGGGAAAGGAAAAGTGAGACAGCAACCCACCAGGTTTGGGACTTGAATCGTGCTCAGCCATGAGGAGTCCAGCACCTCAATCACCATGCCATCTGCTGGCCACTATATTTATCTATTGTTTTTTAAAGAATTATTTATTTTATTTGTTATCATTATTCTTTAATTTGACCACAGAAAGGAAGAGAGAAAGAGAGAAAGTGAGAAAGCAAGCTACCACGTCTGGGACTGAAACTGTGGTTGGCCATGTGGGAGTCCAGCACCTCAACCACCATGCCATCTGCTAGCCCCTGTATTTATTTTAAAAGGAGAGTTGTTAATTTATTTTTTAAAAAAACTATTTTATTAACCTTTATCCATTTATTTATTTCAATTTGACCAGAAAAGGACAGAATGAGCTAGAGAAAGTAAGAAAGCAAGCCTTCAGGTCCAGGACTCGAACCATAGTTAGCCCTGTGGGAGTTCAGCACCCTTAACCACCATGCCACCTGCCGGACCCAAAAGGAGATTTATTTTAAACATTTAAAAAAATTAAAAAGTGTTTAAGGGATTATTTTTTTCTCTTGAATCTACAAATTGAACAATTTTCATTGTTCAACTGTAACAAAGTTTCAGGAAGTCTACATTCTTTCAGTTGAAGTGTTTTGTGCATTTACATTTAGTACAATTACAGATTAGGTAGCATTTATTTGTGTGTTTGTTTAATTGCAAAGTGGTGCATGTACTTACTCTCCAGAGTGAGAGAAAAAGTATCTCCTTCCCCTGTGGGACATGATCATTGCCACAAGTCTTGTTTTCTCCATTCCATCAGGATTTTGTCATATACACATATATGTCTGGTGTGGGTGTGTGTTTTAAGAATTATTTTATTGGGGCCAGCAGTTAGCGTAATGGCTATGTCGCTGGACTCCCATGTAGCTGACTGTGGTTCGAGTCCCAGACCTGGTGGCTTAAACTCATGCCGGACGCATGTGTGTGTGTGCCCAAGATCCCAAGAGGAGAATGGAGGAGAAGAGATTGCGGCATGGCCATCCCCCCTGGGGGGTGATTTCTCGCTTTCTGTCTCTCTGTGTCTCTGTCTTTCTGGCGAGTGCACATGCCCTATAGCAAAAACCTCTCAAAAAAAAAAAAAAAAAAAAAAAGGAAAGAAATATTTTATTTATTTATCTACTTATTTTAATTTGACCAGAGAGGGACACAGAGAGAGAAGGGGGAGGGGAAGTGAGAAAGCAAGCTGCCAGGTCCAGGACACCAACTGTGGCTTGCCATGTGGGAGTCCAGCACCCTTAACCACCATGCCAGCTGCTGGCCCCAATCTGGTATGTTTTTTAAGCCTTGAGGATAAAGATTTGAACTGCAGCTGACCGTGTGACATCTGGCTTCTTTAACCACTGTATTGCGGGCCTGGCCTGATTAGGGAGGCTTTATAGCTGCCATTTTGTTCTTTTTTTCTTAAATATGTCTTTGGTATTTTTTTGTTTTCCATTTTCTGCCATTACTGTGTATTGAGGGTCCCTTATACATGATGAATTACTTCTCTCTTGCCTCTTTTAAGACTCTCTCTTTGATAGTACTACTATGATGTGTGTAGGGCACATGTACTCACCAAAGAGAGGGAGAGGAGAAATGAGAATTTTATTTCTTGGAAGAGAGAGGCAGAAAGAGACAGACAGCACCTCCAACAAATGCTTGATGCTGTGGTCTATCCCTACATAAGCCATCCCTGGATTATGGGGATTTAAATGCCCAACAAACTCAGGGAGGTTTCTGGGTGGGAACAAAGAACCTTCCCATACAGTCAGCCTTGCAGGGATCATGTTTTACCTCTGTGCCACTCTTTCTCCATTTCCACTGTCTGTCTCCATTTTTATTTAATTGTAAAATAAGCATAACAAAATCTAATATATTAACCATCTTTAAGTACACAGTTCAGAGGTATCAAATACAATCATAATGTTGCACACCATTGCCAACCCTCAACTCTCTGCAACTCGTTTAATCTTGTAAAACTGAATTCTGTATCTATTAAGTAGTATCTCCTCATTCCTTCCGACCACAGCCCCTGACAACCACCATTCTTTTCTGTCAGTATGACTTGGACTACTCTATCTTACGTAAACAGAGCCACACAGCATTTGTCTTTTGACTGGCTGTTTTGATGACTTATTTCACTTGGCATAGTGCCTTCAAAGTTTATCCTTGTAGCATTTGTCAGGATAGCCTGCCTTTTAGAGGTAAATACTATTTCACTGTGTATATGCCACAGTTTGCTTATCCTTTCACCTGTTGTGGGATATTTGGGTTGCTTGTGCATTTTAGCTATTGCAGAGTATGCTGCCGTGAACAGGGGTCTATAAATATCATGTTGAGATCCGTTTTTTTTTTTTTTTCCCTTTTCTTTTTTTTTGATTTGTAGCCAGAAAAATTGCTGTATCATATGGTAATTCTGTTTTTAACTTTTTTTGGGAACTAACAGCTACCATTTGTTGAGTAGAATGTTCTGTATTTCTTAGATCTAGTTGCCTTATTGTATTGTTTAAGTCCTTTTACTCCTTCACTTATCTTATGTTTGGTTGGTATATCCATCAAGAGGTGGGATGTTGAAGTCTCCAGTTATTACTCTAGAATTATCCATTTGTCCCTTTACTTCTGTCAATTTTTGCATCAAATCCTGATGGTATTTTAATAGGTGCATAATGTTTGTAATTGTGATATCTTCTTACTGTGTTGAGCTTTTCATTAATGTATAGTAGCTTTGTCTCTTGTAACCTTTCTTGTGTGATATTAGTTTAGTCATCCTTGCTCTCTTTTGGTTACTATTTACATGTAGTTTCCTTTTTCTGGATTTTCATTTCATACTGTTTATGTCTAGATCTAAAGTGAATCTCTTGTAGACAGCATGTGAGGATTTCAAAAAGTTTATGGAAAAATAATTTGAAGTACAAGTTTATTTTGGTGCAAAACATTTTTGAAATCTCTGCATAGTTTTTCATGATACACATTTTCCATGAACTTTCTGAAGACTCCTATTTGTTGGATTTTTTTTAATATTTTAAAATTCCTTTATTTCTTTTGTATATATTCTATAGCTATTTTATGGCAGAATGTTATATATCATTCACTGATGTAGAAAACAAAGTGAGAAAAAACATTTGGAGGAAAATTTAGCTTAGCGTTAGACATGTTGAGTTTGAGGTGAAAGCATCTGGAAGAAAGTGGGATACCAAGGACTGGAGCTCAGAAGAAAAGTCTAAGCGGTGAGGAAGATTCATGAATCCTGCATTGCAAGAAGCAGTTGAAACCATAAAAAAAAATGAAAAGAGTAGGCAGAAAGAAGAAAAAGCCAGAAAGTCTTTGTTTAGTAAATCTGCCATTGGGGCAGTTTCTGTTGCTTTGTCTTTTTCTTTGGAATGGGCCTTATTTTTCTGTTTCTTTGTATGCCTTCTGATTTCTTTTGGTCCAAAACCAGACATTAGAATCTAGCAGTGTGGTAATTCAATAATTGTATTCTTATCTCCAGGATTTGTTATTTTTTAAATTTACTGTTTTTATTTTTTGATTATTGTAGGTAATCTCTGTGCCAAGGATCAGTTTGGGCATGTAAATTTAAGATCCTCTTGTTTTTTTTCCTGTGCCTTTCTCTGGACATGCTGAGTCACTTTCTAAGTTTTCCTTTTTATATGTAGTTATTTTTGAATGTCTTAGTCTTTTTTTTTTTTTTTTGGAGAGGTTTTTGCTATAGGGCACGTGCGCTCGCCAGACAGAAAGAGAGAGACGTAGAGACAGAAAGCAAGAAATCACCCCCTAGGGGGAATGGTCACACCGCAATCCCTTCTCCTCCATTCTCCTCTCGGGATCTTGGGCACGCACGCACACGCGCCCGGCGTGAGTTTCAAGCCACCGGGTCCAGGACGTGAACTGCGGTCAACTACGTGGGAGTCCAGCGACATAGCCATTATGCTAACTGCTGGTTCCCGAATGTCTTAGTCTTTATTATCTGGCTTTCAGAAGGGAAAATGAAAAATGAAATAGAGGGAGAAAGAAAGCACTGCCCTTTTAAATTACCCGGAAGCCACTTCATCTAAAGGGGGATGGACTTGTAACAATGGAGAGATGCACAACAATTGTTAGTTACCTATTGATCTGTACCTCTGTCATCAGAAGCACTAATCAGGAAGCACAGCACAGATCTCTGATATTTGATATTTGTAGGAAAGGATCCTTTTTTGCCCACGGTATCTCTGGTAAGTTGTATGCAGATTGCTCCAGGATCAGGCTGGTGGTGAAGGATGGGTAGCTGTTACTGTGCTAAGTCTAAAATTAAACTCATTTTTTCATCCAAGCCTTTCCCTGGAAGTCGAAAGCCTTCTGTAGTCTTCAGAGTTCTTAAATAGTTATCTGACACAGATTCTGAGTATAATTATTGTCTAGTTGGTGAGAGAGATTTGTGATGCTTCCTTTTCTGACATCTTTCCAGAATACTCTCCATATTGACTTTCTCTTCTTTCTTTTTTTCTTTTTATTTATTTATTTATTTATTTTAAAGATTTTTGCCATGGGGTACATGTGCTCGCCAAAGAGACAGAGAGAGGCACTGAAAGGAAATGTGAGAAAAGACTCCCTGTGGGGCTGACCCCACCAAAATCTTTTCTCCTTCATGTTCTCCTGGGATTTTGGGCATGCATGCACACTTGTGCTCAGCATGAGTTTCAAGCACCAGATCCGGGACTCAAACCGTGGGTGGCCATGTAGGAGTCTAGCACCTTAATCACTATGCCACCTGCTGGACTTTCCATATTGACTTTCAGGTATAAGAAAAATAACCAGTGATTCTCTGTATGGTTGAAAAGTTTTTCATGGTCACTTATCATCTCATTCAGAGTGGGAGTTAGATTCTTTTCTTTAATGTATGATGTTTAACTTATTTACCTGGGCACATGTAAACAATTTTCTGAAAGGGAACAGACAACTGAAGGTACCATTATTACCCCGTTGTGAATTGTAGAACTCCTACTGCTGTTCCTTTAGTTTGATTACCTCATATACCTGTGTAAGTGTGTGTGTACACATGTACGAAACAGAACCAGTGAGGGCAGCAGTATGATAATTTCTCTATTAGATATAATATGAATATAAGTAGTACTTACATTTGCTTCTAGTGTCCCCTTATTATGTAGCTCCTGAGTTAACCTCACCCTGCGGTGTGTCTTTTCCATTTTGGAGACTGCTCTGATAAGAAATTGCAGATATTATCAAGCTCATTTAAATTTGATTTTATGTCACGTATTTCCAAGGACCCAATCTTTTGGTTAGGATCAAGTTGCTGGTAGTTATTGCTTGATCATTGATTCTTGGTAGATGATTGCACTATTCTCTCTACTTTTATTTATGCTTGAAATTTTCTATAAGAAGTCATCAAAAATTAATGTTGCTATCCAACGATGGAAAACAGGAAGGGAGGACCAGGTTCTTATCATGTGTTTCTTATCAGATATCAACATGAGTATCTTTCCTAGAACACTCCTGTTAGACTTTTTCTATGTCTTACTGGCCTGCACTGAGTCACAGAACTCTTCACTCACTCTGCTTTCCAATGTTGCACATCCTTTTTTATTTCAAGAATGTCAAAGCTAAATTTATAAATAGAGAATCCTAGGATTTGTAAAACATGCTTTATTCTTTCTTAAAAATATATTTTTGGTGAGTTTCTTAATTGGGATTGATTCATTGCTATAGGCATGTATACTTGCTGGAGAGAGAAAGTGAGAAATCATCCCCCTGGGAATTGGCCACACCATAATCCCTTCCTCTGTTCTTACATATACACACATATGCATGCATGTACGTGTGCTCCCAGAATGATTTTGAAGCTGCCAGGTCTGAGATTTGAACCACATAGTCGGTCATGTGGGATCCAGGTGTCTTTACTTCAGTGCCACCTGTCTGCCCAACATCCTTTATTCTTGATGTTCTTCTAAATCATATATGTGCTCCTTCTTACTGATTTTTATGTATTTAATATTTTAAAGTTTAGTTGTATGTGTGTTTAAAACTATCCCAAGTGTGGACCAGCAGTTAGCGTAACGGCTATGTCGTTGGACTCCCATGTAGTCAACCGCGGTTTGCGTCCCGGACCTGGTGGCTTAAAACTCACGCTGGGCACATGTACGTGTGTGCCCAAGATCCCGAGAGGAGAATGGAGGAAAAGGGATTGCAGCGTGGCCATCCCCCCTGGGGGGTGATTTCTCGCTTTCTATCTCTCTGTCTCTGTCTGTCTGGTGAGCGCATGCACCCTATAGCCAAAAAAAACTCTCCAAAAAAAAAAAAAAAAAAAAAAAAAAAACTATCCCAAGTGTTTTACAGAATAAAGTAAGTGGGATATAATGAAAAACAAGCAACTCTTCAAAGTTCTGTTTCTGCTATCCTTTTTCTTTTTAAAAAATTATTTTATTCAACATTTATTTATTTAGTTAGTTAGTTCGTTCATTATTTTAATTTGACCAGAGAGGGACGGAATGAGAGAGAGAGAGAAAGAGAGAAAAAATGAGAAAGTAAGCTGCCAGATCTGTGACTCTAACTGTGGTCGCCCAGCGCCCTCTACCACCATGAAACCTGACAGCCTCTCTGTATCCTTTTCTGTTCCACCTAATGAAATTTTATATTCTCATAAAGAACACATTTTGTAAAAGCTATTAGGATATTAACTATTTGGAAAGTAATTCTATGTGAGAAATATTTTTTAATATTTCATTTTCTAAATGAAGCATTATTTTCTTTCTTTTTTTTTTTTTTTTTTGGAGAGGTTTTTCGCTATAGGGCGCGTGCGCTCGCCAGACAGACAGAGAGAGAGACATAGAGACAGAAAGCGAGAAATCACCCCCCAGGGGGGATGGTCACGCCGCAATCCCTTCTCCTTCATTCTCCTCTCGGGATCTTGGGCACGCACGCACACGTGCCCGGCGTGAGTTGTAAGCCACCAGGTCCGGGACGCGAACCGTGGTCGACTACGTGGGAGTCCAGCGACATAGCCATTACGCTAACTGCTGGTTCCCACATTATTTTCTTTTGAAAAATTTTATTTTCAGCTTTATCTTGTTAAATAGTAGTAACAATGCCATATTTTCTTTTCAAGGTATGGAATATATGAACGCTGCAGAGAATTGGTGGAAGCAGGTTATGATGTACGGCAACCAGACAAAGAAAATGTTACACTTCTCCATTGGGCTGCCATAAATAACAGAATAGATTTAGTCAAGTATGTATTTTCTGCTTTTTTAACTAATTAGTAGTTGTCTTTATTATTGTACAATTATTAGAAATATAAAAATTACTAATTTCTGAAATTCATGGCTTTTAAAATGTAGATTTAATATAACTTTTTTCCTTTAAAAAAATCTCTAATATATACTGAATGCTGATATGAGCCAATTACTATTCTGAGTTCTTTTCCATTTAAAGTTCCTTTAATTCTAATTCTTAAGCTCTATATGAAATGTAACAATTACTGCCATCCTGCTGATGAGGAAACTGAAGTAAAAAGAGGTTAAATATGCTACCTAATGACATTCAGATAATAAAGGTTGGAGTTGGGACTTTAAGACAATCTAATTTGGTATATACATTCTGAATATTGATTTAGTGGTGGAAAACAATAAAAGGACGGTGGAGTTGGAATGATGATGAGTAATAATTTAATTGCTCAAACCAGCGTAAGTGATGAATACTTACATACTGAGTGTAAAATGGTTTTTATTCCTTACTTTTAATTTATTTGTTTAGTATTAATAAGAGGTAGTTATTAGGTTGTTGGAAAAGTCATGACGTATTTTTTCTGGTTTTGTATGCAAAAATGCATCATGACTTTTCTAGCAAACCAATAGATAAGCAAGAGTCAGGATAATAGGAAGTCTTTCTTAGTAAATCTTGTTTAATCATCTTTGACACTTTGGACACAAAATCTTTCAAGGAAAGAATCTAAAATGAGCTGCTTGCAGATGGATAGGTGCAGCACACTGTCTATATTATACCATGTAAAAGAATTTGTCCTTAGAATCTAAGCAAAGATTAATAAGCAAATAATAAAGAAAGCATTGAATGCCATGAATAGCTTCTAGAGAGCTTATTTTCGTTTTGTTCCTTCTTTTTTTGTATCTCTAACCTTCCCTCTGCCTTCATTATGGGTCTCCTGATAATGCAATTCTGTTTTTGTTGTTTTATTTCATCTTTGTGAAGGACATTTTTGCATGGTATAAAAATGTAGGTTGACACTTGAAAAGACCATTTCACTGTTTTCTGGCTTCTTTCACTATTGAAAGATGAAAGTATCACACTTTTGAAGGTTTTATTCCCCCCCACACCCCTTGTTTCTGTCTGGTTTTCTACAGTTTCACGATGATATAACTAGGTGTGGATTTCTTTTTATTTATCCTGATTGAGATTGCAAGGAATTCTTGAGTCAGTGGATTGATGTTTTCATCAGTTCTGGAAAAATCTCAGCCATTGTTTCTTCAAATATTGCTTCTGCCCCATTCTCTTTTTGCTCTCCTTCTGGAACTCCAGTTAAACGTATGTTAGACCTTTTCATTGTATACTCTATGTCTCTTACCCTTTCTTCTGTATGTTCTGTTCCTGTCTTTGCTTTATTTAGGAAACTTCTTTCTACGTATCTTCTAGTTCATTTACTCTGCATATATGTTATCTGCAGTTAATTCCATTCACTGCTTTTGTAGGCTTTTCATTTTGTTTTTCAGTTTTAGGATTTTTTCCCTTTCAAATCTGTATTAGTATTAGTGAAATCATTAATTATTGAAGTTCTCAATCATGTGTTATATAATTGAACATAGTAAATATAGTCATTTTATAATTCGTGTCTGAAATAAAGCACCTAGAGTCTCCATGGGTCTTCTTATGTGGTTCTTTATTTTGCCCAATTATTGTTGAATGTGTACTAAACATTGTGTTTGATAACTTATTTGAATAATTAGAGCCCTAAGTTGCAAAGATCTCCATTTATTTCTACCAGGCCCAACTTAATTTAGTTTTAGGGCTTTACATTTTGCAGATTACGCAGGTGACTGAAGACTATCCTAACCTTATTTTGTTTTTGTCTGATTAGCTTTCCTCTTAGCCAGTGGATTGTCTTGAGGGCAAATGGCATCCAACTGTTTTTCTAATTTTTTTTGGTTTTAACTCTCTCCTGAATCTTAGCCAGGTAAATGCTCTTAATTTTCTTAGGGTTTGCTTTTTAGGAAATATTTCTTATATTAGGCCCTCGGGAAAGTCATGATACTGTACAGTGAATGGATGTAAATAAATAAATTTAAAATAAAATAAAAAAGACAAGAAAATCATGATGTATTTTTTCTGTTATTCTTTGCAAAAGTGTGTCATGACTTTCCTGAAGACCCATATTTTGTTGATTTTTTTTAGTTTTCTTTAATGGATGAGTTGGTTCAAGCTATCTAGCTTTCTACAGTCTTCAATTTTTTTTAAGTTAATGTTATTTTAATCAAAATAGCACATAAATAATTTGAAAAGTTGAATAATACTTAAAGACTTACAATGAGATGCATCATTCCCTCCTCACCACTCAGTCCTACAAGTTGCTATTTTAATATTTTACCCATTTCTTTCAGTATTTACTCCTATACTTTATGTTTATGTTGCTACTTTTATGGTCTTTTTACACACACAATAGCAAACTTTGCTACCTGTTTAGTTTATGTATTCTGTATTATGTGCAACTCTTTTTTTATATCAGTATAAATAGAGCTGTGTCATTAAAAAATACCTATATAATATTCAGCTATATGGAGGTACCTGAATTTATTTACTAGTTTATTGGTGGACATTTAGTTTGATTGTTGTGTCTCTGCTGTTATAGACCGTGCTATATCATAGTCATACATCACTTTGCATATGTTCACTTATATCTGTAGAATTCTTGGAAATGAAAAAAAAAATAAAAAATTTTAATTTTGGTGAATATTGCCAACTTTTATACCATTGCTTTTTAGTTTATCAATTTTTAATATTGTATTTTGTCTTTCTATTTTGAGATAATTAGATGTCTAGACTAACCACAAATACTTTTTCTTCCACTCTTTTTTATAATTTTAGTTAATTCACTAAGGTTTAAGTTGTTAGGCTTTTATAAATATGCACTGCTCTTACCAGGGAGGTGTCAACCAGTGGGATGTCTATACATACTTTGCGCAGGAAAGAATTCATGAGTAAACCTTTGAGAGAGAGTAAGCACAGGTTTATTAAGGAAAGTATACAGAGCAGATTATTCCATAGGTAGAGCAGCTCTGTGAGAGGAGATGGGTAAACAGTTTTGTTCCTTCCTCTTGGAGGAACGGAACTGTTATCTTAAAAGAAAGATGTTATAGAATGGCTGTCCCAGAGGCAGGGCAGCCCTAGACTTTGGTGAGTGTCTGGCATGTATGACTTGATTTAATGCCAGGCTAGGTAAGAGTTGGTTTATTCATAACTTTTTCAAAAAAGGGGTAGTGGCTTTCGTGGAACCACTGTCCCTCCCATTTTATGGCTTTATCAGGCTAGTTCTGGTCCTTGTCATGACTATCATAAACTGTCATAATGCTAGTGGGAGTGTTGTCTAGCATGCTAATGTAATACACGGAGGGTATAATGAGTTCAAAGATTAGACAGCCATGTTCCAGGCATCATCCTGGTTCCAACTGGTTCAGACCTATTCTCTCAGCCACTTCTTGTCTGTCAGGTTTTATTGTTTCATTGCAGGTATTTGGAATGTCCCTCATCTCAGTCCCCTCCTGGCCCATTGCCAAGTCCTAATGAGTTCTACAATAATCTTTCTTCCCTGTAGAACTTTTTATTTTGTCTGAAGTCACAGTTGCTGGTTTTCCCTGCCATTTGTTTAATTTTCTATTTTTCTATCACTAATTCTTTCCATATTTTCTGACAGAACTGTGAAACCCCATATGCAAATAGTGTCATATAACTTACTGGTTCTTTTTTTGTGGAGGAGGAGGAATAAAGTCATTCCTGGATTTGTTCACCTTCCTGTTTTAGCTCAGGTTGTTTGCTCTTTAGGGCTACTATGCAATCATTGTTTTGGGACTTCCTTTTGCCATCATTCTGGGAAATCCCTTTGCTCCAGTGTTGGTCTTGTTTCCCGGATCTCAGGTTTTTGTCTCCATTGATTTTTAGTGTCTCATCTACCCTCACATCTTACTGCTTGTTTTCCTGAGTATAGACTTCTAGATTAAAACTGGTTTCCTCAGAATTTTGAAGCACTATTTTTTTTTTTGCTTCCAGTATTAATGGTTGAAATGTGTGATTTCATTCTGCTGGATTTTTTAATTATTTCTTTTTAGAGAGATTTTTTTTCTATAGGGCACTTACACTCACTGGACAGAGACAGAAAGTGAGAAATCATGCTCCAGGGGACATGGCTGTGCCACAGTCCCTTCTCCATTCTCCTCTTGGGATTTTGGGAACACATGCATGTGCACTTGGCATCAGTTTCAAGCCACCAGGTCTGGGACTTGAACCAAGGTTGGGCCATGTGGTAATCCAATGATATAACCATTATGCCATCTGCTGGTCCCCATTCTGTTGATTAAAAAAATTCATTTTTTGTTTTGTTTTTAAGAATAAGTAAGAAAATCTGAAAAATACAGACAAAAAAAATCTGTGCCATCTACCTTATAAATTATTCTAAGCTTCTTGTAGACTTAACGAGCTTATAAAATGAAATAAGTTACAGAGTGAGTTAATAATCACAGTGTCAAGGCCAGCAGGTGGTGTGTTGGTTGAGGCACTGGACTCCCATGTGACTGACTACGGTTCGAGACATGGACCTAGCAGCTTGAAAGTCATGGCTGGCACATGTGCATCATGCCCAAAATCCTGAGAGGAGAATGGAGGAAAAGGGATTGCAACTTGGCCATCTCCCTGGAGGGGGTGATTTCTTATTTTCCCTCTCTTAGTCTCTCTCCTAGCAGCGCATGCACCCTAGGCAGAAACCTAAAAATAAATAAGTAAAAATCACAGTGTCAGTATGTATAGTACGTCTTTAAGTGAGTAAACTTAATTCTCACACTATATAGGTTAGTATGTTAAAACATGGAGAAGTGTTCTTCCTAACAATTAAGTTGTATCAGGATATATCAAAGGAACTGACTATTAATACAGGTAAAGTAGTTGGCTCATATTCTAAAATGTCAGTTGTGTTACTTTCAATAGAAAATACCGATGTCTGGTAACATAAGACAATAGAGATTTAGTTAGTGTATGGTTTTGGAGGTCTTAAGTGAAGGGATCACATCTGGTAGGGATCTTCTTGTTGAGGCTCTAAGGCAGGGTGTCATGTGAGAGAACAGGAGTGTGTGTGTCTGTGTCCCAGTGTCTCTCATGGTCTTACTTCCTCTCCTTATGAGTCCATTAGGAGTTAGCCATGGGAGGCCCTCCTTATTGACCTTATTCTTTCTTTTTCTTTTTAAGAGTTTTTTTTTTTTTTTTTTTTTTTTTTTTTTTTTTTCTCTTAAGAGAGATTTTTGCTAATAGGGTCCGTGCACTCACTGGGCTAATAGGGTCTGTGCACTCTCTGGAGAGACAGAAAGCAAGAAATCACCCCCCTCAGGGGGATGGCCTCACCACAATCCCTTCTCCTCCATTCTCCTCTTAGAATTTTGGACACACACACACACACACACACACACACACACACCCCTGGTATGAGTTTCAAGCTGCTGGGTCTGGGACTTGAACCGTGGTCGGCCCTGTGAGAGTACAGTGACATAACATCTGCTGGTCCCCTAATAACTTTATTTTATTCTCCTCCCAAAGCACCCTCTTTTAACACCGTGGTGGATCAGGTTTACACCCTCTTAATCCTTTCACAACCAAATCTCAACATGAATTTCAGAGAGACATTCAAACCATAATTTATTGATACTTTCATAACGATAAAATATAAAGTAAGTTTAATTTTAGAGAAGACCTTCACCCAAACCTGAATTAAGTTTATATTCGCAATGTTTTTGAGCGACAGTCTTTCAAATATCTTTCAGCTTGTACTGAAACAGTTAGTGTAGGCTCTTGTCTTTGGCAGTCTCCTGTTACCTTAAGATTCTTCATTAACAATAGCTAATTATACTTACAGTCTTTGGTTTTAGCCTGATTCCAAGTCAAGGTTTTATTAAAGAATATGGGGCTTTAATTAAAAATACAGAGTTTATCATTTTTAGAGGATATTATGTATGTGACTAATTCTTTCTCTCTGGGAATATTTAACATTTTTTTCCCCTTTATTTCTGCCTTTGTGAAAGTTTACTGTGCATCAGTGTTTTGTTTTTGTTTTCTTTTTAAAATTCCACTTCATGAGCATTTAGTGGCTGGAAACTTGGCCTTTTTTTTTCTCTTTAAATTTATTTATTTTTTACATTAATTCACTATACATCATTACAGCATACAAATGAATTTTCCATCCAAAATACACTGTGTATTGGCTCAATCAAGCACATCAACATACATGTTTTCAGCAAATAATTTTCCAATTCTTATGTCTTGTATACTTTGTTTTTTGTTTTGCCATCCTTGATTCCCTATCCCTCACCCTCTGCCATGTCCCACCCTCCTCCCACATTGTCTGTGGTATCCATGGTTGCTTTCTATGCCTTTCCCCCTCCCCCATTTAATTGATTTGCTAATGAACTTAATTAGTCTAAATATGTCCAATAGCTAGCACAGCTGATATATACCTATACATGAATGCAAATCTGACTTTAGGCATAAACCTTGGTGAATAGAATGAACATATTATAAAGTAGTACCCAGCTGGGGCTATATAGCTTACTGCAGTCATCAAATATGCATTTTTTTTAAATTTCGATACGAACAGTTTTACCATTTTTTTTTTCCTCCTGCAACTTTTTTTTTAATTACTTAACATTCATTCCCTGAGCATCATCACAACATACTAAATGTGGTTTCCCATCTAGAATAAACTGCGTAGTGGCTTAATCATGCATGTTATCATCAATAATATTCCATTTCTACTTTCATGCATATGTATACGTATATATATGTTTTTTACCCCATGTTTGACCCTCTGCCCTTTCTCACTCTCTTATTACACTATCTCTGCTATATACAGTTGTCTTCCATTCCTTTTTCCCCAACATTTTGTTGATCACACAGTATCATAAGTAATCTAACTACTTTCAATAGCAAGTTCAGCAGGTAATTTCAAGAAGAGTAGTTTTGAACTGGTAATGATATTTCCTTGAAACTTAAAGCCTAGAAACAGGTTAGTATTCTTTCCAAATAGTAGGTACATGCACCTATCAACAGCTCAAGACAGGACAAAAATCCTTTAAAACCGGAAAACAAAGCTTAGGAGAAAAGCAGCAATATTTTAGTCAAGTCACAGAATGTCGTTTCATCAGTTCAGTCTCATGTACTTAATCTTTCTTCTGTTAAGGTTCGATCTTCCAGATTGAATTCTGGGATATAATATTCATCTCCAAACATTGTCCCTACAATTAAGTTGCCCATTTTCTTAGCTTTTGAACTCTTATTTCTGTGTGTCTGCATTTAATTTTACTGACATAGCACTCCCTTAAGAACTTCTTGGAGATCTGGTCTGGTGCTGGTAAATTCTTTCAGGTTTTGTTTACCTGGGAATGTTTGTGTCTTTTCTTCCCAAATGAATGATAATCTTGCTGGGTACAGTATTCTCGGTTGAAATTGCTTTTCCCTTAACACGTTAAATATATTTTCCCATTCTTTCCTCGCTCTCATTGTTTCCGATGAGAGATCTGCTGTTAGTCTGATGGGATACCCCTTGTAGGTAACGTGCCGTTTTTGTCTTGCCAATCTTAGTATCTTGTCTTTGTCTGTTGTTTTGGTCAATCTGGCTATAATGTGTCTTGGAGAAGATCTTCTTGGGTTGATTCTATTTAGGGTCCTCTGTATTTCTTGGGAATGAATCTTTGAGTGCTTCTCTAGGTTTGGAAAGTTTTCTTGTAGGATCTCACGGAATAGATTATCAATGCCCTTATGAGTCTCTTCGCCTTCTGGGATGCCTTTTATCTGGATGTTTGGACGTTTGATGGTATCTAGTGTTTCTCGTATATTAGTCTCAAATTTTTGTGCCATTTTCTCGGTCTTCGTGGTGGATTTTTCTAGGCTAGCAATTTTCTCTTCTATGTCTGAGATTCTATTTTCTGTACGATCTAGTCTGTTTTTAATACTTTCAAGGGAGATTTTGACTTCCTGTATTATAGCTTTCATCTCTAACAGTTCCATCTGATTCTTTTGTAAAGTGTGAAATTCCTCCTTTAGATCTTGCATGAATTTCCTCACCTCCTGGAACTCAACAACTTCTTTCTCCTTCCTCTTCAGCAGTTCATTGTCTCTCTTCTCTTCCATCTCTGTTAGTTTTGCCATTATGAATGTTCTGAATTCTTTATCAGACATTTCCATGAATTCCCTTGAACTGTGTGTTGATGAAGACGAGTTATCCTTTTCCCTTGGAGGAGAAGTATTTTCCTGCTTTCCCATATTTTTTATGGTCCTGCAGCGATTTCTAGTCATCTGGTTGATGGTCAGTTTCTTCCCAAACTTGGAAGTTCAGTCACGCGAGTTTTGTGTGCCAGAGGCCAAATTATCAGTGGGAAGTCTTGATTTCTGTTCCCCCAAAATGGCTAGTTTACAGAATCCATGAGGCTGTGTCTTCAAGAAGGCCTCTTCCCTTTGCCTCTCCAAAACTTGCCTTTTTACGGAAGTATGCTATATCCTTGGTAGTGTTGTGCCTTCATTTTCTGGATTTTTCTTTCTTTTTTCTTTTTTTTCAGGAACTGTTATTCATCAACTATTTGAACAAATCAGATTGATTGTATCATTTTCTTAGCTTTTTTCCAGCTACCTTTTTATTTTCTAGTTGACCCAGGGAGATTTTCTTAATTCACTTTCTAATTCTACTATCGAATTTCTAACTTTATTCTTAATTTTGAAGCAGTCTTTCTTAATCTCTGTTCCCTTTCTGGGTAATACTTTGTTGTTTAATTATGGACATACATTGTTTTCTTAGTTTTGGATGATATTAATTTTTTTTTTGGCTTTGTTTTTCCTTCTCTTTCTGTATAGTCTGCTTATTTTGGACTTCTCTCTCTCTCTTTCTCTCTCTCGCTCTCTTTTTTAAGCTCTCTATCACCTGGTCATATTTGACCATTTACATTTGGGATAAAGACCAAAAGCTGATTAGCTGATTAGTCCCAACTTTAGAGAGTTCTACAACTGGAATCCCCCAGTCTCTGGAAGTTTTTCTCTAGGGCTGTTTCATCTTCTTTTAGAGAAGAATCTTCTAATCTTGTAGGAAAGGGCTGGTATATGGCTGCCAGCTAACCTGTGTAAGGAAAGGAATCTGAGGTTCTCGTTCCCCACGCAATCTTTCATTGAATTGCTACATTTTCAGTACAGTGCCTTAGACTGTTCTCTAATTTAATTCTTGAGACTCAAACATCTCTGGTAAAGGTCCCTGGACATACTTTTTGGCAAATACCAGATAGTTAAGTCAACACAAGATGGGGGCCAGTCAGAAATCACCATGACATGATAAGGTTTAGGAACATCTCGACTTTAGAAAGAAAAGTTTCTTTTTTGACTGCAATTCTGTTAAATATTTTAGTAGTCACATTTTAAGATTTAACATTGTAGCAGACAAATACTTTTAGGTGCTTGATTTCTTTCATCTCACTAAAATGCCTTTTTGTGGTGCTAAGTAAATACTTACTTTCAGTGAGAATAAATGTTAGAAAACATAATTTTTCAGCAGTATGGTTAGATTGACTGTGAACCAGTGTTTCTGTTTATGGTCCAGCTACTACTTTTCTTTAGAGGTAACAATTGCTTCTTATTCTTTAACTTTTCCAAGGTTTTATAACATAGTCTGGCTTGCGTTAAATTAGGGCCCCCTTGGTAGACATTTGGGCTTTAGCTATGTGCTTTTCATCTTTCAAATATTTGTTGATAACTCGTATTAACTGATGGTCCCTTCTCTAAGTCTTTCCTGCAAGAATATTCTTTTATAATAACCTTCTTGTGGTAGTGCTAGGAGGCTTAAGTTTTCAAAACAAGACTTATTTAATCTTTTCAAAAGTTTGTAGTTTTGAGCTAGAGTCTTTTTTTATTTTTCATTTTTTGGAGAGTTTTTTGCTATAGGGCGCGTGTGCTCGCCAGACAGACAGAGAGAGACAGAGAGACAGAAAGCAAGAAATCATCCCCCAGGGGGGATGGCCACGCCGCAATCCTTTCTCCTCCATGCTCCTCTTGGGATCTTGGGCACGCATGTACACGCGCCCGGCATGAGTTTAAGCCACCGGGTCCAGGACTCGAACCGCGGTCGACTATGTGGGAGTCCTGCGACATAGCCATTATGCTAACTGCTGGTCCCGAGCTAGAGTCTTACAGCTATAAAAAAAAGAACACGTTTTGGGACCAGCAGTTAGCGTAATGGCTATGTCGCTGGACTCTCACGTAGTCGACTGCGGTTCGAGTCTCAGACCCAGTGGCTTAAACTCACGCCGGGCGTGTGCGCGTGCGTGCCCAAGATCTAGAGAGGAGAATGGAGAAGGGATTGCGGCGTGGCCATCCCTCCTTGGGGGTGATTTCTCACTTTCTATCTCTCTGTCTCTCTCTGTCTGTCTGGCGAGCGCATGCGCCCTATAGCAAAAACCTCTCAAAAAAAAGAAATCCCAGCTGAGATTTTTTAAGAAAGTATTATTTCTTACCAAAGTGGTTCTTTGGCTGAGCTGTATACTTCTCTTTGGGTTCTAGTCAAACCATTTTCAAAGAACATTAAATATTATATAACATCCACCAGATCTAAAAAAACAATTCAGGAATAGTTAAATGTTTGTGTTCTTAATAGTCTGATATTTTGGAAATATTTGTTAAGTTACTTTGAACTATTTTGCATGGATTGGAGTTGGGCTGTCCATCGCCCAATGCTTTAAAAGCACCATTTTAACAAATTATGAAGGAGAAAATTTTTAATTAAGCCTCATGAGTATATTAACTGTTTAGAACTGTGTATGTTCATGGTGATGTGTTAGTGATCTAAAGAAGTGATCGCTTAGAACAGCTTATGAGGTTCAGTGATAAACATATGTCACATATTTAACATCCTAGGCCTTAACAGTTTATAGTCAAGATTCATTGCATTGATCCTTCTAAGGAAAGCATTGTAAAAGCTTCTACATCCTGTTCATTTCAGAGGATATCAAGATAGTCTGACATGTATTAAGCAGTGAGGCTGCTATATTTAAACAGTATTTCAAACAACATGGCTTTGAAGGCATAACAAATAACAAAGCTTAGGAAGAACCTTTATGTTTTAACAGTTTACAAAATTCTTTAATGTATGTTTGATTTAATCTACAGTAATTTATGAGATAAGTAAAGCTTAAAAGCTAAACTATCCAAGGCAGACCGTGTCATGCCTGTTTTACAACTAATTTAATTCCAAGATTCTATATGCTGCTACTCGAAACTTTTGGTTCTCTGATTACATTCTTTTCTATACAACTATTTGGCTTTTCTATACTTTTTTTGTAACTTTATTTTTACTTCGATAACAAAAGAAAGTGATGTGTTAATATAAATTCTGCTAAGTATGTTTTTAAAACTATCACAAGAGAATATTCATCACAAGAGAATATTCATCTTCAAAGACATAAACTAGCATGAGACCTAAAATGAATTTTTTTCTTTTTAAAAAATAATTTCTTAAATTTGAAAAAGTTGTCTAAATTACTAAAAATTTTGTTTTGTAGATACTATATTTCGAAAGGTGCTATTGTGGATCAACTTGGAGGAGACCTGAATTCAACACCATTGCACTGGGCTACAAGGTTTAAATTTGCTTCTGGATTTTTCCTTTGGTTACTTTATTAGTATACAACTAATCACCTTTTTTTGTTTTTAATAACATGCTCAAATGAATGGGAGAACTTACTGTGTTGATAGTTAGTATCATTAATATGCTAATATATTATGCCTAGGGTTACCTGAATAGCCAATCAGTGTCCAAAGAGTCCTTAGGGAATGATACTAACCCAAGAAGTTATAAGATTGGGTTGAATTTTAAATCTGTAAATGTAATACTTTTGCAACCTATATGTATTTACAGTTTAAAAAACTATCTCAGTTCTTGGGATGATTGAGATCATACTGGAATAGAAATGATAGAATATTATAGTTATTCATTTTTAAAGAAATTTTAAAAGAATTGTTTATTGAATTTTACTTATCAGTATTAAATTTTCTACAGTATCAAATTTTCTACAGGGCATGCTCACCAGAGAGAAGGAGGGAGGCAAGGGGGGAGGGAGGGAGAGAGACAGCAAGGGAAATAAGAGAGAAAGCAAGCTGCCAGGTCTGGAATTCAAACTGCAGTCGGTCGTGGGAGTCCAGCACCTTTACCACCACACACCCCCCAAATTATTTATTATATATTTAAATATGCTGCATCTCCATAAATTATCAATGACTGCTATTCCAATTAAAACTTTTTTTTTTAAGTTTTGCTATAGGGCACATGTGCTTGCTGTGAGACATAGGCGGGGTGTGGGGTGGGTAGGAGCAGTGTGTGGCTGGGGATCATCTTCCAGGGGGATAGCCACACCACTACACCTTCTCCTCCATAATCCTTTTGAGTTTTGGGGCGTACACTCACACAATCCTAGCATGTTTTTCCAGCCACCAGGTCTAGGACTTAAGCCATGTGGGATCCAGTGCCTTAACCACACCACCTGCTGGCCCTCCAGCTAAAAAAAATATTTAACTTTATTTATCATTATTATTTCATTTGACCAGAGAGGGAAAGTGAGAAAGCAAGTTGCCAGGTCTCAGACTTGAACTGTGGTCAGCCATTTGGGAGTCCAGCGCCTTAACTGCCATGCCACTGCTGGCCTTCCAGTTAAGACTTTTAAGAACCACAGAATCCTAAATGCATCTCAACATACATTTATTTTGTGTGTGTGTGTGTGTGTGTGTGTGTGTGTGTGTATTTTAGTTACTGGAGGGTACATGTACTCTCAGAGAAAGACAGAGAGATGGGGCCTGGGAGAAGAAAACATTCCCCAGTGGGGCGTTGCCAGTGTCATAGTCCCATCTCCATTTCTCCATCCTGTTGGAATCTCACACATAGGCACCTACACCCAGAGTACTTTTCAAGCCACTGGACCAGAACTCAATCTATGGTAGACCATGTGGAATCCAGCTCCCTTAACCACTGGGCTATGGGCTGACCTGACATATGTCTACTTAAAAATAATTTAAAAAAAAAAAAACAGACTTTATTCTAATTTTTAAATCTGTGTGTGAGAGAGACAGACAGACAGACAAAGAAGTACCCTTGACAGTGTTTCATCATGCTGTGATCCTTCCCCCAGCCTCCAGCCAGAATCAGGGGTGTGGGCACACCTGATGTGTTCGGATTGTCTTAGGATCTGAACCTAGTCCTCCCACATGGTTCTAGTATAGTGTATTGGTGCCCTACCACCTGCATCACCACAGCTGGTTCATAAAATAACTGTCTAAAATATATGAGTAATCTTCCCACCATTACCTGATTTAAAAGAATTCTTTCTAGAGGATCCTTTTTAGAGGAAATAACTTTATATATCTAAGTATTTTTGTTTTTATGTTTTAGACAAGGCCATCTATCCATGGTTGTGCAACTAATGAAATATGGTGCAGATCCTTCATTAATTGATGGAGAAGGATGTAGCTGTATTCATCTGGCTGCTCAGTTCGGACATACCTCAATTGTTGCTTATCTCATTGCAAAAGGACAGGTAAAAAAAAATCATGTCAGCGATTTAATCAATGTTCTTCATGGGTAAATGGCTGATATCATTGGTGTTACATTTGTAAAAACCTGTTGTTATTGAAATAGTACTTTTTGATAGATAAAGAAAATAAATATTAGTTAGTTTGATATTCAGCTATTTAATGCACTTAATGTAGAAATAAACACAATCATGAACTAAATAATGATCACTTATTAATTGACTTTTTTATTTCTGAGAGTGATGGCGATAAATTCAGAAAGTAAGGGAGGAAATTTAGATATCTGTTTTTCCCTTAATTATGTTATTTGAATGTATCTTCTGAATTCGTCTAAGCTTTTTGAATATATTTGTTGGTTATTTTCTATGTTAAATATGTCTTTAGGAGGACAAATTCTTTAAGATCAGTTCCTTAATTTCTGTAACATAAAGTAATGCTGCTTCCTGTCTGACAACTTCTTGTGGTTTAAATGATTGTTTCTGATTTATCTTGAGTGCACTGATCATAATCATGTTAAATAATACCAGTTTATATAAGTATGTTTTTATAATGTATTTTGTTAAAAGTAATGTAACTCAGTTTTTATTCTTTGTGTCTTTATTTTTTCCTAGTTACATTTAAACACTAATTTTATAACTAAGTGCCTAATCACAAGGGCAATTAAGATAAAGTTTAATTCCTTGCTATCAATATATATTTATTGTTTAAAATATTATGTTGATTTAGAATTTGAGTAGTGATTCTTGTAATGAGCCTTAAAAATATTTGTCGTTGGCGGGACCAGCAGTTAGCGTAATGGCTATGTCGCTGGACTCCTATGTAGTCAACCGTAGTTCGAGCCCTGGACCTGGTGACTTAAACTCAGGCTGGGTGCATGTGCGTGTGTGCCCAAGATCCTTAGAGGAGAATGGAGGAGAAGGGATTGTGGCCTGGCCATCCCCCCTGGGGGGGTGATTTCTCGCTTTCTGTCTCTCTGTCTCTCTCAGTCTTTCTGGCAAGCACACGCGCCCTATAGCAAAAACCTCTCAAAAAAATATAAAAAGATATTTGTGGGGCAAGCAGGTGGCATGGTGGTTAAGGTGTTGGAATTCCCACATAGCTGGCCATGGTTTGAGTCCCGGACCTGCCGGCTTGCTTTCTCTCTCACCCTCTCTCTCTCTCTCCTTCTCTCTCTCTCTCTCTGTCTTTCTCTGGCAAAATTCATGTGAAAAATAATATTAACAATAATAATAATAATAAATAATTCTTTAAAAGAAAGATATTTGTTGTTGGCAGTGTAAAGCAATGGTGGTTATGTGTTGTATTATAGTTAGGAAAAGAGGCATAGACTGTTAATTGTTGAAGAGTTTATTATACATTACTGTACTAATAAACCACTCCCAGAGTCTAACTGCTTAAGAACAACACTAACCATTTATTATATCTCACAATGTCACGGGTTGACTGGGCTTGGCTCGGTGGTTCTTCTCCTGTGAGGATGGCTGGAGACTGCCATTATCTGGGGTCTTGACTGGGCTGGAGGATTGGCTCACTTACCTACTATCTGCCTTGATAAAAGTGGCAAGAAGAGGGAACCAGCAGTTAGTGTAATGGCTATGTCGCTGGACTCCCAGGTGTTGACCGTGGTTCGCGTCCCGGAGCTGGTGGCTTAAAACTCACGCCGGGCGCATGTGCGTGCGTGCCCAAGATCCCGAGAGGAGAATGGAGGAGAAGGGATTGCGGCGTGGCCATCCCCCTGGGGGGTGATTTCTCGCTTTCTGTCTCTATGTCTCTGTCTGTCTGTCTGGCGAGCGCGTGCGCCCTATAGCAAAAACGTCTCCAAAAAAAAGAAGTGGCAAGAAGAGGGACCAGCAGTTAGCATAATGGCTATGTCGCTGGACTCCCATGTAGTCGACTGCGGTTCAAGTCCCGGACCTGGTAGCTTAAACTCACGCCGGGCTCGTGTGCGTGCGTGCCCAAGATCCCAAGAGGAGAAAGGAGGAGAAGGGATTGCGGCGTGGCCATCCCCCTGGGGGGTGATTTCTCACTTTCTATCTCTCTGTCTGTCTCTGTCTGGCGAGCACACGTGCCCTATAGCAAAAACCTCTCCCCCAAAAATACAAATTAAAATAAATAAATAAATAAATCTGTCCTTGTGTATCACAGTTATAGAAAGTTGGCCTTCTGCATTGCAGATATAAATTTATAATACAGGTTGATTGACCTAATCCAGAAATCCAAAGGGCTCTAAATCTGAAACATTTTGAGAGTTAACTTCATGGCACAGTGGAAGGTTTCACACCTGTGATAGTTTGTAGTCAGAGTATTGAAATACAGGGAAACGAGCAGTTAGCGTAATGGCTATGTCGCTGGACTCTCACGTAGTTGACCGCGGTTTGCTTCCTGGACCTGGTGGCTTAAAACTCAACGCTGGGTGGGTGTGCGTGTGTACCCAAGATCCTGAGAGGAGAATGGAGGAGAAGGGATTGCAGCGTGACCATCCCCCCTGGGGGGTGATTTCTCGCTTTCTGTCTCTATGTCTCTCTCTGTCTGGCGAGCGCACGCTCCCTATAACGAAAAAGCCTCTCCAAAAAAAAGAAAAACAAAACAAAATACTGAAATACAAAAATATTGTATAGAGTACATTCAGATGATGCATATAAAGCATATATTATGAAACAGATAATTTTTGTATTTAGACTTGGTCTGTACACTCAAGATATCTTATTAGTAAATATTCAAACTTAAGTCCTAAACCTAGAACACTTCTAGTCCCACACATGTTAGATTAGGGATACTCAACCTGTAATTGTACATGTTCACTTTTTTCTTTGCAGCTTTTTTAAAAAAATTTTGCTACAGGGTGTGTGTACTTGCCAGAAATTGAGAGAAAGGAGAAGTGAAGTATCATGCCCGGAGGGATCACCATGCTGTAATCCCTCCTCCTCTAGGACTTTTGGGTATGCATGCACACACTCCCAGCATTTTTTTCAGACTGCCAGGTCTGGGACTCTAACCATATGGTTGCTTTTGTGGAATCCAGCTACCTTAACCTCTGTGCCATCTACTGACCATGCTTTCAGTTTTTAACTAGGAAAGAAAAGTGCTGTGACTTTTTGTCTTCATGGTCTTTTCTTTTTTTTAACTTAACTGATTTTGGATCTTGGATGATTTCATTAGTCTTTTTAATCGTGATATAGTATGTAGGCTATAAAATTCCCACGAGGCAGGATTTTTCCTGTCACGGTGCCTTTTTGTACCAAAAAAAAAACAAAAAAAACCAAAAAAACAGAAGGCATGATGATGACAGATGTCCAACAAATGATTAGTTTTATTTTCCACAAATAATTTTTTTCTGCATACAGAAACAATACATGCTTATTATAAAATATTCAAACATAATAAAAGAATATGACTTAGGAAATGAAATTCCACTTCTCCTTTTATCCCTCTTTCTCATAAGACAACTTTCTTTAACAGTTTAGTAAATATTCTTCCAGATTTTTTTCCCCATGTGGTACACTAATATGAAGGTACTTCAAAAAGTTCTTGGAGGACTGGCAGATGGTGTGGTGGTTAAGGCGTTAGACTCCCGCGTGGCCAACTGTGGTTCAAGTCCTGGACCTGGTGGCTTTCTCTCGCTCTGTATCTCTCTGGTCAAAATGAAGAATAGTAATAAATAAATAAAGTAAATAATTTTTTAAAAGTTCTGGAAAAACTATTTTGTTGCAAAAAATTGAAATCCATGCATAGTTTTGTGTAATCTGCATTTTCCATGAACATTTTGCATGCCTCTCTTAATGTATAAAATACTTTTCCGATGTCCATTGTGTCCTGCTTTGAATGGGGTTCATGGTCTGTCTTTGCTGTGCAGAGCACTGTACAGTCTATCCCCAGAATACCTTCTGCACTCCTCTCCTGCCATCTTCCTTCTTCACTGCTTTCACCACACCAATCATGCTACCCTGGAGCACTTCTGACCTACCATTGTCTAGGCTCTTTGTGCTTGTTCTTTCTTCTGCTGGCCTGTCCTTTCCTGAGATAGTCACAGATTTCTCTGTTTTTTTTTTTTTTTTTTTTCTTTCTGTTTGTTTTGTTTTTGTTAGAGATTTTTGCTGTAGGACTCATGTACTCGCTGGAGAGACAGAGAGCCAGGAAGCAAGAAATCACCCCCCCTCCCCCAGGGGGATGGCCATGCCACAATCCCTTCTCCATCCTCCTCTCAGGATTTTGGGCTAGTACACATGAGTTTAAGGTTCCCAGTCCAGAACTTGAACCACAATTGACTACATGGGAGTCCAGCGACGTACCCATTACACCATCTGCTGGTCCCCAGATTTCTGTATCTTACCTCAGGCTGCTAAAATGTTATTAGTTCCAATTAATTCCCCATAATAATAAAATAATAGTAAAGATTAGTATATATACTTACTGTTTCCTTTCTCTTTCACTGACTTTAGTCAATATTAACTTTTTTAAACATTCCTTGTTCAGATAAATGTACCTCCATTTCTCTTTCTTGATTTTTAGCTTTAGAGAATATCCTTTGATTCATAGCTATTACAGATGAGACTGTCAGCATACTTTAAGTTTTTTTCATATTTAGCATCAATTTTACATTGTTAGGGCATATACCATTTCTATTCAGTTTGTTATTCTATTTTTCAGAATTGTTTTATTTTAGTTATACCGTTAAATATAGTCAGTACTCACTGCCAATTCTTTTGGATGATTTTCAGGGGAAAAGGAGAAAAATGCTTAGTTATGGAGCTCTGTTGATCATGGAATTCCCATAAATTTTGATATGGACTCGTTAATTCTTCTTAATAGAGAATACACATATGACTGGGCTGAACTTGGAAAAGTACCAAGTTTTAGGGACCAGCAGTTCGTGTAATGGCTATGTCATTGGACTCCCACGTAGTTGACCACGGTTTGAGTCCCGGACCCGGTGGCTTAAACTCACTCCAGGCGCGTGTGCGTGCATGCCCAAGATCCCGAGAGGAGAATGGAGGAGAAGGGATTGCGGCATGGCCATCCCCTCTGGGGGGTGATTTCTCGCTTTCTATCTCTCTGTCTCTCTCTCTGTCTGGCGAGCGCATGCGCCCTATAGCAAAAACCTCTCCAAAAAAAAAAAAAAGAAGTACCAAGTTTTAAATGCTAATCCAAAGAGAGAAATAGTTGATTTTCATTTTTCTTTCTGTATTCTGGAGATGTGACATAATTTTACTTTTTTTGTTTACTGATTTTTAAATTTGACTACTAAGAAAAATAATGTAAAATACTCAGAACTAAGAATACATTTAAACATAAAAATTTACATTTTTTTAATTAGATATAAAATTTGGTTGGCTTAAAACTAATGGCATCTGGGGACTGGCAGTTAGCGTAATGGCTATGTCGCTGGACTCCCACGTAATCAACCGCGGTTCGAGTCCCGGACCCGGTGGCTTAAACTCATGCCGGGCTCGTGTGCGTGCATGCCTAAGATCCCGAGAGGAGAATGGAGGAGAAGGGATTGCGGCGTGGCCATCCCCCCTGGGGGATGATTTCTCGCTTTCTATCTCTCTGTCTCTCTCTGTCTGGCTAGCGCACGTGCCCTATAGCAAAAACCTCTCAAAAAAAAAAAAAAAAAAAAAAACCCACAAAACTAATGGCATCTGAATTTTCTAATATAGTGGTTCTGAGCTGTTTCTTCCTTGAATATTTGTAGGTAATGTTTACGTTTGAGACATCCCATAGGTAATAGTGACTCAGAGCTGTTATATAGAGCTATGCATTGTTTAACAGTGTACTTACTATAACTCTTGTTTACTCTCTGCCAGTTAGTAAATTAGGTAACATAGTTTGCATTAGAACTGCTTGTTTAATACAGGAATGGGTGATGGGGAAGGAGGAAGAAACTTAATATTTATTATTATTATTATTTACACAATTTATTTAATCATCACAGTGTTCTGCTTTTTTAAAAAATTGTTTTTATTTACCTGTATTTGTTTATTTATTTATTTGACCTGAGAGATAGAAAGTGATAAAGCATGCTACTAGGTCCAGGATTGAACCGCGGTCGACCATGTGGGAGTCCAGCACCTTTAACCACCGTGCCACCTGCTGACCCCATTACAGGGTTCTTATTAAGACATTGTATTCATATTTTTGGTTAGGAAACTGAGGCTCAGAAAATCAAAGTAATTTTGCTCACAATCTCATAGCTATTTATTAAGTGGTAGAGCTAGGAATTCAAAACCATGTCTCTCTTACTCTAAAGCCTGTGCCTTTCCCCAGACTAGAAGAATAATAAGTAAATGATACCATTTCATTTAACAAGTTATTTTTGACATCTACTCTGCTGGGTAGGAAGAACACAAAGATGAATTTGATAGGATTTTTAACTCCCCCTAAGAAACTGCTGTTCTAATTAATCCAAAGCCTCAGGCATGGAGGTTAACCAGTCTAGATTAGAGTGAGTTAGGAAAGGTAATTTCAGAGCAGTAAAAAGGTAAAATCATTAAGACTTAGATGACTGGGGAGGAGATTTGCTTTAATAAGTGTAATTTTAGTTCTGATTTGCTAAAACGTAAGCAAAAGTTGTGGAAATATCATTTAAAGGAAAGCAAAAAGTTGGGCAGAAGAGGGAAAATAGTCATGGTTTACTGTATGATTTGGTTGGGAATAATATTTATACATATTTATGATAATATAAATAT